>CM062252.1:29179041-30379041 GCA_031216285.1 Syzygium syzygioides | reverse complement strand
TACCATAAAAGAGCTGCTAAAAGTGCCTCTTTTATCTATTCTGCTCTATCGACAACTATCTTTATGCTGCTTTGCCTGAACTGATAGATAGTCCCCAACTTTTAGATCTGATATTCCCTAAATTATGACAGTGCTCCTAGAAGTTTTAGTTCTTTCACTCCTCCCTATTTATCAGTAACAATCAATCAGTAGTTCAACAGTTTGGCAGTAATTTGGCTAGACAATTGTAGTCATTCACCACCAATAGAAAATTACAGGCAATGGAAAAAATCACAGTATTTTGAATAACTACCTGGACTAACTTCGCAACGCCAGAACCAAGTGGGGATCCATTATATAGTGCCATGGCAGCGCCATTCAAAAGGATAGAAAATTACAGGCCATGGAAAAAATCACAGTATTTTGAATAACTACCTGGACAAACTTCGCAAAGCCAGAACCAAGTGGGGATCCATTATATAGTGCCATGGCAGCGCCATTCAAAAGGGAAGCATAAACTAGCCAGGGACCCATCATCCACCCTAGGTTAGTGGGCCAGGCAACAACATCACCTTTATGAATATCCATGTGGCACCAAGCATCTGCAGCAGCCTTCAAAGGAGTTGCGTGTGTCCATGGAATTGCCTTTGGCTCCCCTGTAGCATGAAATAAGGATATATAAGCCTACAACAGCAGTTGCATATTTGGTACTTAGGAATGCTTTCAACAAGCACATTGTAGATGGAATATAGATGCTTTGATTATCTTGAGAAATCGATTCAGTCAGAGAACCCATTAATAATAACACTGGTCCACACACAAATATACAGAGCAATATGACCTGTAGTTCCAGAAGAAAAAAGGATGTTTGTAAAAACCTCCACCGATTGTTCCACAGCAGCAAATTCCTCCCTGCAGTTAAATTGTAAATTGAGACAGAATCAGGAAAAAGCAGGTAACAACATATCACCGATCATTAAGCCAGCATCAATACATGGTAAAACAAACATGATGCATTGATAAGAAATCAAGCCATATGTATTGAACGTCAAATTAGTAAGCAAAGCATTCCATACACACTGTATGGCCACAAGAGAATCGTGGCCAGATGATTAAGTTTTAAGGTAACGCATTCACATGCAAGGGCTACTTTTAAGGACGATGTACCTATGAATGTGACAAGGAACAAAACTGTGCTTAACCACATCCCACGTTAGATGGTGCATTCATGTGTTACCGTGATCAGAACAACATCCACAAATTAACTTGCAGTGGGCCAGAGAGAGATAGAGACCCATATGCTGAACTTAGATGATGTAAGCCTAGGATTCAGATAGTATTTGAAAAAGATAAGATAGATATCCAACAAAGTTGTTTATATCTATGATATAAAAATGAAAATTTTAGATAAAACCATCGATTATTACCTACATTTACAAAAATGAAAAAACAAATAAGTAAAGAGGATATAAGTCAAATTTAACCCGATAAAAGGAAAATCATGCTGAGGCACAAGATAACATACTTGACATGCTCGACTCTTCCTCGAAAATCAAGCCAAGAAATGTCACCGTCACGCAATTCCAAAGTGGAACCTTTTGTAGGAATGACTATTGCCATTGGTGATTGGGCATCCACAACTCTACTGCAGAGATGATGCTGTACCGTCAGAAATATTGTCAACCTCCATGAAGTGAAAAATAGAATATTCACATCCATGTACTGTGAACGTGGATTAGTTCACCTGTACAAAGGTATACTCTTTTCTCCACGAATGATTACATCCTGATAAGATGTGTTTGAAGAAATATTGTCAGAAAGGGAACTTACACTTTACTCAGCTAGAATCAGAAAACAATAAAGGATGTGGATAAGAGATATGAATATATACCAACACAAGTTAAAAGGAAATAGTAACAATAGCACAAAAAAAAATGCAGGAGAGCCTTTCAAATAGTTTTTATACATGATAACCATAATCTCAGTTTGCTTGTTGAAAAAGAGAAAAGGAGCCAAGAATCCCAATGGCTTGCCTTTATATTCTTACTGCTTGCTTCATTCTTTGCCTTCTAAGTTCAACCATGTACTAAAATCTGGTGAACACATGAAAGGATAGTACATGGCATAAGATGCGCGATATGTGCTTTCCTTTGGTAGCAACAGACAGAATAATGTCTGCTGCCAGACAACTCTCCATTTCTATGATTTCAACATCCAAAGAAAAATTCTCCAAAGAATTCACAAGCTGACAAAATGCAGCTTCAGAATTATTACCCCAAAATCAGTATGAGTCGTCAAAAAGACGTGCGAATCATTACCGGTGTTTATACCGTTTAATTATCATAAACAAGGAAAAGCCTTCATAGAGTTTAAATTTACGCGGTAGTGAAAGCCGCTTAAACAACAACAATATTAAGGAAGCCAACGTCTTAAATCAATTAACTCGTTCCTGCAACCTAACCATGTCTTATGATTCATTACTTTCTTAAACTGACTGACAAGCCTACTATTTAGTCAGTCACTTTCAGTCAAACCTCAGATAGCAAGTACACAAGGCACAGAGATAGCATGAAAGCTGATATAGACACATAACTCAGCAATGAATTATAGAAACATACGAAGAATCCTACATGAGTAATAGGTGAGAACCTGAGTAAAAATTGCCTTGGCTCCAGATATTTTAAGTCTCGTTGATATTTCAAGTGGAGCAAAGCTGTCAGCAATTGATACAACTACATATCCTGCTAGAACAATAGCTAGGTAAATAACCACGGAATGAACATTCATTGGCATGTCAATTGCAATTGCAGATCCTTTCTCCAAACCAAGTCTGTGGAGGGCATGAGCAACCAACCTATGAATATTGAAAGAAGCATATCGGAGTTCATTACAAGTTTCGCATAAGAAAATTGAGATAACATACTTTCATTTTAACACAGACTTCTGTTATCCCATTACATACACAACAACTCATGTCTTTTTTTAACTATGATATACCAAAATCGCAGTAGATACTCATAAAAGACGGAAGAAAGTTATCTGACAAAAAATGAAACTGAATTGGGTGAAGAACAGTCTAGCATGGAAAGACATGATCAGCTCCACAAATCCAAATAAATTAGGTTTCACGAATAAATATCAGGCATCTGTGTATGCACTAGAGAACACACACACTCTAGATCACTACATGCTATGTTAGTATCTCGGCAAGCTATCCAAAACAGGCATTTACAATGACTGCTTTAACTAATATACAGAGTCTGAAAAGATCCACATTGTAGACTCACATTCAACCAATCCAGTAATAAACTGCTATATTTAGATACATGCGCGGTAAAAGCCATTAGCTTCTTTTGAACAGAGATTTTAAGATAAGTGGCATACCAGACATCTTCTCGTAGCTCCTTTACAGACATTCTTTTGACAGGTAGATCATCATGTCCTTCGTCACGCCATATAATCGCTGTATCATTCAAGGCCCTCTTATTGTTCAAAGACAGGCAATTCGCTGCTGGGTTCAAATACGCTCCAGGAAGCCATTGACCTCCTGGATGGCTTTTGTCAGATGGATCCTCGAGAAAGATACATTTAGGAGGTTCCGAAAATAATACGCTTAGTTCCTCAAGCACAGTTGCCCAATAAACCTACCGAAGAAATGAAAGAAGAGACGATGTAAGAAAGTCACAGGCATAAGAACTAGTTAAAAACAAAATAAGAACTGTACCTCGGGGCTTGATACAGAAAATTTCTGAAAATCAGAGAAGCTTGATATGGGATCCTTGTATTTCTCCCCCAAAAACTCTTTTCCCCTTCTTTCAAGCAACCGGCCAACATTTGTTTCCCGAGCAGTCTCCCTATCATCCAACAACGAGAAAAGAAGTTGCAAGGTGCCTGAATACTAAAGGTAAAAGGTAAAAGAGACTTATACATCTGTGGGTTCAACGTCCCATAGAGTGACCGAAGAAATAAGAACCCTTCGGCGGATGACAAGTCCTAGACTCCCCGTTAAAAAAATAAACAGGATTTTCGGGAAGTTGTAATGTGAGGAAAGCAAAAAAGAAGATTTTACATCGCTCTTTGACCAAAAAAGAAAAATTTACATCGCTCTGATTCAGTTTGTTCATGATAGCTAGAATTCAAGTGGCACAGAGTTTGCTTTGCTGCAAGAAACTGGTAATTGAGAAGAGGACAACCGCACGCAAGCCCCAACTGTTTCAAGATAAGCTATCTTATTCAAGAAAAACCGTAGTAAAACATCGAATGTCCTGATCAACTCTATTACATACCGAACCGAGGGACATAAACCTTAGCAAAAGAACCAATTGCCGCACGGAATTACAAATTAGATTGCCGACAACCTCGCCGCCCATGCGAACCCACGAGACAACAAACGAGAAGGTGGTTCAAGTTCGGGTGGGGGGAGGCAGAGAGAGAGAGAGAGAGCATGTACGGGTCGGGGAACCAGGCGGGCGGGTCGGGTCCGGAGTCCCGGTAGCAACCGTAGTACATCGACCGGTGGAACGAGAAGGGGAGATCGGGCTCGAGGAGGCCCGTGGAGATGGCCCGCCAGGTGGCGGGAGACGAGGCGCCGTGGGCGCGGACGATCCGGGCGAGCTCCGCGCTCAGCTCCTCCGCGACAGGGGGCGGGATGCCGTGGGCCTCGATGTCGGAGCTCGTGACGGAGCCCAGGGAACCGGACGCCATTCTCGGGCGGATATAGAAGATGCCAGAGCCAGAAAGCCAGAGAGAGAGAGAGCCAGAGAGAGAGAGAGAGAGATGATAAGGAAGAGAGAATGGAGTAGTACTGTAGTCTGGTCTCTGCACGGAGAGAGAGAGGGAGGGAAGCTGGGGGTTGGTTAGTCAACGCTGCTGGACCCCAGACGACACTGCCACCTCACCGAATCGTGGGACCCGCGAGGATCCGGTCCCGCCACGGTCGTGTCGCGATCGAAACGGACACGCACGGGGATGATTAGTTTTACGCCTCTCGAGAATAATTTTGGGAGATAAAGCGTTTTATTGCTCGAGTCTTGCGCGCGTACTCCCGATTTCTGGCGTCATTAAACTTTTCGACTGCGGTCGGTGGTTTGGTTCGGTCGTGGTTGGTGCTGGGTTCGGTCGTGTAGGTGAAACGCTCGAACACGTGGATCCTGTAAAAGGGATAATTTATGAACGATTTGAGAAAATAATTTTTTTTTAAAATGATTATTTGTACCGTTTATAAAAATGAAAGGATGAAAATATTCGAGCATCAATTATTATCAGTTATGAAATATTTCTCATTTGACTAATTATTTCAAACGATATACGCTGTCATTTGATATGAAAAAAATTTTCAAGATAATCGAATTTTTTATTATTTTTATTTGTTCCGTTTCTTCTTCCTTCTTCCTTGGTCGGTCGCCCGGCCACATATAAGGGATGAGCTCACCCCAAGCTACAGCCCAACGAGCTCGAGCACCTTGCAAAATCCGGCGAGCTAAGCGAGGCTCGAGCCTCTCTCATCTTTGGAGGGCGAGGCTCGAGCCTTTGCCTAGCTCGTCGGATCCGGCGAGGCCTGAGCTCGCTGAAATCTAGCAAGATCAAGCCTCGCTGGCCTCGCCGGCCTTGTGCGAGCTTGTCCAACACCTATGGCAGGTTATTAACCAAGAAAGAAGAAAAAGAAAAGAAATAAAATAAAATAAAATAATTGATTTTTTAAAATTAATATTTTTATTAGAACGAACGTTTCATTAAGATTAAGACTTGAGCTCAAGTGCCGAGGACTCCGGCCTAAGTGTTGGAGACCAAAGCTCCAGTATTGGGGACCCCAGCACGACCTTTATGCACCCGAGCTCAGGCACCGAGGCATCAACTATCAAGCACGGGCACCAGAACTTCGAGCTCAACCTCGATGGATCCAAGTGAGGGGCCTTGGTCTTGATGGACCCATGCCCGGGCCACTGAAGACGTGGTCCTGAACGTCGAGGCCTCGGGAACCAATCCTGGAGTTTCCGTACCCAAGCGTAGAGTTTCGAGTCCAAACACCGACATCTAGTCATATTTTGGAAAATGTTTTCCGATTTTTCATTTTCCTAAATTTAAGCATAGATTTTTCATTGACTCATTTTCATGAGCGATTCAAATGCCGAAAAGTAAAGAAAATGTTTTTCGCAAAACAAACTAAGTCTAAGATAAAACCCTTTTACAAGCATGCGACATGATTTTTCGTAGAGAGTAAATTCTTATCAATTTTGTGCGCCTACGGAACGTTTAAAAGCCAAGCCAAATTGATTTCTCATGAAAAGCTCGAAAGTTGCCCAAGGGAAATCAGATCGCATTGATGAGCTAAGCATGCTTAAAGAAGGAATTGGCCAAGCCAAAATTACATGTATCGTTAGAAAAACAAACAGTTTAGTATTCGAAACTTTGCTTAACGAACGTCCTCAAAACAACAGGAATCTTTACCGTTCTTTGGTGATGTGGGGTTACTACACCAGCCGCTATAGGCATTAGAAACTAGTAAACAAAATCATACCTGACTTTGAGCGCCCGCTTGATTACTTTTTTCACTTCTAATGTTCCATACACATATAATGTTAGGTGTTCGAGAGAGGATTTGAGATGGACAAAGAGAGAAATGGTGGCGGCGGCACGTGCGGCCACCACGGCCCCACGAGTCTCGCCTGGGGTCGCATGACTCCGGTTAGGTAATGTTGTGGTCGCATCACCCCCGGCGAGGCAAGATCTCACCTGGGTCTCTAGCCAGAGTTCGTGCAATGCAGCAATGCGTTACCGACTCATTGGCGATCTTGCTACCATGCCGTGGCCTAAATCAGGTCAGGTCAGGCAACCCCGGCGTCCGATCACCTGAGGCGGCTCCAAACATCTAACTCCGTTGCCTCCATTCGAGTCTTCTCGAGCTCGACCCTTGCTTTTGCTTTGTATTGTTTTTTTGTTTTCATACTTCTCATATTGTTTTTTGTTTGGTGGTTTCACCAGGAGAAGTTGACGTTCTTTAATTCTCATGCTGAAAATCGATTTAATACTGAAAAATCAACTTTATACCCGGAAAAAGAACGTAAAAAGTTCCAATTCACCAATAGTGGTCTAAGATTTTGAAATCTTAATATAATCTATGAGTGAGAATTTAAATTGACATATGAACAAAAAATTCGAAATTGATTATGAATCGATCAAAATCAAAAGACTTGTAACTGCAACTTCACCAAACAATCATGTAAAAGTTGCTTTACAAAGAGGTTTTGGAATACTAATCATCAAATGCTCTTTCCTTTTGATGCAATCATGTTGAGTCAAGGTCCTTTATGTCAACTTTATGTCATTCCCAAACTCACCCCCTTATTTAGGTTGGTAACCCAATTTTCAACAAATTAGTCAAAGCAACTATCTGTTTTGATCCTGATGATGCAGCCGAAAGAGACTAAAAAACCATAAACATCATGTTGTGATGGGATTGGAAATTTGGAGAGGAATCAACCAACTAACGTAAATCAAAGAATTACACCAGTCAGACAATTTGACGACACTAGCACTACACTGAGATTTACATGTTGGGCATGTAGGGTTCCTCAAGTGCTAAAAATGCAGCGGAATTTATAAATCGAAACCCTAGACAGGATTCATGCGTATATTGAAATCTAAACAGAATTTGACACGTACCTTTTTACAGATCGAAGGTAAATTGATAATCGATTAGATTAGCGTCCCAAGTGTTGCGCCTCTACCGGTATCCACACACATGAACGGAAGTCTCCAACTATCTGAGTGCTAGCTAAAGATCTTGAACTTCTTTTTCCTGATCGCTTTTGATCTTCTAGACTCCCTCAAAGATCTCTGAACGAAAAACGATTCTCTTTGTATTCTCTTGGAGGCTTTTTTTTTTTCTCTCTTAGGGTTTTTCGTCACCCACACGCTATATATATTTATAGCCTCATTATCTACGCGAATTAAAAGAAATGGGGCCGAGCGATTTGGGCCCCCAAACTGTCCACCTTTAATCGTACGTTTAATTGTTATCTCATAACGTACAAGATCGCATAAATAAGTTGACTAGGAGAATAAATTAAAATATACTTCTTATTTTAAGTAGATCTCGACGTACAGAAAATATTAACTCAGTTTGCTATTGTGTGCGACCGTGTAGGTTCACTAAATATTAGCAGTGTGCTCAAAGCCCTTTTTGGCCCACAAGTCATAAGCGGTCCCTAGTAAGACATTATGATTATCTAAGTATAGTGAAGGTTGGTTTTCCGACACAACCTAATCCACAACTAATATTAGAGTATTAACCTTGATTGATTTCTAGGACAGACCACTAACAGGGCATTCTCTGGCAAAATGGGGGGAACAAAGGAGAGGAGCTATTTATTTAGACCCGGGAAGTAACTTTCCACCTGAAGAGCTCGTTGTGCCGAACCGTCTCACCGTGGCTGGGATAACCCGTGATGGCGAAAGAACCTCGGCGAATAAGAAGTTATATGAATCTGTCCCTAACCGACACTGTAACCATCCGTTTCTTCCTGAGAAGCCATCTGCTACGATCCAGCAGTTCTTGAACCCAAGACTCGTGAGCATTCTGGCAACTATTTTTGCCGAATCGGAGTACCTGAATGCATGTGAAAATGCCAGTGTAAGACCCTCAGAAGCAGAAGCCATATCACTGAATAATGTGTTGCGGAACCAAGGAAAAAACTTAAAGAAAAAAATCTGGGAAGTGGAACTCACGTGTCCAAGATCACGATGTTGGAGCCTTTGTCGATCTTCTTGTGGTATGAAATTTTTAGAGCTGCAATTTCAGCTTCCACTTTCTTCACATTTCTGACTAGGCCTCTCAATTTGCTGGGCAGTTCTTCCAAGCTGAACATCCAAGGCATGATGGATCATTCTGATGCTTGTGGATGCAAGTCGAATAAAGAAAAAGAACATGGAATTCGACCATCTCTCAGGACTAAGCAAATTCGAAGCAAGAACATGTGATTGACTTTTCAAGTTATTCTTCCGACAATGTGGAGACTTGCATGCTCAGACAGAACACGACGAACATGCGTTACCTGCTATGGTTATTGGGCAGGGAACTTTTGGTACCAAAAGATAAGTTGCACAACTCATCTTGTCTCCATGCAACACAATGCATTTTACTCACCATCGTAACACAATCACTATACTTAGATAGCTATTTAATCTGCCTCTTGTAGCAATCTAACAGTGTATATAATCAAAGTGCAACAGTGAAGGAAACAGCAGAGCACTTCACAGACAGATTGCTTACGGTATTGCAATCATTCTGTTTTTAGCACTGGAGGGAAGACGAGGAACACCAGCCTTATCCTTTTCCTTCTCTGACCGAATATCGATGAGGATATGACTCTTCGTGGTAATTAAGTCAAGAGTTTGAGCAGGAGTCAGGTTACCTGAGAGAGGAAGAAATTCCGAAAGTATGACATATTTAGACCGAGCGATCTTAACAAAAGGACGAATCGCAACAGTAAAGACCCCCTGATGTTCGATTTACAAAAGCATATAAAGATAAAGAAGAAATTTTCCCTGTTTTCCCTCTAACATCCTTTAACTTAATCAGCTCCTTTTATCCTATAGACAGAATTAGACAAAGTACAACAGAAGGTTACCTTGATAACCACGAAAGCTAAAAGAGATGGCGGACCAAATTGGAGGGACAATGAGATACGCGACAAATAAAGCTCCAGCTGTCCCAACAATCACAGTAGGGTCAGCAGATGAGATAGTCTCAACAGCTGACGAAGCAATAGGCTTAGCCTCCTCAAGTAACTTTGTGGTCTGCTGTACAGCATCAGCCACTGTCTGCAGTCAACGGTGCTTATCATGGTCAAAAATTCAAGAACTGTCCAGTTTATTGTAAAGTACACTCATCTAGTGTAGTCTTAAAACATTACAACAATGAGCTGCGTGCACTAGAAAGATGTTTTGGAGAACGAGCCAGATGAACCAATTTGAACATAACAGTGGGGTGAAATACTGGGAATTTCATGGTCACTATGTGAGGCCTAGAAAAGCACTGGAGAAACTTAATAGAATCGCCTCCAGATGCTCTCTTAGATATAGTGTGGTACAAAAAGCCGACAGCCTATATCTCGATGGAAGCATGTCCAAAGCTCTGCAAATGCGAACTCATTGTGTATTAGAAGGAGAACAGAGTTCCCCATGTCAATATTTGAAGACGCTACTCTAGTTCCCACCCGAGCCACCATTAATTCCCGGCTGACTGTAATTAAGACCAGCTAAGAGGTTGCCCCACAAAGCTACACACACAGCTAACTAGATTGATCAAGTTCATCCCACCTAACTTCCAAGAGTTTAATTAATGTGGTCAGTCCATGTTCTTCAACGGGACATTAGTATTTACACATGAAAAGGATCTGCAACGTAGAAAGAATGCCAAAGTCAGCACAACGCAAGATTTCAGTCTCACGTCGTAATATCCTCATTGCTGATATCACCACTTTAAGCACACGTTACATCCTAGGGAGTTCACAACTAGGCTGCATCCCATTGACCTCCTAAACCCAACACAGCATGTGAAGCCCAATCATAGGTCAATGTGGCCTTGCATTGAAAAAACAACATGCTAACCTCGCAAGTACAAAACGGTATACTCAGACCACTGAATTAATACCTACAATGGCATTAAGAACTCATCTCCAAATGACAATGGCTTTAGAAAGAATGAGTAGTTCATTTTCAGCCTATTCTAGCATATCATAAGAGTATAATGGGGATCTGCTGAAACCATGATTTCACATTTGTTGTTACAAATTGGGGTCGGGACAAAGCATACAAACGGTGAAACTTATGCAAGGGAGAAACCTTTGCAGCACTCATGACAGGCTGTGCATCAATGCCCGAGCTCTGCATTGCTTCTTGGGCTTTCTTCGAAGCCTCGGAAAGAGCCGGGGAAGCAATCTCAATTGCCTGTTCTCCAGCTTTCTGCAGCAACGGAGCCGCGACATCTACTCCCGGTTTCAGAGCATCTGTAACAATTTGGAAAATGCTCCGTGCAGTGTCCAAAAATCCCGAGCTCACTTCCTGAACCTGGTCAATTGTCTTCTCAACCTGCCAACTCAAATTTCAGAAGCAACCTCAAGAAACCAATAACATGGTTTAAATCCTGTCCCTTCCCCCACCCCCAAAAGAAAAGGGGCAAAAAAAGATCAACATAGCTATCCAAACACAGATATTATGAAAGGATACTCATTCCAACAAATTTGACCGGTGACAATTGAATCGATTAACCATTTTTGAATACTGTGAGGTGGGCACTGGCTACAATTTCCCATTTTTAAGCGGTTCTTAAAAGTTATTTCTTACTATCCTTGGTACGCAACTAGCTCAATTTCTCTCCCAAAAATGAGAAAGCCATACAAACGCCAAGTTCCCGGAAAGAACATCTGCGATTCGGATGAAAGGTTCTCGCAATGGAAGCTCCATAGGATTTAACGTACGACATCGGGTTTTGGAGACCCACAGCCAGATGATGTCCGCTGGTCGGTAGTGAGAGGACGCCAAAAATAAAACAAAATGAAGCAAGCACGCTATCGCCGTTGATAGAATCTTTGCGACTCTCCACTCGAAAAAAAGAAAAAATGCAGGAACTTTTACCTCCGTGATAGAAGAGACAATCTGGTCTTTGGGGAGGCTGACGGCTCTGGCTTCATGGGAAGGCGAGAAGAGAGCGAACAGAGAGAGTGTGGTCGAGGTTGGCAACGACACCGAGATGGGTCTCAACAGCTGCGGCCTCTGAGCGGGTTTAGAGAGAGCGCAAGAGACTCTGGAAGTAGTAGCAGCAGCAGAGGAAGCTCTCATGGCCATCTCCTATTGCCCAACTCTCTGGCCACACCTCTCAGTGGCTCCTGGGCCCGATTCCTTTCGCGGGTTGATCGATCAATCGCAACAATGTCTGGTCGATCTGGGTTCTCAAGAATCGTGTGATGAGAGTTGGGAACCGGGCAATTTTGGTTTGGTTTGACATTTATGGAAAGACCCTCGTTTCATTGGTCCGCGAGGGTCCACTGATCTTATTTGGCGCTTCTGAGTCCACTTTGAGCCACCCATTTGATCCCTGTTGCATTTGCAGTCACTTCTTATCCGGACCAGAAGCTCTCTGTTCTGTGCACATTCTCTCTCTGCTCTCTGTATGTTTGCTTGGAAATGCAGTTCATTACGTTGATAGGGATTCTATTGTAGTGTATATCAAAGTGACCGTTCCAGTAATGTTGAATTATCCAACAAAATTTGCCCCTTGATTGGTGCCAAAGCTAAAATTTTATAAGATTGACCAGTCATCTTCGATGTCGGCTGATTAAGAATGGGAGACTTTGTTAGTTTCTGCAGCTGGAACAGAAAGCTCATCATGACCCGTTTAGGAATCATCCTTACAAGCAATAGATGAGTCTGATCTCTAGTTGCGATCACGTTGTGAAGATGGCATGTTTCGTTTCGTTTCGTTCGTTCAACCTGGGTGGCTTAGATAATGCTGAGTTCAAACGAGAGAGGCAGATCAGAAGATGTATTGTATGTACTAAATTTGCTGAAGTGGCTGATCTACTGTATGTACTAAATTTGCTGAAGTGGAAGACAAAAGGTGTACTGTCGAGGGGAGGAAAACTAGTCGGCGGCGTTAATATCGAACGTAGTCCCTCCTGTCTGGTGGGATCCATGTGGGATCTGCATCAAGACTCGCTATTTCCAATAGTTCAGATTATATCACACATGAAGTAATTTCTAAGGCAAATGTCACAAACCGTGATTTTCTCGTACTCTCGTATCTTTGTGGGTAAAGCTTGGCATCGTTGAGATTAAGAGTAAGTGTACGAAGGGAATGATACAACTGATTCGTGAGAGTGATGTCAAGTTGATTCGTATTATGAATTCTAAATTAGAATGAATATACCCTTAAGAGCTTTTAAAGCGAGGTTAGCCTCCCCTGTATAAATTGGTCGAGAGCCAATGCCGCTCTCTTGATGAGGCCATGGTCCATGGCAAGCCGAAACCAATTTTTGTGCCTAAAGCGTTCTGTATGTCTTGAAAAAAAAACCAACCTCTCGGTCATGATTTCAAGGCCTGGTTAGGGGAGAGGATGAGAACATGGGCTCTTTTTCACAGCACAGATTAGGCTTGCACACTGTTAACAAGGTGCGTATTCCTTAGTCTTTGTTTTATGAAATTGGCGTAATTTGTCCACATTCGTAGCTGCGGATGAAGGGTGAGCGGGCGGATCGGGTCAAAAAGATCGAACCATACGTCAATTACCAACATCGCCGGTCGCCACCTCCGACCAATTGCTAACTCTAGCACTGTTGCCACAGCCATCTATTATTGATGGTTATCACCAACACTACGATCCACCAGGACAATTTATCGGTTAATAGATATCATGTAATCTTGTCTTAATAGTTTTTTTGTGAACTTTTATAGAAAACCTTCAACAAATTTTTGGTGGGATTGTAATTTATTCGAGACAAATGCAACCTAAATATCCTTTTGCAATCGCTAACATTCTAGTTTATCATCCAATGTTATCCGGTAGTTGAAATCAACGGACCTAAATCAGAACTTATAATGTTATCGACTTTTCCCGTCTTCGCATTTTGTTAAATCTCAGCCGATTCACCGAGCACCACAATCGAAACCCAAATGAAGTCCTTCCTCGTTGTCTTGTCTAACATTCTAGTTTATCATCTAATGTTATCTGATAGTTGAAATCAACGGACATAAATCAGAACTTATAACCGTTATCAACTTTTCCCGTCTCCGTATTTTGTTAAGCCTTAGCCGATTCATGGGGCACCAAAATTGAAACCCAAATGAAGTCTTATCCCGTTGTCTTGTCTACTAAGTCAAGTCAGCGTATATCCATTTTGCCCAAAAAGAAAAGAAAGTATGCCAAATGCACTCTTAGCGTTTAAGTTTCTGTGATCCATCCCACAATGTTAAGTTTCTTCGCGAGGACAGACGGCATGCATTATCATCACTAGGAAGAAAAGGAAGAGGCCAAAGGAAGAACGGAAAGCGAGAGACAGAAGATGATCATTCGATTAAAATAAAAACCAAACTTTAACGTAGGAATCTCTCTGCTATCTTTACGTCTATCTCGGTAGGCTAACGCAATACATGCAACGCATGTGTCTACATCTTTAGGACAAAAGAAAGGACACAAGAAGTTGGACAAGTTCAGAGCTTTTTGGCCTTTCCATGTGAGCTTCCACTCATTCCCTCAACAATCGACATTCAGTTAAAGGCGCTGCCAACTACCTCTGCACTGCTGGGGAAGTACCTTATCTGTCTCAACTTGGGATTGATCCGTGACTTTCCTATTCTCGCAGAACACGCTTGATTCACAGAGAAATCCAGGGTTTTACATAATGCGGATGATGAATTTCAAGGGACTTTAGATGGCTGAAACCGCTTGGGCAAACGTAGTCCCGAACGCGCTAAGACGGGAATATATAGCACTCCGATAAGTGAAAGTGATGGAATAGCATGATTATCCTTGCGAGGAGGACAATCTAATGATCTAAATGGGTCTCGGGCGCCCCCAATTGTTGAAAAGAAGGCAAGGAAAGCATGAGCTGTCGCGCATTTAATAGAAAAGGATATAGGATACTTCAACGAAATACCTATTTAGTGAAATGACATCAGACATTAATATTACAAAACAGATTGGATTTTCAAAAAGTGCCTTACGGGATCTCAAATTATGGTAAAGAAATGTCTCGATTCTCTAGGTATATCGTGTGTCAGAAGGACACAATGGACAGAAATAGTATATGGTACAGTTAAAATTCATCTTTACAATATGCATGAACTAGAGATGATCAATTTGAGGATGGGCTAATTTTCAGTTTGTGGAATCGGAAACTAACACACTTGATCCTAGAACCAGATCGGATCGGACCAATGGGTTTCGGAACCTTTTTTTCTTATTTGTAGGCAGGGAATGGAACACTGAAACTGGACAATTAAGGGATTGGAAAGAACATTGTTTTTGAACTCTTGCACGGAATCGAATACTCTTGTAGAGCGCAAGTGTGTTTATGAACGCTTTTTACAATAAAAAGAAAACTATCAATCAGGTCCCCGTGGTTCGGTCCGGCTCCTGTGCTCACCCCTAGCATGATGCAAGTCCAATTCATATTTCCCCACTTGTAAAGTTGGCAAATTTCACAAAATTCATCGAGATGTAGGAGTCTTAATAGAAGCGAGACTTTTTAAAGCTTTTCTTGTCAATGCCAGTGCCATCTCAACGGGTATAAATGACAGCTGCGGAAGCATTTCTTCTTACTACGCGCACGCACTTCTTTGCGATGGCAACAATATTTCCCTCATCACCAACTTTTCCGGGGCAGCAACAGCCAGCAGGAGAAGCTGCAGTCGCCAACCCTGAAGCTGTGGCATCGGCATCAACATCATCCAGTGGTTGGCAATCTTCCGGATCGATCGGACCGTTCCTTGGGGTGATCTCCATGCTCACCGTTCTCGCAATCATCTCATGCGTGGTCGGCCGGATCTACAGCCGGAGAGCCGCGGCAAACACGCCGTTGGATACCATCAAGCAGAGAAGCTGTTCGGGGTGGGTTAAGAGACAGTTCGGCCAGTGTACCGATTGTATTCCCGCGAACGTCGAGTGGGGAAGAAAGGTGATGATGAGTTGGAGGAAAGACGGCAAAAATGATGATGCTGCTGCTGCACAACCCCAAGCTTGATTGATTTGCAAAATGGCATGGATTGGAGTTCTTTGGTAAAAAGTCGGCAAATAAAGACAGCAATCCTTTCTACTGTGATTGATCATCGAAAGATCCTATTGTGATTTTACAGTCCTGGTGTGATATGGTCCTCTTGTTAGGACCTTCGTTCTTGGAGGTGATGCTTATTCAACTCTCTCTCTCTCTCTCTCTCTCTCTCTCTCTCTTGCTTGCCATTATTCTGAAAATATGCAGAGAAGCCGAATTTTTTTTCAAGGCTTCGTTCCTGTACGGTAGAAGTCTAGCGGTTAACGAATCTGAAACTGGGATTAGAAGATGATATGAATATACACTCGGATTCGGATTTTCCCTTCAATTCTCTCTCTATCGACAAGCTCGGTCCATAAGAAAACTCATGAATTTACTCACGAGACCATCAGATTTCTCCCCTCTAAAACGGATTATCGAGTTGACATCTAGCACGACCATCAGGGAGATTATTACGTGAGACACTAGCTACTTTTGTCGAGGAGATTTCAATCTCCAGAGCAAGAGCAATGGCAGACATCGTTGCATAGTAACACATGAAAAAAAAAAAGGACAGAAAAGAATAATAAAATGATGCTAAGCGCAACATGGCAACTAATGAGAATACAATGTAATGAGTAGATACGTAAGAGAAAATATTCGGTGATTTCAAAGCGCCACATCAGGTGCGTTTTTTATCCATATCATAGGCACGGACATGGCAACCATGGGAAGACGGAGCTGACCAGGTGCTGTTGTAGAAAAATGTTGTCGGTTATGTTCATATAGTAGAAACCGAAATGAAATGTCAAGAAAACAAACCTGAAAACAGCACAACCAAGCAAATAAAATGTTGATCCGAGCCCGACGAAATAACGTCGTGTCCTTACGACGAATTTGGCCCCTCAATCAGTACCCGAGGATAGTGGACAATCGTCTCCCAGGATAGAACGGATCTCGTTCCTCCGAAGCGGTACTTATCCGGAGGACTCCCACGAACGCAAATTCTGGAGAACAATCGCACAAAATGAGAATGATGAAGTGAATATGCTTTAGTGTCTCGGGAAAAAGTCTCGCGGGAGTATGTATGTTATGTATGTGATCAAGAAGACCTTTCCGAACTTAACTGTTCGGTTATATAGAAGGACAAAACTGAAGAGTCACCACCAACCGAACAATTTCGTTCGGTTCTTCGTGAACAGTCACGAGCCGGGCCCTTGAACCGGTTCGGTTCGTGAACAGGCGCGAAGGGAGGGCTTCGGTTTTCGTTTGGGCAAACCGAACCTCGAACATACATGTTTGTTTGTCCAAAAAATAAAAAATCGAAAATAAAAAATAAAAAATTCTAAACAATGTGTCTGTTCGAAAAAATAAAATAAAACCGATAGAGGGTGGACCCCGGACCCGGAACCGAACCGAGCCGGGCCGGACGGCGGCGCAGCGCGCGCGCGCGGGAGGAGTGGACCGAGCTTGACGTAAGTCCTCTCTCTTCCACAAAAGTGGGTTACCCCTTAGGGCCCAAACCCATTTGTGAGGCTCAACTATATGAACCCATTTCCCATCTCTCTTCTACCCTATGTGGGACACTTTCACCCACACATTTCTCAATCAATTTTATGGGATTTTGTGCCAAAAATCCCAACAATCCCCCACATGAATGAGAAGTTCAGATATCATGACTCTTCGTGTATGCATGAGATGCAATGTGCGATTATTCCATGAGAAAACGTTGCATCAGGATAAGTAGTCTGAAACTTTGAACTTTCCTTAGTGAAACCTATCGGACTTACTCGGTCAATCAGTAGACTTGATGTCTTTGAACTGTCAACCTTTCGTGTAAGCCTAGACAATAGAAATCACACAACTATTTCTCGAACAAAATTGGTTCTCACTGTTGTGTTCATTTTGGCCATGAACACCGCCTGGTCTCATGAGTGTTTTAGAGAATTCGGCCTTTTCAATTCTCACAGAAGCGGCCCTCACTTCACACTCACATAGGTGATTTCTGAACATATAGTATATCACATACTCAATTCAGAATCATTAAAAGCTTTTGCTTAACCTTCATATATTAGTACTGTCTTCATCCGGGAATGAGTAAAAATTTGACAGTACCCTACACTGTCTTCATAACTTAGTTGTCCCTTTGAACCTAGATCTTGGGATCTCCAGTCAACTAGGTAGGGTTTCCGCTATGATGACTTGTTTATATGCCTTAAACCCATTCCCCTTGATGTTTTTGCAACCATCTCTCTAGTTAGGCCTTTTGTCAATGGATCCGCAATATTATCTTTTGACTTCACATAGTCAATGGTGATAATTCCACTAGAAAGAAGTTGTCTTACTGTATCATGTCTTCGACGTATGTGTCAAGACTTACCGTTATACATGACATTCCTTGCCCTTCCTATTGCCGCTTAACTATCACAATGTATACATACAGCGGGCACTGGTTTAGGCCAATTGGGAATATCTTCCAAGAAATTTCGAAGCCACTCTGCTTTTTCACCGGCTTTATCCAAAGCAATAAATTCTGATTCCATAGTGGATCTAGCAATACAAGTTTGTTTGGATGATTTCCAAGACACTGCTGCTCCCCCAAGTGTGAATACATATCCACTTGTCGATTTTGTGTCTTTAGTGCCGGTTATCCAGTTTGCATCACAGTATCCTTCAAGTACCGCTGGATATTCTGTGTAAAGCAAAGCATAGTCTTGAGTATACTTTAAGTAGCCCAATAAACGTTTCATAGCTTTTCAATGATTTTCATTTGGACTAACTGTAAATCGACTTAGCTTGCTCACAGCACAAGCTATGTCCGACCTAGTACAGTTCATGACATACATTAAACTGCCTAGTATACTAGCATACTCATTTTGAGCCTTACTTCCACCAGTATTCTTTGAAAGATGTAAATTAACATCTATCGGAGTCTTTACTGGTACAATATCCAGATTCTTGCATTTTTCAAGAATCGTCTCAATATAATGGGATTGTGATAGAGCTAATCCTCCATATGTCTTATGGATTTTAACTCCTAAAATAACATCTGCAACCCCCATATCTTTCATATCAAATTTACTTGTGAGCATGCGTTTGGTCGCCTTAACAACCTCACTATCGCTGCCCATTATAAGCATGTCGTCTACATATAAGCACAAAATGGCAAAACCATTATGAATGTTCTTAACATACACACATTTATCACACTCATTAATCTTGAAACCATTCGACAACATGACTTCGTCGAATTTAGCATGCCATTGTTTTGGTGCTTGTTTCAATCCATAGAGTGACTTGATAAGCCGACATACTTTCTGCTCTTGTCCCGGAATAATGAACCCTTCGGGTTGTTCCAAATATATTTCTTCTTCCAAATCCCCGTTTAAGAAGGCCGTTTTCACATCCATTTGATGGATTTCAAGCTTATACACCGCTGCTATAGCAATTAGCATCCTTATAGATGTAATTCTAGTAACAGGTGAATAAGTATCAAAATAATCAAGACCTTCTCGTTGCTTGTATCCTTTTACTACAAGCCTAGCCTTATATTTATCAATAGTACCATCCGCTTTTATTTTCCTCTTGAAAATCCACTTACATTGTAGTGGTTTATTATCAGGAGGAAGGTCAACCAATTCCCATGTATGGTTTGACAAGATGGATTCAACTTCACTATTGATAGCTTCTTTCCAGAACGGGGCTTCTGGCGAAGTCACAGCTTCTTTGAATATCCGAGGCTCATTCTCTAACAGGTACGTTAAGAAATCAGGTCCAAAAGACGTGGAAGTCCTTTGTCTTTTACTACGTCTAGGTTCATCCTCCCTTGGATCACTTCTAGATATAGTATCTCGAGGCCTCTTATTATTATCAATTGGCTCATATACTATGTTATACGGAAATATATTTTCAAAGAACGAAGCGTCCCTTGATTCAATTATCGTATTAACATGTATATCTGGGATTTCTGACTTGTGAACAAGAAAACGATATGCATTGCTATTCTGAGCATATCCGATAAAAACACAGTCAACAGTTTTCGGTCCTATCTTAACCTTTTTAGGCTTAGGAACCGCAACCTTAGCCAAACACCCCCACACTTTGAGATAATTCAAGTTAGGCATTCTGCCTTTCCATTTCTCATAGGGAGTTTGTTGTGTCTTTCTGTGGGGTACTCTATTTAAAATAAAATTCGCCGTCAAAATAGCTTCCCCCCACAAATTCTGCGGTAAACCGGAACTATTCAACAATGCATTCATTGTTTCCTTTAAAGACCGGTTTTTCCTTTCCGCCACACCATTTGATTGTGGTGTATAAGGAGCAGTCGTTTGGTGAACGATACCAAACTCGGTACAAATTTCCTCAAAAGGAAATTCATATTCACCTCCTCTGTCACTTCTTATGATTTTAATTTTCTTGTTCAACTGAGTTTCAACTTCGGACTTATAAATTTTAAACGCATTCACAGCCTCATCTTTGCTACTAAGCAAATAAACATAACAATACCTCGAGCAGTCATCTATAAAAGTAATAAAATACTTATTACCACCTCTTGACGGTATTGATTTCATATCGCATATATCTGTGTGTATTAAATCTAAAAGTTCTGAGACTCTATTGTCTACAGAATGGAAAGGAGGCTTAGAAAATTTAGATTCAACACACACTTGGCATTTCTCACTTGAACAATTGAATTTTGGCAATAACCCCATATTCATTAATTTCTTTATCGACTTATAGTGAACGTGTCCTAATCTAGCATGCCATAAATTAGGAGACTCAAGCACATAAGCAGAAACAATTTTATTCATAACATCATTAGGTACAACAGTCATTACATTCAGCTTGAACAAACCATCACTAAGGTAACCCTTTCCTACATACATCTCATTCTTGGAGAGTACAAACTTATCAGACACAAACACCAGCTTGAAACCATTCTTGCTAAGAAGAGATTCGGACACTAAATTCTTGCGTATGTCTGGCACATGTAGCACATTGTTTAGTGTCACAACTTTCCCAGATGTCATCTTGAGAGCAACCTTTCCAACACCTTCAACCTTAGAGGTCGATGAATTACCCATATAGAGTTTTTCATCACCCCCCACAGTTGTATAGGACGTGAACATCGATCTGTTTGCACAGATATGACGAGTTGCTCCAGTATCAATCCACCACTCCTTGGGGTTTCCCACCATATTACACTCGGATATCATAGCAGTCAGATTGATATCATCAACACCATGGGAGATCTCTTCCACCACATTAGCCTGAGTTTTCTGTCTTTTCTCGGCTCTGCAGTCTTTGGCTTGATGTCCAGACTTGCCATAGTTGAAGCACTTGCCAACGAACTTCTTCGGGCCTTGGGTGAATCCCTCTCCAGACTTGCTAGGCATTTTCCTCTTCTTGTTGGGTTTCGATCCTTCTTCAACAACATTGGCCTTTGAGACCTCTAGGTTCTTCCCAACTTTCTTCTCGGACAGCCTATTGTCTTCCTCGATCCTCAACCGAACAATCAAGTCTTCAAGTGACAACTCCTTTCTCTTGTGTTTGAGATAATTTTTGAAATCTCTCCAGGAGGGTGGCAGTTTTTCAATGAATGCAGCCACTTGAAATGTCTCACTTAGAGTCATTCCTTCAGCATGAATATCATGCATAATCACTTGAAGCTCTTGAACCTGACTTAAGACGGTCTTTGAATCAACCATCTTGAAGTCCAGAAATTTACCGACAATGAATTTCTTCAATCCGGCATCTTCGGTTTTGTATTTCTTGTCCAGACTATCCCATAACTCCTTAGCCGTTTTTAGCGGACTATAGACGTTATAGAGAGTATTGTCCAGACCATTGAGGACATAGTTGCGACATAGGAAGTCGGAATGCTTCCATGCATCCACAGCAGCTAACCTTTCTTTATTCATCTCTCCATCGTCCAATTTAGGACTATCCTCATTGAGGAATATAGCCAAGTTTAAGGTCGTGAGATAGAACAACATCTTTTGTTGCCATCTCTTGAAATCCGTACCATTAAACTTTTCTGGCTTTTCTCCATGATTCTGAATAGGGTTAACCGGAGTCGAAGCCGAAGCCATTTCTGAAAACATAAACACAGAATATATTCACGGAAAAAATCGGTAATATATGACTGAAAAAGCTCAATGAACAGAATGTTGGTATACGAACAGAACCGAACAAATTCGTCTTAAGATTGTTGTAGAAAAATGTTGTCGGTTATGTTCATATAGTAGAAACCGAAATGAAATGTCAAGAAAACAAACCTGAAAACAGCACAACCAAGCAAATAAAATGTTGATCCGAGCCCGACGAAATAACGTCGTGTCCTTAAGACGAATTTGGCCCCTCAATCAGTACCCGAGGATAGTAGACAATCGTCTCCCAGGATAGAACGGATCTCGTTCCTCCGAAGCGGTACTTATCCGGAGGACTCCCACGAACGCAAATTTTGGAGAACAATCGCACAAAATGAGAATAATGAAGTGAATATGCTTTAGTGTCTCAGGAAAAAGTCTCGCGGGAGTATGTATGTTATGTATGTGATCAAGAAGACCTTTCCGAACTTAACTGTTCGGTTATATAGAAGGACGAAACTGAAGAGTCACCACCAACCGAACAATTTCGTTCGGTTCTTCGTGAACAGTCACGAGCCGGGCCCTTGAACCGGTTCGGTTCGTGAACAGGCGCGAAGGGAGGGCTTCGGTTTTCGTTCGGGCAAACCGAACCTCGAACAGACATGTTTGTTTGTCCAAAAAATAAAAAATAAAAAATTCTAAACAATGTGTCTGTTCGAAAAAATAAAATAAAATCGATAGAGGGTGGACCCTGGAACCGAACCGGGCCGGACGGACGGCGGCGGGAGTGGACCGAGCTTGACGTAAGTCCTCTCTCTTCCACAAAAGTGGGGTACCCCTTGGGGCCCAAACCCATTTGTGAGGCTCAACTATATGAACCCATTTCTCATCTCTCTTCTACCCTATGTGGGACACTTTCACCCACACATTTCTCAATCAATTTTATGGGATTTTGTGCCAAAAATCCCAACAGGTGCCACAAGCCAGATTTGGCCGGTGATGCCGCTAGTCCAAGACCAACAAGGCGAAATCTGGAGCCCTGGTCCATGGCCAAGCCACAATCTCAGTCGTGGCGGTTCACAGTCCTCTCTCTTCCTCCCCCCTCGTCCTTAGTCACCAGACCTCCAGTGCCCCCCTATTGGCGCCTTGATTAGGCCAAGCCCCACCAGTGGAGTCGCTGGCCATGGACTGCATTCAAGCTCCCGCCATCTTCCCTGACATCTATTTCTCTATTTTTTATTTCGCTGTTTGAGCTCGCAGACCATGGCCGTCGGGATCTCAAACTTGCCGCCTCCTCACGAGCCATGGACAAGACCAAATCCGTAGGCACGACTCCAGTCCACATCTAGACAGGCAATGACCACTTGCCATTGTGACGATGGAGGGGTAGCTCAGCCATGGACGGGGCCAACCACGAGCCAAAGTGGGGCGACAACGGAGGAAGAGGGAACCGACCACAAGTACCATGGAGGGGAAGCTTCCTTCCCAATCACAATGGCAAAATCTATGAGCCATCGTTGCTCGCAACAGGACTTCCAGATCTGCAACAACGACGATGGTCAACTTCCATGGCCAAAGGGAGATGGGAAGCTTGCGCTCAAGGCGGCTGGAGATGGAGGAGAAAAAATGAGGTTGATTAAGAATTTTTTATTTTGTTTTAACTAGACCCACATCAGTATTCACGTCCCAATTTGTAATTGGTTCAAAGTGAAAATACATGCCACGTCAGCTATTGACAATGCCACTGAATATTTTATTGTAGGTACATAGAAAGATACCTTCGACAATGCCATGGACAAATGAGTGTCCCATCATGATTAAGCCTAAAATAAAACTTAAAGCTCTATAGTTTCATCTGATGTCATTTTGTACGGAGTGCAAATCTTCGACGTGCCATGCTCAATCGGTCCCTTCTGAATTACGTCATGGCAATTGAGGGAGCAAGAGTAAATGTGGATGCTTCACATCGGCGGGCAGCAGATGCGATTCTTCTTAGAAAGCCCTGGACGATGGACCCCGTGAGATTTTTAAGTGTACCTTCTTACTATACTCAGGCCCAACATTTGCTTCCCCAAAGCCAAAGCCACACGATATTAGAAGACGAAACGAAAAACTGCAAATCTTCCATGAACCTTTAGTCATTATATTATCCCGGATGCAACCAGGTGGAATCTATTTTCCTCTTTTCATCTCACTCTCTCTCTCTCTCTCTCTCTTGACATCTGCACGATCCTTTTCGCTTCTATGGCGAGAAGACTTCTCAGGAGAGTCCCTACTTCCATGCCTACGGTGCTTTGAGCGTTTCCTTCTACCGCGCCTCTTTTCTCGACGAAATTCTCTATTTTTCTCTTTGGACTTGGAGTAGTATCGATCACGATGATCGCTTGATGAATCACTTTCAGAGTCACTGCTATAGTGGCTTCGCCTAGAGCTTTTTCTAATTTTTTCATCCTCTGAGGACAAAGGGCTCCTGTTTTCACGGCTTTTAGATATTGCTTTAGAATTCCCATGATCCTGAGGCAAGTAATCCACATGAAGTTTTACTGATCTTTCCTCAGATAACTTGTCATTGGCATGTTTGCCATCTTCCCTTGGTACTCCAGAAACAGTTTTGTTCTCTCTAGCTTGTAGGCCTTCTCGAGTAGATTCTCTGTCCTTTGGCAACTCATAATGCTGGGAAATCCTCTGAGGAACAGCAAATGACCTGTCACGGACTGGGAGAATATTAATGTCTCCATCGCTAGCATGGGCAATTTCTTTCTCACTGGGATTCCGGTCTTGGTTTGATGAGATAGGTCGATCAGCGGGAACCTCTAGACCTAGTTCTTTGCCCAAAGATTCCAAAAAGTCACCAGCTATGAGACGGTTAAGTGTTGCATTTGCTGCCTGAACCTTCTTGTCCGGATTTTCAACATTTTTCACAATGGAAGTTCCCTTTTCCTCATCAGAGTCATCGGAGAAAATGGCCTGGGGAGCACAAAAATAATTAGAAGACGAGATGAAGCAAGAAATACAAGTTCTGGTGACAGGTTACCATCCATAAGAAGATAACCAACTGCAAACAAATAAAACAGGTGAAAAAATAATGCAATCAAAGCAATTTATGATAGATCTGTGCATCTATATTTAACAGCATTTTCAAGCCCATCCCGTCATTTCATCCATACAAAATAGGCTCGTGTTCCCATCAAGAATGGAGCCATATCACGTCTTGAAGCATGCAAAGAGCACTTGAGGCTATATGCAGATGATTATGTGGAGAAGCAATAAGAAAAACAATAAGCACACTTGTCACTTGACAGAGAAAAAAGTACCTTGTATAGGTCAACCGGCCTCCCGACAACTTCGACTTCCACCTTATCTTCTGATGTCTTTTCATCTATGTCATTATTTTGTTGGTTATCCAGACGCATAGACAACGTATCACTGCTTGTAATAGCTGATTCTTCAACTTTTGTCAGTTTGACAGAATCTGGAATGAAAAAAAGAGAGTCCATCTTGCTCCTTACCCGCGGAGGTGGTGGTGGCTGCCAATTGTTCAAAATTAATCCTAAAATATACTAGGAATCAAGGTGTAATAATTATAAAATTCACCAAATCAACGTGAATTCAGCATTCATCAATCAAGCCCAATAACCATAAAAAATCATTTGCATGACCAGCAAGGCCAAATGAGGATAAATCTAGGTTAATGCAATCATAGAACCAAGATATTTCGACGAGGAGGAGGAGGCAAAGCAGAGCAATAAACATGGAGGAGTATATCACCCATTATAAAGTTTGTTTTACATCTCCGTGTTCTTATGATTCCTTTTAAATTTGAAAAAGGGATGATCCTCGAACTTTTTGTAAGCAAAAACTAAGCTGCAGCCTATTTGCCCAATGATGTTTGTCACCTCACAGATAATGAAACTACCAGATGACCCAATTAGTACCTTCCCCATGTATGGATCAATGAGATCAAAGCGCTTGCATAAGATTGGTGAAGGCCGCCACTGGAATTCTTCCCTTTTGGGGTATAGCTTCTTTGTCATCAAGTCTTCATCTTTAAAGCTTTTAACTTGCTGCATTCAAAAACATTCATAAACAACACAAAAGAAAACTTTATAGATAAAAACCAACTGGTGCACCAAAAAAGACGCACCTCTATCCCTCCAGAAGTAAACTGCATGCCACCAGTTGATGAGGACTCTGTGCGGCCCTCTGTGAACTCTTTTCTCCAATGGCCCTTCTCTATTGCCTCAGCTGCAGCCTCAAAATCTAATCTCTCATGAGCACGAGCAGCTTCTGACATATTATTTGCTCCACCTGAATCAGTGGTACGGAGTCCCCCGTAATACTTTTCCTTGAGAAACTGCTCATATCTTTCTTGCTTTGCAGGATCATCTCTAAACGGCTTTGAAACTTCTACAATGTCACCCTGGAACAAGGAACAGATATAAATAAATTTCCAAGAATCCCAGTGATGAACCAAGGATGGAGAGAACACTTAAAAAACTAATGTACTGACGGGAACTGAAGATTTTGTGAATGTTTCAGACAGATCACTCTGAAATTTCACATCTACAGGCACGACAGACGAGCTGGGAGCCATTGCACTTCTTTCCAGAGGTCTTTCACCTAGGATTTTGCCACGGCTCTCTGCTGTCATCTTTGGGACATCCACAGATAACTTTCCTTCCACATGCGGCTTACTTTGATTGCTTTTCTGCTTTTCCTCCCAAAGCCTCCTTTCATAGTATCCACAGAAATCTCCCCCATAAAGAAAGCTAAATAATGGATTTGATTGATTCTTTTCCCGAGAGAGATCCTCAAACAACTTTCCACATCGAGCCACTAAAGCTGCAACCCCCTCAATTAAAAGCTTCAGATTACTATCCCCAGGAGGTGGAGACTCTGGCGGGGGAGGGTCATAGAGGGAGTGATCAGCCTCAAGAGGCCCAGAGAATCTATGATGAGGTTCAAAATCCTTTGGAATTACAGGAGGATCAAATCTGGACGACCAAGTTTCATGTCAGCTATGAGGACATTGTATCAAGGTTTTCGCAGAAGCAAGAATTAATAATCAGCAGCTCAAGATCTTAACATGAAATTTAACCTTAATGGCCAAAATAGACCCACCAGTTGCAAAAACAATAAAACTAAATACAGATCAGAGGCAGCAATTTCAGATTACCTCTGAAATTGATAATCAGAATTTGAAGCAAGTCTAAAGCCGGGCAGAATCCCATTTTTGTTTCCAGTCAATCTTGGCCTGTCCTGAAAATCCAAACTAGGTCTTGATGGCTCTTCTACTTCTTCAACAAAAGATCCGAAGTCATAACCTGAGCAAAATGTCCATCATGTGAGAAATTAGAGCCCTTGAAGAGAATTTTCTCAAAAATCTAACAAAGGAATAATTGGAAGTCACAGATAAGTAGTGAAGTATTCAATGATAAGAATTTGCATCAAAGAAAAGATCAACATCTGCAAGGCATTTATCTCTTGCTTTTGGGAAGTCAGATCATATTAAAAAATAAATAGATTATCAAAACACAGTGTATTGCCCCAAAAAAGGAAAGGCCATCGACCAAGATTTTCCTCATCCTAACCTGACAGTGTATGGAGATAACAAAATAGCATGCAAGTATACTAAAAGAAAATAGCCTCTTCTGCATTTACATTAGAGACATTGACAGAATGTCCCAGTCCATTAACAAGTACTGAGCGAAAGATCGATCAGGAGTATCATAGACCTTTCTACCCAAAAAGAGGCAAGAATACTTATGTTAGAACAAGTAACCGCCCCAAAATATATCCAGTTCTAATGCCGATGAGCCCCAATAAAATTACTCACCGGATGCATAGACATCCTCATCTTCAGCATCAAGTTCTTCAAGGGCGCCAATACCAAAACCGGGAGCAATATTTCTTGCTGAGAAGACCCAAACCAATGACAGTAGTCAACCCAATGATATTATTTAAACAAAAACAATGACATATGATGGCCCTCACTTAACCAATGACAAAACAACTCATCCGGAGCTCTCCTGAAAGGGAAAGGCGAAAGAAATGCACAAATGGAACCAAAAACGAATTCTCACTTCGCAACCCTGCAGAATAATATAGCTTACACTTTGAAAAATTATCTTTTGTAACTCTGCTGTGCGCATGCTCTCTTCCTCCAGATGTGCGGAACCGTTTCCTTTCTGAAATATACAAGAATGAGGCTAGTGAGCACAAGCTGTTGTGAAAAGAAGGATTGACAAATTAATCTTATAAGTAGTTACCCCTGAACTCTGGAGCATGCTTGTAAGGATCATAACCTAACCCATGCAAGTCTTGCTTTGGGTTCAGAACATAAACCTACAGCCAAAAACATGAGAGATACAATTGCCAGTTTCAAAATCTTGCATCTATATGGGATAGAGATAGCCCAAGTACAAGACAAATACATGAGCAACCACAAATCCTCCAATAAATCAGCAAGATAACCTTCTTACAGGAGTGCTTTTAGAGAATTTGGAACCAGTATCTGCAGGAAGCTCCAGAAGATCTTCAAAACCACCATTGATAGGCTCAGATTCAGGCTGTGCATTTGTTTCATCGGATGTAAATGCCAGGAAAGCTCTCCTAGCTTCCCTACGTGCATCTACGATCATGTAAACCATTAGATGGGATAAAATCCAGGCAACTCAATAGGCACAGTAATTTGCAAATAGAGTTGTTAACGGTAAAAAATTAGAGTTTCCACACCAGACTAAACAACTACAAATGTAAATAATAAACAATGGAAGGTGTTGTCCTCTCTAGACTAAACGAGGACCCAAAATATGCTCTTCCAATTGCAACTCTTATAAAGGCAATTTCTCTTGGCTAATGACTAGAAATGTAAGAATAAAAAATGGAAGGTGTCATCATCTCTAGGCTAAATGATGACCCAGAATATGCTCTTCCAATTCCACCTCTTATAACGGCCATTTCACTTTGCTAAACACTACCTGAATATGTAATAGGAACCTATGAACTAGCCATACAGGGTTGTAATCATGAATAAACCACAAGAGCCAACGTCCTATGGTCTTAAATATGGGTTTTAAAGTCCTGCTGATAGAGTTCCGGGTAAGATAAAACCATTGACGAATGTCCTATCTGGCCATACAACTGAAGCTGTATAAGCTAGTGGCACCTTGACCCTTTTCAAGACAAAAACAGCTGATGATGCAAACTTCCAATGAGTCAATCACATACTTCTCACAAGGATTTAGCCAAGTGCATAATAGACTATAATTAAAAGTAGTTAGTTAACAAAAGAAACATACCATACAGCGATTTAGTTTGCAAGTCCTTGATTGAATGACCGTGACGCCATCCCATCTTCTTGAGCAATTTCACACCTAAATGAGAAAATAAAGGAAATCAACGTGGAATTAAGTATATTGGCAGCAGCGGAAAAAGAAATAACATAATTTAAAATTAATTTAGGAGTATCTATAACAAACCAATAGATTCTGTCACTGGAAGAATGAGTTCATCGGGAACTGGTCCAGGAATAGCTGACTGCCTGAAATAGAGAAGATACATTATAAGCAGACAAAATAATTGCTGTCCAAAACAGATGGAAAAATATCTAGCGAAAGATAAAAACCAATCGAATTCATGCATAAAGAAAATTCAAGGAACATGATGGACTTAAAGCAAGGTATGTGGCTTTGTGAGCTGCTAAGTTCAATTGTCCATCCACGCTCAAAAACTCCAGGAATTTTGATTTACAAATGGTAGATTCACTAGCTGTAACATTATAATGAAAATTATAAAGTTCCAGACAGTTTCAACACCATCACAACATAACCAAGCAACAACTATATCCAGATAACTCCCATTGAATTGCAGTCCGATCAACAGGAGACCGTATGATATTAGAAAGTTACGAGATGAACCTATGTTGTTGCTCCTTTTCTGCCTGCTTGCGAGCAAGTTCTGCAGCTGTAAATCCAAACGTATCAAACTGGGATGATGTTGCCAAAGAACGACCCTCCAGCTCCTGGATTGAAAAATGAGAATAAGTTCATCCCTACAGTTATAACTACAGCTAGAATATGAAAAACATGTCCCAGCAACACATATTTAAGTTGAGCATTGTTATGGATGTCTCGAGAGCACAATGAAAGAGCATGCTATTCTTTTGACAAGAATAGTACTGAGAGAGGAAGGAAATGTTATGCATTGTCATAGACTCAGCCAACCTTAGCAGTATAACAATAATAATAACCAAAGCAAACAACACCAAACAAAAGCCAAAATCAGCTAACTTATGGTATTGCTCTACGCCCCTTCCATTTCAGCAGCTAGTTTTCATTAGCGCTTAATAAACCCAAAGGACTTGGAAAGCAAACTTTGCTAATTGTTGTTGGCAGAGAGCCTACTATTATCACAGATGTTGACATATATGACTTATTGAGCAAGGCCTTCCAATCCAATCAAGCCTGCCTCACCCTCTCCGGACAGATAATTCTGAAAGGCTACTCTAGATGTCAAACCAAACAGCCCTCCAAACATGTGAAAACAAGTTCAACACTTTTAATAGCACTAGCACTTTATCAAATCCAAGTGCATCATAATTTTTTCTAAACTCTAATTTCTTTTATAAGTGATAGTGGCTCTAAAGTCTACTATGTGGTGTGCACTAAACACATAAAATTATGGGTTCATGGATAGACTGGTCCTCCTAAAAATCCTAAATCCTAAACACCACAGGATTCCAGATGTAGATATTTTGAGGTAATAGATGCAATAATATGAATCTGATAGAGAATTCAAATGAGATAATAACTTGCCATATTTACAATTGTAAAAGCTAGTTCTCATGCAAGCATGCACGCGAATATACATATGCAACAATTCTGGTAAAACTTACAGCTTTCTCGTCTTCATCTAAGAAGTTCAAAATGCTCTGCTGTTTCACTTCAGCTCTGTTCTTCCTGGATGACGTGAATGTCTGCGGAGCCCACCCTGAAATATTTGTAAGAGAAATTGAAAATAAAGGTTTTTCCGGTAAACAAGTGAGCGCTCCAGTCAAAAGATGAGACATACCCTCTTTGGTACCCACTGTATTGTAATATCCAGCAGAAAAACCTCCAGTAAATGCTCCATGGAATCTTCTCCGTCCTTCTTCGTCTCTGACCTGGATAATTGCAGACGGAGCATAAACAAATGTCGGTGCCCTCAGCTTCACTAAAGAAAGTGCCTCTTATATTTGACAATTCAACCAACGAAAACACTTCAGTATGTGCAGACCGCAAACTTGCAATCTCACTGCACACAAGTCCCTCCCCAGAACTGGCATTGAACGCGAGAGCAAAGCACTTTTCAAAAAGCACAAAGGAGGAAAGTCCCCTGCAATCCTTAATAACCTTTTATGCCATTTGCTGTCAAGAATTGAAAAATCCACAGAATTCACCCTATGACAGAATGCCAGGAAAACAGTCAATTACGTCGTTCCTCCGTTTGTAACCCAAAACAGCATCAACTTTGAGTATCAAAATGGTGATTCGCGCGCGTCTTAATACTCTAATCAATCAAAGGCTACATAGGTCACTAATCTAAACGGCCTTCCCCAACTATCCTCATCGCCACAAGCAAAAAACCAAACAGCTGATGTACGTCATTTCTGCTAACTTCTCCGATATGAAGAGCTGGTAAAGCACAGAGACTTCGAATGCGGGGCCCACGTTGCCACGTATTTCCGAAATATTCCGACGGGGCAACGCGAAGAAATGCCCGGAAAGGAGCGAGAGTTTACCTCCTGCTTCCACGCGGGCAAGGATCGCAAGTTACCGGAGGCTTCGGCGAGGGCCTTCTTCTTGCGGCTGGACGCCCCCTCCTCGCGCTCGATCGGCGTGCCGTGGAACACGAAGTCCTCTTCGTCCGAATCCATCACCATCTCCGACGGGATCGAATCGAACGGCGGCGATGCGGCGAAGCCCCCGGGGGGGACGAGGATTGAAGGATTGAGCGGAAGATCAAACCAGCAACGGTGATGGATTTCTAGGGCGTGATGAAGACGAGGCGAGAGAGTGAGAGAGAGAGAGCGCGAGAGCGAGAGGTACCGAACGATATCTAGTTATATTTAGAAAATAATTTTTAATTTTAAGAAGAAAATCACTTCATTAAATATAGATTTTCCGTTAAATGAGAAAATATTTTCCATTAATTCATTTTTTCAAGCGATTCAAACGTTGAAAAATGAGAAAAAAGTTTCTCTGAAAAATAATTTCTGCAAAATAAATGGATTTTTACGAATGTTCAATTTTAACCTTTTCTTGTGATTCCTATGATGCAATCCAGTCCTTATATAATTTTTCAACAACAATTTAATTTCTTTCATCGCATTTTGATTCAAAATTTTATGGAAAGGTCGAATTAAAACCAAGCATTAATCGGTAATTTCAACATTTACAAGTTTGTCCAATCTAAGTTAAAGTCTTGTCAAGATAAATGCCTTCGCGTGCAAGTTTTTACAATCAACGTGATGTGGAGTTGCTATTGATGCTACAATTGGAAGGTTTCTTACGTACTTTCTAAAATATTTTAGGTACAAAATAATGAGTTAAATGTGGTTAAATCATTAAAAAACGACTTTATTTCTTAAAAGTAGTCCTGGATACTTCTACATGGATCTATACTGAAAATGTGAACGTTAATATTACTAAATATGATGGAATTAAGGAATTTACCTCAATGGTGATATCAATCAAATCGTTTGCGCTTATTAGGAATCACCAGTTAATAGTTTATTTCGAATCAACAGTTTCGTAAAATTTCATATAAAGGTATCAAGTTTTATTGAACATTAAATTAAGGACTAGTTTTTAACTAAAACAAGGCATGTGTACCAAAATGGTTCATTCTTAAAAATATGAGGACCAAAAGTTAAAATTTTTCGGAAACTTGTTCCCGTGGATGCCATGCCATGCATCAATTTGCAAGTGCCAAGTATACTCCGTCTACATTTAAATCTCAAAGAATTAAGTCAAATCTATGTGTCAACTTTTACATGTTGCGAAGGTTTGTGTGTCTCGATTAAAAAAAAAAATTACTATGCATATCGCGAAATTTAGATTAAACGAAAAGTAAAAGTCTATCCAGAATTCCAGACGTAACCGGAACTTTAAAAAAAAAACCTACTGAAAACAAAGGCATATTTTTTTTTAATTATGTGTAAAGTTGGGTAGTAGTTACTTCTTGAAAACCAACATTTTAAAGCTTACAAGTGGGCAAATTCATGCAAACTTTGAATCATGGGATTGGGCCTTGGAGTGTGTCCTTCTTGGGCCTCATGGATGGGCAGGCTCTACAGGCCACGAAATGTTTCGGAGGCTCAGTGGGGAGACTTTTTTCCCCTTGGCTGGGCTTCACTTTAACATGTCGATTCGATTGGAGGTGTGCAAAACGAACCACCGAAATCGAGAGTAGCCCGAATTGGATAGAACCGCCCAATTTGATCCGGTACGGTTCCTAAGAGTGTTGGTCCGATTCCTAAAAGTAGAATCAATATCCGGGTGATCCGATTCCTAATTCCAAGGGGGAACCGAATCGACTACATATACTTTATTTTTTACTTCTTCAACAGAATTAGTAAAATGTGATCTAAATTTTAAGCGAATTTCATTGACATAAATTCAATGATAAAAATTAATAAAATGTGAACTAAATCCCAAATGAACTTCATTGACAAAAATTGGTAAAACATAAACTAAATCCCAAGTGACTGGTTCCATTAGACCGGACCGGACCGAGAACTGATCACCTTGGATTCAACGACGTCATTTCATTTCGATTCAACATTGAGAGGCCAATTTAGGGCGTGTTTTGTCATTTGGATAATAGGCCCGATAGGACAATATTTACAATAACGGCGCTCGTAAAAACGTTTTGAATTAGGATAAGCTCGAATAAGTTCGCATACCGCGCTTGTCCCACTTGAACGAAATAAAATAAGAAAGAAAGGCAAAAGAAGAAGAACGGCAGGCATAGCGGTTTCACCCATTGGGCAACCTCATCTCCATGTTTGCTTGAGATATCATGCTCTTCTCCTCTCTGTTTTTTTGACTTTGTCAAGGTGGTCGATAACCACAACGAACATTTTACCTGCTCCATTTTTACAATTTCTCTTTTCATATGCTACCGAAGTGTCTCGTAAGTTTCTACGGAATTAAAACGACGCTTGTCCTGTATCTGGGGGACTCCATTGCTATCATAGAAGCCGTCGAATTCAGAACACTGCCCAACATACCACAAACTGTTTTTCCTTGGCATTCTAATTCAAACGGACCGAATTGCAGCTACAGGAGCGATCAAAGCACGCGACGACCGAACACGGGCGCAATATTCTTGGACCGAGGCGATTGCTCGGGAACAAGTTCCCTCCAACACGACGCTAGCGAACTCGATCGAAGGACCCGCAAGAGAAACAAAACCCAAAAAAAAAAAAACAACAAACAAACCAACGAATCTCTAACGATATCTCTTGGTGCAAGAACAGGCCCTTCCGGAGGAGGAGGCATCACCGTTCACCGTCATTTTGATCTCCAATTTCTCATCCTTAATCGCGCGCGATTAGGCTACGGTCGTTTCTCGAGTCGTTTTCAAGTTCGAATTCCGCCTGCACAATAGGGACAGTACACAGGAGGACGCTGTGAAGGACGAGGAAAGGGATGCGTATCTACTGTCCGATGTTGGGTCGGGTCAGGTAAGGTCGGGGCGTGCCGAGGCCAAGACGGTTCCGCTGACGGTGGTGGGTGGGGTACACGGATCGGCCGAGGTGTCCATGTCGGAGTTGTCGCATTCGGAGAGAATTTTGGAACCGGGCCAAACAGGGGACGCAGCGGGAAGATGTCAGGGATGGCTCAGGTTGTGGTCTCGGTGGCAGCGTTGGGCCCTTCCTTCCCTTCACCCCCAACAAAAGGAATCGAATTGACACGGTTTGCGTGTATTTGATCTATTTTAAAATTCGAAACCCCTACAAAAATTTTGTTCTTTTGTAATTTCTAAAGATTCTAACAGTATCTCGAATTTTAACGAAGAAGTACGTAGAAAGTACCTTATTGCTTTTATTTACGTTCGAGCAAGCGAGGAAATATTGGGTAAATCAGTCTTGCCACGTAGGCAGTAAGTAGACCTGTCAAAGGAGTAGATTAGGTCAGGTCGAAAATAGTCTAACTCGTATTGATCAATTTTCGTACAATATAATTCTAGCGATCCATACCCGATCCGACCCATATTGCTAAAAAGATTTCAATATTAATCCAATTTAGAAAAATCTGTTCCTTATAAATTTTTAGAAATGTAATATATATTGCTAAAACACTATGGACAATTTTTATAATTTAAAAAAAAATTTCATTTTTCTTTTCTTTTTTTCTTCTATGACCGGCGGGTTGGCTTCATTTGGTGACCGGCAACAAACAGTGGATGGTGGCATCTGGCAATGACTGGTGGTGATCAACGACGATTGACAATTGGCAGCGACAGGCAAATGACAATCGGCCAGCCATCGCCACGTGTCCTAGTGGACCCCATGAGGTCAATCTCTGTCTTCTATCACCGTTTCTTCCTCTTTGTTTTTTTTTCCCCTTTTCTCCTTTCTTTCTTTCTTTTTTCCTTTCTTTCCCTTTGGTCTATGATCGGTACTCGGCTATGGCTGACAACCGGCCGCGAGAGAGGGTTGCTCTCATCGAATTTGGCAAGGGCTCGACCCTTGTGGCCTGGGCAAAGGTCGCCCTCGCTGAATCTGGCGAAGGTCACCCTCGCAGCTTGGGTGATGACGAGGGTGAAAATCAATGAGCGGATTGACAATGGAGGAGGAGCCACTGATGAAGAAGTGATCGGACAGCCGAGTGGTGTTGAAGATGTCAGTGGAATTGATGGTGGAGCTGTAATCTATGTGGAAGGCAACGTGAAGAGGAAGCCGATAAGAGGAGGAAGCAAGAGGGAGATAGAGGAGGAGAGAGACGAAAAGACAATCTGAAACGTGGACCCCACTCAAACACGTTACCATTAATGAGTAAAGTATCATGCCGCCTACGTGGCAAGACCAACATGCCTAATATTTTCTAGCCCTTCACTATTTGAAATGAAAGGCACATCTCTATGTTGCTACAAGACAAATGACATATGATCGATCGAGGCTTCTCTTGAGCCACTGTCTTGGTGTGGACCGTGATGATATTTTCTGTTTTGCTTCCATGTCTTCACATGAAAGATAATTATTTTAAGACCCGAGGATGATAAGCATGTTCGTCTTCCTCGCTAAAAGTTGGCATTCGAGCAAATACTATACATATCAGGAAAATGTGCTAAATGTGTGTCATTCTTTTGTCCGCGGCAAATCTGGTTTAAGTTTAATGGAAATGGTGTGGACAAAAACAACTACTTGCATCTTGATCGCAGAGCAAATTAGCAGCTCGTTGCTGCTTTTGGCATTCAAAGTCAAAAAAAGAGTCGGTCAAGAAAATTCTCTGCCTCCTCTCACAATCCCAAACACTCGAAAGTGAAATTACACACCCGTTGTCCCCCTTTGATTCCTTTCCTTTTCTCTTTTATGTTCTCCCATCTCTCTCTCCTATCTCTGTGAATATGTTGGTGGGTCAGGTGTGTGTTTCTTTTGTCAGGATTCTCTTGTGCTGCAGCAGAGGACTAGAAACAAAGGTTTAATGAGCCAGCCCCACAAGTTCATTAAAGAGAAGAAACCAAGAATCTCTCTCTCCCTCGCTGAAGATTATTTACTCCTCCTCCTCCTGGAGATTTGCTTCTCACAACATGAAGCCGCTCATGGCGAGAAACTCCCAGGACTTCTCCTCCAAGAGACACTTCCACTGGACTAAGAAGGTCGGAGCCGACGAAGAGGACCAAGAGCAAGAACGAGACCGTGCTCATGTTCACGTTCCCGGTGAGCATGAAAAGAAGAACAATGAGTCTAAGGACAAGAAGAGCAAGCTGAGACCTGACCAAAGCAGCGAAAAGGTCATCACCCACGACTCGGTCTCTCCGTCCCCGATCGCCAAGAAGAAGCTCCAAGCCATTGCCGTCTCCAAGCTCCGCTCGGTCCTCTTCCAATTCGCCAAAAACGTCCGGTCTCATTCGCCGGGGGGCAGCGGCGGCCTTGGCCCGAGAGTCGTCGGCACCATCTTCGGCCACCGCCGAGGCCACGTCCTGTTCTCGTTGCAGAAAGACGCGAATTCTCAGCCCGCTTTCCTGGTCGAGCTTGCGACCCCCATCAGCGGACTGGTCCGGGAGATGGCCTCCGGTCTGGTCCGTATCGCGCTCGAGTGCGACAAACCAGCCCAAAACAACAGCACCAACAACAGCACCAACAACAGGTTATTGGAAGAACCCGTGTGGAGGACTTATTGCAATGGCAAGAAGTGCGGGTTTGCATCAAGGAGAGATTGTGGGCCTAAAGAGTGGAAGGTCCTGAAGGCAGTGGAGCCCATTTCCATGGGTGCTGGCGTCTTGCCTCTGGATGGTGAAGAAGAAGAAGGCCATGAGAGTGGGGGTCCAAGCGGCGGTGAGGGTGAGATGATGTACATGAGGGCCAAGTTTGAGAGGATCGTGGGGTCAAGAGACTGTGAGGCCTTCTACATGATGAATCCAGATTGCAATGGAACTCCTGAGCTCAGTGTCTATCTGCTCAGGGGTTGAAGCAAAATGAATGCCATGGAAGCTACTCTCTCTGTCTCTCTGAGCTGAGTCCTCCGAGAACTTCTTTTTTGTTTTGGGCCTTTTGGGTTCTGGTGCAAGAAGGATGCTAATGGTGATCTTGTTTAGCTGATCTTCAAATCGAGGCCTAGCTTAGTTTCTTTCTTTCCTCTGTTTTTTTCTTGTCTCTGTTTTTTTTCCTTTGGGTCATTTTGTTTGTTCTGTTCTTTGCTTTCTTGGGAGGTAGGGAAATGGTATACGTGGGGGGGTATAATGTGGGTTTTCTCTTTGCGGTTGGTGGGCAGTGGGGTTCGGATGAAGTTGTATATGTATAGTTTCTAATGAGTAATCATTAATGAGAAGGAGGAGGGTTTATGCACTCAGCGATTGCTGTTCGCATAATTCATTAATGTCATTCATTTGCTTTGCCTGAATCCAACTCTCAGGTAGATTCTTGTCTCGACTGGACATGAATTTTCCCGTCTGCTCTTTTCTTCAACACTGCCCCTGAATTTTCATGCCCTATCTGGTCACCATATTCACCGCCGAGAAAGAAAAAATGATGTCTAGAGCTTCTGCATACCGTCATCTAGTCAAATTTTTGCCGGCTGTTTTGTGTGGAGAACTGTCCCATTTCGAGTCTCAGTCTCGCTCTTGCTCGTGCCTGAAAAACGAAACACAAGAAGTCCCAACCTTGGCACGATCAAGATTGGATCCTTCAGCTTCACATGTTAAATCTATGCATTGAGCCAAGCTTTGAGCCCCTTGGTCTTAAAGTGGAATATGTTCCAATCATGACACTGAGCTGTGTGATTTTTGAGTGGACTGATCCCAAGGTATATTTATTGGAATTCAATCATAGAACCCATCAAAAGCAGACTACGCAAAAGGAGAAAAAAAAAACGGAAAGAAGAGGAAAATCCCAATCACTGGCAAGATTGTGCAGTCGAAATTTTGGCTTTTGTTTTCTAACCTTTATCTCGTTTGACTACTTTCCACCCTGGCAATCCTTTTCCTTTCCACGCTTTGGGACTCCATGTCTCTGCTCACCTAGTGGCTGCACTATTGCCATTCAAAGTAAAGCTCGCCACTTTGTGAATTTATGTGCAAGTAATTAAAAGCCAAAGCGCATCTATCTCGCACACCCATAAAGAGCATTAGGGGAAGAGATGATAAGCCCACCCAGAAGATTGGCTCTTTTGCAACAAAAAACATAAACACTCTACCGTGATGTTTTGGGCATCTCATGCTTTCGTGAACAATAATGCTCAGGAGACGTCACTCTTTTCTAAATACTCAACAGTCACAACAGATCGAACCATCTTCGTTTTGCTGTTTTTTACGCTTGATTTTGTCGGTAGAAGCTCCTCGTTCTGTACAGGGACAAAGTGGTCGCCTGGGGTAGTTCGTGCCATTGCAGCTGCGTGGACTGTCTGCCCCCCATTTCAAGCTTTCGCCCTCCATCTCTGGGACACTGTCTCTGCGGGGAGGCTGAAAAAGGGAGAAGTGGCGAAGTTCAGGAGATGTGGGTTACAGCTGGGACAAGGAGATCCGTTGAGATCGACGCCCACCCCTGTTCCCACAAAAACCGAGGAGGAGGAGGCCGCCCTTTGGGGTTTCACATAATTCTGCTCATCATTCTTCAAAAGATTCCTAAAGTTAGATCACTGTTGCTTAAAGCAAAAGGAGACCATTTGAACGAAAGAGAGCAGAACCCCACCGGCCGTCGGGGAGACCCGTTTCCGTTTCGTTTTTATGAAACTTTTTCGTGCTGATCCACTTGGTGTAATGAGCTATGACCACTATTGTTTAGGATGTGTGTATGATTTGTTCGGGGTGACTAAGCATTTTGGCATGATTAGATTTGCCATGTTATCATGAGCATTGTCATGGCTTCCGATGTTACGACGAAGATGACTTCCTCTTTTTTCAAGCCATCGTCTTTTGGTTTTGCCCCGAGAAGATGATGATGCAACTCGGAGCTTGGTCAAATGCATGTTCTATTTGATTTGATTGTCTAGCGTCAGGAAAAAAATATAGACACGCGATGGTCATTAACAACGAATTTGCAAGTTTGATCAAGTAGTTAGATAAGTGGTATCGTGCTCCCATAAAGCATTGGATAGCTTTTTTATGAGTATTAGACACCATTATGGTGCTCGACCAAGTACTGTAAGGTTTAGAGGATAGGTTCCTTATCTTTTAGAATCTGAAACCTGAAACTTACCCTGTCACAGGCTTATAAGATTTATCTGGGAACCGGACAATTTATTTATTTTTGTTTTATTTATAGTTAAGCAAAAATGAAAGTGAACGTGACAACAAAAATGAAAGTCTCATATTGTCAATAGAAACAATCCATAAGAAATGAACACATACTATAAAATAAACAATAACAAGTTCAAAACACATAACATAGAACCTACATTATAGAACTTCAATCCTCAACATGAAACTTGTTCCAAATTCTGACAACCTGAAATCAAAAGAAAAAACAAACATAATTAATCACTTAATTATGTTTTTAAATTAAAATTACTATTAATTAAACTAAAATATTTATTAGAAAGCCTCGCCACATATAGACATTCCACTTCAACTCGTAAATTCTAATTACCAATGATAATCTCTTCGTTAAGACAATCCATATCCAATGAAACTCTAATTAACGATCGGATCTAAATTTCCAGCAACTAAATTTAAATAAGGACAAGATATGAAGCAAAACTAAGAAGGACTGATGATCATTTGATTAAGACGGCCATTCGGACCTACTTCAGTTCAAGGACCATGAGCACTCGGTTGAGAGGCCGCCACGTTCCCATGATTAACGGGCTCCGAGTAAATGCTAATCGCAAAACCGAATGAAGATCGATTCCTACGCAGAATGCAGCGACGAATCAAGATCTAGACTTAGGGACAGATGATGGTGCTATCATTGGAAAATCAATGAGCAAATAACCCAGAAACTACAACCACTTGAATGGTGCCAAGTACTTTCTGTCTCGTACGCACATAATTTCTTTCGAACGGAGAGCGGGGCTGTACGTGAAAAGATGTGTGCTTGTCAATGCACGATGATGATCGCAGATGCCTTATACTACCATGAGAATAATGCCGAAGAGAGAGATTGAGCTTCACGAAAGAGAGCGCTCCACGAGAGAGATCAAATAGGCGTTGGTCCTGAGGTTGAAAGGCAAGGAAATATACTTTCTTATGATTAAATCCAAAGGCTGTGTTTGGTCGACCATATAAAAGTCGGGATAGGATATGTTTTATCCTATTTTGTATTTGATGGTGGTTCAGGATAGGATAAGGTCGGATATAGAACGGATAAAAAAATCCGGAGGGAGGGGGTAGGATAGACCCGAATAGGATTTCTAATACCTATTTTTCCAAAAACCCTACACTCCACTCGCTGTCATTTTCATCCCCACACCTTGTGCGCTTTCACCAAAAAAATTTCTCGGCTTTTTTTTTTCACCGACTCCTCCGAACCCATGAATAGCAAAAAATAATAATAAAAATTATCCTATCCGACTTTAAATCCGTAGTCCACCAAACAGTGGACAGGATATGAAAAAATCCCACGATTTCTTATCCTATCATATCCAATCCAATCCTGTTTAGAAATTCGGACGACCAAACGCAGCCAATGTGTATAAGTCAATTTTTATTTTAAGCTTTTGTAGATTTCCAACTTTCGGTTCCGGTTCCCTCGAGAACTAAGAATGTTCGAGAACTGAGAATGGAGGTTCCAAAAATTATGGGACTGGGAACTGGACCGGATCTCACCAGAACCTGGAATCGGAATGGTTTTCGTCAGTCTGATTCTCTAGCTCCCAGTTTTACCCTAAAATCGCACTCACTCCTAGTAAGGTTTATTTTCGTGTGATTCTACATTTTGTAGCCTCTGGTCATCGATTCGGATCTCGTAACAGCTTTTCGATCTTAGAAGGAAAAAAAACGAAGAAGAAAACTTCTCTTTTGTGACATGAAGTCTAACTTAGACAAGACATCGGACAATTCCCGCTCCACTTCTATTGGGACGATAGTGCGACGAACCCGGCCAAACAAACAATAGCAGCGTTCGAATCGAGTATTCCGTCGCGGACAAGAGACTTACATGAAGCGTCCGAGGGCCGTCAACGTCGGTCGACCCGCGTCTGTTTTTGTTTGCCCCTTTTAAGCTAACAACAAGGGCTAGGAGTCTATAACGAAAATAGCACCATCATTTCATGGGACTGGGGGAAACTGCTGGCGATGGGACTCAAAGTATTGCCAAAAATTTGCAGCTCGGGAAGCCCACCGAGAACGGCTGATTGTCTGCGGCCGCCTGAGGAAAATCGCCTCCCCGATGGCGCAATCATTCTCGTTTTAGGCGCAGCAGTGGACGTGCCCTGCGAGCTCGAATGTGAATTGGGTTCAGTGCTTTTCCGAGGAAAAGAAGCATGAATACTAAAGCCGAGGCAGGAGCCTAGTTTTGTTCTTTTGCTGAGCCTACCATTTTTGAAAAAGAGGAGGGGAGGTATTGCTAAAGGTTTTGCCTAAGCCAGCTCGATATGATTACGAGCTGGTGTGTGATCCCCCACCCCCTATAGCTTTTAGGTGGTGGGTCCTTGATCTTTGATTTTTCTTAATGTGGTGTGGTGATTTCGCTTTAATGAAGAGAAAAGATTGGTAGGCCTCGGGAATGTTCGTGTTAGGAGCAGCTAGAACGATTGATTAAGCCGAATCGGGCATTGGACTAATTTACTGAGAAGTACCCCTGGCGTTAAAGGTTACGCATTTTCTGGCCAAGAAAAGGGCGAGAGCCGTTTTGATCTGACTTTTGCGGTCCCGTTCTCAGCTATTTCGAGTTTAGAGAAGGAGAGTCGATGCCTTTGGTTTTCTTAGAGTCTTTAGTTCGGGTTGACTCGAGATCGAGAAAGAAATGAATTTGGGCTTGGAGAAGCATGATGTAGAATATGTGGAAGAACAATAATCAAGGTGAAAATCATCATATCGTATGTGAAGCGAGGCTTGCTCTCCAAGAACGGCAAGTTCATTTTGAGCCCTAATGATCAATTGATGATTACACAGTATAACGTTTTAGGATCTGGGCTTTACCTTTGCATGCTCCGGTGGGTAGAATCACATAGGCCTCGAGCACACTCAATTTTTTTGTCCGAAGTTAAATTCCGACTTATGTGTACAAACGAAAAGCAACCTAGGCTATAACCCTATTTTGAGCATGGCGAATTTTAACCAACAAATCAAGAGCAACGTAAATGTTAGCTTCTATACAAACTCATTTTTTACAGCTGAATTGGCTCTGTTTGTTTCACGAAAAATATAACATTTTTTAAAAATATTTTCGCGAAAGTCATTTTCTAGGAAGATAACAGCAAGCTGGAAAATAATTGCCATCATTTAGTATGAAAAATCCAATTTAATTTTTCAAAATAGACATACACTATTTGAACATTAATAACTTGCGAATGGGCAATGGAAAATCGGGTACTAGTATTGGAATCCTGGGTCCAGTCTCAATGGGCGCCAACCAAGGCATTATGGATTGGCGCCGACCACCTGGGTCTCGATGGATCCAAGCACGGCCTTTGTGTATCCGATCCAAGGTGTCAGGGATCCAAGCTTAGGTACTAGGATCTTGGGCATGAGACTTGGGACTTTGAGCTCAGCTTCGATAGACCCATGCACGGGCACCGGGGTCCTGAGCTCTTCCTCGATGGACCCAAGCACGAGCATCGGGGATCCAGGCATTGGCATTGGGGTAACGGGCCTAGCCTTGATGGATCTAGGCTCATGTGCCAGAAACCTAGTCCAGAACACTGGGGACCCAAGAACCAGCGTTGCAGATTCTGTGCTCAAGTATAGAGTTTCGAGACAAGCATTAATATTTAGTCATATTTTGATTCGGGAGTGAACATCGTCACTTGCTACATTTTTTATTAACATGGAGAAGGTGGGAATTACTCTCAATAAATGAAGAGAACTTAACCGAAGCAACAAGTAGCTGTGTGTATTACTAATGACGCCTTGGATTTGGAAGCTTTTATATGGAAAACATTTGATACGATAAGAGCACTTGGCCAATTTGCTAGTGCGGCTAATGTGCTAGTACGTATGGATATTTTATAAAAATTTAATTCAAATCACGTGAAGATACATTCCAATTTCGACGTACCACTAATGACAATATTCCTTAAACTAATTCATATTCGTATCCTCACAATTCGTTCTCCTTGATTTTATTTTATTTAGATTGCGTCATTTCGGTATTCTTGATGAGTTTTTATAAGATATTTGGGGGATTTCTTATTTTATCGAATCCCGTGTAAGTCGAAATTAATTCTCGATGACGATTATAATATGTACAAAAAAGCTTTTCCACAAGCAAAATATTATTCGCAAGAGTCATCAGAAATTCATATTTGAAGAACTTGTTGACCACCTTAAATTTTTTTGGTCCTATCATATTTAAAGGTCAGTCCTAACTTTCATATTTGATTTTTTTTCAAATTTTAAAAGATATTTTTTCAAGGGAAAATACTACAAATAGTTCTTGAACTTTGACCCAATGTGCAACGTGATCCCTAAACTTTTAATTTGTTCAATTTGCTCGAACTTTAGTCCAATACATAATATAGTCCATAAAGTTTAAAATTATTCAATGTGATCCCTGAACTTTTAGTACACGTTTAATTCAATCCATAGACTATATGAAATGTTCAATATTGTCCATAAACTTGAATTAATAGAAGGATGATATTGAATATTGTCATATAGTTCAGGGATTAAATTGAATACGTGCCAAAAGTTTAGTGACTATATTGAACAAATCAAAAGTTAATGGGTCACATTGCACATTCGGATAAATTTCAAGCACATTGCATGTTAAACTAAACTTCGTGGACCATTTATGTCATTATTCTTTTTTCTAACGCAAAGTATTTCAAACCTTTGAAAATGGATATATATAGTTTTCTCTTTAACTTTTTTTTCCAAATTTAGATACTATTTTAAATTTCGCCTAAAAAATAAAAATAATCTTTGACCTATCGCAAATCCAGAGAAACAAATTTTAATATATATTGGGAAAACACTGTAAAAAATTCCAAACTATATCACTTATGATAAATTTACCTTGAATTTTTTTTTGCTATACAAAAAATCTCAAATTATGTCACTTGCAACATATTTACTCTATAATACTTTTCCCAATGGCAATTTCGTCTTTTTCCTTTTTCCTTTTTTTGTTTTTGTTTTTTTATTATTTCTTCTCTCTTTGCCCTCACTAGCTTCCCTCCGCCATGGTCGGCGGAGGGAAGAGAGAAGAAAGAAAAAAAAAGGAAAAAAAATAGAAAAAGGAAAAAGACGAAAATGCCATTGGGAAAACTATTATAGGGTAAATGTGTTACAAGTAGGGGTGTTAATGGGTCGGGTCGGGTTTTCATGATACCTTGCTTGACTTGAAATCTACAGGGTCGTGCTTGACCCGTCCCAACCTGTCCCGAGACCTTGTTCAGCATACACCCCCAAGAGAGGGTCAGGTCGGGTTGGGTCAGGCTGGGCTGGGTTTAATTTATTCTTAGACAATTTTGAGGTCAGCAACAAGTACACCCTCGTCGGAGATGGTGAAATGCCATCGATGAGGATGATGTCAAAGTGATCTCGGTGGACACGTTCTTTCTCTGCACGCCTTCATCTCCAACGTCTCCTCTGCCTCCACCAGCGATGAAATCTTCAGCTCAACCGCCTACGGCACCGCCACTACCTCCTCCGTCGGTGAGGTGCACATACAAGGCCGTCTCTCCCGGAGGCTTGACAGGTATGGCAAGAATTGGAGCTAAATTTGCCGCGGCCACCGCCCATGTTGTTGACGGAGTACAAGTACGCAAAGATTGAGCGGAGGAAGAGCAGCGTGGCGAAGGAGATAAAGACGGTTTTGGCTTTAATGCTGTACAACCAGAGAAAGAGAAAGAAGAAACAGAGGACCAGAACGCTACACAACAACGCCGCTCGCCAATTGGCGCTCGAGACGACCTCCCATTTCGCCATGCAAACGCCTCCACCTCCGCCACCTCCGCTGCCTCCTTCTTCGGTGTCTGTCTTCTATAGCCTGTTCCGAAAAAGCAGCAAAAGCAAGAGAATCCACTTGGTAACCTCGCCCCCGCCGCCCCCACAGTGACCGGAGCCTCGGCGGAGGAGTCCCCTCATGGCGGCCTCAAAGCTCCCATTGCTCGTGAAGCCAGTCGTCCATTAGTCTAGCAGTTGCGCGTGGTCACTGCTGATACCGATGCCACTGTCGCCCCTACCACCGTTTCGGTAGCCAGAGCTCAGGTTTGCGGCTAGCGGGGACTTCGTCCAGTTACGCAATGCCCACAGCTGCCGGTGCAGCTCGCCAAAGCTGCCGGAGCTGGAGGATGCGGACGTCTTGTCGTCGCTGGACCACGAGGCAGTAGCAATGGTGGACGGTCGAGATTGGAGTGGCTTGGTGAGGGGGCACCTGGTGGGCTGTGATTGCTAGTGTCGTCGTGGCTTCTTTGAGCTTCGAAGCCATGATGCCTCTTTGCTTAGGCGATTAAGAACAGTCCTTCTGTTGGCTTAGATCTAGGTTTCATCGTGTAGAGAGAGAGGAGAGAGAAGGGGAAAAAGAGAGATTTGTGGGTGGTCCCAAGGTATTAATGGGTCGGGCCTGATCCTACCTCAACTCTAATAATACCCATATCTAAAAGCTTTAGCAAAAGAAAACTAAGGCCCTACCCTAAAATATCCCAAAATTTAGGATTGGGCTGGGTCAGTGCAGGCCGGGTTGGGCCAGCACGGGCTTTTTTGACACCTTTAGTCACAAGTAGCATAATTTGGAGTTTTTCGTATCGCAAAAAAATTTCAGGGTGAATTTTTTACTAGTGATATAGTTTGGGAGTTTTGATAGTATTTTCCCATATATACTTGGAAAAGCCCAATTCTTGAGAATGACTAGCCTCGTGGAGGCTCTAATCTAGTAAATGGGCCTATTAAAGAGGCACGATTGTTGGGCTTTGGGCCCATGAACGTGTCTCGGGCTAGGGCAGTGCGAAACAAGTGCCAAGGTCAAGAACCTCAGGGAACCCCACTTCCCCTCCTCGAACAAGAAGTCCCCCCCTCCCTCTTCTGTAGCTCTTCTTCAAAGCCCCCCGAAATTCTTGGTTAGCAGCACAGCGCCGAGCCGCCATGGCCGAACCGGAGGATTCTCCAGCCGCGGTGGCGGCGAAGAAGAACCGCAAGAGGAAGAGGAACAAGAAGGCCGCGCATGCGAGCCCCGACCAAGCCGAGGAAGCCGCAGGGACGGAGCAGGAGAGGAGCGGGAACGAAGGAGAGATTCGCGAGTCGAAGGGCGCTAGCCTCAAGAACGAGAAGAAGGAGAAGAAGGGGAAGAAGAAGAAAGAGCCGAGGAGAGAGGAGGAGGAGGAGAGCGAATGCAACGAGCTTCGCGGCGAGGAGGATGGCGGCGGCGAGGAAGAAGAGCAAGGGGATGGGAAGCCGCGGGAGGCGAAGAGCGTCGGGAGCGGGATAATGAGCACGGCGTCCTTCGATGAGCTGGAATTGTCTGAGCACACTGCCAATGCTATTAAGGACATGGGGTTTCAGTACATGACTCAGGTATATTTGCCTCGCTTGATTGAGTTTAACCTGGTTTTTTTAAGTTCCTTGGAATTGTGTGTAGTGGTCTATCGTGGATATGTGGATATGTCGTACAGTTTGATCCGTAGAGTAAGACTTTGGTAAGATAGGATCTTCATGACCTGGAGACGAAATGCTGGCAATAAAATTGGATATGGGCACTGCGACTGCTACTGGAATGTTGAGTTGATTGAAATCACCGAAGCTGTGGTCAAGAGGAGGTTACAGTTGATGGCAGTAGCGAGACTATGTGTCCGTAGCTCCGTTAAGAAGGACGGGAATTATGTGACTGTCCTCTTAGCTGTTTTCTGGTGATTTTCTATTAATATCAAATGTGAGACATAATTGAATTCCTTGCATCTGCGGTGGCTCGGTGGGTGGTACGAAGAAAGGGTACTTCATAAAACCCTATTTTTGTCTAGTAATAATCATTTTAGGCCATTTTCCCATATCCATAGGGTGATTTAGGAGAATGTATGCGGACAACCTCTTTTGTCAGTATCTCTTTCTCAAGGTTTACGTTGGAATGTGATTGCTAATGCAGATCCAAGCCCGAGCTATTCCGCCACTTATGGAGGGTAAAGATGTCCTTGGTGCTGCAAGGACTGGTTCTGGAAAAACTTTGGCCTTTCTATTACCGGCTGTGGAGTTGTTACATAGCATCCATTTTACTCCTCGCAATGGAGCCGGTGTTATTGTGATTTGCCCAACAAGGGAGCTTGCCATTCAGGTGAGAGATCTTTAAAATCCCGGTTAGTGCCTGCCATCAAACAATTGATTGGAGCTGGTCTACTAAGTTGTCAAAAAAAAGAGAAAGGTGTATTCGAACTTTTGCATCCAATCCTCAAAATGAATTATGATGGCTAAAAGTCACCTGTTAAGATGATGGATGCATTCGACCAAAAAAAAAAAAAGATGATGGATGCATTAACTAAAATAAGTTAGCTCATGCTTCTTTTCATTATATTGAACTACAATCAAATTACTTTTTGTTTCTTTTTCTTCTATGTGAAGGTTTTGGAGCCCTTTGATTTCTAATTAACTCTTGGAAGCCTCTATTGTGTTCTGCCAGCCTTTGGAATGACCACCTTGCAGGATAAAACGTCTTTTTGGGTGAATGACAATTCGTACTTGGATTTTTGTTGTCCGATAGCCCAGCCCTCTCTTCTTAAATAAAAATAAACCTTGTCAAATCGTCCTCCTCTTGAATTAGTCCTGAACAGGGTCTTGCCCTCAATATTTGCTGAAAATTTTGATTAGCAAAGACACTGGTGCAATAATTTAAATAGGGTTCTAAGGTGGTTTGTACATAGGAAAAGCGACATCAGATAGATGACATTTAAATTTGGCCAAACAATACGAGAGTGTATTTTCTCATTCTTGTTTGTGTTTCTACCGTTGTTTAATTTGCGTCAATTCAATTCTTCAGACTCATGCTGTGGCAAAAGAACTGCTGAAAAATCATTCCCAGACACTTGGCTTGGTTATTGGGGGCGCAGCTAGAAGAACTGAAGCTGAACGTATTGTAAAAGGTGTTAATCTTTTAGTAGCAACCCCTGGCCGACTTTTAGACCATCTTCAAAATACCAAGGGCTTCATATACAAAAATTTGAAGGTAATTGGATGGATTTTGTTGACTCTTTTAAAATATGTTGGCGTCTGAAAAAAGTAACTTTTCCCATGTTGATTTTATATTATATCTGCTGTTATCGTGCTGTTGACTTAATAATGCAGGTGAGCTTGTCTCGATATATGTCGTATGAATGTGGTTCAAGATGAGGTGTTCCATTGTTGGATAAACGTACCAGTCAAATGATTCCAAATGGGTGGAAAGAAAAATTTTGTAGAATTTTGGTCTTCTTTTACTTTCTGAAGTGTTTAATTGGAGATACATTCATGTTGGAGTGTGAGGTTGTGGTTGTTGACTTACTTTTTGCGAATTGTACATTTGACATGGTTCTCTTTAGGCATTACTATAAAGACTGGTATTAGTAATGTAGTTGATTAGTCATGATGCACAGGTAATTAGAAGAATATGAGTTTTTGCTTACTCCCTTTAAACTTGCAGTGCCTCATGATTGACGAAGCTGACAGGATTTTGGAAGCAAACTTTGAAGAGGAAATGAAGCAAATTATAAAGCTTCTACCAAAGGTAGTTTATATATATTTTGGTCTTTCTCTGCTTCATTTAATGAGTATATGACATGATTTGAAATTTAGGGAGCATTTATCATTAGAGCAGTTGTAGCATAGAACAGTGTAAAGGAAATTTTACACAATCCTTGACCATTCATTTGAGAGAGTGAGTATTTATAATCCTCAAATAGAGGGTTGATGAGGCTGACTGTGTGAAATTTCCTTCATACAGGCGATATATGCTCTATTTTTCCTTATCATTAACCGCTTGTAAACAACATGGTCTCGGCTGATTTTACTAATATCTGGGAAGATTGTCTTGAACACTTTTCTCCCAATTTCTACTAGCTATGAAGAATGATTTCATTAGTATTTACATTCCTACCGTATGACAGCTTAATGCTCTCTTTCTCTCTCTCTCTCTCTTGCTCTCTCTCTCAACACACACACACGCGCACACGCACACACACAAAGGTGCGTCCACTGGCATGCATGCCTGGCAGAATTGACAAATAAAGATAAGATGGCATTTACTGTAGATGGTGTCTATCTGTGTTATGTCGAGTCAACCTTTTCATGACCTTGTAATGAGAAGGAAGATTATCCTATATCCAACAATCTAAGCCGTCTTCACTCGAGTGTGTAGAAGATGGCTTAAACAAGTGCTCAGTTACTTGGGCCATTATTCGTACTAGATAGTTTGTCCATGTTTAATGTCAAGCAGGCTTTGTAACTTCTGGTTTCTGTTAAAAGGGAAAACTAAGTTGATTTTATACTATAAAAGCATTGATTACAGTCAGAGAAGTTCTTTGCTTTGTGTAGTTTCATTTTTGTTGGACAAAAAGAAAAAACCAAGTTCACAAAAAAGTTTTGGTTCTAGCAATATCTGCATTGATTATATTCAGAAAAATTCTTGCATTTTCCTTTTAAGATTTAGGAAGTGGTGTTTCATTTTCATGGATGTGTTTGTCGAGCTGATTGTGAGTTCTAAATGTGCAGAAAAGGCAGACAGCTTTGTTCTCAGCCACCCAAACTAAGAAGGTATTTGAGTTCTTTCACACAATTTTCAGTTATCATTGTGTTATATAATTCAGAGTGATGCTCTTAGTTTTGTTCTCATTTTTTGCTCTGTATATGGACGTGAATAAATAACTTAATCAGTAGTATGTCTCCGACCTCTGCTTATTGTTGATTCTGTTGATGTGCCGCAGGTTGAAGATCTTGCTCGGTTGTCATTTCAAACAACTCCAATATACATTGATGTTGATGATGGGAGGACCAAGGTAAATGGTCCGTCTGTATTAAGTTATTGACCAGGATGGCAGGAAGGTCTTGTTTGGGTTCCTTGTGCTTTAATACTCTCTGTTTTGTATAGGTTACAAATGAAGGACTGCAGCAAGGTTACTGCATAGTGCCCAGTGCAAAAAGATTTGTTCTTTTGTATTCCTTCCTTAAGAGAAACCTGTCGAAGAAAGTCATGGTCTTCTTCTCTTCATGCAATTCGGTTAAGTTCCACTCGGAACTTCTCAAGTACATCCAAGTTGATTGCTTTGACATTCATGGAAAGCAAAAGCAACAGAAACGAACAACTACCTTTTTCGACTTTTGCAAAGCTGAGAAGGGAATCTTGTTGTGTACTGATGTTGCTGCCCGTGGACTTGACATCCCTGCAGTGGTATGCTGCTGAATTTTTTTGACCTCCTCCTCCTCTTCTAGCTGTTTGAGTGCATGCTTGCTTGATTGCAATTGTTTCTGCAACTTGTGCATTAGTCTTTGACTGTCTTACGTTCTGGTAAACCTTTAAGTATTATTATAAGTTTTCTTTTACTGTGTGAGCACATATTTGTTACAACTGCTGAAGTTGAGTTTGAGTAAAATCCCTCTATTTTGGTGATAGACGTGGAAATTGTTCTTCGCTGCTATGGATTTTTACTAGGTCAGAGTATGGAGGCCTTAAAATTTATTCTGGGTTACCATATCAAGCAAAGAATCAAAATTATATGTTATTCAGGTGGTGGCTGGTCGAATGTTTTTCCCGTGAAGAATCAACTCATGTTTCTCTATACTGCAGATTTCTCCTGTACACTGAGTAGCTCTAGCATTAGTTTTAAGACTGCTTCTGCAATCTAGATGTAGACTACTGCTTAAATATTCTTTTTTGAAAGAATTTCAATTATTGGCATTGAATTCGTTACTTATGTTTACTTGGCCACTTTCCCCTTCTCCACATGTAGGACTGGATTGTGCAATATGATCCTCCTGATGAACCCAAGGTGCGTGATATGATCTCTTTAGAGACATTTGTTTCCGGTTCTATTCAATTCATTCGTTTTCCTTTCACTTCGAACATCTTATAGCATAGTTTCCCTGTTTCAGGAATATATTCATAGGGTTGGTCGAACAGCTCGTGGAGAGGGTGGGAAAGGAAATGCTCTCCTTTTTCTCATCCCTGAAGAACTTCAGTTTCTTCGCTACCTAAAGGTATTAGCATACTAAAACGTCATATCATTGGAGGCTCTGGAATGTATTCTTGTAGCTCTGAGATGAACCTTGTTCGGAAGGGAGAAAAGAGTTTCAACTTTTACCCCCTTTTCATGAGAAAGCACATCTCAAATATTGAAGATTAGGTCTTTCAAGAAAATCTCTGGGGTCTAAGAATGGGCTTCACTTTACGTGTCAAAAGTTTTTTATTAGCATTCTGAAATTGTCCATCCTATTTGTTAGGCTGCAAAAGTTCCAGTGAAGGAGTACGAATTTGATGAAAAGAAGCTGGCAAACGTTCAGTCGCACCTGGTACTTTCCGCTTTTACATGCCTCACAAACTTCTTTACTCACATAGTTGATTGAGTGACTACTTACATTGCGTAACCCTGAATGGTGCAGGAGAAGTTGGTGGCTAACAACTATTACTTGAACAAGTCGGCTAAAGATGCTTATAGATCCTACATATTAGCATACAATTCACATTCTATGAAAGACATTTTTAATGTTCACCGCCTCGATCTCCAGGTACAGATTAACTCACCAACACTAGTCTTAGTGCATGCAATCATATGAGCATACATCAGTTCTGCATGCAAGCATATTGATTATGGATAGCTTCTCATTATATGTTGATTGAGGATATCCAGGATAAAAGGATGTTAGAAAGGTCCTTGTAGTTAGGGCAAATTTGGGAACACTCTATTTAATGACTTCATATTGTTGACTATGAACAGGCAGTTGCGGCTTCATTCTGTTTCTCTTGCCCTCCAAAGGTTAACCTGAATATCGATAGCAATGTGTCCAAGTTTAGGAAAAAAACTCGCAAAGTGGAAGGAAGCCGGCATGGATTCAGTGAGAGCAATCCCTATGGGAGGCAGAAAGAAGGTGATACCAGACAGTTTGTAAGATACTAGCAGAAGCAAGCCACGAAATGATGGATGTCTCTGCAAGAAATTTTGCTCGAAGTATGTAGTTTCCGGTGGAATTTGAGTTTCTCACTTACTAGTTTGTATCATGTAAAACGGCTATTTATTTATTTCGAAACACGAATCTTCTCTAGGACACGGCAGAAGAGGGAAAGACCAGAATGTTTATTACATGACCTTCAATTATTTTGGGCGAGTAGCTGATGAATCAAATAGTTAATAAAAACTCTTCGGCTATCAGCATGTTCATTTGGATGGAAAAAGGTCGCATTTAAGCGTTTAGTGAGCGATTGTAGACGGTGTATCTGATGACCTACCGAACGACCTATCTAATCTCTTCCACAAACTGTGAATCGAAAACTACGTTGAACTTATGGTCTTTATGACGTAGAGAATTGTCGACGAGGAGAGCGAGTCTTCTTCGCTCTACAGTAGTAAATTTTGGAAGTGCTCATCCTATACTGAAAGAATTGATGTGAGCATCAGAGGGCGTCGAGCTTCAGATTGAACTCGCATCGTTTGGTTGGTTTCAGTTCCGATCGAACATATTGTCCCTGACGTCTATGTGCCGGCCATCTTGTGAGTGAAATGCAACAAAAAAGCAATTACAGAAAAGAAGCGCTAAATGGATGAGTAGAGCATTTCCTCTTGAATTATTTGGACTCATAAACTGTCCATGATCAAGTAGATACCTCCTCTAATGACATAATCTCCTAAAAATTGCAAGCCAAACCCAAATCAAACTGGTCCCTTCCTCGTACCCCAGAAGAAAAACGAGACGGTCTAAAACAAGAAAAGTCGCGCAAGGAATGACACTGTGACGAGCGCCACGGCACTGGCCAGCGAGTACACAGGGAATAGCGTTGGAGAAGACTGAGATGTCTTGGTCGAATTATCGTTCGCGGACTGGGGTGGCGGGGTTTCTTCCGTTTCCAACACTTTGATGATCATCTTCTCGCCCCTCTCGCAGTGTCCTGTGACCCCGCTGATGAAGTAGAACAAGCCGGGCCGGTCGAGCTTGAAGGCCGTGTCGCCGTTGTTGGAGTAGAACAGAGGGTGCGAGGATCTGCACTTGTCGTACTCCTCGCTCGTCACCACCATCACTGAGTCCTTTTGGTACTTGAAATCTACAGCAGGCACGAACAAGAAGAGCTAAAAGCATTGAGATGAGGATGGGATGTCACCAATCACACGACATCAACGCATCGTCACTCCTCAATCCTCATACATAGACGACACAAAGTGGCTCGTAAAATTTCTATTCAAGCAACTTACGTATAGTGTCATCGACTTTGAAACGGTTCCTCGACGCCCAGTCGTTGTAGACGTCTCTGTCCTTGTTCGATCTCCGAACGCCCCAACCATCTTCTCCGCCTACCGTGAACTCGGTGGCGGTGACGACGAAGACCTGGAGGGCAGAGACGAGCAGGAGAGCAAGCACTAGTTTGCATGAGCCCACGTGAACAATCGCCATTGTTGTCGAGTCTTTTACTGCTTCTTGGTTTGGGATCTGATTAGCAGGGTTTAGGGTGCTTAAGTAGATGCGGATGGACTTAAAGATGAATGATCAACGTTTGTTCGTTAAGAGAGAGAGAGAGAGAGAGAGAGAGAGAGAGAGAGAGAGAGAGAGTAGGAGCGAGAAGTGGAGGAAGATCTTTGACTTGGTATAACTGTTCTTCGGGAGAAGGATTGGTATGTTGAGTAAATCTAGCTATCTAGCCGTTGATTTTCAAGCTTCAATTTTTCCTATCGTGCCTCTCGAGAGAAAAAGACGCAACATTTTCAATTGGGCAATAGCAGTTTTCAACGGTGTTTATCACTATTGTTAGGAGGTTATGATGCACAAAAGCTGACTCTAGATATCACTTGATTGATTTGCCTTTTTAGGTATTGTTTATGTTTAGTAGTTCGGTGTTATTACTCATAATTCAACTTTAGTATGGAAAATCATTGATTGTCTTGTTCATGATCATTACATTTATTAGTAAAACTGTGAGTGATAGATTTCAAGGTGGGTAGATTCCAGACCTAGAACCTGGAATCTACCATATTATAATTTGTTTCCAATTTTTGGAAAATGGAACTTATCTTGTTTGCCTTGGAACCTGTTTTACAACCTATTCTATTTTTTCGGTCCGATTCCAGGCCTACAAGAAAACCTGTCTTTCTTTTGTTCGTTTTTTTGGTTTCATTTTTTCAAGCAAAATAATATGAGTAGCAATGAAACAATTCAAAGTAAAAATGAATAATAAAAATCACTATTCGCCAAAAGCAGCAATCCTTTAGATGAGCAATAGAAATTATTATCCATCAAAAGTAACAATTCAAAATATAATAATAATATGATCTAGGGATTTTTTTAACATAAGCTAAAAACTAGTTCCAAAACCAGTCCGATTTCCAGGTAGGTCTTCACTTGGAACTGGAAACCGAATCGGTTCCAAGAAATGGAACCGGTTTGCAAATCGGTTCAAACAGAAACTAGTTTTCGAACTTGCTTTTCAGTTGGTCCTATCCGGTTTCTAGGTAAATTCGATCTAGTTGCACACCCCTCCCTAGGTAAATTGATAGAGTAGTGACATCACTTGATGAAACATATATTTCTACGTAGGAGTCGATTTCAAAAGAACGTGAAGGGATCAAAAAGTGTTTAGAATCAAATACTGTGTATATGTTAAAAATACGCGTGGAGGATCACGATTTATCATTATTTTCTTTTAATGTTATTTGGATTCTCTTTCTTTATTTACCTTTTTTTTTCCGCATGATAATCACGATGCCACATCTATCTTTTAATTTCAATTGAGCACGGGTCATTAATAACAAGGAATTCGTAAAGATCTATTTTCGTATAAACTTCGTGCCATGAGAATTTATTGACCGAAAAATAACCGAATATCATGCATTTAAAAGGAGTCTACTGGTTGAGTTCGATGCTAACGAAGACACTGTGCGTTCCATCAATGGTATCAAACCAAGCGTAGAACTCTACTCTCGTAACATTTTCAAGGATAAGTGCATTGTAACACTAAAATTTTCAAAAAGCACAATTAAGTCCCGAAGCTTATCAACTTGTCAAGTTGCAATCGAGTTTTTCTATTGATTGCATTTATTCTGAAAGTCTTAGAACTTGATTGCACTTTTGTAATGAGTTTTGGTGCTTCATCGCGTTTTTTCAAAATTTTAATTCTCGATTGAATTTTCACGATAAATTTTAGTGCTTTGATGTAATTTTTTAAAAATTTTAGAACTTAATTGCATTTTCGCGATAAATTTTAGTATTTCCGGTATCACTTATCCCGCATTTTCATTACCAGGGCCTTTTCACATCGCCCCTCAGACAACTTGATTGCATTTTCGCGATAAGTTTTAGTATTTCCGGTATCACTTATCCCGCATTTTCATTACCGGGGCCTTTTCACATCGCCCCTCAGACTTTCGACGCGGTTTCATTTTTCGGCCCCCCCTCTCGATTCTCATTTTCCACCTCTCTCTCCCCGAACGCAAAATGCGCGCATCGCCGAAGCTCGTCACGTGACTCGCAGGCGAGGCGGGCACATCTCAAAATCGTCAAAAAGGCTCCGCGGCAGCGAAAACCCGCCTCAGCGCGCTCGTGCTCTGTCTTCGCGTCTCGGACTCTCGGAAGCTCCCTCGTGCGTGAAGCGAGCGACGGTCCACTTCTTCTCCTGCAAAACCGAGCGGTTGGAGGTCGTCGAGCGGGTCCTGTAAGAAGAGAGGGCCGAGCCGAGAGAGAGAGAGAGGGAGAGCAGAGAAGGGAGGAGGAGGAGGCGAGAGGAGGATCGTGGGATGGGGCGGGATTCGGAGAAGAGGTTCCACTCGATCATGGACAAGCTGTTCCACTCTCCGCCCGCTACCCCGTCGTCGTCCAGGTTCTTGCGCCCCCACCCCATGCCTAACAAGCCTCTCCGTTTGCCCTAATTCTCGCCTTTCCCGTTTTTTGCTCTCTTACGGCTTCGGGGGGTCGAGCTTGGAATCGCCGCATAATCGATCGTATATGAACGGGGATTTAGCTCTTGTTGCTCTTTTGTTTCGTTTTTGTTTTTTGGGTATTGTCTGCGAAGCAAAACGAAGATGGCGAAATCTCGTTCGGATAGAATTTACCCAGGTTGTGTTGTCCATCCTTGCACTTTGCACCCTCTTTCTTTGCCGCGCCCGAATCGAATGCCCGAGGAAATAGGCGTTAAATGCGATGTGATTCGTCATTTGCTGCTGCTGCTGCTGCTGCGTATTTGAATGGCAGGGTGCTTGAGTTGTGGGCGATTTGGTGTTTGAATTTTTAGAATTTTAGGGTGGCTACCTATTTGTGCTTGTTCTCTGAACGTTGGCAATGGGAGAAATTCCGCAATTGCTCTGGGGACTTCATTTCGTGTTCTCGAGAAGGGGAGAGGCGTGGCGTTTGTCCTCACTTCGTTTTTTGTTACAGTGAGAGTCGACAAGATTCTGATTTTCGATTGCCCGATTGTCAGTTCGCCTGGTTCGCAATCGTCGAGGGGAAGGAAGCGTCCAAATCCGGCTTCTGCATTAGCATTAGCGTTAGTGGATCCCCAATTGGGAGTCGATGTGGAGAGCGAGGTTCAGGTTTTGCGGCCCCCAGCTGGATCGTCCCAAGCTCCAGAGTGCAGACCGTGGGATCGTGGTGATCTTATGAGGAGATTGTCCACATTCAAGTCCATGACATGGTTCGCCAAACCTAAGGTTCTGAAGTGACATCTGGTTTTTCCATTGGCTGACAGTTTTGTGTTTTGCATCCGTTGAATCAATTGTGACTGTTCTTATTGATGTCGCGCTCCTGAAGCGCTTGTCCTATGTGGGTCTTTGTGAGAAGTGACTTTCTCTGCTGTTTCTTGTAAGAAACTTTGTACAAGGCGAGAAGATTTGGTGGCTTACCGCTGTTCTTCTAAGAAACTTTGCATAAGTAGAGAAAATTTGATAGCTTTCCTTTTACTCTGTAATCTGTCGCGAAAGTTGACTATGCTTTTTCTTGCATTTTAGGCTGTAAGTGCTGTAAATTGTGCTAGAAGAGGCTGGGTTAATGTTGATATGGATATTATAGCATGTGAAGCATGTGGAGCACGGGTACTTTTTTCAACACCATCATCTTGGTCACGGGAGCAAGGTTTGTTTTTGTTTCTGTTCACTCTTTAGTTTAGTTGAACCTAACAATTTGTGGCCTTGTATGTTATCTCTCTGTACTTTCATCCGTCGCAGTTGAGAAGGCAGCTCTGGTATTCAGCTTAAAGTTGGACAATGGGCATAAATTACTCTGCCCATGGATCAACAATGCCTGTGATGAATCTCTGGCTCAGTTTCCTCCCACACCACCTCCAGTTTTGGTTAATCAATTTAAGCATCGTTATATATCTCTTGTACAATTATCGGCGCTTCCCGTCATATCGTCCTCGGCTATTAAATCGATGACAAGCCCTCAAATGGAAAATTTTCTTCGAGATTTTTCTATGTTGAAGTGTGGTAACATGTCTCCTGGCTTGTCTTTGGCAAAATACACTGGAGATGGATATGATCAGGACTCTGCTATCCTGTATTACCAGGTCAGAGTCATTCCCTTCTTATTTTGTTCTTTCTATTTCGGGGAAGGGAGAAGGGGGTTTGAGTGTTATTGTTGTGTCTAGATTATATTTGGTGTACTCCTTTTGGCTCAGTAACTTTATTGCTAATTCCTTGCTAGCTGTTTCTCTCTCTATCTGTGCATGTGTGTACTTTTCATAGTAACTACTTTTCCCAATCGACATGCAGGCAATGAAACTCATAAGTTTATGTGGCTGGGAGCCTCGCTCGTTGCCGTACATGGTTATCGGCAAGGACACCAATATTTCGGATTCACCATGTAGAATTTCCAATAAAGAGAGCACACTTATCTGTATTGATTCTACAGGGAACGATAATACTGCAGGGGCAAATGGAAACGATAGAAATTCAAAAGACTCATTATCTGATCCTCAATCTGTGGTTCTGGAATGCAAACTTTGTGGTGCCAGCGTTGGATTGTGGGCTTTCTCCGCAGTACCTCGACCCTTGGAGATATTAAGACTGGTTGGGTTTGCGGAACTTGATGATGGGAAGAATTCCAGTACCCATGAATCGGTCCAAGGAGACCAGACTGATATTAGGACCAGTGTCTTGACCACAACATCAAATAGCCAAACTCCTTCAAATGAGACATCGTCAAACTTGAACTTGAGTATTGCAGGGGGTCCACCTCCAACACAGCAGAACTTCAAAGCTACAATTTCTTTGCCTATAATTGGCAGGAGTATTATTGCTCGGTTGTCTTCTGATTCTGATCTTAGAAGTCGCCTATATTCTGTTCGAGCCGAGAATCAGTCGCATTTAGAGAGAACAACTTTGTGTGAGAAAAATAATGAAAGCGCAGAAGAGACCGATAGGTGTACAAGTGATAAGCAGCCTCCTTTGAATCCTGACATTACTGTGACAGGTGGAATTGATGCCCAAGGAACGTTAGAATCAGTTACTTTGTGCAGTCAAGAAGTTCCATTGGTTCCCCATGCTGAGAACTATGGAGAAGAACAGGCATGCTTTACAGTGCGAACTCAATTTTCCACCGAATCTAGTTGCCAGGAAGGGCATGGAGATGATAATGAAAACAGAGTTCATGCAAATAAAGAATTAGTAGCCTCTACTGCAGGTAAATGATATTCTCTCTTGTTCTCTTAGCTTTCAGACTGTATTGCTGGGAGATGAGCTTTTCTGTGTTTCGAAAAGATTAAAAACTGCATCATCACATTTGTTTTGTAATTAAAATAATGCTAACTCATGGAAAAGTTTCCCCATCTGCACTTGCTTTTGGAATGTATAGGCAAAAAAGTTGATGGATCATCAGACAGTTCTAACTCATGGTGTATCAAAATCATCGTGTTTAAACTGTTGTGGTCTTATTCAGCCAAAGAATGGCTGTAGTCATGCTTGAGAATGAATGAAAAAGTATCCTGGAGTCCACGGGTTGCAAAAAAAGGAATGTGCATGTGCATAGATTGACTGCTAAAAAAAAGGAATAATTTTAAATGGATGTTTTTAAGTGTGTGTACCATTAGGTCTTGATTGGGTAAGGGTTCCTCTTCTTGGTAGGTCATACCTGGTGGTGAATTTGTAACGCTTCAGGTTCTAATGATGGTAGCAGGATCACATAGATAATTTGATTGAAGGTTTACTTGCTGTGGTGCATGATAATTTGATTTGATTGGTTCTTCCTGTTTAAGGATGCCAGTGTACAGACTGCGGTTCTTGTACGCCTGACCGTGAATTTTGACATCCACATCAGATTGGCTAACTTATGGCATAGTTGGTGTGACCTATAAGAAATTTGGGTGGAATTTACAGCTTCACCAGATTTTAATAAGTCTTTTCTGTGCAAAAGAATTGGTACGAGTTTTTCAGTTTCAATTTTGGGAAAATGAAGTGAAAATACTCTTCGCAAATATTCGTCTGTCGATATTTTCATTCTGCGTGTTGATTAATACATTCTCATTCAAGTGACTTCTGCATTGTCTTAGTTGATGCTTGATTCTATGTCAATAGTAAGTATAAAGGAATATGGACAGTCTTTTCCTGGTACATCTCTCTACATTGTGTGTGTCGCTAATCAGAACAACATTGTAGATGCAAAGGTTCTTCTAAGCACTTGAGAGTGTATATGAGAAGCCTGATGGAGAGATAACACGTGTCCAGCAACTAACTCGCATTTTTATTTCCTTTAAATTTTGTAGAGTGCTGTTTCCCAGGGTCAGGTTGAGAATAATGACTGATGATCTTAGGTATATGATTGTGCTAGCCTTTTATGTTCTGGTGCCATCTGGGGAAGCATGATTGGCAAGTTTGATTAAGAATTGTGTAATTTAGCTGAACTCACTTAGATTGGTAGTGCAACAGGGTCATCCAGATACTGAAGAATTTCATTTTTTGCCATTACTATAGAACAAAATCTGTGGCGATCTCAAGCCATCAGTATCTTCAAGATTATTTACCTTCTGGTTAGGGGAGATAATGGAAATGCATTGCAGGGTTACTCTACTGTTCTCTGACTTGCAATCTTTTCTTCCTTTATGAAATATGAAACAACTGCCCCGTTGTTAGTCTTATTACTCTATGACAGTGAGCATCTGTGTCATAATCTTGATTTCCTTCCTACTACCTCACTTGATCGTTGGACTCTTTTCATCGGTTCTTTGTTGTTATCTCAGAAAAGATTACCAAGCACCAATCACTGGATGAAGAAGGCATGCAGTTTGATCCACTCAGACAGCATAGACATTTTTGTCCATGGATTTCAACAACTGGTAGTGCTATGCCGGGATGGCAACACACTCTATCCGCCTTAAACCGTGAAAAGGATGATTCTAATTCTGTAACTACAAGATCTCCTTCATCGGATTCCTTTATTAAGGTACTTATGACTACTATTGCTCTACTATAAAACTTTCTGTGGTTTAACTTTTTGCAAGAAGGTCAAGTGGTAATATTGTCCACCTTTCTAAGCTTTTGAAAACATCTCTCTCTCTCTCTCTCTCTCTCTCTCTCTCTCTCGCGCGCGCGCGCGCGCGCACACTCTAACAAAGAAACAACCAGAAGAGCTAACTGGAATTCAGATAGTAAAGGACAGGGTCAAGTGCCCATTGCTTATGTTACTAAATGGGGGTCCTGATCATCTGGGAGCTGTAATCTCTACAAGCTTAATTTCCAATTCTGTGTTTCTGATAATGTTCATCATGTTTCTTATTTATTTGTGCAGGTGGATGATCCAGTCACCTCGGTGAGGAGGCTTTTCACATCAAAACGAATGAAGTCCACTCATGGTTCAAGCTAAGTCCTGAGCATTGATTGGCAGATCAATTTTGGAAGGTTATATGGTGACGACGGAGTGCCGTCAATCCGTGGGTTGATTTCGGGAAGCATCAGCAGGTCACTCCAGAAAGGTTCTTATCATTTCTTATGCATGCTCAAAATTGGAGGTGCTGCTCTTGGCAAGCATAGATGAAATGCTTGCTGAATATCATTTCTTGGTCTAGCCCAAAGTCAAATTGAGTGCTTAAATGTCTTTACCTTAGCCCTATATTTTTGTGCTTTTAATTTTTTCGGCTATTAAAGTAGCAAAAGAAAATATTCTTTTACACGAGTGAACTTTCGCCTCTAGAAAAAAGTGCGGGTGACAAAATTTTGCTACTTGCGTTCCTCACTCCAGCAGACCACAGTTTGTGACTTGCACCTTGGAGTATGGCCGGTTGAAGCCTCTTTCTGCTACAACAGCCCGTTTATCTCCGATCAGCTTGGCAACCCTGCCAACCAATTTGAAGCATTGTCATCCTAGTAAAGCATACCTCTTAATGAATTTGACTTGAGTAAACCAAATCAGCGCATCAAGTTCTTACTCAGGCATCAGGTAGTGATTATTTTAGGAGTGTCTTATGTGCTTGCACTTTAAGTCAACATGCCCTACTTCTGAAATCTGACTTCTATTGATTGTCTCCAAATGAAAAGAACAAAATCTTCCTCCGTGAAGAACTAACCTGAAATAAGGAGAGCTGGTATTTTCTTGCACAGTTTTCACCTGGCCTATCCTTTTAACAACCTCCATACCCTCCAAAACTCTGCCAACCACTAGAGCCGAAGCATCAAGTTCTGGTGAGTCCTTGATGGACATCACAAACTCGGTCCCATTTGGTTCGATTCCAACCTCCTCTTCGTTGATCTCTAGCTTCCCCTTCCTTGCGACCAACTTCAACTTTGGAGGTGGTTTTGATGGATCCCTCACAATTATTCCTATTGTTCCAGCCAAATTCTTGGTCCCCAGACATTTACCATTCTCTCTCTCCCACTCTTGCACCAAACTCGGGTTTGTCAAATCACTGCCTGTTCTCTTTGCGATCTCAGCATCCACACCATATGATCTCACCCCGCCATGTTGTACATAGCTCGGCATGATCTTTACGAACTCTTTCCGTCTGTATGTGATCCCCGCAGCTCCACTAACGAGGTTGCTGAATCTTGCTGTTCCCACGGGGGCATCGTCTCCGTACAACCCGATGACAATCCGACCTGCTGGGTCCCCATCGATAGATATGTCGAGAAATGCTTTCTTTGTTGGGACTTTGTTGGTGCAGCCTGTGTTGCCACTGCTCTGGTTCTCTGGTTTCTCATCAATATTGTTGGTCTCTGCCTCTGGTGGGATTTCTTCTGCTAGTGCCTTGGTGGGGTTGAGTGGTTGGAGTGTCTGAGAGCCCAAGAGAAGCAGTAAAGAAGAGTTAGCACATAAAACAAGGTCTCTGCGCGAGAGCTTGAGATGGGTTTGCTTTGTGATTGGAGGAGATGGAGCAATGGGAGTGTTTTGGATTTGAGGTAAGGTGGGGGAATGAAGAAGTTGAGAGGAGGACGGAAGCAGTTTTGGCTTGTGGAGCATCTTTACCGATTGTAATTTGCAATCTAGGAGTGTCTCAATCTCTCTAGGCAAATTTGGGCAAGTTTTTTGATTCCTATGAGGTTGAAAAGGTTGTGGATAAGAAAAAGGATGAGAAGCCAATCAAATGCGCCAATCTGCGTCTATTGTGGGCCGCAAAATACGTTCATGGCCATGGAGCATTCCATCTCCGGACTCTTGAAAAGAAAATTTAGCCGAGCAAACTTATGGTCAGCAAGCGAAGTGTAAAGAGAGCCTTCACTCAGAATCTCACGAGATTGCCGAAAGTGGAAAGACTCCAATAGTTTTCGCCCGGCGAACCCTTTCTTACCTAGTTATGTAGAAAGTTTGCCCCCGTGGACTTGCAATGAAAGTCCTAGTAAGTGTGCTCACATAGGTTTAACTCACCTTAGCAAACAGACGCAGTAAAGAAATCACTCGAGCTCGTCCCGTTTCCACAAATCAGGTGAGCTCAATCCAACGCTTCCATACCAAACATTTTAATCCAGTTAGACAACTCCTCACAAATGGTAATCGCAATACCAATATCAAGCAATCCGTATATTTCCTGCCAAATTCACCACCAAAATCTCAACCAAATGGAGCTTAACGTGGCTCACTGACCTAACGGAAAGATGCCCAATAGATGCATTTTTAACCAAGTCTAGGTTTTCTAAACTGCATGCTTCTGCGCTCCACGTGTCGCTTTGCATGTCTTCCCTCCCAACAAAGTAGCATCAACTCAACACCTGTCTCCCAAAACCCCAACTCTGCCGCTATAACCCTGCAACACTTTTTGACTCACACAGCCACTGATTTCGCGCATCTTCACCTCCTTGAGCTCCTGATATCATCCACTCAGATCAATGGCTGATCGTCACTCCAGCCCAGCCCAAGTCCAGAGAGCCCCAAGACCCCCTGCCGCCGCTCCGGCCGCCACCCCTGGTGGTGCCTTCCTCCAGAAGCTCCACGAGAATGCGCCGAACTCCGCCCAACTCCTAGGCTTCCTCAGCCTCCTCGTCTCTGGAGGCATCTTGGTCCTCCTCACCGGCCTCACGGTGACCGGCATCGTGATTGGCCTGATTCTGTTCACGCCTATCATCATCATCTCAAGCCCAATATGGGTCCCGCTTGGCGTGGCCCTGTTCGTGACGGCCGTGGGGTTGTTGTCCGTCTGCGGGTTCGGCATCACGGCCTTGGCCGGATTGTCGTGGCTGTACAGGTACTTCCGCGGGTTCCACCCGCCTGGGTCGGACCGGGCCGACTACGCGCGGAACCGGATCTATGACACGGCCCGCCACGTGAAGGACTATGCCAGAGAGTATGGTGGGTATTTGCATAGCAAGTTGAAAGATGTGGCTCCCGGGGCATGAGCACATGAGGAGGGAGAGAGAGAGAGTGGGACTATATATATTTGGAATTTTGATGGAGTGGCAATCTTAGATTTTTGTTATAGTTCATTTCTATCATCACTTTGCATTTTCGGCTTCCTTAAGTTCGCTTTGGCTTTGGTGTTTGTAGGAATTTTTGTCCTCTTTTGAGGTTCTCTTCTCCTTTTCACTTTATATGGAAATGCATAATGTTGGATGATGGTCCCACAATTCGTTTAATTGTGAACTGGCTAATAATTTGGCTTTGTTCAAGGTTGAGATTTTCTTTATTGTGAATATAGAGTAGCTTCTCCTTTTCCTTTTGGAGTGGCATTAGTGATTACTTATGCTTTGTGATTTGTATTTTTATTTATGACATGCTAAAGCCTTAAATCTTCAATTATTTTCAATATTGATTGAAAATTGTTCTTTGCATTCAACCCTCGGGCCATTTCTAAACCGGAACCATTAGATTCAAATATCTATTTCTCTATACATATAGCATAGGATTTAGTTTGGAGGGTTGGCGGCTAGGTCTGTCTTGGAGTAGGTTAATATATATGAAGTAGATGCCTCAAAAGCTTATCTATCATGACATGTAATCAATGGCACATGGTATTAGGTGGATCTTGTCTGTGTAGAGAAAGTGGTTCTGACTGAACATAACATCACATTTTCAAATAAACTAAAAATGCAACATGCTCCAGAAAAAGAGAACAGCAAAAATGAAAACTGGGGTAGTGATAGCTGAAATGTTAGCCAAGAAGGAGAAACTTCATTAGCTGAATAGTTGTGGGTGGTGATTTTGAGATTGACACCTTAATTCTATTGGATTCAAAGCTTGGGAGAGCTTTGGGGTTTTCATTTCCTTCCTAGCCTTTCCATACAAACAAAAATGCATGAAATAACATTGACAGCAACGAATATCACAGATTGTTCATGGAAACTATTCAATAAACATAAGCAAAGTCACGGAACGAAAAGAGAAAAGATAATAAGTTATTGGTGACCATGTCCTTCTATGTAAATGCATTTGTGAGGTAGCCCGGCAAGGGACTCGCCGGGTGGCGCGGCGATCTCGGCGGCAGTTGGTCCAGCCTGTTGCCATTCTCGTCGTAGTAAATTACGCCGGAGAAGTTCAGCGGCTGACATCGATCTCCCATCAGGATCGTCCTCTGCCACACCCCTCCGTCTCCGGGGACCTCCTCACCGCCATCTCTTTTGTCGTAGACTGCCTTTTTCTTGTTTCTTCCAGTGATTTTCTTGATGAAGAGCTGTTTGCCGGGACTCCTTAATGGTAATTTTGGCATGAATCTTGAACTCTTTCGCTTCGCTTTGATGAGCTTTCTCGAGATTTGGCTCGCTTTCTTGGCGCACAGGGCCATGAAGGCTGACATGGACACAAGCAAGCCGAGCGACAGCCGCTTCGCTGAGGTCGAGCTGTGGTGGCCTTGCGACGCATGGGCCATGGTTTGAGAGAAATGGAAAGAACTGGAAGGAAGATTGGAATGCTTGCGAGTTTAAATAAATGAGTGATGTGTTTGTGCGCACGTATTTTATACAAGTTGCTGGTAGTTGGTACCTAGTTTGGGTCACCGGTTATAGCCGGTGGTTTCAAACACTTTGCTGTCTCTTTCTCATTCTCATACTTTCTCTTTTTTTCTATATCTGGGCTTCAAGTCGAGTCTTAGTTTATATTATTCCTCTCATAATGTTTCTTCTGGTTAGGCTGTATTGATAATTTATTTTGGGGAGATGTTAGGAAACTTCGGTGAGTTGAATATCTCTCGAGCTTATCATTCAGAAGCTCATTTGAATCATTGAATTTGGCTTAATTTCTAAACTGTGATGAGCTGGTTCATGATCATGGGGGGTCATCATTGATCTATTTTACAAGGTTATATGTATCAGCATGAAGCTGAACTGAACTTGTTAAGTGCTGAGAAGATATTACATTGTCTTTGGGCAGATCTTATGTTTGCTTTCTTGATGGCATTGGATGTGCAAAGTCATGACAAGAAGTAAAAAAGTTAAGGGAGAGCAGTAAAGGGCAATTGATGTGCTGTCATTTCACTTTTAAGTAAGTACCCATCTTGAAATATGTATATGCTCGGTATACTGAGATTTATATTGCCAATTTATGTCAATATACCAAGATTGGTCACTAAACTAGTAGCTATTCTTAGTACGCCGAGCAGTATACGAATGCAGGGATATTATAAGGTCGGCTCCGCACACTCATACGGTTAGTACGGTTTGTGCAGGCTGATTTGGTTAGCACATTAAAATAACTTAAATGGGCACTTTCCTAATGTGGAATTTGAACATTTAATATATCTTTTCTTGTCCAAACCGGCAAGGCAATTGTCATCTTCAACGTACGGACCATGAGCTGTGACATTTATCAGAGCGGGGTGGAAGGAGTAGTTGGGTCAGTGAATGAAGGCCTCCATGTTCTATAACGCCTCGTCCATTCTTTTTCATCAAATTTGGGTATGGGTACAGTTCATTTTGTGGCTGAGTTGCGAACTTTAGGGGTTTGGGACCACCCTTATCTCATCTGCCTTTCTTTCGTTCATTTATCTTTCCCACTGATAGAGATCATCTCCAAAAAGCTCGATCCGACTTTGTTTTCTACCCGGGGACGCTTGGGAGTAGCCTCTTGTTTCTTGATCTTTTATAGCTGCTAACACTAATTTTTTCAAGAAGCTGCTCATCTAAACATAAGTGTTGCAACCGCCCATGCTGGCGCTCGTTACATGAGCTCATTATATCCGTTGCAATATGATGCAATTACGTTACATGAGCTCATTATATCCGTTGCAGTATGATGCAATTACCGTACAGTTACAATCATTTCCGTTGAGGATCAAGCGACCGAACCTAACACGCACCGCTCACTCTTAAGTTTTTCGTCTGCATTTTTGGGGTTTTCGTAAATCTGTCAAAATGAACGCTTTAAAGTGCAAAATATGTTGCTTTGTAAAGTAATATATAGTCTTACCTTTACTAAAAAAAAAGTGCAAAATATGAGTGAATATGAATACCGTGTTGATCGAAAATCAAGCACGGCATTGCCAAGAAGGGAGAGGGCATCGCATTTCCTTCAAGTTTTTCCAGGCTTAGCGTTCCTTTATTGTCCTTTTCCATCCATATGCGAGTTCCAAATCCTGATAATTCAGTGTGAAGAAAAGTTGGTGCTGATCTTCGACCGCCAAGCAGCATGTGGGGGTCGATCAAAGAACAGCCAAAAGAGGATGTCCACTCGCCTTAAGTCAGATCAACCGGTGGTAATTGGTTCTCTTTCAGAGAAAAACAAGAAGATTGAAGTATGAGTCATACTAAGCGGAAGTTTAAACCTTCCTGTTCCACGAAAACCGCCAGAATGTAGCTTCGCTATCATACATTTTTAGAAGCGTTGGGGGGTGTCTGCATGCAGATTTCCCGTGTACGGTACAGTTACTCTATTCAATACAGTTTGTTTACTGGCCAGCATGGAACCTGAGGCTGAGCTCAGAGAGTCACAGGACACAGGAGATTGGCATACAAAGGCTAAAGGCAAGTCAAAATGGAACTTGTTCGGCTTTTCTTTTCGCGTATGCATGCTGATTTCATGTCGACAGGAACTCATCTAGTTATTTTTAATAAGAAAACCAAAGCATGCACAGCTAGCGTAAAGAGAGAGCTTTTTCTCGTGCGGTCTTATCAACTCGACTTAAGGGTCAATAGAGAGCAAGCCGTTAAAACCCTCAAAACAGAAGACGAGCAACATTACATAGTCTACCAAGTGTAAAATTCTTTTTACACTACCGGTGTTTGATATAATTGGTCAATTTAATATAGGTTTTTATTAGTGATAAGGTTTTAGGCATGAGACTTAGTGATACAAATAAAATTAAGCCCCCATATTTGAAAGATGGGGGTGTGATGTGTACATAGAGGCCAAAGGCATTTACCAATCCTTACGTAGCCCTTTTGAAACTATGTAACTTTTAGAACAGCTTATCAACTTCCATTTACATTGCTTACCGGCATTTTAAATCACAAATTCTTATAAATTCCCAATCTCCGTCGCAGCCCCTTACCAAATTTTTTTTTTCCTCCCGATTAATATAGTTACCATTCACCAATTTTTATTTGAGCCAATCATGACCATCTATTTGATTTATTCTGAAAATCAACAACTTTCGTAATAATTTTGTATAATTCGCCAATGTTCTCAACTTACCAATCCTCGAAATCAAATTAACGATTTCAATTCGAGTCACCAAGCTAAATTTTTTTGACCGACTTACCAAATTAATTCCAAGTCAACCGATTTTCAGTAGATCGATTCATTCATTGAGCCGGGGGGGGGGGGGGGGGGGGGGTTGCGCGTGTCCAACTGTTCATTGCTGATGGCCCGAAATCTAGGGCTCGTACGATCGTCAGCGCCAGCACAGAGGGCCAACGACGAGAGCATCTATAAAACGCAGGCAGGCCTCACCCCCGGGCGTCCTCTCGTTCCCTCGCTTGGTCTCTCGCGCGAGGGAGATGGCGAAAGCGCGCAAGCCCAAGAACAACGACGACGCGGCGAAGCCCGATCATCCCGGCGCCGTCGTCCGCCACCAGAAGCTCTGCCTCTCCGTCGACCTCCCTCGCCGGAGAATCTACGGGTCAGTGCCTCCCTTCCCTCCGCCTTCGCCTTCCTCCATTTCTCAACCTCGAACTCGCGGATTCCGGCTTCGGAGTGCGGGCTCGCGGGCTTTTGGATCGACGCGTTGCGGATGCTCGCGCGCGCGGGGCGTTGAGTATGTCGAGCAGTTCCGAGTCGTTCGTCGCGATTGCTTCTCCACGTTTTTCGTGTCAATCGATTGAGGCGGGGCTCACCTGGTGTTTGTCGCCTGGACGTACGTGGTCTGATTGTCAATCTCGGAACTGCAGTCAATCTGGAGTTCGAGTTTCTTGCTCGGTGCAGCATGTCGAATCGGCCGGTTTCCATTTGCGTAGCTCGTCCCGTGCGGTCAGATGTCGATCGTTGGTTGATCGTGAGAACTCCATTATGCTCTCCCTCTCTCTCTCCCCGCCCAACTGCCATGTTTCTCTAGTTGAATTTCATGGCTTGTCGCTTTGTATGTTGTTATGGTGTGTCTTCTCCTAATAATCGGAAATGAAGACCGTATTCATTGCGTCTCTATGTTTTATACACTCGTCCCGATGCAGTGACTGCACCTGATGAGTTTTTTTTTGAAAGAATTTTAAGTCAGCTCAGTTTTTATGCACTTCAAAGTAATGCTTGTCTTTTTGGAGTAGCTTGATGTTTGGGTGGCTTCATCAGCGATTTCTGTATGCGTTTTTGTAGGTATACGGAGCTAGAAATTGCAGTTCCAGATATTGGAATAGTGGGATTACACGCTGAAAATCTGGGGATCTCTAGTGTTTTGGTTGATGGAGAGCCTTCTGAGTATGAATACTATCCCCACTATCAGAATTTAGATAATGAGAGGAGATGGAGCTCTGTCATGTCTCCTGCTTCTGCTGCTGATGTTGCTGGGTCTTTGTATCTATCAGCTCTGGATAAGGAATTGGTCCCAAACTTATTAATTAATTGCTGTAAGGGTTTCAAGGTGGAAAATGAATCGCAGGAACAATTGGTGTTAGAGAATGCTTCACAGTCATCTGGCGAGGTCAAGCAGGTATTTTGAGTCAGTTTTTAAATGATGAGCGGCTGCTAGATCTGATTTGAGTTGAAGAGTGAACTTATTTGCCTAGTTTTTGCCTCATGAATTGCTGTTTGAGGAAAATATGCTAAAAAGAGTAATATTATAAAATCAGCTATTCAAGCTTCTATTTCTACACTGAACTGAATCTACTAAGTCTTGCTTATGCTTCCTGTATCCGTACTTAGAAGAGCGTTGATTAGCTGCCGGCAGACCTTAAATTACCCCTTTTTGCTTGTTAGACTTCAGTTTCTAGTGGAAGTGACGGTTTCTATTGTTTTGTTGCCTTTGGATTCATGAATTTACACAGAGAAATTATTGCGTTTGGCATGGTCAATATGTTTTCATGAGGTAAACTTCTGTTGGTTCTTATGTAGGTTGGTGTTTTGTGCAGAATGTAAAGCTGGTGCGCATTGAGTATTGGGTGGACAAAGCAGAGACAGGCATTCATTTTGAGGATAATATTCTTCACACTGATAACCAGATCAGGCGGGCTCGTTGTTGGTTTCCTTGTATGGACGAGAACTCACAGCAATGCTGGTATTACACGACGGCAATTTTTGTAGTCTTAAGAGGATTAATCTTGGCATGTTACCTTTCTAAAGGTTATTCAGTTGTTCTCTTATATAGAAAGAAAATAAGAATTAGGTTTTACCCTGTTACTTTCTTCAGCTACGATTTGGAATTCACAGTGGCCTGTGATCTTGTTGCTGTCAGCACTGGGAAGTTGCTATATCAGGTGAGATGGAGAAGATAAACAATCTACTGTGATGCACATAAGATTTATTAGCATAATTCTACTGCTGAAATGCAGGCGATAATCTTGACAGTACAATGCACAAACTCATGTCTATGTCAAATAATTGATTCAAGTGGTTCGATGTGTGACGTCTTTCTGTAGTCCTTTCTTCTGATGATGTACCAATATTCGGTGAATCTCTCTCTTCCAGGGAGAGTTGGGACATACTGTGACACATTCGACACCCCTTTAGTTTTAGAAAAATGTTTGGTTTGGACAATCTGTGAGCTTCGACCTGAGCGTATGCTCAGTAAGATACATCATTTTGAGGGAATATTTGTGCGAAGCTGATCTTCCTGGCTGTATTCTTGTCCCCCTTAATCCTGCCATCGTTCATTTAGATGTTAGTGAGGTGATGAAGCAGATTCTCTCTCTCTCTCTCTCTCTCTCTCTCTCTCTCTGAAGTGACAGTCACATGTTGAAGTTATTTTGAACATTGTCAATGACTTAAATGACGTGCATGGAATTCAGCGTAAACCTAAACTCGATTGGTGGTAGTTTATTCTAATAGATGGTTTACTTGACTATTATCGTATGAGTGATTAACCAAAGCCTGACATGAGGCCATGAATCGCTACTAGCATCCAGGGCATACGATGTCATTGTTAGTATTTATAACTCCTTTTCCTCTCTTGTTTTTAATTCGTTTTGTAGGGGTAAAGGATGAATATAATGTGAACACTGATTTCTAGTTAAGCCAGGTTATAATTCTTGAAAGGATTTCAAAATGAGCTATATAATGCAATACGATATTTTCTTTTATCCGCGAGCATGTCGTGTGTAGGTCTGTTAGATTTCTAATAACAGATAAGTCCTATATAACAGTGATATTTTGACTTCTGTCTGGTTGGCTAATAATTCTGCATTATTCAGCTTGGGCTTCATAGTAAGCAAGATTGTTGTTTTCCCGTTGATGATTGCTGATTGTGTGATATTCTACTCATGGTTTGCAGGTTTTGAGCGAGGATGATCCTCCCCGCAAGACTTATGTATACAGGTTAGATGTTCCAGTTAGCGCTTGGTGGATATCCTTGGTGGTTGCACCACTTGAAATCTTTCCAGACCCCCAGAATTGTCTCATATCACACATGTGTTTGCCTGCTTATAAGTCGAAGCTACAGAATACTGTGGCATTTTTTTATAGTGCTTTCAGGTTTGTCTACCATCATAGATTGCCTTGGAAATTGACTTACAAGTTTTCTGGATTTTGCTATATTCCATGTATTGTTTATTGATGTACAATCCATTTTTAGCAGCCATTATGAGGAATACCTCGGAGAGAAATTTCCATTTGGATCATACAAGCAAATTTTTATTGCACCTGAGATGGCAGTGTCATCATCGAGCTTAGGGGCCTCAATGAGCATATTTAGTTCCCAAGTTTTGTATGACGAGAATATCATTGACAAGGTTTGGCTCCATAACATGAGTGTGGTTTTGCCTTTATGTAAGCTTAGATACATGTGCATTTGTGCTAAAACCCAATACTTGGGAGACGTTTAACGTATGGAATAGATAGTGATAATATTGTGATAGTACTCTTGGACATGTGTACACCGAGCAACGACAAGGTAGTAATGTTTGCTCTCCTCTGGAGAAGACTCTTTTTTATTTGACCATGCTCTTTAGAGCAAAGATTTTTTAAACTATTTGACCATCCCCTTATTGTGTGATGCTTTTCCAAGTCTGTGGCACACACTAGTTGCACATTCCTTGAGCTACCTAGACCTCCAAGCATCCATGTTGCCATCCAACTTAATTGTGTTTAAGAAGTGCCTCTCCAGCAATTCCTGTTCAGTGTCCTACTCCATGCAGGCTACTAAAGCAACAGGACACCCTGATGACTATGCTATCGCTACTTCTCTTATCAGCATTCTCTTATCATTGCTCTCTCACCTAAATCTCTGGTGCTTTTAGTCGCTTACTGTGGTTGAGAGATGCCAACTCCTTGATTCCTATCTTCTTACATGCCAAAGTGAAGTTTCTTTTTGTGTTGCATGCTACTCTTTAATAATAGTCTGCATATTTGATCGTTGAGTATGACATCTAGTAGCTTAAGTTGTCAAATTAAAATTTTTTCCTGTTATGGCTTGTTTCTGTGTCACGGGGCTTGTTTCGTTGAGTTTGAAAATGCTTTGTGAGTCTCCACTTTTTCCCCCCAAATTGCCTTCAAGTGATGAAGAAGGTATCATGCTTTTCAAACTAAGTGTACTTAGAAAGAAATCTAATGTTTCAATTTTCTCACAGAAAAGTTGCTTTCCTTTTTCTAAAAATTAGGTTAGTGATGGCAGACATTAATTTTATTGTTACAGACCATTGACACCAGGATTAAACTAGCTTTTGCCCTTGCAAGACAGTGGTTTGGTGTATATATCACCCCAGCTGGCCCAGATGATGGTAAGCGGCTTGAATTTCTTTTGTCCACTCCTTTCTTCCTATTGGCAGTTTCTATCCTCTATGCATTTTGACGGACCTACGGCACTGGATTACATTTGCAGTGACACATGTTTCTTCCGGTTTGCAGAATGGTTGTTGGATGGTCTTGCTGGTTTTCTTACAGATTCATATATCAAGAAATATTTGGGAAACAATGAGGCACGCTATCGGAGGTTCAAGGTTTGTCAGTTGTTCGAGCATGCCTTTTTTTCAGAAAGCCATATTTCATTCTGCATAATGTGTGATGCATTCAAGTAAATGCAAGGGGGTTCAAGGTCTGTCATTTGTTTGAGCATGCCTCATTTTGTTAATAAAGACATATTTTGTTCTGCATTATGTGATGCATTGAAGTAAATGCAACTCTTAAAACTTCCAATCGAAGAATAGAATTGGATATACTCTTTCGGCTTAATTTTTATAACATTTGTTGCTTTAGTATACTTAGATTCTCAAATTTGTTGTTACCTATGTGCTCTGCTTTACATGTTTGTATTCACGTATGTTTGTGATATGATCTGATACTTAACTGGAAAATGATATTTGGTATCTGACAATCCATCGTCTAATGCTTTTTACAATTTTATAATAGTAAAGGCATCTTGTGACAACAATCGGAAGTTAGTTTGAGGAGCCATGTCAGTTAGATCTCTATGTTTAAAAATTAAGGGTATCTGCATAGGGTTGTCTGCTTGTGGTTTTAGGGGAAAATGTACGTTGTTGACTTTTCTTTGCTTCTTTCTTCTAGCTCCCATTGTGGCTGTGCAAACACGCGTATCCTTTTGAGCTATTGTTGTTCCTGTAAGATGTACAGAAATGGTTTTTTGATCTATCCCCTTTTGAAAGGTTAGGGTTTGGGTTTCTTACTTCACCCAAAAAAAAAGGTTAGGGTTTGGGTTGGGGGCTAGAATGGATTAGTAGAAGTTAAGACGTATACTGACTTATACATTGTCTGATGTGTTGTTGCGGCTGTTTATATATCTTTACATTGGCCGTAAAATGACAGTTAGGTGGACACTAATATTGTCATCATCAATCCTGTCATCTTTCTTTTAATTAATTGAGTGCTTTTGAACATCACCGGAATGCTTACTTTACCCAAATGCAGGCAAATTGTGCAGTTTGCAAAGCAGATGATGGTGGTGCAACCACTTTAAGCTCCTCTGGTTCTTGTAAGGATCTGTATGGGACTCAGTCTCTTGGTTTATATGGCAAGATAAGATCATGGAAGTCTGTAAGTTGACATTGATGAAATTTTCTGTCTTGCAACACTCGTTGATTGTCTGTAGTCTTCCATCTTTTGGGTGGTGAATATGACCACTATATAATTTTTCTGAAGGTTGCAGTCCTCCAGATGTTGGAAAAGCAGATGGGACCTGAATCTTTCTGTAAAGTAAGTGTTCTAGCTGCCTTTTTACTTTTTGCACTATATTAGAGAGTGTGATATTATGTTTGTGGATGCTTGTCCAATAATGGTGAGATACTTTGTATCATTTATTAAACAGTTGGTTGACTGGTTGCCGTTACTATGACTCATGACTACAGTTTCTTGTTGTGATGTTATTGAATTTCCAAATTGGTTCTTCTAAAGTGTGCCCTTCATTTCATTCAGTGTTTGCCTATGTTCCAAAAAGGAAATATCAAACCAATAGTTCTTATTTGATCCTGTTTCCCTTGTACTTCTTGTCAAAGTCCTTGGCTCCCTTACTTGAACTTGGCACACAAGGGTGAGTGTCCCTGTTGACATGGCACATCACAGATCATGGCACGAGATTGGCGTGAGGCTTATCATACGAGTATGGAAACGGCTTGTTTTGATGAACAATTTGCTGATTTGCGCAAGGTGTCTGACAATCTCTCTGTGGGAGGGAGATACATTGCTGCCATCTTTTTACTATAGTCAAGCCATGTGCCATGCTCTAGTTTTTACCAGATAACTTTTTGTCAGCACTCAAACTATATCTATCCTTTTTTATCAATATGTTAAGCTTAAGGCAAAAGGGCCCACTAGATTTTTTTTTATGGAAAGGTTAAGTGCAATTCATCCTTTAACATATTACTATTCTAGAGGATTGTACCTTGAAGAAGAATCAATAGAAAAACGATCTAATTTATATTCTGTATGTTCTCCATAATGTCTTCTGAATAAGTTGTTAGTAGTAATGAATGTTACTGAACTGTACTTTGTATACTATGTCCTGTTTATCTTTCTTTCAAATATACAGATGTTACAGACTATTGTTGCTCGTGGTCTAGATGCAACCCAGCCTTCAAGAACTTTGAGCACGAAAGAGGTGATTGCCTCTTAGCAGTATTATTGTGCATTGTCTATTGCAGATTTGAGTTAATCTCAATGTTCTGAAATGTCATACGACTAAAATATGCAGTTCAGGCATTTTGCTAATAAGGTTGGAAATCTGGAGCGGCCATTTCTTAAAGAATTTTTTCCCAGATGGGTGGGATCATGTGGGTGTCCAGTGCTAAGGTGTGATTTACAAAAGTTCCATAAGGTTGGGTCCTTGCACCTCTAATGCATTTTACTGATTCTGTGTTTATATCCTAAGGATGGGGTTTTCCTATAACAAGCGGAAGAACATGGTCGAGTTGGCAGTTTTGAGGAGTTGTACAGCTAGACCTGATGCTGATCCCCCTAACACTAATACTGATTCTGAAGTGCGAGAAGCTGAGGTAGGATGGCCTGGCATGATGAGTATCAGGGTTAATGAACTGGATGGTATGTATGACCATCCCATTCTTCCAATGGCTGGGGACAGTTGGCAGTTGTTGGAAATTCAATGCCATTCGAAACTCGCTGCACGGCGTTTCCTGAAGCCTAAAAAGGGTTCAAAAGCTGATGGATCAGATGACAATGGTGATGCAGCACTAGATACACGTTCCAGGTTTGTCAATAATGGCTGTTTGTACCTGCATGCACATGCGCGTGTGCTCACATGCACACAAAATCACATAAATTCGCTCTGAGGACATATGTTTATTCCTTTTGCAGTTCTGAATCTCCCCTACTATGGATTAGGGCAGATCCGGAGATGGAGTATATTGCTGAAATTCATTTCAATCAACCTGTGCAAATGTGGGTAAGGATGTGATTAGCATAGGGATGGGTTTCATGTTCTGTTGGTGATGGTCATCCTGTTAGCATATGTCATGCATGTTGAGGCCTATAAAAGGCTTGTTTGCTCAGGTTGTTTATCATCTTTCTTCCTTATGAATTTACCTCTTTATATGTGCACGTGTGCTCTCATGAGGCTTAAGTGTCCATGGAGCTCGGTTATCCGCCATATGGTTTCAGGGTGACTGCATGAAAACTGCCAATGAAAAAGGTTTAGGCTAATGATCTCCCATTCATTTAAGTAGACCTTGATATTGATTAAACTTATGTGACAACCAATCTCTCTCTCTCTCTCTCTCTCTCTCTCTCTCTCTCCATATGTTCGTACTTCTGTATGTACGTACACACAGCAACCCAGCCCCAAAACACACCCATTGCTGTCCTGATAATTCATTGGTATAAATATGATTCAAAATGACGAAATGGCTATTCTTCCCATTTCTAGACGAGCCTGTTTCAGTCGTTTTGATTTCCCTGTAGATCATAATTAATATTGGTGGTATGTGTGATCAGGTCAATCAGTTAGAGAAAGACAAGGATGTTGTTGCTCAGACACAGGCTATTGCAACTTTAGAAGCACTACCGGAGTGTTCTTTTGCTATTGTAAATGCTCTACATAATTTCCTGTGTGACTCCAAGGTAAACTATTTATACATATCCATACTGCACATGATTACTATTGTTAGATTCATTGCAATAAAGCAGTTTGTTTGCTTTCTCAAGGCCTTCTGGAGAGTTCGAAGTGACGCAGCTTTTGCTTTGGCTACTACAGCATCGGAGGTATTAAAACTTTCACCATAAATTCAGTTGGATAATTCGTTGATTTTATGATTATCTCCAAATGTCTTCCTGTGAAATTCCTTAAATTGTTCATGCCAATTTTTATGAGAGATATTGCTGATGGATAAACCATACACATTTATTGAAACACTAGTCTGTCAATTCAAGCTTGAGCGAGATTCTAGATTTTATTGTTTTCTGTTTTTCATGCTGGTTAATCTGATGCTTTTTCCCTGATTTTCTGGGCTGCGTTTGGAGACCCTCGTAGGCTTCTCTTTTCATGTATAGGCCATTGTTCAATGTACTTGCAGGACACTGACTGGGCTGGTCTACTTCATTTAGTGAAGTTTTACAAAAGCCGGAGGTTTGATGCCAATATTGGGCTACCCAAGTAAGTTCACTTATTTAAGAGTTTATATTAGTAGACTTGTCAACTCAGTTCTGATTTAGAAGACTTTCCTCATGCTAGGCCAAATGACTTCCGCGACATTCCCGAGTACTTTGTTCTTGAGGTAATGCATCGAGGTAGGATCACATTAAGTTGTCTGTGATCATGTGATGTTGCCAGACTTAGTTGTTTTTAATTTTATTTATATATAATTTACTTTTCTTGGAGCTGCTGTCTTTCTCCATTGGTTGCTCTGTGGAATTATGCATCTTTAGCCTTTTGTTACTTGTGCAAGGGAAAATGCAAATAATGACCAATAAATCCACGCAGTCCAATTTGTGTGTAAATATCCGGAATAATTTGACTGCTTCCTGAACAAACCTCTGATTTTTTGGCTTTATATCCCTAGCATACGACTCTATAGGTCTCCATAATAATGGTGTGTTGGGTACTTTTTCTGTGAAGTCGTGGCCACATTGACATTAGTTCTGTTTTTGGAGTGAGGATTTTGCTGGGAAGAGTCTTGCTATTTGATGTTTCCACTGAAAGCAGCTGCATTGATTTTATCTTGAGCATGGTGTGGATTGATGCAGTCTCGGAAGGATTGTAATTGCAAAAGGCAATCCTTTGATAACTATGTTGGTGAGAACATGGGATCTGGATACACTTCTTAGTATCGGGTGCTGAATTACACATATATACAATGTTGACCTTTGGTTTTGGCAGAGGGGACGATGCAATTTTTCATGAACTAACAGGGAAGAAGTGCCAGTCATGTGTTTTGTACTTTGATCTAAATGAGGAGTTGCAAATGCATCAGAATACTAATTATTGCTTGATGTAGCTCAATGAGAGCAATGTTGCAAATTTATTTGAATAACTTGAGCTTTTCACTGTAGCTTTTCTCGGTGTTCTTCCTTTCCCCCCCTTGTTTGCTGGCCTTTGATCACGAAGATTTTGTTAATTTATATGCATGTATTTTCTCAACAAAAAATATAAAAATCGAAACCTTGTTAAAGTTACATATGGTGCACATAAAGATCCAGGTAATGTAATACAGTTTCCGTCTTCAAGAACTAATTGACTCCCTCCCTTTCTTCTTGGTTTATGACTTCTTAAAAATTATACATATAGTGGATGGGTGTTAAGATCCTATGTAGAGGTTCTGCATCTTGTCTCAACTAATAAAGTTCGTCCTTTTCTCCTTGTGGCAGCATTTTCATCAGTCTATAACCTCTTTTTTAATAGAATAAAGATATAGCTTTCGTTGACATGAATTAGTATCACATTACATTGGTGAGGCTTAATACTTCCTTATCAGTTAATTGTACTCCTCTTTTTGTGAATGGATTCTACATTAAGGCCATTAGGCATTCTTGTTTGTAATACACTGATGGGATTTTGTGAAGATCAAAGACTATTAAGTTAATGGATCTTTTATTATATAGATTCCATTTGCTTCCAACGTACGGATAAAGAATTTGAGTCATTTGCGATGGAATCAAGTTACTCTTATTAAGTCCGTATCAGCTGACTAAAAGTTATTCTCTGTTACTATTGGTTTTTTTTTTGGGTAAAGTAAGAACTCTGTTACTATTGGTTAAATTCTTCTTAAGTGCTTATTCTTTAATATTATAGCGCTAATTTGCAGAACTAGATATAATGAGTTAAGTTAAAGGTTGCTTCTCCTCTTCACGTTTGGAACTCATGGGTGGAATCTGCAAGCTTCACATTTTAATATGTGCAGAAAAAGCAAGAGTTGGTGGATGGAATAAAAACTGGTAATGAGGGATCATTTGAGAGAGAGAGGCAGCTGTGAGGTGGGGTGAGCCTGAAGCAGAGGATTAACATAAAAACCATTGCATTCGTATCACCAATCTGTGGTTCAAATCACATGCTAATACCGAGTGACCGGGAGATACAGGTGGGGCCAGGGATGGCTGGGAAAACCAAATGAAAAAGTTAGAAGGCCTGTGCCACTGTACCCGATACCGCTTTTTAATTTGAAGCAAAATGCCACCAATGCTCTCTCAATTTACACTGCTGCAACTGGAGAAAGGAACAATCCATGGACTTAAGTGGCTTTTTATATAGGTAGAGGTTATTGGTAGTGGGAGTCTTCTGAAAAGGAGGAAGCAAGAAGACATACGGGGGTGACTTAAGAAGATGGAGCAATTGAAACTTGAGATATTCATAGTGCACTGTCGCCAACAAGTCTACAGTGTCTCCAAAGAAAACAATCAGGAATCAGGCTTTTTCTCTGTCTGAGTGATAGGTAGTGTTAAAGAAATATCCCGGCTATTAGATTTTATTGGATTGGAGGAATTTCTGATTTGCCGGTATAGAAACTAAGCTGATTTTTGGCTGTAGAATAATTTATGGTTGGATTGGTTGGACCAATAAAATGAAATGCAGAGGTTGATGTGGTGAAGATACACTTTTGTTGTAATCATATAGAGATATTATGGAGATCCAAATTGGATGTTTGCCACTTGAAATGAATCTTGTTGCAAAAATAGATATTGTACTAGCAAGGGGGATAGAATCATCATTGATTGGAGTCTTGGATGCTCGAACATAAACATGTGTGTAATGTTCTGCAAATGGAGCAAAGCTGTATTGAAGCGAAGGTGAACTGAGATTCCATAGGCGGTGGAGTAACTATTGAAGGAAACAAAGGGGTAGAGATGAATGTAAACAATGGTATTGGTGTCTCGGTTTGCTTTCATTTTAATTGTTCCTTATGGGCGACATAAAAAGATTCTGGAACACCGATTCAAGATGCATCAATTAGTGGATTCAACTCTTGTTCTTGTTTGGAATAGGATGAGGTCTAAGAAAATATGAATTAAAAATTTCAAGATGTGAATCTCTTGGAGGATATATTACGGAGACAATGTATAGGATGCAACAGTATAAATTAAACCTCAAGTCAGTCATGGCATGCTTGGAGTTGTTGTAGATGCAGCCTTCGTCCATCCCTGCCAAACCCGCAAGGACACTCAAACAGAATTGCACAACCAACGGAAAAAAACTAACCACGGTTCTGTCCAGTGCCTTTTGTTTTCCTTTTTGTTTATGGAAATATCCTCTTCTTTTTTCATTGAATGTTCATTGCTGATGCTATTTCATGGTTTCTGATTATTAAGTTTCCCTGTATTCCGCCTTTTATAAGTCTATTTGGATCCTTCACCTGATTGTGTTGTTTTAACTCGGTCCCTCATATTCAGGAACTGAGCACTTTTGTAAACGACACAAGGCTTTGATTTTCTTTTCAATTTTGTGTTGTTTAACTTGGACCCTTGTGTTTCTAAACCTGCGCATTTTTTAAGCAGTGAGACTGGTATAATCGTGCATCGGGGTTTTGTACATATTATGAACAATGGAGATAATTATTGTGTTTTCGGGATCATTCCTGGATTAAACCTAAATTTACTATGTATCACGTGAAAAGTCTTAATATCTTTAGACATCCAAGTTCTCGAGGATATTTTTCTTTGTCAAAACATCCAGGTTGGCCATATTCGGAACTCATGACAATTGAGTGCTTATTGGCTAATTAGATTGACATTTGATATCAGTGGCCCCTTTTATCCATTTTGTACGCATTATATTCTTCCAGGCGATTCCACATGCTGTGGCTATGGTTAGAGGTGCAGATGGAAAAAGTCCAAGAGAAGCTGTCGAATTTGTTTTGCAACTACTGAAGGTAGAGCTTTGCTTGCCTTTACACAACAATCAACATTGTTTCATGACTATTATTGCAGTCGATGGTCTTATATGACGATAATGTGTTTTGTCTACTAAAATTGATGTTTTTGGGCTTTTTTCCAAGAGCTTACAAAGCTTGATAAGTTGTCCTCTCTTCTTTTCCTTTTACGCCAGTGTTACCTGATATTACAGTTTAAGGAATGCTACATAAGAGCTAAGATACTGTCGCAGCATGTTCTGAAAATGGAGGTTGTGCTATTATTATAAAGTCTTGCTAGAATTCATAGAGTGTGTTACCTTTTGTTGTACTCATAAACTATAAGTTGTCTTTGTGGCAGTGCTTTGTCTTGTGCCAGTGTTAATCCTAGGTATTAGTATACCCTTTGCCTATACTGTCTTTCGAGTTGTGAGAGGGAAGTAACATGTTTAGCTTCAGGGCTTCTGTTGATTTCTATCACTTTGTCCCTGCCACTCTTAACTGCTTTGGATCTTTGCAAGATTATATCCACGGCATGTATAACTTTTCTTCGTACCACTGCCTTTATGAAATGAATGTTCACTACATTAAGTAATTTTGGTGCTTCTTTAATATGGGTCAGCAGTATAACGACAACAATGGCAACATTTATTCTGACGTGTTCTGGCTTGCAACATTGGTCCAATCAATTGGCGAGCTTGAATTTGGGCAACAGGTTCGATAGTCTTGTCTCGTTATATGCTCTGATCAGGATTTGATATTCACTTTAGTTCTTTACCGGTACTTGACATCTAGTCTTTAAATGAATGGGGATTTACTTAATATATTGTTCGAGTTCATAAATTTGTGAATCTTAGACTCTTCTCTTTGTGAATCTTGTATGTAACTTGAGTATTTGAGGTACTAGTCATAAAGTTTTTAGAGCGTGATTTGAGTTAACTATACACAGCCATTGAAAAGCATGCCTATGGAAAGGACTTGGTATAAACTATCAATTGCTAGATAAGTCTTTGAATGTCTTGTTTGCATTAGAGTGCATAAATGCTATAATATATTCTAATTGCACTGGAAGATGTCATGTCTTGTTCATTAGTTATAGCACTTTAAGAGCATGTAATGCGACTTCCCTGATACCCTCTTAGTAAGACTGACTTATGGAGGTTTAATTGCTGGGATTTCATTGCAGACTGTTCTCCTCTTATCGTCACTTCTCAAGCGCATTGACCGGCTTTTGCAATTTGACAGGTGATCCATTTGCTTGTTGTATCCATTAATTCTTACTATGACTTTGTCATTTGAGATTCTATGTTATTGGATATGTCATACACAGGCTCATGCCTAGCTATAATGGGATCTTGACTGTCAGCTGCATCCGGACATTGACACAGATAGCACTGAAATTCTCTGCATTAATCCCCCTGGTAAGTTGCCATGCTATAACTGATGACCCACTTAATTGTAAATTATTCATGACTCATATTTGGGTGTCAATACTTGATGCAGGATCGAATCTTCGATCTAATTAAGCCTTTCAGGAATCTAAAGTCATCGTGGCAAGTCAGAGTTGAAGCAAGCAGAGCTCTTCTGGATCTTGAGTTCCAGTACAAAGGCGTTAATGCAGCACTGTCACTGTTTCTTGAATTTTTAGAGGAAGAACCATCCTTAAGAGGTTGTAATATTATCAAATCAATGGACTATACAAATCGCGTGGTATTTTTATGTGACATTTTTTATTTTCCTTTCCTTTAATCCTTGGTTGCAGGTCAGACCAAATTAGGCATGCATGCTATGCGGTTGTGTCAGATGAGGGGGGCAACTGATTCAGCTGATGACATTCAAAGCACAACGCTTGTGGCTTTGCTCCGTATGCTTGAAGGCCGTATGGCTTTTAACAATGTCTTTCTTCGTCACTACTTGTTCTGCATTTTACAAATCTTTGCAGGAAGGTAAGATCGCTGCCTCTACTTAAAACGGGTTTTAAGATGATTGCAATACCACCTGTGCTTCACAACTAATTTTTGGCAAGGGATAATCTGTTGAATGGGCATGAAATGCTGCATGTTGTTAGTTGTGGAATTGAAGTGACTGCAGAAAAGTTGCTTTCAAGTACTCGTGCTATGTGTTGATTTAGAATGAAAAGAGAAGTTCTCTTTTGATTGGTCAGATTGATAAACTTTTGTCGTATTTTTTTGTGGTTGTGATATTTTGCTTCTTATTTAAGACGGGATTGTAATTCTGTTTTTTTTAAGACTCCCAACACTTTATGGAGTCCCCAGGGATAAAACATTTCATACAGGTGATCCTGAGGCTTGTAGCGAACAAGAGAATATTGTTCCGAGTTTTGCCACTGAAGCAAAGCCTCCGGAAACTCCTGTCAACATCACCAACCAGTCACCTGAAGATGTGGCCATCATAGAAGTTCCGAAGGAGGCAGATACTGTTTCAAGTAGTCATGAACGGAAGAAACCAGTTGTTAAGATCAAAGTCAAACACTCGACTGCCACCAGTAAAGGAGATGAAACGGGAAATCAGTCTGCTGCTGAAAAATCTCAGGGCAGGAATAACGGACCAGATCGTGCAGCTAGCAGTTCAGTGTCAGTGGATGCACCTCAAAGGAATTTCACTGAAGCTGTTAGCATTAGCAATCATAATCTTGAAGAGGTCAATTCATGTCAAAATCCTGGTTCCCATGTGACTGCCAGCATTGGCAGCGCTAAGCTGGCTAACGAGGGCGATGATCTGGGGAAGGAACTCCAATGCACTGCTGATTCGGGTAACGTGACGGTGCACCCTCCGCTCCCTGGAGATACTGATCTAAGTGCTGATGCACTCAAGTATGCGAGTCTCCAAAGTCTTTCAGCAGCTACAGTAAATGATAGTTCGTTTGCTTTAGGCAACTCTCCTCATAGGAAAGAAAAGAAGGCGAAGAGTGACAAGGACAAGAAACGGAGGCGAGAGGACAGTAAAGGACACAAGGAAGATTCGGAGCACTCGGAGCGTAAGCGCTTGAAGAAGGAGAAAAAACGGAAAGAGAAGGAACTGGCCAAGCTTTTGAATAATGAGCCATCAAAGACTTCAATGGAGTTGCCAAGTAGAAGCAAAGACCCCGGAGTCAAGGAACCTGATTTCAAATCGGTGACCGTGCAAGAAAAAACAAACGAGGTGGGCAGCTCCAACATGTTAGTTACGAAGGTCGAGGCCAGGGCCGAGACATCAGAGGCCAGCACTGCTCCAAGATTTCGAATTAAAATAAAGAACAGACCGCTAAACAGATGATACGAGGTTTTTCCCCTTTCATTCTCTATGTGCTACGATAGCATTACATAATTGAACACATTTTAGACCAATCGTGTCTGGCGGCGTGTAGAATATTAAACGTTCGAAGCTATTGCTTAGATGGATCCAGTTAGTCTCGGCACATCTTCTTGGCTTTTCAGCTAAGCTTTTCAGTCGAGTTCCTGCGGAGTTGCATCCTTCGCGAGTGATCAATAAATCGAGAAATGATAACGTCACAGCACCTGCGCATGCACATGCAGTTCTTCAGTCGTCCTAGTTCCTAAGGTCATGGTCATTCTGAATCATACCCGGATATGTTCATTGAGGGCCCAATAGGCAATCTTTTGAGAATTTTGGTCGCGAGCTCAAGGAGCACCGACTCGTTTTTTACCCGTAGACATGAATTGAGTCGAGTCGAATTCTCTTAATGGATTCTGCAACCCTGATGACAATTCGAACAGGACGTGCGCGTGTCGGCTCCTGAATGTCGACGCGAATTGGCACAGTTTTATCACGGCGTCTGCAATGTGAAACCTTGTTTATATTTTAATGCCGCTTAGATATTTTACTTGGTATGACACGAATCGCCCACACAAGCACGTCACTGCTAACATGGACGATGCGCCGTACCCCTTAAAACGGAGAGATCGTGGATGATTCACGTTTCGAATTTTCGGATCCCAACATCTAAATCCTTTGCTTCTGGATTTGGAAAGGGGGGTGGGGGGTCGAAGGGGGGCCGAAGGGTATCTCTTAATGCTCGACACTGTTTGGCAGTCGTCTTTTTCGCTGTTTTGTACAAAGATCTCCTCCCCTCTCGAGTGTGCACACGTTCTTACCGCTCGAGTCAAATCTCTGGTGACGGGGGCAGAGTCAAAAAGTGCGGCTACTTTTCTCCAGGGATTTGTCAGGTCATTTGATGAGCCCTTCATTTTCTCCCTCAAATTTGTTTTGCCTAGAGGTAGGTTCTGTGCGCTGTCGGATTCGAAATTACCTAGGATCCATCATGAATTATCACTTCAGCACTTCCTCCTCTCTCTTTTTTTCCTATTTTTGATAGATCATACGATATACGGAAAGTGCTTTCGGAAAGCTATTTCTATTTCCTAGTTATTTACCCGTGACAGATATTTCGACACATCTCAAAGACTTGTGCATACAAAAATTGGAGCAATTTCAGAAACACGGCCATTAAAATTAGCGGAATGACTTCTAATGCAGCGTGTCATTGTATATCTTTTGGATCATGTGTATCTGAGCAAGGATAACATATATGGTTTCGGGTCAAGTAGAATGTGATGTAGGTTTTTACTAAGAAGGGGTGAGGGGTAAGGACTTAAAGTTTGATGTACACGTGTATAAATAAGTAATTGCAATCATTGTACGGACCTTTTCTATTTGACTAAATGGATCATATTTCGAGAACTTGTGAGATGTGTTGTTAGAAAAGTAAAACTTTTTCTAATAGAGTTTTGCGATTTGATCGATTCTAACAATCTATGAAACCCTAGAAGATTGATGAGGCCACAGCTGTTTGGCTCGATCAATTCACCATTGTACTTCAACATCTTCTTCTCTGGAATATGGCTCGCTTATGATATACTGAATTTTCTGGGAAGATTTATCAAACCTAACACCGCTCAGAACCGCTCTCCTTCAGCTTTCTTCTCTAGTCAACATGTTCATGGTGTAACAGTCACTCTTACTGCCTAACCCTAGTACATCTGCGCTTGGGGATAGTTGTGCACTTACGTTGTCCTTTATGATCTGAATCTTAAAGCTAAATCAATTAAATCTGATCCTAGAATTCTTAGTTCATCTTGATATATAAAGACTTGATAATACTTTATTATTTTCCCTGGAGCAATGGTTCTAACTTAAGCGAAGAGACAATTGAGATATTATTCTTCACGTGTTCTTGAAAGTGTTAGGTGATATATTTGTAACACAGGGCTATTGATATATGTTGGCTATAAAAAAATTAGATGGAGGGAGTCCCTTTTTTAACAGTGAATGACTGAAAAAGCAAATATCGTTAAGCGCAGTATCTTCGCATATATCTAGTTTTCCTTTCCTGTATCGCTCTCATCAAGATAAATCATCTTTATGATGAGAAGATGTTTTGGATAGCAGTTATGCTACGTGGCATAGATACGTAAGCAAGGCAATCAAAATTGAGATTTTTTTAAAAGTCTATCCGTAAAGTTGGATGGAATGCATAATGGACATTATAAATAGGTTAATCACACTACATCAGTCATGCAATAGATGACTTAAGTGCATGCATCCTCACAGCTATATCATGCATTTTTTTTTCTCTAAATGAGCATGCATCTTCAAATACTGCAAATTTTCCTTCAGCTGTCACTCTCTGAGTAGTTATTGACATCTTATTTTAAAATTCTATAGGTGAAAATTAAGGAGTGCCCATAAAAGATACAGTCATCACACTTGTGTAGTCATCTCTCTAATGAACAATACACGGGCTTCATTTATAAAAATGCAAAACAAGTAGTGAAACTTTAAGCAATGAATTATGATGTTGACAATCTTAAATGCCATTAACAAAAAAATCTTAGGTACATGAAAATGGACATTGAAATCTGCTTGATAATACTAGAAAATTGAATAGTGGATATAATAGTTACTTATACTACATAAAATGGGAATGTTATCCAGGGTTTTAGCAACATAACTGATGATGTTCTAATTTCTACTATGTTTATAGACATTGAATGAATTAAGTAACTCGTCCCTTACATAATACTTTAGTGTTATCAAATATACTCAATCTTCTTCAGTGCTCAAAGTTGTGATTTTCGACAGTCAATTGACTCATCAAACAGGATTGTAGTTAATGCCCTCCTAAAATTCAGATGATGCATGTTGACGATGTCTACTAGGATGACACAGAGGAAAACAAGCATCAAGGTCCTCAAGCTTGGAAATAGCATAGATATTGAGTTTTCTTGAAGCAGCTTAACAGAAGCTTTGTAATCTATCTTCTTCCCATCATCCCTTCTAAAACATCACCATATCTACGACTAGAAAGAGAATTTACCACAAAATCACGCAAGTTTGGTCTCTTTACAGTTACAGCAACATTCCAAATAAATCCAGACAGAAACGGATGCAATATATTGGTTGGGGTAGGCTGAACCGTGAAAAAATTTTCCCTTCTGGACATGGAGAGAAGTGCTTGGAAATTGTCCAATTTAGCACATATATTGGTCGGTGTAGGCTTCCCATGGCTTGCAAAACAATTCAAATTCAGTGAACTGATGCTGCAAAAGTTCATGCATTGGTCAGGTGATGAGTTCATAGGGATTTGGCAATTTATAGCTGCTTGATGGTTTTCATTGCTTAAGAAACATAGAACAAGACAAACAACTAGCCACTATTCGAATGCTTCAAATTGTTGGCTGACAATTGTATTTATCAAGGGGGAAAATATTGAAGCCGGCACTGACCTCTACTCGGTTGCTTTGAGGATGGTTGAAGTTGTGAATTTCAGATGAATTATCGGCCATTGTCTCATTTGTTTCAGAACAATGCCTCTTCCGATCATAAGAACTTTCTCCTTCAAATTGAACTTGCACATTCATATTAGTAACTTCGACGCCGCTCCCTCGATTTCCAGAGTCTTCGCTAGTTCCAATGGAACAATTGGATGGTAGTCGGTCGTTCACATCATTCTCTGTCAATTCGTCGCAAGGTCGATCCCCTCCATTGAGTCTTTGGAGCTTCATCTTCTCCCTTGTTCTTTGCTTTGCTCTTTCCCTCGCCTTTGCCCTTGACTCTCTTGCCGTAGGGCAAAACACAGACTTTCGAGATTGTTTGATCTTTCTCTTTTTTTCAATTGTCTCCTTTTGATTATCCTTAACGATTTTGCCTATTTCAGGCATCACTTCACGGTCCGATGTGGAACGAACACTCGCAATAGGGATGCTTTCGCCGTTGTTCGTCTTCTTAAGGCCTCCAACTAATTCTTCAATGGCAGTTGTCGACTTCACTAGCAACCACTTGATAGTTTTGCTAGCCTTGTCGACGCCGAGCATGTCTTGAAGATTGAAGAATTCGTGAGCGACTTCACGGGACAACCTCATCCTCCGGTCTCTCATGCCTCGAGCGGTGTTAATCTTGCTGTGCCGATCTTTCTTTGAGGACCTCTCTCTCGGAACAACCAGCTTAGCAGTTGCTTCGGGTTTTACTCCGGTGCTGTATCCGATCGAATCACCAGCGAAAACGGTCATGGGATCGGTCATTTGGAGAACAGTGTTCACTGGTTGCTGCCCTTGTAACAAGAGATTGTGGTGACTTTGAAGAAAAGTACCATCCTCGTTTTCATCATCGTTGAAGATGGAAGGAGGGGGGAAGCTGTAGAGAGAGAAAGGAGGGTCTTCTTGTTTGAAATCAAAGCTAACGTCATGGAAGATGGGATGCGGAAGAATTGGTTGTTCACCTAACGATATGAGGTCATTGGTACTGTCGTTGGAGAGAAACATTTCGCAGAATCAATTATGACTGCTGCCAATACAAAGGGCTAGAAGGATTAGGTTCGAGATTGAAGTTGACACAAGTGTGACATTGATTTAGAAGCTCGATCTCTTTCCATATTCAAGTCACTGCAAGCAAAAAAGATACAGCCCAAGAGTTGAGAAGGACATACAGTGAGATGTATATGTTATAAAACAGAAGATCTTGATAAGGAACTACAGACATACTTTATTAGGTACGAGTACTGGAATTTTGTGTGAGGGAGCGTATGAGAAGGAGATTTTTAAGTACAAATGGACATATGTGTTTGCAGAGGAAGGAGAGACAACTTCGATTTTATAGTATTTTTTAACATTAGGTTTTGTTTTTTCCCTTAATAGCAGAAAGTGGGCTCGTGGTGACTAAATCGAGAGAAAGGCTCCCAGAGGCTTTCAAACATCATCAGTCACATAAGAGAATGTATTGACCTAATGGGGGCTTAGTTCATGATAAATCAAATCAAGAAACAAGCAAGAAAAGGGAAAACTCTTGGGACCACCACCATCTGTGGTCATTCTCCTGATTCAACAACAAAGAGGGCATGTGTAAATGTCCAATCTGTTTATGTTTGTATGAGTGTGGGACACAAGAGAGAGGTTTTCTTTAGATAAGCAGAGAGAGAGAGAGAGAGAGAAGGGGACTCATAGTCAAAGTGGACTGTCCTTGCCTAGGGTTGGACACAATCACGCGCAGAGAAAGACAACATGCATGTTCATGAATCTTCCCCCAAAGAGTCGCTCCTTGTCACATGATGACATAGCGCATCTGACATATCATCCTCCTTTTCTCTCTCCATCACACACACACACACACACACAATACTAGTCAAGTCCTCGTAACTAAATTCTACTCGAGCTCTTTTATTCCAGTCTTTTGATGTACATTGCTTGTACCGTTGATTAATACAGCTGACTGTAACATTTTCTCACAATCTATTTTCAATCGTTCATTCTTTCAAACGATCCTACAAAATGTGCCCGCCCTCATTATCATCGGGATATTGCACGTTCAAATTGGCTAGTGTGTACTAATCATAGGTCTCGTGATCAAGGATAGTACATGCTAGCGCGATCCTTTGAACTAGCCAATGGTCCAAACGTGACATTTAATAGCTCTCTCTCACACAAGCAATGATATTGCATTGATTTTGTTGGTTGAGTGTAGTCTTCTATGTTCTAATGATTTACTTGCGCCATATGTGCGCACAAAGATATTATGTGATTAGATAGGATGAAATGCAAATATTCATTAACTTGTAGACATGTGATGAAGATGTATATAATCCATGACAGGGGAATAATTAAGAAACCTTACCGCAACCAAAAGGATCGTTAGTTGGCTTCCTAACAGTTTCTTTTGTCCAAGATAAAAGGAGGCGATGGATTATTAGCGTGACTACTCTTTTAATGTACCATAAGGTTTGTACTCATTATGGAATGTTTGGATCTAAGATTGTAGAGGGAAAAATTGTAAAAAAAAACCTATTACACGTTTGTCAATTCAGTCATCAATCTTTTAAATTGAGTCAATTAAATTATAAACTTTTTCATATTTTGTCAATTGAGTCCATCTGGCCAATTTTTTCGCTACCTTGAATGCTGGCTGTCCTACATGACATACCTATTGATGTGGATAATATTTTAATTTTTTTGTTTCTTTGTTAATTTTTTTCTTTTCTTCTCTTTTCCTTCTTTTCTATATTTTTTATTGTGGCTAGCAAGGGTCGCCGGCTGCCGTCGGGACTTGTTGATGGCTGGCAGAGGTCACCGGCCTTAGCCAACACTAGACTTGATGATGGCTGGCAAAGGGAAAAAGGGAAAAAAGACAAAAAAGGAAAAGAAAAGGAAAGGAAAAAAGAGAGTAAAGAAGGAAAAGAGAAGAAAAGAAAAAAAAAGAAAAATATTAAAACATCGTGTTAAAAATTATCTACATTAACGCTGATTATGTCACGTAGGATGACTAGCGTCCACATTAGCAATTTCCGGCCAAAATTGGCTGGATGGACCCAATTGGAAAAACATAAAAATGTTTATGACTAAATTGGCAAAAGTACAATATGTTCACGACGATTTTAGACAATTTCCCGATTGCAAAAAGATCATCATTTAACATCACTTGCGACCGTTGGCTCAAGGTAGGCGAGCCCCGTTATCTCCATCATGCTGGAGGTCTTCTGCCCATCCACCGAGACAGGATATACGCACCACTACCACAAGAAGGTTCGAACTCGTTTTGAAATACCATCCTCGTACCGAGGCCACCATCGCGAATGGTTTGGCTTACTTCACTTGCTAGTAAGTTGACTTGCGCATTTCGAAAATAATGTATGGAACTTATAGTTTTAAGATTTGACATAGATCTTATTGTTTAGTGAATCTTAGTCTATGTAAGAATCTAGATGATATATTTATTCTGTGATAGCCTTTAGATTTGGTACTTGGGATCCAGCCCATCATTGTACAAACCTCCGATTCTTTTTCTCGTGTTTGGTGAAAAGCTTTTCCAAAGTGGAATGGCTTGTTCCCTTTGTTGAACGAATGGTAATTACATCACTCAAATGAAGCAAATGAAGTTTCATTTCCAATTTCGGTTTCTCTGTCATATGTATTGTTTAAGGACATATTTGACGTTTGATTTAGAACTTTTGAACTTCTATGCATTATTTCCTTATGACAAGACAACCAAAAAAATTGACGCTTCTATGCGTGTGTGTCTCTCTCTTTCCACGGGATCGAAAAAATCCTTTAAGACCTGACCGATGACCTAATGCCATGAACACGAATCCTCCTCAAATTTGGTCTTTGCATCATTCTATTCGAATGATCAACATACTCCTTCAGTTGCAGTTGCAGTTGCAAACTGTATTCCATTCATCACTTCCCATGCCCCTTGGCCTCTGTGTTTTGCTCTCTTTCCATTTAATACATGCCGCCATCTCTCTCTCTCTCTCTCTCTCGTCAGAGGGACATCACTACAAGGACCACATATAATGCTAGACACCGCGGTTCTCTCTCACAGGTTGCTTTCAAACAGGAGATGATAACAACAAAGAATAGACAAGGGTGAATTGAACTTGGCTTGTCATTTTGTGGTGGTGTGTGATGATGATAATGAGAGAGTAAACCCCCTTCCCACGCTACCTTCACTTTATTTTCTTTTCTGTTTAGTGGTTTCATTTCAACTTCGTGTGAAGCATCTCTGCATTTTTACCAACAAACACCCATTCAGCTGCGGCCCGGAAGGATACGTTTGGGGTCTCAATCTTGTTTGGGGCTTCTGCAATTCATCTTTATACAAAGAAAGGACATAATTGCACGGACACCTTTCTAAAGTGTGGGTCTTGGATCTTCAGTGCCTGAGGGGATGAACCGTTTTCCAAATATAGTATGGCTTTGGGCGTCTTGCATGCACTCACTTCGAAGCAGTAAGCTATATATAGTTTGTCCACATATGCTTGTTCTTATCTTCTTTCCTGCAAGCTCTTGCAATTTGAACAGTATTAAGTACTTTTCCTTATCTAATGTTGATGTCTATGATCTAATCATTCAATGAAAATAATTGCATAAGTATATTTGAACTGTACACATGGCTGGATCTCCTAGATTCCAGCGGGATCATATTACATTGATTTGCAGTTTCTTTCACGCGTTCTCTAATCAAGCTTTCCAAGCAAGTCGGCTGTGGATGAAAACAAAAGTCTGTATGATTTCCCGGCAAATCTACATGTCTTGAGGAGAGAAGTCGCAATGTGACGGTGGGGACACAAGAGGGATTAGGGTTTATCGGCTGCCACTAAAGCTAAGCCTCACGAAGTTCTGGCCCTAATGAAAACCAGCCACAGACCACATTATTTGGCCAAGTTAGGCACAGTACTCTAGCTGGGTTCAATGTGACAAAAAAGTGCAGCATATACATATATATATATCTATGTATGTATATATATATATATATATATATATAGATGTATGTGCCTGGAGAGAGTTGATTCGTTGTCCTACGTTGTTGATCCACTATTTGAAGCTGGTCGGATGGGAAAGGAAATGGCCCACGTGAAGAAAAGTTCTCTCTTTTTATCCAATCTCCTTGGGTTAAGGGGAACGCACAAGTTGTTCTCTCTCCATGTTTTGTGATTTCATTAGATTGCTCTTGAAGTTGTTCCTTTTTTAATCATTGGGATTGGATACCTAGGAATTAACCATTGATTCTTTTATTTTTTTTACGTAAATGAGATATGATAATTAGATTGCAAAGCAGAGTGCATTTACACGTCAGTTCGCACGAACAATTGAATAAAAAATGAAAATATCACATGCGGCTGTTTTCATGTTTTCGTTTTCAGAACTTCAGTGATTTGAGAGTTTTCTCATCAAAAACTCATTGAAAGAAGTCATTTCTCAAAATTTCCCCTTTAATTCAAAGTTGTGGGGATATCTTAGTACCGAGCTTAGTCGAAGAGGTTGGAGAGGGGCTGACAAAACAAGGACGGCGAGGAAAGTTCTCTAACTTGGGAAAACCTTCTGCATGTGAGATTTTCACCTCATATGACTCCTTGAGGGCGCCTAGAAATCAACAATACAAAAACTTTGTTTTGTTGTAATGACTCTTCCAGAATTTAGTGCGAGAGAGAGAGAGAGTTTTTTCTAGGCTAAGTCGACATACGGTGAATTATAAGGACATTGTGAGTACTCTTCACATGTTCAGTGTTAATAACCCTAATAAGGTTATGCAAACCATGAGAATCGCTTGACGATACGCCCTATTGTCTGTACCATCATATGAATATGGATATTCTACTTTTGCCTAGAATAGTCATACAAAACAAGCTAAAATAATGAAGCCTATCGACATGTGGATATGGATATTCCACCGTATGAATATGGAATATTCCGCTTTTACCTAGAATTAGTAAAAATAAATTAGCTATTATAGTGAAGCCTATTGACATGTGGAGCTATTTCCGTGGAAGAGAAAGCAAATATCTGTTGTTTTGTACGTAAAAATATGGACCTTTTTTGCTATTGATAAATTTTGAATGAGTATTGATAAGTGTCTAAAGAAATATTGGTAAAAAGAATTACCAGTGGCTTATTTTTCTAAGTAAGATGTTGGTAGCTTTGTTGGGACAGGGTTCATACTTCTCAGCAACAGGAAGGCACCGGGGTCTTGGCCCTCAGTGAGCGGGTGGGGTTTGCGGGCCGCCTCTGCGAGGTCGTAGGAGGCAGCACCCCACAACGTCAGAGGGTTTTTATAATTTGAATTCATATTTTATTGGTAGTTTACGGTTGAGCCCATGAATAGATATTGAATGCCTATATATATTATCTTTATTTGAATCCATATTTTATTGCTAGTTTACGGTTGAGCCCATGAATAGCTATTAAATGCCTATATATATTATCTTTCTCTTATAATTGAGATTGATGTAACAGAGAGGTGCAATGTCTTTTAAAAAAATAAATAAATATTGATAAGCAACTCAAATAGGAATTAACACAACAAAAAGCAGTTGGTACCTAGTGAAAGAAAAAATAAGTTACTCAAATAAAGGATGGTAAATTCTCATAAGATATGATGAATATAAAGTGCTTGTAAGAATGATAACTGCAAAATTGGTAAACAAAAAGAAAAGTTGATAAATTAAGAAAACAAATAAACATAGGTAAGTAACTCATATGAGTGCTGGTAACACAAAAATAGTCATTAATTAAATCGGATTGTCGGTCACTCAAATAAAAATTGATAAATGCATATAAGAGTTAGTAAGTTTAATGCGCCTGTAAAAAAAGCAAATAAAAGTTGATAATTTACAAACTGTCAAAGAGTTTGTAATATCCCTAAAGTGTCACTAAGTTATCAAGGAATCAAATAACCGGTAATTCTCTATATTAACAATTTTTCGATATTTACCAACTATTTCAAAAATCTACCCACACGGAAAAAAAAAATCTCTTCTTTGAGAATGAACAGCTCGTTCGAGGATAAAACAAGAAAGAGAGAAAAGGCAGGGATTGAAGTGCAGGTTATTCTCCTTTGTGTTTTATTTATTTTTATTTTCCCGGTTATTTAACGTGGCTCCTATATCATAAATAATCAATTTTTTATGCTAAAGACCATAAATAATTAATTACAATTATTGCCCTGCTTCGAAAAATTTCTGATTTCATTTATCTTATCTTAGTGGGCTTTTTTGTGAAGAATCTGGTAAGGGATCCAAGCCCATATTACAAATGCCATCAACTGGGCCACTGGACAAAAATTGTCAGTGGGCTTTTGGGCTCAAAACAACATCAACATTCATGTCATCACCACGAAAATTTCGTTTCGGCCAGAGTTTCGGCGAGTTGGTTCAGAAAAGAATGAACGAATTTAGCTAATTCTTACGAAAAAGAAATGGAAAAAATATAGAAGAATGTACGGGATGGCAGGGGAAAAAGCAATGAAAAACTATAAATGAGAATGACGGGCGAGGGTACCAACGATATATGGCCATTGACGTCTGTTACATCGATCGAACTTTAAATTTTGATTAGGTAAATATGTTGTCAATACTTAAGATATACAACTCCCTAAGGCTATGTTTGGTAGCATGAACAAAAGTCAGGATATGATAAAAACATGATGAGACATACTAGATCGAATATAAAAAGGATATAATCTGGATAAAATAATTCCATGTAGGGAGTGGGATAAAGTTGGATAGAATATATCCTATACTCCTCTCTCTTCTTTATCCCCTTTACTCACTCATGGCAAGTAGTCACAGCCGTCACCGCCACCCATAGCCTCCTATCGAGCTGTCTTGTTGCCACCTAAGAGGCTCGTCGTGGTGACGAGATCAACTTGATCTCGGCCATGGAGATAAAAGAGCTCTATGGCCAAATTTGAAGCTCGTCCATGGTTGAGCTCTAGATGACCTTGGCCATTGAAGGTCTGTTTAGTAACGTTTCTGTTTCTTTGTTTTTCTGTTCTTTTGTTCCCCGGAACAGAAAAAGAACAGAAATCCGTTTAGTAAAAAAAATCTATTTTTTTGTTTGTGTTCCAAAAAAGTGTTCCAGAAATAAATTTGGAACAGAAACAAGAAGCAAAAAAAATATGCTTCTTATTTCTGGAACAAGAAAAAAGAAACGATTTTTTTTTCTAGAATTCTCTAAAAATAAGAAACAACCCATTAGCCGCAATCCACCCACCGCCGCCTCTCACAGTCCTTCGCCGCCACCTACCGCTCGCCTTTCGCCGCCACCACAGCCGCCCGCCGGCCAACGCTCGCCAGCCGCCTCCCGCCCCCTGGCTACCTCTTGTCGTCGACCATCGTTCTCCACCGCTCGACGCTTGTCGCCACCCGCCACCGACCGTTGTCCTCCGCTGCTGGCCGCCGTGCTCCATCGCCCGATGCCAATAGCCACCCGGCACTGGCCGCCTTCCCCCGCCAACCACCCAACGCCGGTGATCACCCACCACTGGTCGCCGTCCTTGGCCGCCGCCGGCCACCCACCACCGGTCGCCATCCTCCGCCGCCAGCCATTGTGCTCCACCGCTCGACGCCGGCCACCACTCGGCGTTGGTTGCCCTCGACCGCCGGCCACCTCTCGCCTCTGGCCACCCGACGCCGATGGTCACCCACCATCAGCTGCTATCCTTCGCCATCGACTGTCGTGCTCCATCGACCGACGATGGCCACCTTCCGCCACCAGCCACCTCCCGCCGCCACCCCCCGCTGCCGTCACCACCACCCGATGCCACCGTGCTCCACCTTTGACCGCTGTGCTCCACTACCTCCCACCGCCGGCCACCATCCTCTGCCGCCGCCGACCACCGTGCTCCGCCACCTGCTGTCCTCTGCCGGTAGCCCATAAGGGAGAAACTCGTCCATGGAATAGAAATGGATCATTCGCACCCTAAACGCGTTTCTACTCTTTTTCTATTCCAGGAATAGAAATTTTGTGTAGTTACTAAACGCTATTTTTTTGTCAGAAACTATTCCAAGAAATAGAAATAGAAAAAACTATTTCTGATCAAAAATTATTTTTGGGAATAGAAACGTTGCTATGCAGACCCTGAGGAGCTCTAGATAGGGGTGTAAAAAAAACCCGAGCCAACCCAGCCCGGCCCAATCCGAAATTTTAGGATATTTCGGGGTCAGATTTTATTTTCTCTGGATATGAATTTTAGATGTGGGTATTTATTGAAATCGGACCAGATCAGATCGGGCCAGGCTTTTTTGACCCGGCACCACTCCCCCCTCCCTTCTCCCCTTCGCTTCTTCTCTCTCCACCGTGAACTTCTGTCTCCCCCTTCCAGTTCAGCCATGGTCTTCCTCCCCTCCCACACCCCCCCAATCGGGAAAGCTTCGATCCTCCTTCTTCGATTCTGACCATTTCCCCCCGGTGCGATCGATCCCCCCTTCGCCGTCGATCTCCGCGAGTCGCCGCCCAATTCGTCCAGAAAGTCTTCTCTGGTTCGAAGGAAGAAAAAGTCATCCCTAATCGCTTCTTCTTCTCTTCTTCTCCTCGAAACCCAGCGAATTTGCAGAAACTCTCCCGTGCTTCTTCTTCTTCTTCGTCCGAACTCGACCAGCCTTTGGTTCAGCTCAAGACCAAACGCGCGGTTCTCGTTTTGCTTTCGGCCGGGGGAGATGCCGTACGTGGACCATGCCTTCTCGATCTTGGACGAGGACATGATGATGGACTCCCCTTACGCTGTCAACAGCAGGCCCCCCATCAAGGAGATCGCCCTCGCCGTCTCCCTCCTCGTCGTCGGCACCCTCATGGCCTCCTACCGTGTCGGCGGCGACCGTACCCACGGTACCCTCTCCGCTTCCGCTCCTCCGAGCTTCTCTTCTCCCTTTTTCCTTACTTGATTCGTTGCGTTCGGATGACTCGCGGTGCAGGGGTGTTCTTCGCGGTTCTTGACTCGCGGTGCGGGGGTGTTCTTCGCGGTTCTTGGTTTTCGGGGGCGAAGAAGCGCATCAGTTGATCCTCTTCGTTGACCCCCAATTTGTCCCGGACTCCATGTGACCCTAAACCTGACCCTGATCGACCCGACCTTATTTTTGGAGTATATACTGAACATGGTCTCGGGTCGGGTCGGATCCTGTATATTTCGGATCGGGTCAGATATTATGAAAACTCGATCCGACCCGATCCATTGGCACCCTGGCTCTAGACAAGTCTAGAGCTCATCCATGGCTAAAGCTCAACTCAACTGGACCTCGGCCATTGAGGAGCTCCATGGCTACATCCGGAGCACCCACTATCATGCCCGTCCATCACCAGATCTAGAGCAATAGCCGTCGTACCCCTTAGTCTCATGCACCTTTGCTAGGTCTCGGCCTCGGCGTCAGACGTGAAAGTAGGGGTGGTGACCGGATTGGTGGCTGTTGAAGATTCCAGGCCATTGACGAAGACGGAGGAGGGATGAGTGGTTGTTGAAGATTTTGCCCGATGGTGATGCCTAGTAACTTGGACGTCAGCGAGAGCTTGGAGATCCAAACATTCGACATTCAACTTGGCATGGGTTGAGAGGAGGAGGAGGCGGTCGCAGATGGCGAGGTTAGTGAGGTGAGATTTGCCAGCGGTGAGAGCATTTATGGACCTGTTTGGTTGGACTTTGAGAGAATGTTTTTGGTAAAATGCAAAGATTTTTGGACTAAAGAGATTTTCCAAAATGTAAATAGTGTTTGGTAATATGTATTTTCAAATCATGTTTGAAAGTAATTTTGATCTAAATATCTTTTGGTGAAAACTAATTTTGTAATGGACTTTTGTTAATATTTTAAAAAAAAAATTTTGAAGTGGAGCTCAGCCACTGGTAAGCCAGAATGGCTGCCGGCCAACCTCTAATGGCCAAATCTAGCCACCGGCCAGCCTCACCTGAGGTTGCGCAATCTAGGTATTGACACCTAAATTTTGACAATCTAATCAGTCGTTCGTTGCATAAAAAATTAAGGATCGATTTCAGTCCCTAGACAACAAAGTAGTTAAATTGCATATAGATTAAGAGCATTTGAATCAGTAACTATGCCTATATAATCGCATTTGCACTGGACCGGCGGTGAATGGACTAGAGTGGATGATCTTGAATTTAAGTCCGTATGAACGAAAACTTGATCAAGCCCACATTACCCTTTAGGCGACCGAATTTATAGTTTTTATATTATTTGCCGAGATTGGGTCACATAATGAATAATTGGCAATAATCCTTGGGGTATACGTGCGTCCATGGATTATGGAAAATTCGGTCAAGATTATGGAATGTGCAAGAGGGAAATTGACCACCACTTACGAGGAAAGAATTGTTAGAGCGGTTGCATGATTCTCTTGTCATTTTCACGTGATATTGATAGTATAGAAAAAAAGGAGAGGAAATAAAAATCAATCTCATATATTTCTTTTCCTTGTCCAAAATTTTATGTCCTGGGATGACGCCACGCAACTTACATATACGGCCATTCAAAGAAACACAAAAAAAAAAATAGGTGGGAGGTCAGAATATGCTAGAGAGAGAGATAGAGAGAGAGAGAGAGAGAGAGAGGAGTCGTGGCCGAGCATCCACTCATACGGCCGCGACTTTGCCTCACTCTCCGATGTCCACGGCCGCCCGCGACGCACCCCTGTTGGCCTGATGAGCAGCTGCTATCTTGACGAATTGGTGGTCTACCGTCACTTTTGCAATACCTGTTGCTCACAGGATTACTTCGGAAGAAGGTCCACCGTCATCAGACTTTGGGAGGCTCTCAAAGGAATCCACCTGGGGACACTTGGAGACCAATGCAAACTACACTTGACTAATTTCTTGCAGATTTTCCAAGCATCCCTGACATGCTCGAGACCTCCACTGATTCAGTTATTCGTTTTAGTTTAAGCTTTTGTATGTGCAGGTTTTCTTTGGCCGAATCCAATATCCATCCCTGCAAGCCAAGCGAGTAACTCCAACAGAGCCGACGACACTCGCTACTCTGGGCCGAGACGACGATGTTGCCGCCTCCTCACTGATCTATGACTTTCGGTCCGTGTAAACGAGGCCACCGTGACGCCGTCTCCGTCACCAGGTCTAGCCCGTCGTTCTTTCGTGATCCGCAAGCCACCGTCTGCCGGTCTAAACTCGAAAAGCAAATATTCGAATTAGGTAAAAATTTCATATAATTTGATTTTCGAGTATATTGTTTCCTTGTTTGAAATATTGCAATTTTGTTTGAATCTTTGAGTGATATTATCGTATCCAGTAAGTTCTTGAATAACTTTTAAATTATGAATTATTTCCTAATTTCGTAACGTGCTATGGTTGTCAATCCAATCTTCCGCATGAGATATGATTTGCGATCGCACGGAAAATCATCAATCCGATCTCCTACCTAAGATATGATTTATAATTGTGTGGAAAAATTGGCTAGTCCGATCTCATGCCCGGGATATGATTCGTCAACCTATTGTTTCCCAAATTTAAATGGATATCGGTAATACTTTGTGATATTGTGTCGTTTGATTGCTATTTCTTTCTATCTTTGTTTGATTTGAATTGATCTTGTTTTTTCTAAAAAAATCCAAAAAGATTAGATACTATTGAAGTACATGAGTTTAAAGATAGATTGCATGTTTAAATTAGGGGATTTAATTAATTTCAATTTCATAGAAAATTATAAAAAAAAATACCGCGTGTATGTCATATTAGAGTAGTTGCATATTAATTAATTCTCGTTATTAGAAATCTCACGTCTAGGTTCATTTGCATGCTATATTAGAGATAGTGCATTTAATTGTTGTTATAATTAGGACATTTAAATAAATCATATGTCGTATGTCATACTAGACATAGAATGCACTGCATAAAGTTTAATTTTTGTTAAATCAGAGAAAACCCTAAAAAAGGATTTGAGTGAAATTATATGTTAATTAGAAATCATATTATGATTGTTAATGTGATTTTCTAATGAACATTGCCGATGCTTTCGCTGCTTTGAGGTAAGTCCCTATCTTGCACTTTATTTATTGCTTTGGATTATTGAGTATTATATTATTGCTTACGTATCCACATGATTACCTCGCATATTAGTAGATAGGTTTAAAATCAATCCAAGCTGCTTGCAAATATTTTTTTGAAATAAAAAAGAAAAGGTACCGAAATGGCATTAGAGTAATCTAGTGTAATCAAGCTCCCGAATCCATAATCTCTGGTTCGTAGGAGCAAAGTAATTCTCTCGATATTTTGCTTCGGTTTCTAATCGACCTATCAAAAAATAGATTAGTGGCGACTCCTAATTGAAATGATTTGCATGTTAAAAACTTAAACCTTAAGTCGCGAATTGATAATGGCTTTGGAGAGCCTGAGTTAAACTTAGACTTAATAATCCATTAGCCGAACCCCTAGGTGGTGCATCGCAGCGGTTAGGTCATGACACTAGGCGTCGCTTGGGTCGCTCAACCCCTCAGGCGGCGGTCGCCGGCCTCAGGACCAAATCCTTGGGGAAGATGAACAGTCCATGAATAGTGCTACTAGCATTCCAAAAATGCAACTTGCCAAAGTACCTCCCGACCTGTCTTGGGTTAAAGGACTTTAGAAGCCTTTGGAAATGCAATTGCATTTCCCCAAAGTGCTCCAAAAAAATCGTCATATGTCATTTGCATTTGGCCAAGGGATTTTAAAGACCCAATGCTTATTTCAAATGCTGAACCAAACGGTACCTATATATCTGGAGCTCTGTAAATCCATATGAATAGTCAACATTCACACCAACTTGGCTATCCTATGCATGTGTACCAAACATTGTATAAGATAATAAAATTTTCATCTTTATCCAATCTAACCTATATTGTATTTGACGATCAAATGCAACTTAAAGATTTAAGTCCAAATATGATAAGCTGTTATCCTATTCGGTATTTGGGGATGTCCTCCGGATTGGATAAATCCATATATGTCCGGATAGAATACCGGATAAGAAATCCAAGACGGGGTGAAATTAAGCCAGATTTGATAAGAAAAGGTAAAGAAAAATTAACAAAATGCGAATCGTCATTTGCTACACGAGTCTTCCTAGACAAAAGCAGAGTTTAAAAGCTCCAATACATAAATGGGAAGCTCACCGTCTATGAGACCTCAGCAGAGCTCTCCTCAACAAGCTGCAGATTTGGAGACCATAGACAAAGCCAGGGGTTGGATTTATTGTAAAATTGATGCGGAAAAGAATCAGGATCTTGCCATTTAAGTCAATACGAAATTATAAGAGACATAAAACGAGGAACAATAAAGAATATCATTGCGTGATTCGGTTTGAGTGTGGGTACCTACATTTACGGAGAGAGTCAGCAGCAAATAATCCATTATAATCGAATAATTAGAGTTACAATTACTCATACGCTAAAGTGTTTCTCACACCTAAATTATACCTAAATTAACAACTCATCTGGATGTAAAAATTCACAACACAAATCAGCGTGTTCAGGTCCGTGGAGCAAAACAAAAAACAAAGAACGCCGTGCGTTCTTTCTCTCCTCTTCGAGCAGCTCTTATTCGAAGGAACGCGTGTCTGGCTTCTTTCCTCTTGCTCTTCGTGCAGCTTCCATTCAACCATCCACTGGCAGCCACTCTTCAAGAGAAAACAGAGCTAAGCTAGAGCAAGAAAAACCCCTATATATAGTACTTTTTTCTTTCTTTCTAAATACCTAGTCGTTCCCACACAGAGTATAAGAAACGTCGCCCCCCTTCCTTGTCTTGTAGTGGGCAGACGACTTGCCCATCATCTTTGTATTTCTTTCCTTTGTGCTGTTACAACTTTCGAAGGAAAAAAAACCCACTCTATCCTTTAATTGGGTCGGAGCTCGTACACGGGCTAACTCAAAACATAATTTAACAGGATTGACCATTTTAGCTAAAGCATCGACTGTCATGAAGCTGATTCGACCCTCGTCATCAGCGACTCCGTCTCGATCCTAGGCATGGTCGCAGTCCTCTGCTGTCTTGTTCGTAGAGACAATATTATTGTCAGCGATGACAACTTATGAAGAGAGAATCCTCATGGAGGACACAGACCACATGAGAGGGCAAGGTGAAGATGGCGATGGAGAGGTTGAAAATCTCTCGGCATCGCCAACAGCTCGGACCTTGATCACTATGAGACAATGTTAGTGGTCGCGTGAAATTTCCTCGCCCCCCTTCTCTATTGCGATCTCAAATCTTCGAATCTGTGCCGCCGTGCAGAGAGGACACTGGTGGTGGTCATCTTCGATCGCGGCTACCATGGCAGCAGTAATCCCTAGATCTAGGGTTTTTCCTTTTCAGTTTTTCAATGTAACGGAATTTTCTAAATTTGAGTTTCTTATTTCATTCAATTTTTTTTTTATCTATTTTCCAATCTCATCTCGAAACATGCAAAACACTTGATAATATTAGATAAGCCCGCATCACTATCCGGGGATTTTTTTTTTATTTCACTCTATCTAATCATATCTCAATTCTCGTCCAAACCATCAATTGCACCCTCGATGCGTTACCTTTATCCTTTGCCTTCTTGTTCTTGAGAAACATAGATGATGTCCCGAAATCAATGTGATTCGTTCCGAAAGCCCGATCCCGATAGATGTAATTGCCACTAATGTCAGCCTCACAAAGTGGAACATAATAGGGACACAGCCATGCGAATATCTTCAGGTGCGCTAACCGGACCTGCACGCACGGCCATTCCTTTCTTTCTTTTCTTCTTTTGGAGATTATATTCAAATACTTTCTTCCTCTAGAAGTTTTTTTTCTGGCCTTAGTGCCCGGGGCCTACTTCTGTAGACGGGATTTGATTATTCAAATTGGCCTCGATACCGACATTCGATAATTTCCTAAATTGATTTTGTTTCCGCGTTACTAGATTGAGCAAATCGGGAGTTGGATTGAATATTTACTTGCGAGGGCCCCCACTTGTCGACCAAAGATGGGGACTCTATCGAGCGGCAGATCAACGTACGAGCTCCACTTGTCGTCTCGCGATAGGCGGACCGAAATTTAGACAAGGAAAAGTGGGGTCCAAGATTTGAGATATTGAGTGTTGTAATTTGGGCGTGGCATGTGGTCGAAGCATCTGTCGTGCATTCTTGGACACGTGGCGCGGTGGACGATGGGTATGCATGAGATGCCTTCTCCGACGTTAAGATGCCTAATTAATTATTGGGTTAATACCATGAAAAAAATCTAAATTGATACGTTTGTAACAATTTTATCTTTCATTAGTTTTCGTTAAATTTTACTTTCAAATTTTTGAATTATATAACAAATGACAATTGATTGGTATACCAATTTAGAGTTTTACTATCCGTTTATCACTTATATACTGGTGTATGGTTCTTCATGGTATTAATTCAATTTAACGGAAAGTAAATTTATCACGACTATACCAGTTTGTGATTTTTAGCAATTGCCACGAATGTACTAATTTAGAGTTTCATTATATTTACCTTTAATTATTTTGAGAGAAATAAAGATGTTTGATTGATCGAAAAGAGAAAAGAAGTGAGAGGAATGAATGATTTGAATACGCCACCCCTCGAAGAAACGAAATGAAGCAATCGAAGATTAGGAACTCGTGCAAAATCGCAAGATCCAAACTTCTTTGACACGATACCAGAACGCAGTTCGAAACACAATACGAACTCATCCGAGAGAGAATATGAAGTGCACAGATGAGTGACCCATCGATAGAAATGGTATTGCTAGAGCATGACGAAACTTATTCGCATAAACTGATATCATTTCGGCAAATCCGTGTCAAGTTGGGATTTTTCTCATAAAAATTCATGTCCAATTTGAATCGTGTTGTGTCGAGAATCGTCGGCCCTGTGTAAATTGGCAAGTTTTAAATCATTTCCTAAACAGGAATTCTTATGATTACCGTCAGACCCTTTTGATGTAAATACGAATCGGAGGACACGACACCGGGAAAAATCCATCAAATCGTCTTGGAAATTCATTCAAAACACAGCAAGAAACTTTGAGAAGACCGGTCAAGAAAAACCAAAGAGGCTTTGGACAATCTCGAAGAAACGACGACACCACTGAAATCTTACCCTCAAACCCCAGCATCGTTACGCAGAGTAAGTTGCCATCTTTGTCGGGATGGATGAAAAGCAAAAGCCGAGAATCTCGTCGCCGGGCCACAAACTTTCGACGCTGTCCTTGACGTTTCCTTAAGAGCCGACCCTTGGTTGATCGTAAAGTCATTGATATTGAATCAAGGCGATGATGATTATTAATCCAATGAATCGAAAGTTTGGTGGTGGGCCGGGTGAAACATGGTCTTCTTTTAATGAAATTTGTGCCCCCAAAAAGAGGCTTTACGTAGTGGAAGGTAGCCGGACGGGCAGCAATTATAGACTTATCAGGGACTAGAAAGGTTGATTTCGATCTCTTACTTATGAATTCACTTGTAACGAGTATTGTTCAGAGGCATCGCCCATTCCCTGCTTTTTCTTTTCGCGAGATATAATCTGATGCAGATTTTGTTATATTTGATTGCGTGCATATCGTGAATTCTCGTTGTATCGACGGTAGAGTATTAATTCGAATCGTTTCCTGATTAAGCAAGTACCGTTATATTGAAAAATTGCTCTAACCCTATTGAGAGATTGGACTATTAGTTTGACAAAAAGGAATTTGACTTCACTAGTTTTTCCTTTTATAAAAACGAAAAACTCCACAAGTTGGGTAAATTCCGAAATCGTGGAATTCCTCACCAACCCAACGGGTCAAAACCTCCAAACGCGATATTATTTGGTTTTTGGTGGTGAGGCGAATCGAATCGCGTCACCCGCTTGATTTGCAGGGACAAATCTTTTCTGTCATCATTAAGCCAAATTACGGGATTTCAATGGTCACAAGAGAAATCAACACGCTCATCATCACTCCCGAAATATTTTTGATTTGATTACTCGGACCTTCTCGAGACGTCAGTTCCTCGCTTACTTTACGAGTGATCGTTTTACAAGGAGCCGGAAAGAGATCTAAAGCGAGTTCTATTGAAGGGAGAACTCCGACCAACGAGAGGGAGCTGCTCGAGAAGGACCGATTAGAAAAAGTCCATCGAAGAAATTCGCTGGTCCGTAAATCTCACGCAACGGAGGACTCCCGTTTTTTCCTCTCCCGGGATCCAATTTCGGAAATTTTTTTTAGAGAAAAACATCCCGACGTTTCTTCTCCGTGGGCCGAAGAAACTCGAAAGATGGCGGCACAATTCACAATTACGCGCACACAGAAACCGGAAAAGCTTTGTCTCGTTCTCGGGCTTCTCGCCTAACCCCACACCCTTAACTCAACGCCCCCTAACCACCGCCGCCCAGGCTGTCTCCCCCCGCGCCTTATCCGCCTTTCACCCTCAACCCTCCTAACCCCTCCGACGGCGACGGGGACCGTGACCGAAAGCTCGATCCCGGCCGTCCATCCCTCCACGTCACGCGGGGAAAAAACAATCTCGGTCGAGACCCGATTTGGGGGGAATGTCAACGCGTGACCTGGGCCACGTAACTTTTGTTTATGTTAGCCTAAGATGTTTTGGTGATTTAGCGGAGGAGAATATTTTCTTGTTTTTTTTTGGGGGGGGTCGGGGAAAGCAGATTAATTTGAAAAACGACATGCGAGTGTCTCTTTCCACCGAACTGGGTTGGGATTGGTTTAAAAAAAGCCTTAAATTGACGGGGTAAATAGCACGAACAATTTTAATATATTTACGATAAATTTACTCTCAGTTCAGTTAAATTTTACCTTCAAATTATCAAATTAAATAACGCGTGACAGTTAACGGGTGTATTAATTTGGGATTTTTTCTTCGTTTATCACAAATATATCGATTTGTGAAAAATTAGTCAATTTAACTGAAACTGACGGAGGGTAAATTTATCACAAATGTATTAATTTAAAATATTTTTTGGTGATAAAAAAATTAATTTAAAATAAATTTATCATAAATATATTGATTTGAGATTTTTTATGATGTTAATCTTAAATCTAGAGATCTGCTAATCCGGTCCGAGAGAAACGGTCCGTCGTGTCGGAGCAGCGCGGGGGTGGAAGCGAACCGGTTCGCGGAGCGGGGGTCCGGCTGCGGTAGCGTTAGCTTCACTTTGCCGTGAAAGAAAAGTAATGAAAAGAGAGAGACGGGGAGAGGGAGAGGGAGAGAGAGAGGGAGGATGAAAGAGCGGATGACGAATCCTCAGTAAATGCGTTTTGTTTTATGTCCATCAATACAGAATCCGAAAGAAACGAACCGCCGACCGGGAGCGTTAATGCGTTCGCAGAAGGGACCCAATAAACGATTAGCCGGTGAGGGAGAGAGATTGAAGACGACGGGGTTTCCTTCGATGGCGCTCGCGCTCTTGACTTCCTTCGAACGCTAGAACCGGGGAGGGGGAGAGAGGGAAGCGATTCGCTGGGTTGGGGGGATTCTGGGTTCTCGCTTCTGGTGGGAATCGGATCGACCCATCTTCTCCTTTTGGTCCATGAATTGGTGAGGGCGGGGGGGGACGACGGACTGAGGGAGCAGCGGGCGGGGGAGGATGATGAGCTGGCGGAGGGTGCTGAAGTCCGCGCTGGCGCTGGTGGCGCACGGCCTCCTGTTCGCCTTCACGCTCCTGCTCGTTCTCAAGCTCGACCGCGTCGTGTTCTGCTCCTGGTGGTCAGTTGTCCTGCTAATTCGATGTTTGATGCGTAGGGGAATGTCCTGTTTTTCGTGTTTTTTTTTTTTGGTTGTTGTTGTGGGTCGATGGTTTCGACGGTCGTTCTAGTTCTTGTTAGCTGTGAGGCTATGTTGATTGAGTCGTTGTGTGTCCAAGGTATTATTGATTGCGCGATTGGTTGGGTAGGAGCTGCGGTTTCTCGGTTTTCTTTTCTGGGCAAGGAACGTTTCGCTTTTCCTTTCCTTGATTCTTTGGTGGTCCGCATAATTCTTCCTAGTATAATCTGCAGTGTCTTCTTGACAGCGACTTGGGTTTGACGGAGTATGCGCATTTCTTGTATGCCAAAATAAGCACAAGATCATTCCAAAATGAAATAGGAATCCAGGACTCGGGTTTCCTTTTCATGATTTAGGCACTGAGTTAAGGCTCGTGGGAGTTGTTTATGCTTATCATTGAGAATTGGCGGATGCAATCCCACAATACGATTATATTGATGGGGAGAAGGAAAAAGTAGGAAATTATGTGAGGGTGGTGATCAATTTACAGTGCTTTAGCCATCGATCTTGTGAACATCAGGTATTTATGTTACTTGTTTGTGCTCCAGTGTGGGATGTCATGCAAGACTGAAGAAACCGGTGATTAAGCATGCAAAATTAAGTTTTCGAAGATGCAGATTTGTCAGTAGCATGATGTGTGATCACAACTCTCGATGTCCTGGGTGTCCTTTAGAAACCCTGTAGCATCTACGTGCATTGAGATGTCTTCAACCTTACTTTTTCACTATTACATTTTTTGTTCCCGTAATATGAGGGTTAACATAAGGCGACTTTGACATGCAGGATAATCTTTTTCCCGCTTTGGGTATTTCATGCAGTTGTTGCCAGAGGGAGATTTTCATTACCAGCACCATCAGTTCCTCATAATCGTCATGTAGGTTCAATAGAGCTTCCAAAAAGTGTGGTCGTTTCTGCCCCGTTCATCCCATCTTTATTTGTTATTATGTCGAAATTTGATATTGTAGCAAGACTCTGGGACTTTATTGACTTTTCTCTCTTTGGACAGTGGGCCCCTTGCCATGCCATTGTGGCGACACCTTTGCTTGTTGCATTTGAATTGCTTCTTTGTATATATCTGGAGAGCGTTTATGGTACAGTCTACCTTCTTTGTATCATTGGTTTGTTAGACCGCGGATTATTGTATGTTTTTCCAGTTTTTCTGAACTGCCATGCCCAGTCAGAATTGCTTACTCTGTTTATCTGCCAAGAGTTTCGCAAGGAATATTGCGCTGTCTCATTCTTTCTACGGTTTCCCCATGCTTTTCTGTTGTCATGTGGATTCGTCAGATGATTGCCTTCATTCTCTTTTTCTTTGTAAGAGTGGTATATTCCTGAGAATTATGAACTGTCATTTTGAGCTATAACTGATCTCCTTCATTTTCTCTGTTTCCTTTCTTGTGCAGTTCGTAGCTACCCTGCTGTGAACTTGAAGATCGTCTTTCTTCCTTTGTTGGCGCTGGAAATAATTATTCTTATTGACAACTTTAGGTTTGTTCCCTCGCAATTGTTGATTTATGTCACTATTGATGGAAGACTGCGAGACGCTGCTTTTTCTTTGAAGTGGTTTATTTTAATTTCTTTGCGAGCAATGCATGTTCTCTCTCTTTGGCTTGTCCAGATCAATAAGATGGATAATGGTATGATCAATCAAGAAATCAAGTTGTCATTATAATCATTTGGGTGTTATGATTGAAATTGTAGAAATATTGGTGGGATAGTTCCGTTGCCGGTTTGTATAAGATGGTCTGCATGCTTATATGGACTAATTTATACAGACTTGGGGACCAGAATAAGTATTTGGATTGTTGCTTGCATATGCGCTTGGGTGCTCTTATAGGCACTGTCTTGCCTTATTGTTTTGTTGTGGAAGCAATTGTCTTTCAACTGCATTAATCAGCGAATATGTGTCTGTTTAATCTTTCTGTCAAATTCTCTTTCTATGCACTAGAAGCATTTTAACCGACAGTTCAAAAACTACTGAATGATTGGCAAGAAAAATGCCGCTACGTATAAATATTTTAAATACCTATGACTCGATTGGTGATATTGTTGACTTCATCATCTTTCTCTTCCTGCACCATCAAGTACGACCTCACTGGAACTGATCTCGGAGCTTGTTAGTCTCTCCTTCTGTTGGTCTACTTTTTGAAGTTCTTTCAATCATCACGAAGACACAAGTATTTGGTGCTATAGCCTACAGTACTCTTTGGATTTTAGGTCTCTGGGAGCCTTTTCCTCCCATGCCTAATGCAGTAGCAATTTGCTGAACCTCATGTCTGATAGTTAGCTCAACTTCTATGGTTTACAGAATGTGTAGGGCTCTGATGCCGGGGGATGATGTAAGCATGAGTGATGAGGCAATATGGGAGACACTTCCTGTAAGTTGTTTTAATTCAGTGAAAATATTAATAATCTATACCGGGATGCTGGAAAGCTATTTTTTGATACATGCTTTATATCGTCCGTTTGTGATATCTGTCATTCTGATTGCTTAGATGACAGTTCTTATTTTTGAAGTGTTACCTGTTACATTTTCTGGGATGTTGGCATTAATTATAAGAAGGGATGATGATCTGCTGGAATTACACTTTGGATGGCATACTATGGCAAGTTGTTGGGGTGTTTAGCAGGGCCACCTTTGTATCTGAAATTTCTCCTAGACAGGGCATTGACCTGTCTCTTTTGTCAAGCATTTTCACTGATTTATGCTCTCTGTTGCCCTTTTTCTCTTTTCATACATCATTACTGATGAGTTGTCAATCTTTTTGCTGACAGCACTTCTGGGTTGCAATCTCCATGATCTTCTTTGTTGCTGCCACAGTCTTCACCTTGCTTAAGCTGTGTGGTACATTAAGCTAAATTTTTGTCAATCTTTGTTTGGTAACTTCCAACTAGCAGTGGTTCTGGTGATGAAGGTTGATGCTTAGTTACATAGTGAGAGGTGCTAATCCCACTTATTTATGTGGAGGTGGACAGGCAAATGTTGTAAATGTCCTAAGGGTCCTGTCAAAACATATATGATTGTCTTTCGTCACTGTCTGCCATGCATACACCGGAAAAAATATGTAGTAAAGCATTGTGGTTGTGATGTATTTTTCATTAAAATTTCAGTGATGATGTTTTACTTGTCCTGTATCTTTATCCCCTTTTTCCGCATGTCTTTTTGGATATCTACAATCTTCATATATGAACCATACTAGTCTTTACTCGTTCAAATTGAATTTAACTTGCAATTTTTCATAGAGCTAATGTCTCCTGTATGTTTAATGCAATTTAGGTAGATCTTCTGCACTTTATACTCGACAGTACTGCTAGACAAGTGGTTGTTGCTGATTTTTTTTTATAGTAGTGGTGATTTAATGTGTGGTAGTCACCTCTCCAGTTTTGACACAGAGAAGGACTTAACAAATGGGATTTTTGTTGTCTGGATTCAGATGATTTATAAATTTAGTAATAGTATCATAGCTAAGATAAGTGGCATTTGCATCTTCTGAAAGTGCGACTTTCAATTAGTTTGACCATATATGTGTCTTCTCGAACATCTTGTAATTTCAAGTAAGTTTACAAATGTGATGGCAAGAATAGGGAAAATGGCTTTAAGGTACTAAACTCACTTAATCGCTTAATCTGAAGGAAAAAGAATTTGGAAGGCTGCCTATATAACCTTCCAAAATCTCCATGTTAACCTTTTTTCTTATTTTGTTTGCAGGAGATGTCGGTGCTCTTGGCTGGTGGGACTTATTTATAAATTTTGGGTACATATTTGTCAATCTCTGTTCGTTATTTTATTGTGTGGATATGTACTGTACATCTGGAGTTTAGCCCCAGCTGTTAGATCTATGCAGCACCCAGTTTTTTAGATTCTCGGCGAATTATAGTTTAGCCTCTTCCATTGATCCTGGTGAATTTTGATTCTTGGAACATAAAATCTCCTCTTGTGGAATAAAGTCAAATGATGAATGTTGATACTTTTTTCCAACCTTTGTGCCTTGTTTGCTCCTCAACTGAACATCTATGTTTCCTGGGAGTTTTGTGACAAGATCAAGTAACATAGCCTTTTTCTGCAGCATCGCAGAGTGCTTCGCCTTCCTTGTTTGTACTAAGTGGTCTAATCCCATAATACATCGAAATTCTCGGATAAGGGAGCCTGGCTCATCTTCTGCAACTATTACATATCTTGACTGGAACAGTGGCTTAGTAGTTTCATCAACTGAGGATCAGAATGAGGATCGACTATGTGGCTTGCCAGAAATTGGTGGCCACATTATGAAACTTCCAATTATTGGTTTCCAGGTCCTCCTTTGTATGCGCTTACAGGTGTGTACAAATATTGTTATAGCTAAGTATTTGACATCGCTCTCTGTTTTCTTTTTAAAAAATTAGATGCTATGACATGATGTTGGAACACTTTCTTTTGACAGTTTCTTTATTTGTTATAAATTTCAGGGAACACCTTCTGCTGCTAGACATATACCACTCCCAATTCTTTTCTCTCCACTGTTCCTTTTGCAAGGTACTGCTGTACTATTTGCTGCTTCTAGGCTAGTGGAGAGAATAGTTCTTCTTCTGCGGAGTGGTGCTGGTGCTGGAAGATACTTTATGTTTTCGTCAAGAGTTCATGACTGTCTAGCATTCCTGCACCATGGTTCCCGGTAATGATATGTTTAACTGAAGGATGCTATGCAAGCCATTGGACAAATTAAATGTGATCATCTGCTTTTGCAAGTTATTCTTACTGCGTGTGTGACACCTGTTCCATCAGGCTGTTGGGATGGTGGTCAATTGATGAGGGAAGCTGCGAGGAACAAGCTCGGCTTTTCCAAGAGGGTGCTTCTGGGTAGGTTTTTTACCCTTTGCATTTGAATATCTTCTTTGACTTGCTTAGTTTTCATTCTAGTGTTTTTTTTTTCCGGGGTCATTCTAGTGCTTTCACAGTGCACTTTTTTTTATGGTGTTTTCTTTTCCATTGGACCACACTTTTATCTCTGCAGCTATAACACCTTTTGCGGTTATGCACCAGAAGTAGTGAAAAAAATGCCTAAAAGGGATCTAGCTGAGGAGGTATGGCTCTCAAGTCTTCCTTTCTTTGATATAACTACATTAGGAAGAATATCTTATTTTGATCTGCCAAAGACTTTGTCCATATCATATTTGTTAAAATAAGGAGTGACCATTGGATTTTTTTTTAGGTTTGGAGACTCCAAGCAGCTCTAGGTGAGCAAACAGAAATCACAAAATTCAGTCAGCAGGAATTCGAAAGACTTCAAAATGTAAGGGCTTATCAATTGTTATTTTTCTGCCACATTTTCTGTTAACCATGATTAGTTGCAATTGTAGACATTGTCAGGGCTCATAATTTAAGTTTCTGCGTACACCATAGATGTATGTGAAAGGCGATGCCTTCGCTAGCTTCACAATCACATCTAGAACACTTCAGGATAATCACATTTAGAACACTTCAGGAATTTCTTGTTTTCTCATGGATCTTTACATCTGTTGAAGACTGATAGCTGGGAAATCATTCATTAAGAGGGTTGTGAGTCTGCAAAGTCAAGCTTATCCCCTTGGCATCGTTCAAAAGCAACGAATTGAAACATCCCCCGCACCCCTTACTGCCATTATAGGCCAAAAAGATTTGTTGACTTTTGTACTTTAGGGAGAACCCTCCTCCCAATTGCTCATTTATTTTGGATTGAGGCCCCAGCATTATGGATCATATAAGCCTTGGCTCCTTTACAATGAACTAACTGATTACTGGAGTTAATACAATGTGGGACGGTGGAATTCTCGTTTCTCCTTAGGTTTTCACAAATGTGGAAGAAGAAACCTTTGCTGAAGACTATTTTCAATGCATACTGGATGGATTTATGATTAGTGCAGTTTAATATCGTAACTTTTTTCTTCATTATTTGGCAGGAAAAAGTTTTGTGTAGGGTTTGTTTTGAGAGAGAAATTAGCATCGTACTGCTTCCTTGTCGTCACCGTGTTCTTTGCAGGTATGGTTATGTAAATTGGGGCTGTTTAAAGTTTCTCTCAGTTATTATAATTCCATATAGCGGATTTTCTCTCTTTTCCTGTATCAATTTTTGTTTATCTCTGCGTTGTGCAGTACATGCTCTGAGAAATGTAAGAAGTGCCCAATTTGCCGTGTTTCCATAGAGGAGCGGTTACCTGTATATGATGTTTAGGTATAATCTTGCAAATCTCTTTTCTCCTTTTTTATCTGATTTACTTTTTATATAAATCAGCTGGAGTGGGGCTAGCAGGTGGTACAAAATTCTTAACCATAACTGATGCTTATACAGATACTCTGTAGATGGTGTTACTGGTTTGAGTAAACACTAGTGAATTTTCAGAATAGAATATTCAAATCTGTTTTTGTTTTGTTCCATCTGTCTTTCATTTGCAATTGTAAATGCTCTGTACTTGTATCGTAAGTTCTGTTGACAGTTTTTGTGCTTGACTGCTTCAGCGCTACATTGTATAAATGGCATAGGTTGTGTAGATACCTTCATCCTAATGAGCCAAGGTTGATTGGTCCTCTTGTGACTCAATCTTTGTAATTTTCCGTGTGTATCGTGGTAAATATTACATCTCTACTAATGCGATCGGTGTCATATGGCATTCTTTTTTACGTCTCTACCGTTATTATGGAGTACCAGTAGCATCAATCCTAATCTCCAATTAGTTCAGTGATGATCATCAATGGGATGATGTTATGGTTATTCGTGCGTCAGGTCATCCTGTTCGTGTGAGTTACTCGTGTCATTTTGTATTCTTATTAAAATATTTCAATGCAATGTAATTTGTTTTTCTGGGCTAACAACAGGTTCAAAATGTGTCTAGTCGTGTCCTTTTTGAGCTAATCATATTTACGTAGTGTTGAGTAGGGTTCTCAGGTTGCGTCAAGAATTAATGGCTCCACTTGAGAACACTTGTAGTTTAAGAATTCCGGGTTGCCATTCTTTTACTTTTCATACACCGACCCACGTTCACATGCGTGTTCCCGCCCTGCCTCAGATTTCAAGTGAACTATTGTTTATTAGAAGTAAGGACTAATAATAAGGACTCACTAGCTACACGTCTGGTATATGGTCCAACTTACAGCTGCAGTTTGATTCGTAAGATGCTTTTTTTTTAATCACGATTAGTAAGGCCGCGTATTATTTCATCACGTACGAACATGACTTGGTCAACAATCCAACTGTGGAAGATCACAATAAGTAAAGGCGTCTAGATCTTTTGAGATTGAGATTCAGACCTAACGTGAGAAATTTGCAGTACACTGCCAACAATAACATATGTACTTTTACCTTCATAATATGATGGTATTCAATAAAGAATTGTCGCTCAACTTATATGTATGAAAGTATGCACGAGTGCATATGTAACTTCTGCATAATGATCCAACGGATGAATTTCCATGGCAAGTCTTTCCCAAGAACATGAGTTAAGTCTCACCAACCAATACCATCTCAGGGTATACAAGTAACATGTTCACAGCTGAACATGAAGAAAGAAAGATCAATTATTTAATTTTTTACGAAGACGCAATCACGGTAAACTTGGATAAGACAACACTATTTTAAGCAGGTTGAACCAATACTTGCGGCTTAGACTTGGGCAAGATGATACCAACTCTATCCTGCATCCTCCACTGCCTTGGGCACATCCACATTCTTCTTGGCGAAATCACTGAAACATTCATCTATCGTCTTGAAAGGCATGTCGGGATATAGGGAGGTCACTTCAACATCAGTCGGCTTGTCCAAAGAGTAATTGACTTGGCATCCCTTTATGAATATGTCATGGGTTAGCGCGGCGACGATACTTCGTGGGATCACCATTTCTATGAAAAGACGGTTCAAGGTTTTCATGTGTTCGAACAAATTAAACTATACAAAGTTAATGCTAAAGGGATAGATTATTTGATGCACCTTGGGCAGCAGAAAGAAGGTCGTCTTCAGTAACGGTAACTCTAGGGAGCTTGAGCCCTATTTTCTCCTCCCACGAAGATGCAAGCTCATTGATGCTCAGGAGATTTTTGGAAGGTCGAAAATGGACCGTCTTATTCAGGGTCCGGTCATCGTCGAGACATTTTATAGTGATCTTCCCTATGTCACTGCCCTCCACGAAATAAGCTACGTGAACAGAGGGGCAGAGCATTAGGAGCAAGTCTCTTTGGATTGATCATCTGAAATAGAATCTAACTCGAAAATATCGACGAACCATGAGAATTATAACTTGATTGAATCTAACTTGACACAGAGCATGTGTACGTATTCAATACAGATTACACATAACCTCTTTTTATAGGGTAGCGAGTATGAATCCAAAAGGACCTTTTGATTCACGTGCTAGATGCTTAACTACGTTCCCCGATACCCGACATAACTCTTGCAGGGTTGAATATCTCGAATTGAAAATTTATATCTCAAACCGAGTTTAACCTAACAGTTCCACTTTACAATTGATGATCAAGATAGGTTCTACTGAAGTTTCTATCTACTTCTCAAACCAACTCCAACCAAACAGCATGGTTTCAAATAAGAATATTAAGCGAGCAAGTCTCTATTAAAAAAACAAAACAAAACAAAACTGCTAAACAATATAAGTGCAATTTCAACTTTAAAATTGATAATCAAGATCAAACAACTTTTCTTTATTTAAGAAGATTAATCCGTATTTAATCTGCATGTGTGATTTCACCATCAAACAAATGGTCAAGAACTTGTTGTGTGGCGTGACATGAGATCACGTCCCTCGTTCTTTAATCGTTTGAACCCTTCTTGCATTCGAAAGTTGTCTCGACATGACATAAAGAATTATAGGTTGATCATTGACTTTCAAGGTAGCTCTCTTGGCGACATGCATGAGTGCATCTTCAACTTGTAAAAAGAGGCTGAATTATTCGATTGTTCACCACTTGTTTATTCACTGAGCAAGACAACGAGCAAGGCCAGCGGGTCATACTCAATGGTTTCGACTCCAAATCAAATACCTAATTTCCCTGCCGACAAAATAGTATCATGCTATTCACTATAATTATACAAGAATGTATTACTAATTAATGCCACTAATATTTTGCGTATCGATTCTTCAATCTCGTTATTGAATTACCCATCAAATATTTCACATGCATGTTAATAACGGTTTTAAGTGCGACCTAAACATGATCATATGATACATTTCAGTACCTCACCCGATTATGTAAACCTCACAAGCAACGTGATATTTGTAAGTGATGCTCGTGCGAACCTTTGACGGTGCCATCACCATAGATGTGGAAGCAGTCCAATGGCGGGAGAATGTCGGCGGGATGGGTGTTGTCATGGTAAGGCCAGGCCGCAATCGAGTTGCAACAGATGTAGGTGTAGGGCACACCCGAGTCTTCAATCATCCTCCTCACTTTCCTCTTCTTCTCATACATGGCCAACCCTGGTTCTACTGGGTTTGCTCGTTCTATGTCGTGCCCGAATTCAGATGGCACAAACCTCTACTCAATAATAATTCACTCATCAGAACTCATCACTGAATAGTTTTCTAGAGAATTTTGATGTTTCATCTATTGAATAGTATCTGTAGTTTTTGAAATCAATAATTATTCTTATTACGTGAGAAATAGTATGCGAAAACGTTACTAAAAATATCACAAAAGTCACAATTCCAAGCTTCTATATTTGGCCAAAAAAGTATTAAAGCATAGCCTGTGTAAAGCATCAACTACACAAGCCATGTGGTCTTCTAATATGTACATAACAACAAGCAAAGCAAATAAAGTTTAATTATGGAAAGATCTATTGCACACACAATAGTGCAAAATCTTCAATATTCTTTCATTTTTCTTCATAAGCAAAGAGCTGTGCAAAGTGTGACTTGTCATCCTAATCAATAATTGTGCTCGTGTCCTGACAATTACCAACTCGATCAATCACGGCGTATCATGAATGTCGAAAAATAATCTTAATCGCTCATCCATTACCAACTTGATTATAAGTTAGTTCATGATGGTTTATGAAATATAATGTCTTATTAAAATGAAAGACTTTTTCAACGATTGCAGTTAGATCAATATATACATCCTTCTTACCAATCCGTGACTCTAAATCGACAAGAAATTAAAATTCTGGTGCGCCGAGAATGAATGGATGCGTTGTAACTGGGAATAGTTAGATCGTAGAGAGAGAGGTGGCTCATACGGTACGATGTCTTGCGTAAGAGTTCAGGTCTACAAGTACAGGCCGAGGTTGCTTGCCATGGCATTAAACAGTATTTAAATCACATTGTGGGTGGTGCAAGGAAACGGTAGGTAAGAGAAGGAAAACCAAGAATATCCTTAAAAGTACGGTACACGAAATATGTCCTCAAAAAACTTTAATAAAAGGATGCATTCCCAAAAGAGCAAAGAAGAAAAATGAAATTTTTAGAGAGAGAAAAAATTTGCAAGACAATGATTAGAATAAGTGCAGAAGTAACTTGTTGTGAAACTACAATCAAGTCGTAAAACTTTCGAATTAAAATTAAGTCCTAAACAATCTCACCGATTTAATAAGTTTTAGAACTTTGTTACATTGTAAATTCTCGACTTAGATTTCATTTTTACGATAGCTTTTAGGATTTTTGGTGCAGTAACCCCATAAAAATGAAAGAAGCAACGGGGAAAACACCTTAACGGTGCCGACTGATTTGATGGCCTCAACAAGAACGAGCTGCTCTAAAATGCTGTCCCCACCAACTGCTGATATCACAATCTCAATCCTGTGTTCCTTTAATATCTTCTCCATCGTCGCTTTGTCATTTGATGATCCCTGAAAAAGAAAACCGTTTTTACAAAAACCATAAACAGCGGAAAAACTCCCAGAAAGCTTATGTTTGAAGCAAAAATTTACTTGAAGTATGATGGCTCCTTTGTCTTGTAGAGACATGATAGCATTGGCTTTTGCCTTGCAGGAGCTCACGCGACCACCCCGGACCAGAAGGTACGTGGGCCGACCGGATGCCAGGCTCGCCTCCGCCACGAATCGCCCAATGAATCCAGTCGAGCCGATGATCAAGGTTTGGCCACTCTCCTTGACTCTTGGAATTTCACTCCCCATGACTCTCTCCCTCTCTCTCTCTCGGAGTATATGAAGGAAGTACATACGAAAGTTCATCACACCTAAAAATGCCCAAGAGATGTTTCATTTAAAAGGAGGTATGAGCCACACTACCCTCCAAAGCGCAAGTCGATAAATGTGAGCTTTGCTTCATTTTGATATTTCTAAAAAATTGTCCCCGAAGTTATATACCTATTTGTCAACGTGATAATAGAGTCAATCTTAACAACAAAATTGCATGTTCTTCACGTATGATCGGCAGGCTTCCACGAAAACGTCTGACTTGATTTCATGTCCGCTCGACCGGTAGATATGAGGAGGGTTGATCTATACTTTGCTTAGATGATTATACTATTCAGACTTGGCGTGATCAGCTAAACCATGATTGAATCAAGCGACTTTGACTAACTGGAAGATTCTATTTCCACTAATATGACGTAAAACTGATAGGACCGTATGACTTTAGGTATTTGAATTCCTTCCACACGTTTCAAATGCCAGTGAATTTGATTAATAAATAACTGTGAGTTTTCTTTCTCCCATTGATCTCACGATAAGTTTGAGTCATTACCACATGCAAATCATTAGTTTTTCTCTAAGTTCTTTTTCTGAAACAAGTATATCGGAAATCTTAAAACTTGTCGGGAAAAGTGTAATTGAATCCTAAAAATTTCAAAAAAAATTGTGTAAGTCCTTAAATTTGTCAGATTGATAGTCAGATTGATGCAATCAAGTCACTTTGTTAGATTCTGAAAGAAGTCGAAGATAAAGAGATTTGAAGGGAATTTGTCGTATTTCTTCAACTTGAATTTCTACATATACACTGTTGTGTATATGTAGTACAAAATATGGATAATAAAAAGGAAAAAAATATATTCTAAGGAATCAACTCTAATTTAGATTGATTCATTCTAATCCCTGACCGATTTAGTGTATCAATCACAATCCGAATTGATTTCTGCATCTCGAGCACATCTTCCAAGAATTTTGAGCATATCTTCCAACACTCCCGCTCAAGCCGGTGGCTTATAAATGTCCAAGACACCTAGCTTGCTTAATAGATATGCATGTTGTCTTTGACATAGAGGTTTTGCGAAGATATCTGCAGGCTGTTCTATAGTTGCGATTCCTCTTGTCTCAATTATTTCTTCTTGGATCTTGTCTTGAGTGAAGTGACAATCCACTTCTATATGCTTCGTTCTTTCATGTACTATAGGATTCGCCGCAAGTTTGAGAGCCGCATAATTATCACAAAATAGTTTGGTTGCCCCTTTTATTTGTATCCCCACGTCTTGAAGTAAGCCTTGTATCCATACTATCTCACAGGTGGTTTTTGCCATAGCTCGATATTTCGCTTCAGTTGATGATAATGAGATGGTGGGTTGTTTCTTTATTCTCCACGAAAGCAAAGACTCTCCCAATTTAATACAATAACTGGTGATTGATCTTCGGCTCATAGGACAAGTCGCATAATCCATATCATAATATGCTATCATTTCCATGTTGCATCTTTGAGAAAGAAGTATCCCAAGTCCTGGGCATTTCTTCAAGTACTTTACAACCTTTAGAGCAGCATTCATATGGGACTGTTTGGGATTATGCATGAATTGACTGAGTATTTGTAACGGCATAACATATATCTGGTCTAGTTATAGTCAAATATATAAGCTTTCGAATGAGTTTTTGGTAACTCGATGGGTCTTTAAGTATAGGATCATCATCTGGGGATGCTCCCGCATTATAATCAACTGTAGTTAATTTGACATTTTGCTTGATGGGAATAGCAACCGGTTTACACCTTGATAGACCTGCTTCTGATATAATTTCTAGCATAAATTTTCGCTAGCTAAGAGAAACCCCTTGGTCTGATTTGTCAATTTTAATTCCAAGAAAATATTTGGGCGATCCCAAATCTTTAATGTGAAATGTAGAATGCAAAAAACCCTTTAAGTCTTTTGATAGCAGCCTCATCATTTCCCATAGTGAGTATGTCATCAACATATATCATCAAATAGATAAATGACATACCTTTGGTCTCGTGATTAAGGAATAGTAATATCTGGATTTTTTGAAGCCTGCAGCTGTGAGTGCATTGACAAATTTGGCATACCACTGTCTAGAAGCTTGTTTGAGGTCGTAAAGGGATTTGCGGAGATGACATACTTTAGACTTCCCCTATCTCCATAAACCCTAAGGAACATCCATGTAAATTTCCTCTTCTAAATCACCATGAAGGAAGACATTATGTATATCCATTTGATGTAGCGGCCAGTCACGGAAAGCAGCAATAGATAAGAAGGAACGAACTGTGACATCTTTGGCTACTGGAGAGAAGGTTTTGTGATAATCAAAAGCTTATCGTCGTGTAAAACCTTTAGCTACCAATCAAGCCTTGTATCGTTCAATAGAGCCATCAGCTCTATCTTTAATCTTGTAAACCCATTTGTAAACAATCGGCTTGCGATTGGGAGGTAGTGTCACAATCTCCCAAGTTTGATTTTCAATTAATGCCTGTAGTTGCTCCCATCGCCTTTTGCCAATGTGGATTAGTGACTGCCTCAACATAGCAAGATGGTTCTCGTTCTTCTGATATACGACTAATGCAACACATATGTTTTGAGAAAAGCCGATGAAAAGAGACATAGGACAAGATTGGGTAATGAGTACCTGGTGAATTTAAGGCATCACAGACATAATCTTTAGTCCATGTGGGTGGACAGGTGGTATGGCTCGAGCGTCGTGGTGGATCATACTTGGTTATAGGAGATGATGGCTCATCAGTAATAGGTTGCGATGTGACAGGATTAGAATCTTCTTCGGTTGATGTGACAGGATGTTCAACTGTTTCATTCACGATCAAAACAGGAGTGGAGATCTCATAAGATATTAGAGACGATGCTGATGATGTTGGATGTCTCGGAGGTGCAGCCAATATATATTGAGGATCTTGAGAGAATTCTTCTTCAGATAAAGATCGACGAGAATCAATCAATTTTCCAGGATCTTTGTTGGAGGACATCTTATCATGGAATGGAAATATGTCTTCATGAAAAATAACATTCTTGCTCACGAAAAAATCACCTGAAGAAGGTTCAAAAACACGATATCCCTTTTATAGACTTGGATATCCTATGAATATACAACGACCAGTGCAAGGACCCATTTTATCTTGAGGGCCCATTGTGGTGACGTAACATAAACAGCTGAAGACTTTCAAATGATTAAGCTCTGGTTTCTTCCCAAAAAGTAACTCAAAAGGAGTTCGTTCGCCAAGAATCCGAGTTGGCATGTGATTGATTAGGTAAGCTGCTGTGACCACACAATCTCCCCAAAAAGTTTCTGGGATAGAAGCTTGGAATTTAAGGACACGTGCGACTTCCAAAAGATGACGATGTTTACCTTCCACAACCCCATTTGTTATGGGGTGTAAGTGCATGAACTCTCATGTAGGACTCCATGGGAAGAGAAAAAGACGTGCATTCATTGTTGAAGAATTCCCTTCCATTATCAGTAATGCGTTGAATGGATTCCCCAAATTGATTCTTTGATAGAGAGAAGAACATTTTTAGATAGAAAAGTACTTGACTCTATGATGACATTAGAAAGACCCATGTAGCATGGAAATAATTGTCTACAATAGTAAGAAAGAATTGAGAGCAATTATGATGGGATGTATGGTATGGTCCCAAACATCAACCTGTATTAGAGAAAAGATACTGTTGGCACGAGTTTTGCTAGATGGAAAAGGTATTCTTGATTGTTTTGCTAGGGGACAAACACGACATTGAGGAAAAAAATGCACTATGACCCATCCTTTGATGTGAAAGAAAATTTTTATCATTGGTAATCGTGTTACACAATGATTGTTTATTTAAAGGAATGCAAGATAAATCGAATTCATATGGAAAGCTGGTCCAAAAATATAGTCCTTCGGAAATACTACCTAAGCCCATCAGTTTGTCAGTTGAAAGAGGCTGAAAGAAGCAATCGAAAAAGACACAACATGAATTTTCCTTACAAGCCCTAGAGATAGAAATGAGATTGAACTGAAAATCTAGTACATAGAGGACATTTTGAAGAGTAATGAGAGGACTAAGATTTACGGTATTAGTCATTGTAACATATGTGATATTTCCATTTGGCAGTTGCACTGAGATGGGAAAGCTTAATTGCTTATGAGCATTGGAAAAGAAACTTTTATCATAGATAATGTAGTCACTAGCATTTGAATCAATTATCCATTCATTTCTTGAAATGAAATTTATCAGACAATAGGAAATACCTAAGAAACTTCCCACCTTGTCAAAAGTATCCAATTTCTGCAATGCCTTCATGAGCTGCTGATATTGATCATAAGAAATAGGTTGATTAATTTTATCAGCATTCGGACCAGTTGGTCCAGTGACCTGATAAGCTATTGAGAAATCCTTTTTCTTTTTTCTTTGGGTTTACCATGTAATTTCCAACAATTATCAATTGTATGGTGTGGACGTTTGCAATAATCGCAACACAATTTACCTTTCCCTTTTGAATTTTGTCCATAATTTTTTGATGATGTGGCAAAAAATTGACCATTGGATGGTTTGGTCATCCATTTACCGTCTGATCCAGGCATGGGTAAAGAAAGACATGGACCGTCCAATCGCTGCATGTGATCTAGGCCGTCCGTTTTGTAACTTTTAAGGGTTCTGGACTCATCATCAAATCTCAGCTCTCTTCCTCTTCCAATTTGGCCTTGAGTTCTGCTTGCCGGGTCTCTCTGGATGTGCTCTCTCTGCTCACCGCGAGCTACGAGCGAGATGCTCTCTCCTCCTTTCGTGTGCTTCGACGAGGTAAGGCTCTGGCTTTCTTCTTGAATGGCTAGATGGTAAATCCGCTTGAGCGAGGGTATGGGATCCATGGCCAAAATCTGGGATCAAAACGGAAGGTATGTATTGTTTAAAATGAGGAGAAATCGGGTTACCTTTTTTCCTTCTTTTATGTCCTTATACTGTTGTAAGATCGATTCCGATCCATCGAGTTTCTCTTCGGCCGCTTCCAATTCATTCCGAAGTGCCAAGAGCTTGTTGAAGTATGTCATGATAGACATGTTTCCTTGCTTTAGTTCTGTGAGTGTTTGGGTAAGCAAAATTTTTTTCGCTCAATCCAATTTCCTGTACATTTCCAATTATGTTTTCCCACATAATTTTCGAGTCCTCTATCACGGATAATTCGGCTGCATCTGGTGCTATGCAATTGTTGATCTATGTTCGGATGCATTGATTGCATTTTTTCCATCGTCGCATCAAACGTTTGTCAGTCGGAATCGGAACAGTTCTATCAAGGAATCCATCCTTGTTCTTTGTAATGTGGGCATGTCGGAATTCTTGTGCCCATATCAAATAGTTTTCGATTCCTGAAAGTTGATATACAATGAGTTGGAGTTCTAGTCCGTCGGCTGTGGAGATGTAGAGCAAGTCATTGGGCTCGGATGACCACTGGTGGCCACGATTGGATACGTAGGGATTTGTTCCTAGATTTAAATTCCTCGATTCGGGTATTTGACCCGCGTTGAACCATTCTGGCCCAATGGTTGGGCTTGCCTCTTCTACGATTGGTGGGCCTCTATCGAGTTGAGTGTTATTTTCGTGGCCTAGATTTCTTGGCCACTGGACATTTTGGGTTGGCCTGGAGAACCATGAATTGGGATGTACTTGGACAAGCAACCATTGAAAGTTTTGGCCCAAATTTGGCTGGGCTTGGAAAGGAAGTTGGGCCCGGATGGGCTACTCTTGACTTGTGATGCCTTTAGCCAGTATGTTCAAGGTAGGATCTTGAACTTTTGAAACTCCTTGTAAGGTTGACTCCTCTGAAGTATGTTCGTCAAAAGCTGATGGCTAATTTTGGTTCATGGTATCGGTAAATTTTTTTTTTGTGTTTTAATGGTTGATTCAAATACCGATTCCCACGCTAGAGTGCTAACCTTGTTTTGCAGGTTTGTGTTTTACTGCAACAGTAAGGATCTAGGGTTTGTGCAGAAGCTAAACCACAAATTCGACACGCTTTGATACCACGAAAGAAGTTGAAGATAAAGATATTTGAAGGGAATTTGTTGTATGTCTTCAACTTGAATTTCTACATGTGCACTATTCTGTATATATAATACAAAATATGGATAATAAAAAGGAAAAAAATATATTCTAAGGAATCAACTCTAATTTAGATTGATTCATTCTAATCCCTGATTGATTTAGTGTATCAATCACAATCCAAATTGATTTTCGCATCTCAAGCACATCTTCCAAGAGTCTCGAGTATATCTTCTAATAGATTCATCCAATGTGACTAACGGAAAAGATTGACGTAGATTTTTATTGTTTTTTGAAGAGAAAGGTGCTAATGTGGTTGTCATGTTAGTCATTTTAGAAAAAGATTTTAAAAGGAAAAAGGAAATAAACAATAAAAAAGGAAAACTTAGATGTTATTTCAGACGTGTCCAACAAGTTCAAACTTGCGGCTATGACTACTCGAGCTTGAAGAACCTTGGAAGTTGGAGCTGTCATGGCTGAGCTTGCTCCGTCATTGTCGTCCATTTGTTCTCGCCGCTATTGCCGTCGCTAACTTCTCGGACACGTTCAAAACAACATATAGTTAAGCTCGAAGCGACACAATGATAAGGATTGGAATTCTCTGTTTTCGATAGTTTTCTTGATGATTTTAGTTGGGTTGCGGCACAATCAGCTCTATGCGCGAGCTCGGCCATGGCCAGGAGCACTGTCATTGCTGTTCACTTGGTCTTGTCGCTGCCACCTCAGCTACCACCAACTTGCCAGAGAGATCTACTACCATCCGAAACATCTAGGGTTCTCTTACTTTTCTTTTTGATGTGTTTATTTCCTTTCAATCTATCTTTTAATTTCTTTTAACTTTTTAAAATTGGCTAACATGGCAACCACGTTAGTATCTCTCTCTTTTCGGAAAATAAAAAAAAGCTACATTAGCTTTTATTGTTAACCAAATTGAATGGAGCTAATAGAGGGATTTGATTATACCAATGACAAGTTTTATAACTCGATTGCAGTTTTTGAAAGTTTTAGAACTCGATTACACATTTGTAACAAGTTTTAGGAGTTCTGACACACTTATCCTTTGTTTTTTTTATCAAGCAAAGAGGTTTGAAGACGTTTGTTTGGGAGTTTCCCTTGTCTTTAGTCAATTCTCTATTGAAAGGTGTTGGGTTTTAGATAGCAGAACCGTACCTTTTCCATTCCATGATCAATGATTGTTTCACTTTGTTGACACCTGAATTTGGCTATTCCATTTAGTCAATTATCATATGAGAAAATTAGGGGTCAATCCCTAGCCCTAAATAAAAGTATCATTTACATGGTGTTTCGCTGGAAATGATCCTAAACGAAATATCTCTAACTGAACATTAGGTCTCCATCTTTTTTGTAGGAATCGGGTTGTACAATGATTCGGACAAGAAACGATCGGTATGGCTATTATACGAACTAGACTAAACAATAAAGAATGCAGGTAAAGTAACTTGATAAGATAGATTCCTAAAAGAATCGTTAAGTGTTATTGATTGTGAATCCTTTATAATTGGTTCACTTTGACCTTTTATCGGCTCATACATAAGGTAACCGTGAAAAGCGATTATAATTCACATTCCAACTCTATCCTAGATTCCTGGCCTCGATTCCATTTGCCAATAACCGTATGATCTTATCCATTAGCGTTATCATTTGGCCCTGTCTCTACTTCGACTTTTTTCATCAAGTTTACAATCGGCCAACTTTGTCAATTCTCGACCATCACTGGTTCTTGTCGATAGCAGTCACTTATCTTTGCCATCGATTTGTTGAAATAATCTGTCGTCAATTTGTTGACAACACACCATGTATCTTCTCCGAATTATAATTTGAATAATTTTGGATGTCAACATATTCCCCCTTTGCGTTGAAAAGTCATACCACTTACCTTACCAAAAAAAAAAACATATTCCCCCTTCAAAAGAATTTTAAATCTTTTGAGTGCATCAATATGCTAGGGTTTATTCTTGGGATTTCTAACTAAACGCAAACTAGACTACTCTATTACTCTTACAATCGCTTTATGTTCTCTGTTTTGATGGGACACGTAACTTGATTGGCATAATCTTTCACCCTGATTTCCGCTGATCTATAAAACTGTCCTTTGGTGTTCAATTTATCTTTTTGCATTGCATCCAATATTGCATATTTATCTCAATTTAAGACTCCATCATCTTCAACCTTTTATTTGCTTCGAATTTTAGGTAATTTTCTTTTCCAATAACACCCTCATGTTGTCCAAAAGTGATTCCTCTTCATACTCATCATCAACGTTCTTGTCTTGTTTTGATCATTGACCGGAGAGCAAAGACAAATACAACCTTTTTCCATTGTTGCTTAATCCTTAGGATTCGAATTTGGCACTATGAACATTAGGTCCTACATCCCCGTATCTCTCTAATGTTGCTTTTCGTGATACCAAGAAGAGAAGCTTCCTTTCCAAAAGGAAGACATCATTGAGTTTGTGTAAACCTCACCATCGTAACTCTTTAGAGCATTCCCTGCTTTTGACCCTACTTTTTACCACTAGTATTTAAGGATAAGGTCTAAAAAAGAAGCTGTTCGGTGATCTATAAGAATTAATAAGGTCCTTCATTTCTATTGCTTTGATTGGAAACTCATCCTAAGTCTATTAGGTGGACTAACTAGCTTCTAGTCTCTATCCACAAATTATTTCTTCCTTTGCTCTAGGCCTATGATTGTTGTCCGATAATCTATCAGAATTAATAAGGTCTTTCTATTCTATTGTTTTGATTGGAAACTTATCCTAGGTTTATTAGGTGGACTAACTAGCTTCTGATCTCTATCCATCAATTGTTTCTTCTTTTACTCTAGGCTTATGACTGCTGTTTGGTGATCTATCAGAATTACTTAAGCCCTTCTATTCTATTGCTTTGATTGGAAACTCATCCTAGGTCTATTAGGTGGACTAACCAGCTTTTGGTCTCCATCCACCAATTGTTTCTTCCTTTGCTCTAGGCCTATGACTGTTTCTCTTGTTTATTTATGTGGTAATAACGGCCTTTGCCCTTGGGGAAAAGACTCGGGTCATGCTGACTAGCTAAATGTGCGTTCTTCAAATACCTTAAAAATGCCTCTTATGGTCATTCTTTGAGTAAGTTTAGTAAAGAATCTAGGAGGTCATCCAAGAAGAATGCACGGCTTTCCTTTTACTTAGGCTATCAAAGTACATCTTTTATCACTTAGTACTACAGGTTTCTAGAGACCTGGCGAATTTGACCTTTACCTTGCGGAATGTAAGCTTTTTGCACTTGGACGACTAGTTTTGGCCATTCGTTATAGGGCTCAAACCATGCTTCTATGTCGATGTATGAGGATATCTTTGTTAATTTTTACGGCCCTTTTTTGGATTCTTCAGGCCTAGACACAACTTTATTTTCTAGCCTATTTTGAGGAGTAGCACATTACTCCTTACCAATGGTACCGGTTCCGTCAATGATCTTCTGAATTTGAAAACTTTGGTTTGATGGTACTTTGTTGCCCTCAGCTACTGACTCAATTCTCTATTTTTTCTTGCTTCTTGAGGCACTTTTTGTCCATGGATTTGAGTAGTTATAATTTATGTCCATTTTTTTATGCAATCTCTACCCGGACCTTGATCTTGTTATATCGGTTGAGGAATTTTAGACTTGCGCTTTTGCTTCTGCCAATCTGCCTCTCAAATTCTCGAATCAGGGAAAATGTTATCTTGGCTTTGAGGTCAATCACCCTCAATTTTATGCGCGACAATTTTGGCTCACTTAAGAAATCTTAATGCACCATATCTATTCTATGGGGTTCCTTTTTCGACCCTAAGCGCAACACCCCACTCGCCAAGCCTTTTATTGCTAGTGGGAGATTGTGATGCCCTAAAACATACGTGCGACACTTGTCTTTTCTAGTTATTACTTACTAATTATTATGAGCATGCTAAAGCACATTAAAGCATTTACAATATCTAATATAAAACGATCACACGAGTTTAATAAAATACATATGCATTTTCCTTATATTAACATCAATATTGCAATACAACTTCCAAGCAAAATACAAAATATATAACTTCTGGGAAGGGTCAGGGTTATCTAACTTCAACACTATACTCCTACCTAAAAGTCTCTTCGGACAAAAGTCAAGTAACTACTATGGGTTGGCAACTTCGCCCATCAATTCGTTGCCATTGTCATCAAAACCCCTTAGCAGTATAACTAGTTCACCCTCGATGTTCAAGTACCATGCAACAAATTGATTGGAGATCCACTCTAGAAGCCCTACATCGACCTATATAGTGGAGTCGCTGACTCGAGTATAAACACACTTTCTAACACACTTGTAATGCATGAGAGCTCCTAAAAGCAGTAATGGTTGAGTATCCATCCTATAGATCTGAAAAATAAAGAAGCGAGTCAAGACCTGGTAAATGAAATCTTTAAGTCTAAGATAATAGATCCACTCACCACTTAACGTGGTATCAACAACAATTGTGATTTCAAGGCATCATAAAACAATAATGAATGACGAGTGCATGAGTAATTGTACTATATTTCCTATCATGACATATCAATGAAACATCAACAGCATTACATGAGATCAATCACTCACTGCACAAATATCACATAATATCTCATCGATTTTTACATATGAGTTTATATTTATCACTGGTCACAACCATCTCGATTCACGAATCATCTTGATAAATGAGGTATTGTGACCATCAACTCACGGATGACAAAAACATACATACCCATTTGCCATGTCTTTTAGCTTATCCATCACGGGTGTCATCTACATTAGCTAGCACAAATACACTATCGTAGATCCACATGATGATGGACATTTCTTAATATCATACAATGGCTACGCAAACCATGTCATACCGTGACTACATGAGCCATGTTCTTAGAATTAGATTATTTCCCTAACAAAAATTTCTCATTTTATAATTTTACCCGTAACTTTCGATTTTCATGCAACCAAGCCATAATAATTAAATTAAATACTAAATGCTATTATTTTGTGATCTAAAAGATACTAACATTTTATTTACACTATAAACATACCATATATTTTACAAACTATCAAAACAACCCACTTTTGGTTAATTAATACAATTTGCTCCAATTTTGCATAGTTAGACACATTGTCTAGATTAAGCAATTATCCCTAAAAATAACTTAACCACATATCATAATAAGATTTCCCAAGCTGTGGAGAGTCCCCACAACTTACAATTTTTGCAGATTTGTCCTTCACCTTGGTGAAATTACAAATTTTCCGTTAAAGCTTCTAAACTCAATTTTTAAAACTAGTTTGATTTCCCTAATTAATCTTACTTAATAACTCACTAATTATTAGGAAAATCCCTATGATATTTTGAAGATAACAAACATAATCAAATGCTACTAATATGTGTATTGATTGAGTTAATACCAGGTGATATATACACACGCCATAATATAGATGGTGTCTATAATGTGTGATCCTGATGTGCTTTGCCACAATCAAGAATGCTCTATCGATATGGAAGGATCACTGTCGATATCTAAGATGAACAAGGTATTGAGCGTGGAGATGTCTATAAGCTAGAATAAACTCTATAAAGGTGAATAGGGTGAAGGAATTTGATTGAGAGAGAACAAGTTGAGAAGAATGGGGATGGCCTTGAAAGGACCAAGATAAGATGAAAGGTTGGATGGCCTTTCGTGATGTTGAACAAGCTTAAAATGGTGATGTTTGTTGAAGCTTGGAAGGGCTGCACTTGTGAATGTGAATAGCTTGGTAGAATCATGATCGCCAATATGCTTGGAAGGACTAGAAGATAGAAGAGTGGATCGCCATTGAGATAGGAGATTGTTGACTGAGCGGTTCTCTTCAAATGAGGTGGAAAGACAATGACAATGTCGATGATTCAGTGAGTTTAGTGAAAACGTGGAATCAATGGTGATGCCAATGTCTTTGGATGTTGACTCGATCAATCAATGAATATAAGGAATCAACAGGGATACCGATGTCCTTTGAAGTCTTTATATGCTGAAAAAGCCAAGATGATTATTGAATGGTTGATCGTAAGTTATTCCACATGATTTTGTTTGTGGATAGCATCAATAGACTATTAACAATGTGCAATCCTAGTTATGGGTGAGGGGCAATGCAGATATTGAGTTAGCGAAGGTGCTGGCCATCTGATCAACTAATGAGAATGTTGATTAAGAAAAATCTATCCGTTATAAATGTTTGGAGTTCACATTAGAAGCACTTGAGATGTATCATAGTAGTTGTCCGCAGTAGTTTGACAAGTTTGAGAAACTACATAGATGCTGGTGAGCGAAATTAAGCCGTTTTGCTTATAGCAATGGTAATACCAATGGATACTTTATTGAGTTTATAGGCAAATGATCATCTAAGGGTTGGATGGCTATATATACTCAATCCAAGAGAAGTAGTGACATTGGGTGTTGGGTGAAAATGAACAAACCGAGTCTATAGCTCTTGAGTCTTCTTCTTTGTCTCGTAGCGGTTGTGATATTGATAATGTCTTTGCATTAGTGCTACTGAGTTGTAATAATAGAGAGTCAAATGTGCAAGTGCGAGTGCAAGTGTTTGTGTTCCGATCGTGTGATCTATTGTATAAAGGGAACAACACTAATCAATTATAACTTGCAATGCTGATTGCTAGTGGATTCTAGCCTTATTGTGGCTATTAGTCTTAAAAGTAGATGTAGGCTTGGAGATAAAACTGAACCACTATAAAACTTAGTGCTATCTTCTATCTCCTTACCATCAGCACTCTTGATTTTGTTATTTGTTTATCAGCACCACTTCTGATTACGTATTTGCTTGTTAGCAGTACTTTTAATTATGTTAAACTGTTTATGCCACTAGTGAAGTTTTAACTTGTTATATTCTGTAAAGTTCTTCATAGCTCTCTTTCAACCTATTCACCCCTTTCTAGTTTGTATTGTTAGCCCCAACACTAATTAAAACTAAGACTAATAGTGAACCCTGTTATCAGCCCCCTCTTACTCTTGTAAATTTCGAAATTGCCCCTAACATTGTCAAAATTTTACTACGATACCCTTTGTATGCCTAGTTTTTACTATTTTCACATTTTTCTCATTCAAGATGCAATAAAAGCTTTTAGTAATCTCTCGAAGACATACAAGGCATAGGAAAAGCTTTTTAATTTAAGCCCAACAATCACAGTAGTTTAACATACAGTTATTGAAACTTAATCACAGATAGAGTAAAATTTAGACTAAATGAACAATCAATCAATCAATTAAGCTCAAGAATACTAAGTAGATCATTCTTGCTTAGTCCTTAGAGTTTTCACTTACCTAAAGTGAAATCTTTAACAAAGGAAGCTCTTAATCACCTTGAACTCAAAATAAATACTAAAATTAACAAGTCTCATTCTTTAGAAAACAACAAAGCTAATATGATAAAAAGAAAGGGAAGTTCATGAATATATCTTGTAAGACACTAGATTGAAAGCGAGAGTTTGGACTTTGATTGGATCGAAAGAGAGTGGAATAAAAAAATTTGAAACTTGAAGATGTGAAATGGAGTTACACATTCAAGAGGAAGGGAAAAGGTATTTAATCTCTTATTTTCCACATTTATTTTATATTGAAGAGTAATTTGAAGTCACATTTTTTAGCTTATCTTAAAAGTAATAATATCAATTAACCAGTGTTAATAATAGATTATAAAGTTACTAGGATTAAAAATAATACTTCATGCATGAGGTCATAAAAACTTGCTTCAATGGATTCTATTAAGGGCATGTGGGCAATAATAATGCGAGAATTAAGACATTTGTTCAAGCTAAAAGAGTGACAAATGACATGGTTTGGTTGAAAAGATGGAGATATTAGGTTATTTTGAGTAGATGCTTTACATAGCGGCAAATAAATAGGAAAATTGACAGTTGTTTCTAATGTCGGTAAATTAGAAAATTATTTTGAAACTATTAAAAGTATTAACCAAATTTATAGAACCATAGAAACACCTCAACTCAATAAAATTTTAATGTTTGAAAATTATTCGATACGTATTTTAGAGCATATCGATTCCTGTTGATAATTACTAAACTAATATTATTATCTCAATGGTTAATATCATGAAAAATCCCAAACTGATACACTTGTGATAATTTTACCCCAAATTAGTTTTTTGACCACAAAAAACCCCAAACCCACCAAAAACCCCAAATTGATACATTTATAACAAATTTACTCTACGTTAGTTTCCGTTAAATTGAATTAATACCACAAAAAATCATAAATTGGTACACATATAACAAATGGAGGGCAAAAGATAAAACTGGTATGTCAGTTAACTATTGCATGTTATTTAACAAAGTAATTTGACAGTAAAATTTAACAGAAATAAACTGAGGGTAAATTTATCACAAGTGTACCAGTTTGGGATTTTTTATGATCAAAAAATTAGTTTAGGGTAAAATTGTCATAAGTGTGTCAGTTTGGGATTTTTTGTGATATTAATCCTTATCTCAATAACTTTCACTAACTTAATATCTTAAATAGCATGAACTACGAAGTAAATTTCGAATGTCACCGAGATTTACTGGTTCGTTATCAATCATTTTTTATATTTCAATTTTGGAGTTCGCCCTAAAGGTATTCCAACTTTCGAGGAGTGGTAGACCTCGTATCGACAGGTCTGGTCTTATTCTCTGAAATGATCGACTCCCTTATTGGCAGAATATTCCCGGCTCCCTCACCTACTGATGTAACTCCAGTGCCCAAGATATTTGAGTTTGGACAATATTCTCGTTAGGGTATAATCACTTTTATCTTATATATATGTATTTTTTTGTGATTATAATGCATCCCTATTTTGATTGCAACAGGGCCAGTTCACCGTTCCCGTCGTGGGCACAATCAAGATTGAGGTTCATGGAATTAATTCTTGTCGGCCAAGCACTACATAAGCATCTCCACCATCTTTGCTTGGCAGTCGGGACTCGTCTTCTGCTGTTCGCAGTGAGTTCCTTCACCCATTACCCCCGGTGACTTGGCAAAGTAGAGATTAGCTTACATTCTCTCTCTTGGATATCCTCACACTGCCTTTGATCCGAATATTGAAGGTGAACTTAGATTTTTATTTCTAGCTCTAGATCACGTGGTGAATTTTATTCCTTGTCTAGCTTTCCAGTGTGCCTATAGAGATTTCTCCATCCTCTTTGTAATTAGCCTTGGGGTTTTCAAAGACAACTATGCTAGTATTGCTATTGCCCAGGCCATACAGGACGAGTACTGGCATAAGGAGCCTAAAAAAAGAGGATGCCAAACTAATTTTAGAGGCACAACGCAAGCAATTTCAGGAAGACCAATATTAACATTTCCTACTCATGAAAGGCTTCGATTTGGATAGACCTTTTCCTCCCAATATTTTTCATTCAATTAGGCTGATGATGCTGCCATCGACTCGGACATCGAATTGATTCGCCAACAGTAAGAAGTTATCGATGCTCTCACTTAGAAATGTGAAAGGTCCTACCCTGTTGCTCAAGCACAGCTCTCCTGAAAATCCCAGTGCTGCGTCGAGAATACACTTTTGAAATTCATTTGGTCGACTTTGTATTGTCTTTGAAGCAACAGATCAACCTCCTACAATTGGTCCCTTTCAATGATGTTAATATTTCTCTTTATGAATGTAAATATCCATTTTCCACCAATTTGATGTTATTTCCCTAAAATCGACATTAATCAATTGGCGTTTGCCAATCGGTATTAATTTCCGGCCTTTGACGAATTTTTGATGTGATGTCCTATGTTTGTGATTCAAATCCACAACCAGTGTTAAAATGCTTTGTAACTGTCCTCCAAATATGATGGAACATGAATAGTTCTTTTCTTTCAACACTTAATCTAATGCATGCACATGTAATGATGGCTAATAATGAACTACATTTACCAACACAACGGCGATTTAATGGATGTCTTTCACAACTCATCACTTTATTTTACGAAAGTCTAAAACTTGTTGCGAAAGTGCAATTGAGTCCTAAAACTTACAAAAAGTGTAATCAAATTCTAAAACTTGTCAAATTAGTTTAAACAAGTCCTAAAGTTAATACCATCAATTTTTCAAACGGAAATTGGTGATGTGACATCCTAAAATTTGCTCATTTAGGATTTATGAAATGAGTGATTTTATGAACATACTTGTAGTTAGTTTTCATCCGGAACTGATCATTTCTAAGATACTAACCATTAGGGAAAGGCTAATTAGGGATTTAATTTCGCGCGACCAAAGAACTCGATCGTGAACTGACTTTTGACCACGAAAATTGTAAACGTGACATTTGAATCACCGTAGGCCGATCCAAGGATAGTCAAGGATCAGTTCGCCACTGTCATAGTAATGGATCGCAGGTGATTCTGCTGGACCACGAAATGAATTGATGAATGACCCTAAATCTTACCAAATGATTGTGCCCGTCGGATCTAGCGATCGATCCTCACGATTAAGTGACAATCAAAGTCGTCACGAATCGAATGAACTTGCAGGTGACTCGATTTATTATCAGTTACGGGTCAAATACGCGAATTTCCCCAAAAACCGCCAGTTAGTTTGAGAAACGATCGAGTTACGTTAAATAAAATTCAATTATTAATTAGAGCCCAAATTAGGCATCGGAAAATCAGGAAGTCATGATGAGACGTTAGGATGACGTTGTGGTTGGAATGTACAGCTTTGGATTTTCCCAAATCCTTCAGAAAATTCAAATTCGAAAATGGAAAAATGACCATTTTACTCTTGAAGGTTTATAAAAGGTAAGTGTTAAAGGGGAATGGTATTTTGGTTATTTTACCTTGATTTTTGAGTTGGACAATTTTGCCTTTGAAATTTTATGAAATTCCCAAATTGCCCTCGGATATTTTTGGAAAAGATTCGATCCGAGCCGTCGATCTTAAGATAAGATCGAATCTCGACCGTCGATCTTAAAATAAGATCGAATCTCGACCGTCGATTTAATTTGTGAAAGAAGGGCAAGATGGTAATTTGGCAATACCAATAATTGACTTTGGGATATTTAATCCCAAATCCCTCTCTCTCTCTCTCTCTCTCTCTCTCTCTCTCTCTCTCTCTCTCTCTCTCTCTCTCCTCTCGGCTCACTCCCCCTCTCTCTCACCGAACCAGCCGCCCTCCCTTGGCTACACCATCGCCGCTCACAGGCCATCGCCGCTGCCACCGTTCACCGTGCCCCCACCATCCCCCTCACCCCCTCGGTTCTCTCTCTCCCTCGTGTGGCTGTTGTCCACGGCCAAGGAAGCCATTGCCGCCGCTCACCGTCGCCACCGCCAAGCCACTCGTCGCTGCTCACCGTTGACCACTGCCCATTTTCCGCTCTAGCTGAGTTAGTCTAGAGTTCGGGTAAGTCACGCCCTAAACTGTATTTAGGACTTCGGGTATCGATGGACGAAATTGATTTGAATCGGATTTATTTAGACGCGATTTAGGCTAAATTAGGGGCTGTTTTGGGATTAGATTAGTGGACCGGTTTGAGGATCGATATTGGATGATTTTTTTATGGTGAAATGACGATATTTCGGGGCTGAATTGATGCTAGATTGATTACTGGAAATTGAAACTCGCTTTGGTGATTACATGGTCCAATTTGGAAATAAATGATGTCGGTTTGGCGTATTGTGGTGTGGCTGGTTGGTAGGGTTTAATATGGCTTGAAATTGAGCGTGGAAATGACGAAATTGTGGCTGTGAATGTGGGACCGTTAGTGGCCTTGTATGTTGGATGTACCGTGAATTGATTGATTGAAATGTACTTTGTTACGTGCACGCTCAGGCCGAATTGAATTGATTGTCAAATGATTGTGTTTGAATATCAATTGAGCATGAGAAAATGTGTGGTTTAGTGCGTGCATGGGCCAAGTGTGAATGGCCAATATGTTGGCACGTGGGTGTCGAGCATGTGAACAAGTGAGAAATCGTGTGCAGTGTGGTATGTGTGATTGTAGAAATTCCTGAGATGGTACCATTATGCGGGGATATTTATCTATCCTGAGGCGGTACGACTACGTGAGACGATGCCCGGTATTACCGGAAGATGGCCAACCTGAGGCAGTACTATTACGCGGGTTGTGTCGTAGGCAGTAAATGTTGAGTCTGAGGCGGTACCACTACGTGAGCAAAATACACGGCTTGAGGTGGTACCATTACGCGAGCCTTGAAGTGTTGTTATGAGTTAGTCGCAGTGAACCTGAGGCGGTACCATTACACGGGTCACTGGCGAGTTGAGATTGAGTTGGTCGCAGTAAGCCTGAGGCGATACTATTATGCGGGCCACTGGCGAGGCAAGTGTGTGATGGTCTCAATGAACTTGAGGCTGTACCACTACACGGGTCACTGACGAGTTATGTCGAAAGAATGTGATGAGGCTAAAACGAATGCATGAAACGTAAATTGAACGTGCATGTAAGTGGAAATAGTGTTGTTGTGACTAACGTGCAGGTTGCACACTGAAAGGCCCAGGTAAGTGGGAATGGTGTGCTTGCTTTGTGATGACTGAGTTTGTGATTGTGATTGTAATTATCTGGAGGTATGTGATAGCCTATGTGGGGTTTAGGGTTGTACTTATTGAGATATAATCTCATAGTTGTTTCAACCAATACTTTTCAGAACCTCGGCTTGAGCAATGAATCTCCCACTGTCGCCACTTGAACGTTTTGGAGTCCCGATAAACACTAACCACAGCGTTGTAGAGAATCCGATAGATGAAAATATGACCTGGGTTAAGCACACGACGATAGTTTGGGTAGATATAGGACTACCCCTCTGGCAGTCTCATACGCACACCGCTTGGTTCTTTAGAGACGGGGTAGATGAGTTTGGCCTCGTCTGTGGCTTCGACGTCTCCCTTAATGGAGTTGGGGATTGGGATCCGTTAGCCATACATCCTCCGGATGGCGAGATGACTAGTTTGGAGACTAGTCTAGCGCAGTCAGGATTTTAGCTTGCGTCTGCAGCACTGGAGCCTTCAGAAGCTGAGCATGAGCTGGAGTCAAAAGAATCTCAAGTGAGGTACTATCCAATGGATGTGGACCTTAAGGTGATCTTAGAGGAAGAACCTAAGGCAGAACCTAAAGAGGCCCTAGAAGATGAGCCTGAGGACGAGCTTGAAGAAGAACCGGTGCACATTCCCTTATATGAGCAATGGATTGATCCTAAATTTGTGCCAGAGGACGAGTTCTTTGAGGAGCCAGTTGAAGAGGAGCGGGATGAGGTTCCAGCTGAGTCGGGTAATATAAATAACTCGATCGAGATCGAGACCGAGCCAAAATCCTCAGAGGAGCAGTCGATTCAGGGAAATCCATATTCGGAGGATAAGGAGTCGGACTCAGAATGGATGCCGTCTCGCGGGCGAGGTGTACCATTTTTTAGGATAAGGAACCCAGGCTATCAATCCTTTTTGATGTCGGTGGTTAATAGTATAGAAGTTCGATGTGTTTGTGTATATAGTGGTTTGTAAATTGTGAATATTATAGGGTTAATACCACGAAAAATCCTAAATTGGTACACCTGTGACAATTTTACCTCGAACTAATTTTTTTACCACAAAAAATCCCAAACTGGTACACCTGTGATAAATTTACCCTAAATTTTCTTTTAACCACCAAAAATCCTAAACTGGTACGCTTATGATAATTTTACTCCGAACTATTTCTTTGACCACCAAAAACTCCACACCGATACACCTGTAATAATTTTACCCCCGAACTAATTTTTTGACCACTAAAAACCCCAAACTGGTATATTTGTGACAAATTTACCATCCGTTAGTGTCCATTAAATTATATTAATATCACAAAAAATCACAAATTGGTAAACTTGTAACAAACAGAAGGGTAAAACCCAAAATCGGTACACATGTAAATTATCACGTGTCATTAAACTTAGCAATTTGATAGTAAAATTTAACGGAAACTAATGGAGGGTAAATTTGTCATAGATATACCAGTTTGGGGTTTTTGGTAACTAAAAAATTAGTTCGGGGGTAAAATTATCACAGGTATACCAGTGTAGGGTTTTTGATGGTCAAAAAAATAGTTTGGGCTAAAATTATCATGGGTGTACCAGTTTAGGATTTTTTGTGATCAAAAAAATAGTTTGGGTAAATTTGTTACAGGTGTACTAGTTTGAGATTTTTCGTGGTATTAACCCAATATTATATAAGTTTGGATGAGCAATGAATATGTTTATTCTCTCTGATTACTCCAACTCTATTTGTCAAGGTATTTATGGTTTCCGCTGATCTCTATAAATCTCTGATGAATTGGAATTGGGTCAGCAATACCTTGGGATATCGCATCATTCGACCAGAGAAGTATATTGCGTGCTCGATGGGGTTCAGAGCATGACAGCTGACTTGGAATGTTTAAATGAATTTTTCTTTCATACGTGGCAGTTATTATTATTATTATTATTATTATTATTATTATTATTATTATTATTATTATTATATTCAAATTTTATATAAATTAAATTTTAAAAATTTTAAAAATCCAAAATTTACTTAAAAAAAGAAAACTGAAAAAAAAAATTACTAGGGTTGCATGTGGAAGTTGTGGCCGTTGTTCATTGCCGGAGGGGCCGGCTAACGTCATTAGCCCTGGGCAGGGGTGGCTAGCCCTGGCCAACCCCAGGCAAGGCCTCGCTGACCCTGGGTGAGGGCTGGCGACCCTTGCTAGGCCTGGGCGAGGGCGGCCAGATCTAGGCGATGCCGGTGCTCGCCCTAGCTTAGCGAGGTGAGGCGAGGCGAGGCGAGGCGAGGCGAGGCGAGGCTTGCCTAGATTTGGGTTGAGGGCACCTAGATCTGGGCGAGTCTCACAAGCCTCAGACAAGGGTCGGCGATGCCTCACCTAGGCCTAATGGGGGTTACCGACCCTCGCGTGGGGTTGGTAAGGCCTCATTCGGGGATGGTAGGGATCGGTGAGGCCTCGCCGGGGGCTGGCAAGGGCCGGCCACCCTCGCCCAAGGTTGGTGACCTCAGCCGGCCCCTCCAGCCACCTTCATCGACTCTCCTCTAGCAAAGCTCATTCTCCCTTTTTTCTTTCAGTTTTGTTTTGTTTTTTAATTTTTAACTTTTTTTAGTTTTTTCATTTAATTTAAATAATATTTGAATAAAAATTAATTAAAAATGCCACGTAGGACAGATAAATTAATTTAAAAATGCTATGTCAGCATTTTCGTTAGATAAATTAATGGTGTTAACTTTAGGACTTGTTTGAATTAATTTGACAAGTTTTAAGACTTGATTGTACTTTTGCAATAAATTTTAGGACTTCTAGTGAATATATCCCTTGCACTATAAAAGCTCTGTACTACGTACTCTAAACTTCATCCTTAACATTCTCAATTCTTTAGATTTCAAACTCTGATTTTCTTCTTCTTCCTGAGTATTCGCAAGTGTCGTTGCCTTTCACCCAATGGCTTTCTCCTTAGTTGAAGGCTATCCAAAATAGCTTCTTCTGCTGTCTTATCATTGTGACTTTGACACATCTGTTTTTTTTGTAAGGCTTTGACACATCTGTTAGACAGCTTGTTATCTAATTTTCCGATTCTTCTGCTATGCATACCTAGTTGACAATGGCTATAATAGTGAGCCAATGATCGTACTAAAAGATCTGTTGCTCTAACATCACCAGTGACCTAATATCTTTAGCTTTAACGAAATATCGTCACTCAATTAATCTTTAGATTCTTTGGTGCTGTTTACCAACAGAACAATTTTGTGATCTTTTTCCTTCATGGATATCAGTTTTGTTCTTTACACATTATCATGAACATATGCAAACATCATAGTAAATATTTTACTAAGGATAGTGTTGGGATCTTTAAAATTTCCTTAAGATGTTTCTCCAACAAAACTTTCATATAGATTGGTTGAAGAGTTGGTCCACTTTGCGGTGAATGCCTCTTTTTGGGATGCCATTTAACCTTAACTGGTTGATCATTATATGAGCCATGCATTAAATCATAACATAGTCTTGTAGGAATTACACGCAATACTACATTAAATCATAACATAGTCATAACATTATAACCACCCAACATTGGCTACCACACACAACCATTCTCAAGAGATGGGTTTAACAATCTACAAATCAGTGGCCCATAAAACAGCCTTATTTTTTTATCGAAAAAACGTAGCCCAGTTTGTTGAGTTATTCGATTGGATCAGTTCTATAAGACATATAGATCCTCTTGATCTTCACCTTACTCATTGAAACTTTCCTGAGTATACATGGTGAAAATGTTTTTGCATAAAAAATGAAATAGAAACATAAGCCAAGATGTAACGTGCAAACTACATGCTTGTGAATCTTTGCATTTCTATCTCGACGATAAAGGTATGGGGGAAAAAGTTCCAAAAACAATTGCACCGTAAAGGAGAATGCATATTAAAGAAAGGGAAAATGCCACAAAAAATTTTAAATCATGTCACTTGTGACACATTTACTCTGAACTTTTTTTTGTGATATGAAAAATCCTAAACTATGTCACTTGTGATAAATTTACCCTGAACTTTTTTTTATGACACGAAAAATTTCAAATTATGTCACTTATGACATATTTACCCCATAATTTTTTGATCCATGGGCATTTTCATCTTTTTACTTTTATTTTTTCCTTTCTTCTCTGGCGGAGGGAAGCCGGCGAGGGCGGTCCTCACCGGCAGTGGATTGGGCGAGGGCTGCCCTCGCCGGATCCAGCGAGGGTCGCCCGACGCCAGTGAGGGTCGCTCGATGCCGGCGAGGGTTGCCTATGCCTAGGTGGGCGAGTGCAGCCTTGCCTAACGCCAGCGAGGGTTGCCTTTGCCTGCCCAGGCATGGGTGACCCTTGCCGGCGTCGGGCTAAGGTCGTCCTCGCCCAACGCCAGATCTGGCGAGGGCAACTTCGCCAGACGCCGGCGAGGGTCGCCTTCGCTAGATTCAACGAAGGTAGCCCTTGCCCAACCCACCACTGGTGAGGACTGCCCTTGCCGGCTTCCCTCCACCGAAGAAGAAAGGAAAAAAAAAGGAAAAAGATAAAAATGCCCATGGGTCAAAGTATTATGGGGTAAATGCGTCATAAGTGGCATAGTTTGAAGTTTTTTGTGTCATAAAAAAAAGTTCAGATAAATTTGTCACAAGTGATATAGTTTTGAGTTTTTCATGTTACAAAAAAAATTTAGGGTAAATATGTCACAAGTGGTATAGTTTAGGGTTTTTGGTGGCATTTTCCCATAAAGGAAAGAGATGGTAGTAACAAGCTAATGACAAACTAATTCGATATCTACTTTTTCCATAAAACTTCAATAACATAGTAACACATCAATCAATATGAAAGGTTACCTTGTTCTTTAGAAACTCTAGATTGGTAGAAAGGGCCTGAATCAAGGATATCTATCCTGATGAAAAAAACAAATAGCATTTGATAGAAAATACAAAGCCAGATGACATGCAATGCATTATTAGATAAAAGAATGTTACTCAAGTATGTCACTATCCAAACTCAACAAGATATTGAATAATCATAGTGGTAGAAAGAAGGTCAAACATCAGCAAATTGACACATCTTTAAAGATTTTGTACAAGTGGAGTTTTACCATCAAATTGTCAAGAAGGATTTCTAATGGCAACACTTGATGAGTGCACATTAAGGAACTTTTGATGATTGTTGACAGGTCATGGAAAATGAATTGATGTAAAAATCATTGGTCTTCAATGTAGAGCACTCGGTGTAGCAAATTCTGTACAAAATTAACATTATTATCAATAAAAGTATTTGCCTAAGCATTTGTTTTATCATTGTTGCGACCTAAATTTCCTCAGGCTAATGGATTGTTAAAACTAAGCCTAACTCGAGCCCTCCCAAGCCCTACCAATTCGCAACTTAAGATTTAAGTTCTTAACGTGCAAATGTTTTTATGCTTGGAGTCGCCACTAATCTATTTGTGGTAGGTCGATTAGAAACCTAAATAAAACATAGGGAGATTTGTTTTATTCCTACGAACCAGAGATTCTAAACTCGAGGACTTGATTACGCTAGATCTAGTCTAACGCCCTTTCAGTACCTTTTCTTTTCAAAAAATATTTTTGCAAACAATTTGGATTCATTTTAACTTAGTTACTAGCACGTGAGGTGATCATGCGGGTGTGCAAACCATCAAAGTAACACCCAATAATCAAAACATTAAATAAATTGCAAGATTGGAAGAATTACTTACCTCGAAGCAACGTAAGCATCTGCATTGTTAGCTAGAAAATCACATCAACAATCCTAATATGATTTTTAATTAACAAGCAGTTCACTGAATATTTTTTAAGATTTTCACTTATTTAAATGAGAGCTAACCTATATGTAATGACGTGCAAAAATTAACGTGCGATTAATGCAGCCTAACATGCAAACTATATGTCATGCGACGATGGATCTAATTCTAATGACTGACAAATGATTTATTTTTGGTATTTTATGAAATTCGGAATTAAAAATGCCAATTATCTAAGCATGCAATTTTAGACTAAAGAAAGCAAATTAACCTATTCTAGAACACTCTTTTTGGTATTTTTTTTTATCGAAATTCGAAATTAAAATCAACCCGAAATGAACTATCAAGGTTAGAATAATATCTAATTAAACTAGAAAACAAATTACCCTAATTCCTAATTTAAATTAGAAATTATCATATCTGTCTAGCAAATCTTGGTTGTCCTATTCTATTCAAAAAAATGTTATCTAGATATATTCTAAACATGCAACATTATCGTTAAAGAAATCAATTCAAATTGCATCTAATCTTTTTGGCTTTTCTTTTAAAGAAACAAAATCAAATAAGAGATAAACACCACCATTAAATCAATATCCACACAATTCGCAAAATTTTTCTTATCAAATTTAAACGAGGTAAAGAAATCAAACTAACGGTCATATTTATAGGGTTATAGATATAAATGGAAAGTTGATTGGTCAAATTTGGAAAGTAAATAAAATTTATTATCGTGTCTAAGTGATTATAGACAAGATAACGATTTTCCGTATCGCCGCGTATCGTACCTTAGGGATAAGGTCGGATAGTCGTCCAGATACGTTGCTAAATTAGGTAAAATTCCTAATTTTAAGTGTTTCAAATATTGTGGGTATCGCAAATATTATCCTAAGATTTAGCGATCCACCAAAGAATATCCACGAAATATTCAAACACCGAAAACTTAGGAAATTAAATATTTCGGAAAATATTCGGATAATGACCTTACCTAATTTGCGGATATCTTCCAAATTCGAACTCAATGCCGGATCAAGCTTGCAGATCACGGGATGGGATGGCCAGTGGTGGTGCTCGGCGGCAGACGTGGCTACGAGGACGGCGGTGGTGGCGAGCCGGCTTTGCGCGGTGCTCTGGTTAGTTTGCAAAACAAGAACATGGGCCATGGCGGTGTAAGGATGCCATGGCTACAGAGGCAACGGGGAACACCGAGATAGATTGAGACGGCACCGGACGGTGAGTTCACGTCAATAACTTCATGGTATGGGGTTGCGGCACATGGTCACTAGCGAATGAAAAACAGCAACAGCAAGGCCAAAGCAACGAGGGCTGGTCTTCTCGAACGTGGCTATTTGGAGTTCACGCAATAACAATAGACAAACGTGCTGGAAAACAAGGGATAGCAGTCATAGCATAACATGTGGTCTTCCATCAATATGAACCAAAACCAGAGGACTAAAGAACTCCTGCAAAAGGGAAATTAAAAATAAAAGCGAAAATTTTGATGACTTCAGAAGCAAGGAGCGGTGGTTCTCTCGGTACTCGGCCGTGTGGCAGTTCACTGCTCGGTTGGGGGACTTCAAGACCTCGCCAGGACGTTGAAGTGGAGCTGTTGGCGGTGGCGAAGACTTGAACGCTACGAGGGTGTTGTAGTGTTGCAACGGCTTCGTGCAAGGCGCAATTGCTTCGTTTTTGACGCAGGGACTCGCGTACAGGACCCTCGCGGCCACTAGTCTGGCCGCAGGGAAGGTGGTGGCGATGGCTCGGGCACGCCGCAGCAGGGAGACACGGATGGTGGGAGCCGCAGCGCAGGTGCTGGCGGCTAGGCATGGGAGGCACCGTCGGGCACACACGCGACCAATTCTCTTTCACTGGTTGTTCTCACTCTCGCTATTCCTCATGTGTGTCTCTAGTATTCTCAAGAATTGCGTTCTGAAAATTATGAGAGTCCCCCCTGATTATGACGCATAACGACGTATTCATATCGCAACCCTAGGTCAATTAACTGGGCTTCCTAGCCCTAATGGGCTTAGACTTAGGCTTTTATCCCTTAATTTTTTTAGTTCCAAATGGGCTAAACTAATTCTGGCTAATTTAAGCTCATATTAAAACAATCAAGGCCTTTTAGACTTGTGAATTTTGGCCCCCAATCCCTTGAGTGAACCGAGTACTTGAGCTCGGTTTACGCGATGAATTTTCAGATTTCTCGCCATTGCTGGTCCGATATGGAATGCAATTAACCTATATGAACCTAAACTATATGCTATGCAATTTTAATATTTTTGTTTAGGGGTTAAAATTTAATCTCTAATTTTCTATGCAAATTATTATTAAATAGTCGATTGAAATTTAGGTACCAACAATCATGGTTCTTCAATCATTATGAGAAAATAATACCACCCATATACTTCTTGAGGTGATCCATGCCAAGACAAACAAGCCACTTCTTTGCTAACAGCGTTTACCACTTTGCTTCCCATCATTCTCAAATACGACTTTCCTGTGTCTATGGCAGAGTTTCGTCCAGAGTATTAGTCAACTTCAATCAATTTTGAGTGATTGATTATATTAGTAGTAGGAATGAAGGCAGGATGCGACTAATTTCTTTCTCTTCGTAGTGGACCAAGATCTATCAGTCTAAAACATGCACATAATACTATAAAGGAAAGAGTGGCACCCTAGATGCCCAAATCTCCAATGAACTTTGTCAATATGTTCAAACATGAGAAAGATTCTCCATCAAGGTACTGCATTGGCATGGGATAAAGCTTACAAAGGAGTCATTATTGTTTAAATAAGTCTCGAGTTTGAGCTCGAAACGAAAATATGAATATTCCGAATGGGTATTTTACGAACGTGTGAATATATATTTCCTATTTAGTGTCAAAGTCCAAGTTGGATAAAGATTCCATGCAATTCAGAAAAAAGAAAGAAATAAAAATCCTTTGGAGTTGGCAGCGGAAGATAAAAGGGCAATGTCGGACTTTGACTGTGAGTTCTATGGCGGGGGAAGAACAACATCGGTGTCAAAAGTTATATACGGAGGCCACTTTGATGCCAAAAATTTCAATCGGATCACTTAAGTGCTAAAAGTTGTGAAAAATAATCACTTAAGTGCCACTTTGCTGGAAATCCGACATGGCATTTTTTTTTATTAATTTCTCAAGTTGATATGGCTCGCCGGAGGCTGATGTGGCATTTTTTTTTCCTTTTCTTTATTTTTTCCTTTCTTTTCTTTCTTTTCTTTTCTTTTTTCTTATTTCCGATGGCCGGCGTCCGGCCACTGGCCATGACCAGCCTCGCCAAGCATCGCCTTCCTCCGGGTGAGGCTCGGCGAGGCCGCTGTGGCCTCGGCAAGGGCTAGCCTAGCCGGATTTGGAGAGGCGAGCCCTCGCCGGGGCTTGCCCTACCCAGGCGAGGTTCGAGATCGCCTGGGCAGGGTGAGCCTCGATGAGGGCTCGCCTCGCCAAATCCAACGAGCCTGGCGCTCGCCGGGGCTTGCCCTGCCTAGGCGAGGGTCGAGGTCGCCTAGGTAGGGCGAGCCCCGGCAATGGCTCGCCTTGCCAGATCTGGCGAGGCCGGCCCTTGCCGAGGCCACGGCTGCCTCGCCAGGCATCGCCTTTCTTCAGGCTAGGCTCGGTGAGGTAGCCGTGACCTCGGCGAGGGCTGACCTCGTAGGATTTGGTAAGGTGAGCCCTCACCAGGGCTCGCCCTGCCCAGAAGACCTCGACCCTCGCCTGGGCAGGGTGAGCCCCGGTGAGGGCTTACCTCGCCAGATCCGGCGAGGCCGGCCCTCGCCGAGGCCACGGCTGCCTCGCCCGGAGGAAGCCGATGCCCAGCGAGGCCGACCATGGTCGATGGCTGGCCTCCAGCCACCAGCCATGGTAGAAGAAGAAGAAGACAAAAATGAAAAAAGAATAGAAAGAAAAGAAAAAAGAAAAGAAAGAAAAAATCATAAAAAATTTTAAAAATTGAATTATATACATGGAAATGCTATGTGTCATTAAAATTTAAATATAAAAGCCACGTATTAAATTTGGTTAGAATTTCTCGTTGTTGACACTTAAGTGATCGTTTTTTCTCCTATTTGACACTTAAGTGATCACCGGCGTAAACTTTTGGCATCAAAGTGGTCTCCGTACACAACTTTTGGCACCAATGCTGTTCTTCCCCCGTTCTATGGCCAAAGATTATCCTAAGGGAAAGTCCAAATCTTGGACCTGTTGACCGAATTACACGCAATTTGCATCTCCTCGTTGAAGTTGGCCACTTAATCTTTTAGAAATATATTATATATTCTTGAACTTGGCTGCAAACAGAAGAAGTCTTGGTGTGCTGTTGTTGATGAAGAAGACTTCTTGAAGCGCCGTTGGCTTGCGAGTGATTAGTGTACAAAGACGTGCAGAGGGAATTCTTGAATTACATCCATGAAGTTAGTATTGAAGCGGACTATATTCTTGTGGTAAGAATTTGTGCATAATTCCTTTGTGAAATTGAGAGATTATTTCGTGAGGAATTATGGGATTAAACACTACGTGAGTTATTGGGTGTAATTGGGGCTTCGAAAATACTTAGAGTGTTTGAGTGACTTGAGTGCGGTTATGATCTCTGTGATATCGCTTAATCTATAGTGGAATTTCATACTACTCTCTCTGTGGACGTAGGTCACTACGATCGAATTATGCAAATTTCGTGTTCGATTTTCCTTTCTTCTGTCAATTTTACTGTTCGATCGCTTGGCTTCTACAAGAATTGATATTAGAGCTGAACTTGGCTGAGTTGAAGCAAATCGATGGTAACAAAAGAAGGAAAAGTAAGAATTGACAGATTTGATGAGAATGATTTTGGTTTTTGAAAGATGCAGATTGAGGATCATCTATATAAGATGAAACTATACTTGGCCCTGTATGGGGAGAAGCCAGAGACGATGAAGCAAGCTGACTAGGAATTGCTAAATAGACGAGTTTTGGGTGTTATTCGGCTGACGTTGGCTCGTCATGTTGCGTTTAACATTATGAATGAGAAGACCATTACGGGTTTGATGAAAGTCCTGTCGGACATGTACAAGAAGCCCTCTACGATCAGTGAAGTCTACTTGATGCGACGTCTGTTTAACTTAAAGATGAGCGAAGATGTGTCAGTTGCTGATCATATCAATAAATTCAATGTGATCGTTAGTCAATTGAGTTTAGTTGAGATTGATTTTGAAGATGAGGTACGTGCTTTGATTCTACTATCCTCATTGCTTGAGAGTTAGAAAACTATTGTTACTACTGTTAATAATTCCTCTGAGTCAACAAGTTTGACATTTGATGGTGTTCAAGATTTAATTCTGAGTGAAGACATCCATAGAAGAGAATCTGGTGAACATGTATCTATTACTTTAGTAGGTGAAAATAGAGGAAGAACCAGTACACGTGTTAGCAGAAGTAGTATAAACTTGAATAGACATAGTTAGTATAGGATTGGCGGTGTTGTATGTTGGAGTTGTGGCAAGAGAGACCATCTTAGAAGGGATTGTCTTAAGCTGAAGAACGACAAGGGTAAATGGATTAAAGTTGGGTCTGTGGATGATGTTGCAGTTATAGCAGACAGTAATTTGAATAGTGCTAATTATGTCTTGTTTATCACTGATGATTTGTCGTTTGACAGATGGATTATGGATTCTGGTTGTTCTTTTCACGCTATACCAAACAAGAATTGGTTTTCTACTTATCAATGCACGAATAGTAGTAAAGTGCAGTTGGGGAACATCGCGAAGTGCGATGTTGTCCGTGTTGGTGATGTTAGAATCAGAATGCATGATAGTATTATGAGGACATTGACTGGAGTGAGGTATGTTCCAGAGTTGAAGAAGAACCCTATTTCCTTGAGTGTCCTGGATTCAGCTAAGTGTCAGTATTCTTCAAAATGTGGAGTTCTGAAAATTATTCGAGTTGTCTTAGTGATAATGAAAGGAATCAGGCACAATAGCCTGTATGAGCTTTAAGGTAAAACAGTGACGGAATTCGCTACGGAGACGTCGGATGCATCTGTTCAAAAGTCTGAATTGTGGTATATGCGTTTGGAGCACATTAGCGAGAAAAGCCTGAATGTTCTAAGTGAAAGGAATTTGCTATGTGGTTATGTTGCTGATGAACTAAATGTATGTAGGTGTTGTGATTTAGATCAATAGCGAAAAGTGCAGTTTAGTACGACTGTCAGAAAAATCATGGATATTGTAGAATTAATTCACTTAGATGTTCGCAGGTTATCGTGGTTTCCTTCGAGAAAGAGAGTTAGATTTATGCTAATATTTGTTGATGACCACTTGAGAAAAATGTGGGTGTTTGTGCTTAAGCACAAGTTTGATGATGTTATCAAGATAGGACAGTTGAGAGCTTTGACAGTAAAACAATCAAGCATGTATGGATTGACAGTAGTTTGGAGTTTTGCTTGAAGCTGTTAAATGAATTCTGCATGAAGGAAGCCATAGTGAGACACCACACTAATGCTAGTGAATCACAACATGTTGCAGAGTTGATAAGCAAAACGTTACTAGAGACGGCCCATAAAATGATCTCTAGTGCTGGTATAGCTAGAAGATTCCTGGCGGATGTGCTTAGTACGGTGAGTTACTTGAAGAATAGATCCCCTTTGGCTGGATTGAATGTCGGACTCCCGAAGAAGCGTAGTCAAATAACATTGCCGATTATTCTGTTCTTAGTATATTTGGTTGTCCATGTTATATTCGAGTTACTGATGGTAAGCTCGATGGAAGGGCAAGAAAATGCATGTTCTTAGGTTATGCACAAGGTGAGTGGGGCTATAAGTTGTGGTGCCTATAATTAAATTCACCTGTTGTTAGTAGAGAAATTACATTTGATGAGTCTCTAATATTTCTGGATATGAGTGTTATTGGCAGTATTTATATGGATCTAAACGGTGTTCAACTTGAGATGGAGTTGTAATCAGAAACTCTTAAGGTAGCAAGTACTAACGAAGTAATCAACACCGATGGTGCTTGTAGCGAGGTGGAGCCTGTAGAACCAATAGTTGCTGTAACTGCTGATATTGATAAGATGCGCATTCAATTTCCTGACAGATATAGATGCAACAATAATTTTGCTTTATTTGTGGTAGAGGAAATTATGTACAAAAATCCTTGTGGAGCAATTAAAGGTTCATGTGGAGTTAGTGTTCTGATGAAGTCCACGGTTATGACAAAGTTCAAGCGAGACTTGGACTTGGAAGATGTCTGTGGTAGTTGAGCCCTTTAGGGATGTGGAAGAGTAGTAGCGAAATTTTGATTTTACTAAAACGATTATAACTTGGCTCAAACATCAAGCTAAGATGGAGATTGTTAAAATATGTCTCAAGTTTGAGCCCGAAACAAGAATTTGAATATTCCGAATCGGGTATTTTATGAACGTCCGAATATATATTTCCTAATTAATGTCAAAGTCCAAGTTGGATAAAGATTCCATGCAATTCAGAAAAAAGAAAGAAATAAAATATGTTTTGATAGCCATGCACATTATACTTGGGAGTTAGCCGCGGAAAATAAAAGGGCAATGTCGGACTTTGACTGTGAGTTCTATGGGCAAATATTATCCAAAGGGAAAGTCCAAATCTTGTACTTGTTGACCGAATTACACGCAATTTGCATCTCCCTGTTGAAGTCGACCACCGAATCTTTTGGAAATATATTATATATTCTTGAACTTGGCTGCAAGAAGTCTTGGCATACTATTGTTGATGAAGAAGACTTCTTGAAGCGCCACTAGCTTGCGAGTGCTTGGTGTGAGAAGATGTGCAAAGGGAATTCGTGAATTACATTCATGAAGTTAATGTTGAAGCGGATTCAATTCTTGTGGTAAGAATTTGTGTATAATTCCTTCGTGAGATTAATAGATTATTTCGTGAGGAATTATGAGGCTAAACACTGCGTGAGTTATTAGGTATAATTGGAGCTTGAAAAACACATAGAGTGTTTTAATGACTCGAGTGTGGTTGTAATCACCATTATATTGCTTGATTTATAATGGAATTTCATGCTGCTCTCCCCGTGAACATAGGTCACTACGACCAAACCACGTAAATTTGATGTCTGATTTATTTTTCTTTATTCTATCAATTTTGCTGTTCGATTGCTTTGTTTCCGCGACACTTATAGAATACAGAGACACAGTGAATCTTATATCTCCAGGGTGCTCAAAAGCTCATACTAAAAGAGATATAAATAAATATGTTCCCAATTGGAAAAAAACAAAATGAGCGAAAACTCCATTTTAATCCTTGCCAAGTTGTAATATGACTGACCATTTGAGTGGAAAAAAAATGAACACTATTCTTTAGAACATGCAGTATTAGAAAAAGAATACGACTTCAATGTTGTTGCTTGCCTATGAGGAGTTCAAAGTGTTGCATTCTCTATTTTCTCAGAAGTTAGGCACTGCTCAAGATGCAAAATACTTGTTCAGAGCCATCTAATTTTCTATTAAAACAGAATTGCAGATGATCTTAAAGTTATGTCTCCAATAGAATTTTAAGGGAAGACAATTTAAGCATGGTAAGTTCACTCTGACCACAGGATGACCTGGCTGCTCTGTTGAAAATAATTAAAAAGAAAAGGGCAGTGTAAACAAAGACATAGACATGTAGGAGAGCAGTGAGCTAAATTCAGACTCCAATGACAAAAACAAACTCAGACTGCAGCAAGATTAATCTGGACAGCAGCAAGATATTTATTCTTCGTCACAATAGAACGTAATAGAGTAGCAAGCACGACTCTACCGGATCAATAGGGCTAACGTCAGTAACAGTTGACATTAACTCACATTTCTCTATGAGAAGATGAAGATGAAAATCCCAATTGGAGATTCGCCAAAGCAAGGAAGTGATTTCAGTCTAATCATGTGTGAAAATTGTAAAGTCCCGGCCACTTCTTGTGCAGATCGTTGAGGGCGACCCTTGGTTGAGGCCGATGAGGGTGGTCCTCGCTTGAGGGTGGCCAGGGGAGCCCTCCCAAATTTGCGAGTCAGCATAGGTGCAATAAAATCTGCAATTTCACTCACCTTGAAGTCACGCTCGATGATGGTGGCGAAGAGGAGTGTCGATCTCACTGCTTGTAAAGATGACATCTTCTCTCAGTTTGTGTCGATTGAGTAAATACGAGCATTAGGTTATGCTGAGCTTGTTTCTCTAAAATGACTATTTTTCTTTTTATTCCGGGAAATGAAAAGAGAACAGAAAAACAGAAAAATAAATCGGTTACCAAACAGGCCCTAGGTTTTTGCGTCCACTGCAGATGCACAAGAAAGCCAATGCTTTCGCCAACTTGAAAATCACAACTCGAACGCTAAAGGAATTTCTTGTTTCCACATGGATCTTTACTTCAGTCGAAGACTGATACCAGGGCAATCATTCATTAAGAGGGTTGTATGTCTGCGAAGATGAGCTTAAACCCTCCTTCCCAACTCCTCATGTATTTTAAATTGAGGACGAAGCATTGTGGGTTATAAAAACGTCGCGTCCTTTAAGATGAACTCACTTATTACTGGAGTTGACATAATGTGGAACACTACAACTCTCGTTTCTCCTCATTTTTTTGGTAATTGCGGAAGAAGAAACCTTTGCTGTATTCTTTTTTCGATGTTTACAGAATTGATTTACAATCAGTGCAGCTCAGCCTCTAACTTTTTTCTTCATGATTTGGCAGGAAAATTTTTTTAATAGGGTTTATTTTGAGAGAGAAATTAGCACCGTGCCACTTCCTTGTCGTCACCGTGTTCTTTGCAGCTAAGATTATGCGTATCACAGCTGTTGAAAGTGTCTCGCAGTTATTGTAACTCCATATACTTTGCAAATCTGTTTTCTCCCTTTTGAGTGACTATTGTTTTTTTTCATATAAATCAGCTGGAGTGGGGCTAGCAGAAGGACAAAGAACTCTCAACCCTAACTGATGTTTATACAGATACTTCGTGAATGGTGTTACTTGTTTGAGTAAAAATTACTGAATTTTCAGAATAGAATGTTCAAATCTTTTTTTCTGTTTTGTTCCCTGTATCCTTCATTCTCAATTGTAATACTCTGTACTTGTATCATGAGTTCTTAATCCTTATGAGCCAAGGTTGATCACTCCTCTTGTGCCACACAATCTTTATAAGTTTCAGCGTGTTTGCGTGGCAAATATTACATCTTTACTAATGCTATCGATGTCACATGCGGCATTCTTTTTTTTCGTCTCTACCAGTTATATGGAGTAGCGGTAGTATTAACCCTTATGTTTAGCTTGACGATGATTATCAGTGGGATGATGCTTTATGAGAACATGCATATTCATGTGTCATCGGGTTTGTGCAAGTCAGTCGTGCCATCTTCTATTCTTATTATTTGATACAATTTGTGTTTTTGGGCAAACAAATGAGTTAAAACGTGTCAAATCGTATTAGTTTTGAGCTAGTCATATTTGTGTTGTGTTGGGTAGGGTTCTTGGATGAACAATTGCCTCTTTTAGTCTAAGAAATCAGGGTTTCCATTCTTTTACTACTCATACAACAACCTAAATCCACATGCGTGAAATATCTTTGACCTTGATTAATTACACAGGCCATGTTCCCACTCTGCCTAAGATTTCAAGTGAACTATTGTTTACCAGAATTTATGAATAATCTCATTATTTTCACATATCTCGTATATTGTCTAACTCACAGCTGCAGTTTGATTTCACAAAATGCTTTATTTCGATATCAATGAATAAGTCCGTATATTTGTTCATCAAGTGCGAACATGACTTGGTCGACAATCCAGCTGAGGATGATGATTACATTAAGTAAAGATTGTCAAGATATTTTGATATTCAGACTTAAAGCGAACAAAAGGTAAAAACTACAGGTTCATGCGGAATGGTATGCACGACACTAAGAACAAAACACATTTACTTTACCTTCATAATATGATGGCATTTCAGTTGCAAATGGCAACAGATAGACAAAAAATTTGTTGCTCATCTCATATTTGTGAAGGTTTGCATGAGTACATATTTCACTTCTAACTAATGGACAATGATCTTATTTAGAAGGGATGAATTTCCATGGCAAGTCTTTCCCAAGAACATGAGTTACCAACCAATACCATCTTGGGGGATACAACGAACATGATCAGAACTGAACATGAAGAATGCAAGATCAATTAAATCATTATAATGAAGACGCAATCACAGTAAAACTTGGACAGCACAACTCTTTTTTAAGCGGTCAAAACCAAAGCTGCCGGCTTAGACTTGGGCAAGATGATACCGACTCTATCCTGAATCCTCGATTGCCTTGGGCACATCCGCAATCTTCTTGGTGAAATCACCAAAACATTCATCGACTGTCTTAAAAGGCATGTCGGGATACAGAGAGGTTACTTCAACATCAGTCGGCTTGTCCAAAGAGTAATTGACCTGGCATCCCTTTATGAATATGTCATGGGTTAGTGCGGCAACGACACTTCACGGGATCATCATTTCTACGAAAAGACGGTTCAAGGTTTTCATGAGTTCGAGCAAATCAAACTATACAAAGTTAATGCTAAAGGGATAGATTATTTAATGCACCTTGGGCAGCAGAAAGAAGGTCATCTTCAGTTACGGTAACTCTGGCGAGCTTGAGCCCTATTTTCTCCTCCCACAATGACACAAGCTCATTGATGCTCAGGACATTTGTGGAAGGTCGAAAATGTACCGTCTTATTCAGGGTTCGATCGTTGTCGAGACATTTCATAGTGAACTTGCCTATATCGCTGCCTGCCACGAAAAAAGCTGTGCCAGCAGAGGCGCAGAACATCAAGAGCAAGTCTCATCGAGATCGATCATCCCAAATCATATCTAACTCGAAAAATTAGACAAACCATGAGAACAATCAATTTTTAGTAACAACTTTACTGAATCTAACTTGACATAGGGCATGTATACGTATCTAATACAGATTGCCCATAAACTATTCTTGATGGGTAACAAATATGAATCCAAAAGGACCTTTTGATTCACGTGCTAGATGCTTAACTACGTTCCCCATACCCGACATAACTCTTGCAGGGTTGAATATCTTGAATAAAATATTTATTATTAATTTTCTCAAACCAAGTCCAACCAAACAGTTCCACTTTACAATTGATGATCAAGATAGGTTCTACTGAAGTTTCTATCTACTTGTCAAACCAAGTCCAACCAAACAGCTTGGTTTCAAATAAGAATATTAAGTGAGCAAGCCTCTATTAAAAAAAAAACATTAACTGATAAACAATTTTAAAGTGCAATTTCCACTTTAAAATTGATAATCGAGATCAAACAACTTGTCTTTATTTAAGAACATTTAGTGAGCAAGTCTTTATTAAAAAAACAAAACTGGCAATCATTAAAATAGCAATTTCACCATACGAGATTAATGCGCATCTAATCTGCAAGTGTGATCTCACCATCAAATGGTCGAGAACTTATTGTTTGGCGTGATATGAGATCACGTCCCTCGTTCTTTAATCGTTTTTTAACCTTTCTTACATTCGAAAGTTGCCTCGACGTGATATAAAGAATTTAAGGTTGATCATTGACTTTCAAGGTAGCTCTCTTTGACGACATGCATTAATGCATCTTCAACTTGTGAAAAGAGGCTGAATAGTTCGATTGTTCAGCACTTGTTTATTCACTCAACAAAACAGCTAGCAAGGCCAGCGGGCTCAAAGGATTCGACTCCAAATCAAACCCCAAATTTTCCCTACCGACAAAACAGTATCATGCTATTCACTATACTTATACAAGATTGTATTACCAATTAATGCCACTAATATTTTGCTTATCAATTCTTCAATCTCGTTGTCGAATTACCTATCAAATATTTCGCATGCATGTTATTAACAGTTTCAAGTGCGACATAAACATGATCATATGATATATTTGAGTACGTCAGCCTATTATGTAAATCTCACATGTAACGTAATATTTTCAAGCGACAAGAGCGCGTACCTTTGACGGTGTCGTCACCGTAGATGTGGAAGTGGTCCAATGGCAGGAGAACATCAACGGGATGGGTGTTGTCATGGTAAGGCCAGGCTGCAATCGAGTTGCAACAGATGTAGGTGTAGGGCACACTCGAACCTTCGATCAACCTCCTCACTTTCCTATTCTTCTCGTATATGGCTAACCCTGGTTCCATTGGGTCTGCTCGGTCTATGTCGTGCCCAAATTCAGATGGCACAAACCTCTGCTCAATAATAACTCACTCATCAAAACTCATTACTGAATAATTTTCTAGATTATATTGATGTTTCAACAATTGAATAGTGATTTTATTATTTTCTGATTTCAATCATTATTCTTATTATGTGAGAAATAGTATGTGAAAACGTTACTCAAAGTATCACGAAAGTCACAAAAGTAAGTGGATTCTAAGCTTCTAGATTTGGCCAAAAAAGTATTAAAACTTATATATGTGCTGTATAGCCCGTGTAAAGCATTAACTACACAAGCCATGTGATATTCTCATGTGTACAAAACAACAAGCAAAGCTGACAAAGTTCGATTATGGAAAGATCTATTGCACACACAATAGTGCAAAATCTTCAATATTCTTTCATTTTTCTTCGTAAGCAAAGAGATTGTGCTAAGTGTGACTTATCATCTTAATCAATTATTGTGCTCATTTCCTGACACTTACCAACTCGATCAATCATGGTGTATCATGAACGTGGAAAAATACATCTCAATCGCCCATCTATTACCGACTTGATTATAAGTTAGTTCATGATGATTTATGAAATATGATGTTTTATTAAAATGAAAGGCTTTTTCAGCAGTTGCACTTAGATCACATATGCATCCTTCTTACCAATCCATGACTCTAAATTGACAAGAAATAAAAATTCCAGTGCATTGAATTGAAATCGGAAGCTTTAAAACTTGTTACGAAAGTGTGACGAGTAGTAAAACTTTCAAATTGAAATTAAGTCCTAAACGATTTCACCTATTAGAGTACTTAAATATTAAACCACGCATTTATCTAATAACTTAAGTTTTTAGAATAGTTGGCATGGTCCCACAAAATCTCACATGGTATCAAAGTTGGAGGTCATGGGTTCAAATCTTTCTAGGCCCTATTTGCCTCCTTAATTAAATATATCCATGCTTAGGACTAAGCAAAAAGACCAGATTAAGTGTGAGAAGGAGTGTTAGAGTAATTAAATATTAAACCACACTTTCATCAAATAGCTTAAGCTTTTAAAACAGTTGGCTGTGGTCTACAAATCTCACATCAATGATTTGACAAGTTTTAGAATTTCATTGCATTATTAGAAATTTTAGAATTGATTGCACTTTTGCAATAACTTTTAAGATTTTTGGTATGATCATCGCATAAAAACAAAATAAGTAACAAGAAAAACACCTTAATAGTGCCGACTGATTTAATGGCCTCAACAAGAACAAACTGCTCTAAAATGCTTTCCCCACCAACCGCTGATATCACAGTCTCAATCTTGTGTTCCTTCAATATCTTCTCCATTGTCGCTTTGTCATTTGATGATCCCTGAAAAAGAAACCCATTATTACAAAAACCATAAACAACAGAAAAACTCACAAAAAACTTATGTCTGAAGCAAAAATTTACTTAAAGTATGATGGCTCCCTTCTCTTGTAGAGACATGATAGCATTGGCTTTCGCCCTGCAGGAGCTCACACGACCACCTTGGACCTGAAGGTACGTGGGCTGACCGAATGCCGGGCTTGCCTCCGCCACAAACCGCCCAATGAACCTAGTTGAGCCGATGATCAAGGTTCGGCCACTCTCCTCGACTCTTGGAATTGCACTCCCCATGACTCTCTCTCTCTCTCTCTCTCTCTCTCTAAGTATATGAAGGAAGTAGGGGTGAGCAGTTCTAAATTCTTTATAGGTTCCACCTGGAACCTACCCTCGGGTATAGGTTCTTCGTTTTTTGGAACCTGGAACCTACCCATCGGAACCTAGAACCTAGAACCTACCTTGTCACAGGTTTTAGGGTAGGTTCTAGGATTTAACAGGTTCTTTTTTTTATTTCATTTTTAGTTAAACAAAATAAAAATAAACGCAATAATATTGATCAAGCTTGTTATTTACCAAAGAGATTACAAAAGACTAATTTTCTTGGCATTACGATTAAAATAAATACAATTAAAATGAAAAGCCATTGCATGAATCAATACTAGGGGTGAGCGATTTTATGTTCCGTATAGTCCACTTAGAACTTATCCATGAGAATATGCTCATCATTTTTTCGAACCCATAATCTACTTTATCACAAGTTCTAGGGTCTACCAAATTCCACCAGTATTATTAAATGATCAATTGCAGTGAATCGTCACCTTTAATGACTATCACTTGCTGCTATTATCCACTGATCATAACTTATATTTAGACACAAGAAGAATTTGAAACATTTAACAAGTCATAAAATGAAAGCTCAGACTAGTAGTTCTAGATTATACACTTATTATCCAACGTCAAGAAACACCGTAGGATCACATGAAGATGTAGACCAAGAAAAAACACAACAAATTTGTTTAAGTTTCAGGTTCAAGCTTCCCCTACTTAAGATCTGGAACTTGCTCGTCGAAATAGGTTCCTCAATTTTTGAAACCTAGAACCTACCCTACATATCTTGAAAACTGGAACCTATAGGTTCTTACGTGTCAAGTTCTTAGGTTCTAGGTTCTGCCCTAGAACCATGCTCACCCTTAGAAGGAAGTACACACGAGAGTTTATCACACCAAAAAATGGCCAAGAGATGTTCCATTTAAAAGGAGGTATGAGCCACACTACCCTTCAATACGCAAGTTGATAAATGTGAGCTTTACTTCATTTTGATATTTCTAAAAATAGCCCCCGAAGTTATATACCTATTTGTCAACGTGATACTAGAGTCAATCGTAACACCAAAATTGCATGTTCTTCGCGTATGATCGGTAGGCTTCCACCAACACGTCTGGTTTCACGTCCGCTCGACCGGTAGATATGAGGAGGATTGATCTATATTTTGCTTAGATGATGATACTATTGAGACTTGGCTTTATTTTATAGCTTTAAACAACACATTTTCGCGATCAGCTAAACTATGATTGAATAAAGCGATTTTGAACAATTGGAAAATTCTTTTTTCACGAGTATGACGTAAAACCGATAGGACCGTATGACTCTAGGGATTTGAACTCCTCCCAAACGCTGCAAATGGCAGTGAATTTGATTATGATATTATTGTGAGTTCTCTTTTTCCCGTTGATCTCACGATAAGTTTGAGTCATTACCACATACAAATCCTTAGTTTTTCTTTATTTTCTTTTGCTGAAATAAGTACCAGAAGTCCTAAAAATTTGTCGTGAAAAGTGTAATCGATTCCTAAAATTTTTAAAAAATCTATTAAGTCCTAAAACTTTTCAAATCGATGCAGTCAAGTCACTCCATTAGCTTCGTCCAATGTGACTAACGGAAAAGGATAATGTAGCTGATAAAGGTGCTGACGTGGTTGTCATGTTAGTCGTTTTAGAAAAAAAAAAAACAAAGACATTAAAAGGAAAAATAAAATAAACAATAAAAAAAAGGAAAACCAAGATGTTGTTTTGGACGTATCCGGCAAGTTGGCTGTGTCAATGATGATGAGAACAAATGGACGGCGATGACGAAGCAAGCTCGGCCATAACAGCTCCAACTTTCAGGGTTCTTCAAGCTTGTGGTCATGGCCACCCGAGCTTGGTTGAACTCGCGGCTATGGCTGCTCGACCTTAAAGAAGCCTGGAAGCTGAACGAGCCATGGCAGAGCTCGACGGACCTAGTCTATCTTCTGAACTTTGTTGGAACAAAATTCATGGATTCTGCCATGAAAGGCACCATTTGACCATAATGCACATAACCTGTTTAATTGAATTCCAGTGTGATATGTTGGGTTTGATCGAGCTGCTATAGAGTGAATTCGATGAAATCTTTGTTGGATTAACGGATGTTGTAGGAGTAGAAGTACAGACACTATAAAATTAGTTTCCAGTAAATCAATTCATCTCACTGGAGTTTTCTCACTTTTAATTTCTTTTGTTGTGCACACGATGCTTGTCGATCGGAGGTGGCGTTCTCTCTTTGGAAGCCTTCGCAAACATAGAGTTAAGCTCGAAGCAACACAATGATAAGGATTCGAATTCTCTTTTTTCAATAGTTTTTTGGTGGTTTTAGTTGGGTTTCAGCAAAATCAGCTCTATGCGAATGGATAGGTAGCATCTGGCGCAATATTCTTGCGCAACATGGGATCAGACGTAATGTATAGGGATGGAATGAAGAGCTTCAATGGATGGTTAGAGCAACAAGAGGCAAAGATTTGGCAGCGAAACTCCTCAAAGCATCTTTCCTAGCGACTGTATATTGCACTTGGATGGAGCGCAACCATAGGCGGTTTCAAAACAATCCAACTGACATTCAGATTATTTTAGTGAAGGTGCAGAAAAATGTAAGAGGTAGAGCTTCGCTATACCAAAAAATCAAACCTTCGCAAGCTAACGTTGTTTTAGCTAGTTTATGGAGACTTTTCACCTCCATATTCTCGAATTATTAATACTAGTTGTAATGTCGGGAAATGCCCATAAGCTGATGTACATCATCTGTTATCTACTACTTACATTTTACACAAAAAAAAATCAGCTCTATGTGCGTACTCGGCCATGGCTACGAGCACTGTCATTGCCGTCCACTTGGTCCCATCACCACCGCTATCGCCGCCAACTTGCCGAGAGATCTACTGCTGTCCGAAACATCTAGGGTTTTCTTCCTTTCTTTTTTTGTTTATTTCCTTTCAATATATCTTTCAATTTATTTTAATTTTTTTAAAATGGCTAACGTGGCAACCACGTCAGTATCTCTCTTTTTAGAAAACAATAAAAAAAATCACATCAGCTTTTTCCGTTAACCAAATTGAATGGAGCTAATAGAGGAAGTTAATTATACAGATTTGATAAGTTTTAGAACTTTATTGCACTTTTTGAAAATCTTAGGACTCGATTGCACTTTTGCCACAAGTTTTAGGATTTCTAATACACTTATCTTTTGTTTTCTTTTATCAAGCAAAGTAGTTTGAAGACATTTATTCGTGAATTTCCCTTGTTTTTAGTCAATTCTCTAATGAAAAGTGTTGGGTTTGAGCTAGCAGAACCGTACCTTTTGCATTCCATGATCACCGATTGGTTCACTTTGTTGACACCTGAATTTGGTTATTCCATTTAGTCAATTATCACACAAGAAAATCAGGGGTCAATCCTGAACCCTAAATAAAATATCATTAACATGATTTACATGACACTGATTTAATTTGTTTGTTGTCCGACTGGTGTTTGGAGCAGATACTTGAGCATTTGGCAGATCTCAAGTCTCCTTGGAACTGCCCCCATGGGAGGCCGACCATGCGTCATTGGGTTGACTTGACGGCAATATGCAAAAAAAGACTTTGCTTAGTAGGGTTACTTTGAGAGAGAAACTAGCGCCGTACCACTTCCTCGTCGTCACAATGTTCTTTGCAGGTAAGGGAACGCTAGATCAACTGGGTGATGGCAAATGGTATCAAAGCAAGTCAATCCAAGGTGTAATGGACCTTCGTTCCGGCACAACATCCGTCCAGGTTGAGGACCAACAAGGCGAGAAGGCCGTGGAGGAACGAAGTAGGAGAACCACCAAGCAACAAGTCATCAAGGAAAAGAAGAACTGCGGGAGTTCGAGGGACATGTTGCATGAGATGGAAGCTTGTATAGCGAAGATGGAGATTGCCATGGGTAATGTCTAGGGTATGGTAAAATGAAATGTTCACAAGCATCGAAGGGCACAACACCGAAAAGGGGCAACTCCATGCAGAGGTGCAAGGTCTTAAATTTGACATGGGTGAGCTCCTAGAAGAGATGTTGGGCATTTTGACCACGGCGGCTGATGAACTCTGGCAGTAGGACAATGCCTTTGATGGCTATGCGCATGGAGATGATCAAGCTCAAGGTAAAGCTTGCCAAGGTGAAAGTCGCACATGTAAAGCAAGGGGAGGGGGCTAATCACTGTGCAACTTGATCCACGAATAGACACTCCTAAGAAAAAAGAGTTCAAGGACTCAAGGGTGGCTAAAGACGTGAATAACTTCATGTGGTACATGGACCAATACTTCCGAGCAACAGGAGCGATGAAAGTAGCAGCAAACCCATCACAACTTGGGAGACGTTCATCGAGGAGTTTCAACGACAGTATTACCCAACTATGTGAACGAAGAAGCTTGGGATGAACTCCGTCACCTAGAGCAAAGAGGTGGAGTCCAAGAGTATGTGAAGAAGTTCTTGAAGTTGCTGCTGCAAATCCCCCATGAACGATGCAGAGACTTTGTTGAATTTTATGTCTCGAGTTTGAATTGTTTACGGAACGTGACTCGCTTGGATAAATTTCATAATTTATCGTGAAGATATATATATTTTCTTTTAGAGAAAATATTCAAAATTGCCTATAAAAGAAATCCTTCTGATGGCACATAAAGGGAAGGACGTCTTCAACAGATAAGGAAAACTGGTGGGCCCTGGTCAAAGTTATTCTTTGTTGACTCTTGAAATTAAATAATAAAATAAAAGAGAAAGAAGGGGCACACATATAAAAGGCATGGTATCTTCTGCAAGGGTTTTGTAGCCGTACTCGTACAGAGCCGCACTAGCCGCGAACGTCCAGGAAGCCCTCAAAGAAGAAGCGCCGCTCGAGAACAAAAGAAAAGAACGTACAGTGGTTCTTGGTTTCGATTGTACGAGAGCGTTTCGCTTTGGGCTTCAACGCGCGGTGATTTGTGCAGTGAGTTTATTTGTCCAATTAAATTGTTTATTCATAAACACTTTGGATTTTGGGCTTAAATCTAGGTGTGGGAAACACTCGAGCGTTTGAGCGATTTGTAACTCTAATTCTTCGATTGTAGTGGGTTATTTGTTGCTGGCTCTCCCCGTGGATGTAGGTACCGATATTCGGACTGAACTACGTAAATCTATGGTGTTCATTATCGTTTCTCGTTTATTTCTCTGGTATCTTCGCATTAACTTAATTTGCAAGATCCTGTCGTTTCCGCGTTATATTTCCAACAGACTTATTATCAATTCATGGGTGATCTCAAGCCATGGTAAAGCAGGAGCTAAAGCGGCATAACGCGAGGGACCTCTCAACAGCCCTGTCCATGGCTGAGACCCTCATGGAGTATAGGGGAACTTTGAAGATAAGTCGGACTCCCGACCGAAACTAAAGGCACTGGTGGGGGAGATCGTAGCAAGTTACACCGCCCAAGTGAAAACAAATCGCTCGTGGCCCCAATGAAGGCAAAGCCGGAGTTGAGCAATGGAGGCCAAAAGAAGGGACGCTTTTTTTTCAAGTGCTTCCGATGTGATGGACCGCACATGGCTCATGATTACCCAACACGAGGAAAGCTCGCCACACTTGTCAAGGCTCATGAGGAAGAGAAAGAAGAGACGCGGCTAGGCTCGCTGCAGATCCCAAGTTCCATCAAATCAAAGAAAGGGAATAAGCCCCCAAGGGACTCATGTTCGCGGATATGACGATCAGGGGAACCATGATAAGTGCCCTCTTGGATACTGGTGTGTCCGATTCTTCATCTCAGAAGAAGCCGCAAAGAAACTCATCCTTCCGGTTGAGAAGGGAGCCGGGTGGCTCAAAATAGTGACTTCCCAGGAGGTCTCGATGTGCAACATGGCTAAGGATGTGGAAGTTCACATCGAGTAATGGAGGAGCAAGGAGACTCTTGAGGAAATTCCACTCGATGACTATCACCTTGTTATTGGTTTGGTTTTCCTTGATAGAATATCTGCTCTCATTGTCCCATTCATCGACTGCATTTGCATCTTGGACACACGTGGTCAATGTGTGGTCTCATTTAAGTAAGATTCGGGTTGTGACTGATGGAGGCTTTCGACGGCACAAGTCTCCAAGGAAGTAAAGAAAGGGGAGGTAGCTTTCTTGCCCTCTCTAAAGAACGAGGATCTTAAGGAGACAAAGAATGGTTCTATTGGTGAGATTTGTGTTTTTTCTTATTCAAAGGAAAGGAGAGATTGTAGGCAAATCTGTATTTTGATTGTTTTCATATTTTTGGGTTTGCTTGTTTCCTTTGTTAGAGCATCCCTCGTGTATATTTGCAGAATAATGGCAGCAAATCTCTCTAAGAAAAAATAAGAGAGCTTTTTGCCCGAGGACGTAGGCACATCGCCGAACCTCGTAACTCTTGTGTCCTTCTTTGTGACTACTTTATCAAAATTCAACAGGTTCCAATGAAGGTAGCCCAAGTCCTCAACTCGTTCAAGGACGCAATATCTCCCAAACTACCAAAGAAGCTACTGCCTAAGAGAGAGGTGGAACATTGGATCGAGCAAGTGTATGATGCTCGACCACCTACCATGGCATCCTACTGCACAGCACCCCTTGAATTGAAGGAATTGCAAAGACAACTCAAGGAGTTGCTTGATGATGGTTACATCCAAACATCCAACCATCTGTTTGGTGTTTTGTCCTGTTCCAAAAGAAGCACGATGTTTCACTTTGTATGTGTATCAATTACTGGGCCTTGAATAAACTGACGATTATGAACAAGTATATCCCACTCATTGCTGATTTGTTCAACCAACTTGGTGGAGCGCAATGATTCACAAAGTTAGACTTACGATCGAGTTACTACTAGGTTAGGATTTCCAAAGGAGATGAGCCAAAGACCGCATGTTTAACACGATACGGCTCATACAAGTTCCCCGTCATGCCTTTTGGCCTAAACAATGCTCCGGCAACATTTTGCATCCTAATGAATAAGGTACTAGATCAACTGCTTGATATATTTGCTGTGATTTACCTAGATGATATTGTGGTATATAGTCGGACGTTCGATGAGCATATCGAGCATCTTAGACAGGTCTTCTAAGTTGTACGGGAGAATGACCTGTATGTGAATCAAGAGAAATGTGCCTCGCACAAAGGAAAGTGCCATTTTTGGGGCATATCGTTGGGAGTGGACAAGTGCACATGGACTCAGTTAAGATCTAGGCCATCGTGGATTGGGAACCACTGACGAGGGTAACGGAGTAGAGATTATTCCTTGGTCTCACCAATTATTATCAACGGTTCTGTTGAATATATGTCTCGAGTTTAAGCCCGAAGCAAAAATCTAAATATTTCGAATTGAATATTTTGCGGATTTCCGAAATCGAGTAAAAGGAAATTATTGGAAATTTGCTTTCCTAATATGTCAGAGTTGGCAGCAAACAAAAGAAAAGGAAAATAGAATGAATATTTTATTGTTTCCTAATTTTAGTGGAAGTCATGGTCTGCCAAGGAAAGAAGAAATAGGAAAGTCCAAACTTGGACTTGTTGACTGCATGGGATCCCTTTCCAAGTTGGAGTCGGCCACTGTACGGCATACATATATATAAATTCTTGAACTTGGCCGCAAAAAGAAGAACAAGTCTTGATGCGCCATTGTTGATAAAGAAATCTTGAAGCGCCGCGGTTGACGTGAAGACATTCGCGAGCGCTTGGCGGTGGGTGTTTCTGTGGATTCTCGTTCATGAATTATATCCAAGAAAGATCAGTGTTCAAGTGATTAAATCTTGTGTTAAGATTAGTGTACAATTCTTTTGCGAGATTGAGAGATTATTTCGTGAGGAATTGTGGGGCTAAACACTGCGTGAGTTATTGGGTGTAATTGGGGCTTGGGAAACACTTAGAGTGTTTGAGTGACTCGAATGTGGTTGTAATCTCCGTTGTATCGCTTGATTTATAGTGGAATTCTGTGCTGCTCTCCCCGTGGACGTAGGTCACTATGACCGAACCACGTAAATCTGGTGTCCGATTTATTTTCTTATTCTGTCAATTTTATTGTTCGATCGCTTGGCTTCTGCAACAGGTTCATCCGAAACTATTCAAGCATCACCATGCCACTCATGGACATGCTAAGGAAGGAGAAGCTGTGTGAGTGGACGGATCGACGTTAGAAGAGGTTTGATCGGCTGAAGCAGTCGATGACAAAGGAATTGGTGCTTGTGCTGCTTGATCACACCAAACCCTATTAGGTGGAAACTGATGCCTCGAATTATGCTATTGGTGGTGTTCTTATGAAAGATACACACCTGATGGCATTTGAATCAAGGAAGCTGAATGAAACTGAGTAGTGATACACGGTCTAGGAGAAGGAAATAACTGTGGTGGTACATTATCTTCGTACGTGGAGGCACTATCTCTTGGAATCATGGTTCGTCGCAAGGACGAATAACTTGGCCACGAGCTACTTCTAGATGTAAAAGAACCTAAGTTAAAAGCAATCTCGTTGGCAAGACTTCCTTGTAAATTCAAGCTAGAGTATAAGCCTCGGAGGGCGAACTCCCTGGCCGACACACTTAATCGATAGATGGAGTTGGTGTCTATCAAACAACCAAAGTGCCCATGGACCGAGAGTATCAAAGAGGAGCTAAATCACAACCCAACCGCTAAGGCTCTCATGGATTATACTCGATCAGACAAGACTTGGCATTTTTGGTGTAAGGGTGACTTACTCTACACCAAGGGATGATGGTTGCATGCCCCTCTCTATGGGAAGCTAGGAAAGGAAGAGCTACGCAAGTGTCGCGATTCTAAGTGGGTGGGCCATCCGGCGATCCACCACACTTTGGTGCTTGTGGAGGATTGGTATTTTTGGCCACACCTGCGCGACGACGTGGAAGCTTATGTGTGCCAACAAGACAAGCTAGAACAATGGTCGCCGGCAGGGCTTCTTGAGCCACTTCCTATCCTGGAGTGTCCATAGGAGACTCTCTCCATGGACGTCATTGTGAACTTGCCAAAGTCCAAAGAGTTTGTGGTGGATCAATTCTTTAAGTATGCGAGGTTTGTGCTAGCTACAAAGGATAACCCAACCAAGGAGGCGGCCAAACTATTTATAAAGTAAGTCGTCAAGTATTGAGGTGTACCACAAATGATTGTGAGCGACCGCGATCCTCGATTCACTAGGTGATTTTGGACCGAACTCTTCAAGCTGCTAGGGTCGGACCTCAACTTCTCCACGAGCCTGCATCCCCAAATTGACGGTTAGACAAAGAGGTTAAATGCACTCTTGGAGTTGTATCTCCGATACTATGTGAACAAAACGCAAGCGAATTAGGCAAAGCTGATCAATGTAGTCCAATTATCCTGTAACATGTAGAGGAGCTAGTTCATGGGCTAAAGTCCTTTCGAGATCGTGCCGAGGCAACAATCCCTCACTTCGAGTACAGTTGTCACGAGCTATCGGGGGGATAGCCCATTTGCTTACACGGTCACTAAGGAGTGGCATGAGCAAGCGGACTTGGCGCGGACTTAGTGCGGACTTGTCTATTCAAGACTTCAAAGCACCTGAAGAAATGGGTTGACAATAAGCGACAACATGCGGAATACCAAGTCGAGGACCTGGTTCTGGTAAAGCTACACTTGGTTCTTCGATATTAGGTCGTGTACAAAGGGTTGATTCGTCGCAATGAAGAACCATTCCGAGTGTTGTAGCGAGTCCAGAGGTGGTATACAAGCTGGAGCACCTGCCAAAACTGAAAGCACATCCGGTATTTCATGTGAGTATACTTAAACCTTTTTTCATGTAGACGAAGAAGACCCGAATCGACGAGAGTTGCAATAAACACCTCTTGGGGGTGTAAACCTCATATTATCGAGACATCAACTTCATAATGGTGGATCAAGTCATACATAAATGGTATTTTGCACCCAGGTGTGAGTATTTTATCTGATGAAAAGGTCCTCCAGAGAGCGAAGCTATTTGGGAACCGGCATAAGCTCTTTGCAATTTCAAAAGCAAATCGATGCATTCTATGCCAAAGATACAACGACAGCTTCGCCATATTAGATGGGGGAGAATGTCATGGTCCAACGGTTTTCCGTACGAAGGATCGTGAATCACAAGTTGAACCTCAAAGCTTCTAAGTCTCAGGGTTTTCTTATGTATTCTAGAATTATCTTAGGGGCTGGCGATATGATAAATGTACTCTTCCTGTAAAAAAAGCAATTAGTTGGTAGATGGGAAGAAGGAATCTCCACCATTAGATTGAGGAGAGATTTACGGTTGTAATATGAAAAGTACATGTATATACAGGGGTCTCATCTCCCTCATTTGGATCATCTCACAAATAATACAAAATCCAGAACTTCCCTCTCTAGATTTTCTCTCTCCACAATCCTTGTGAGTGTGAGCAAGTAAGGTTGACTTGAGAAAAAATTCCTAAGGCTGCACGGGTAAGGGAACGCTAAATCAACTGACATGTGAAATTCACATGCGTGAAATATCTTTGACCTTGATCAATTACACAGGCTACGTTCCTGCCCTGCCTAAGATTTCAAGTGAACTATTGTTTACCAGAATTATGAATAATCTCACTAGTTTCACACATATAGTATATGGTCCAACTCACAGCTGTAGTTTGATTTCACAAAATGCTTTATTTCGATTTCAATGAGTAAGTCTGTATATCTTTTCATCACGTACGAACATGAATTGGTCGATAATCCAACTGAGGATGATGATTAGAATAAGTGAAGATTGTCAAGATCTTTTGAAATCTGACCTAAAGCGAAGAAAAGGTAAAAACTACACATTCATTCGGAATGGTATGCACGACACTAAGAACAAAAAACACTTTTACTTTACCTTCATAATATGATGGCATTCAAGTTGCAAATGGCAACAGATTGACAAAAAATTTGTTTCTCAACTTATATTTGCGAAGGTATGCATGAGTACATATACCACTTCTAAGTAATGGACAATGATCATATTTCGAAGGGATGAATTCCCATGGTAAGTCTTTCTCGAGAACATGAGTTAAGTCTCACCAACCAATATCATCTTGGGGGATACAAGGAACATGATCAGAACTGAACATGAAGAATGCAAGATCAATTAAATCATTATAATGAAGACGCAATCACAGTAAAACTTGGACAGCACAACTCTTTTTTAAGCGGTCAAAACCAAAGCTTCCGGCTTTGACTTGGGCTTCATGATGCCGACTTTATATCCTGAATCCTCGACTGTCTTAGGCACATCCACAATCTTCTTGGAAAAATCACCGAAACATTCATCGACCGTCTTGAAAGTCAGGTCGGGATACAGAGAGGTCACCTCAACATCAGTCGGCTTGTCCAAAGAGTAATTGACTTGGCATCCCTTTATGAATATGTCATGGGTTAGCGCGGCGACAACACTTCGTGGGATCACCATTTCTACGAAAAGACAATTCAAAATTTTCATGAGTTCAAGCAAATCAAACTATACAAAGCTAATGCTAAAGGGATAGATTATTTGATGCACCTTGGGCAGCAAAAAGAAGGTCATCTTCAGTTACGGTAACTCTAGGGAGCTTGAGCCCTATTTTCTCCTCCCACAAAGATGCAAGCTCATTGATGCTGAGGAGATTTGTGGGAGGTTGAAAATGGACCGTCTTATTCAGGGTCCGATCATCATCAAGACATTTTATAGTGAACTTCCCTATGTCGCTGCCCGCCACGAAATAAGCTGCATGAACAGAGGGGCAGAGCATTAGGAGCAAGTCTCATCGGAATTGATCCTCCGAAATCACATCCAGCTCGAAAATTTAGACAAACCATGAGAATTATCTACAGGAAAAAGATTAATACTCAACTAAGTATCACTTAACAAAGTGCTTGAGAAGGGGTTTAATAACAATTTTATTGAATCTAACTTGACACATAGCAAGTGTACGTATCTAACACAGATTACGCAAACTCTTTTTGAAGTGCAGCAAACATCAATCCAAAAGGACTTTTCGATTCACGTGCTAGATGCTTGCTTACCTACGTTCCCCGATCTCCAACATAACTCTTGCAGGGTTGAAAATCTTAGGGTGAAAGAATTATTTACTAAGCTTCTTAACCCAAGTCCAACCACGCGGTTCCACTTTAGAAATGATAAGCAGGATAGCTTCTAGAGAAGTCTCTATCTACTTCTCAAACCAAGTCCAACCAAACAGCTTGGTTTCAAATAAGAATTATTAGTGAGCAAGTCTCAAATAAATAAAAAAAGGGAAAAATTATCTAAAAAGTCATAAACATATTATACGGCATCCAATTAAGTTATAAACCTTTCAATTATGCCAATTTAGTTTTAAACCTTTTGATGATTTGCCAAATTTGATCTTAAAAGTTTCAATTGTGCCAATTTATTTGTAAACATTTTGACGATGTATCAATTTAGTTCTAAACCTTTTAATAATTTTCCTATTTAGTCCTTTCAATCAATTTTAGCTGAAAATCTCTTACGTGAACGCTGGTCATCCTATGTGGCACAGTAGGTGCTGACATGAATAATTTTTTAGCATTTTTATGAATTTTATATATATTTATTTTTTCTTTTCTTTTCTTTCTATTTTTCTTTCCTTCTGCCTCTAGTTGATCACCTAGCCTTGGTGATGGCTAGCAACTGACTAGAGGGAGAAGGAAAGAAAAACAAGAATGAAAAGATAAATAAAAAAATCACAAAAAAATGTAAAAAATTATTTATGTCGGTGCGTGGCTGCGCCACATAGAATGGTCGACTGACAGGAGCTATGCATCAGCGATTTTCAGCTAAAATTAGTTTGATGGACTAGAATGGAAAATTATCAAAAGGTTTAAGACTAAACTAGCAAAATTGAAAGATTTGGAGTTAAATTGATAAATTATCAAAATGTTTAGATCTAAACTGACACAAATGAAAGGTTTTAGGATGAATTGACCGCCGTAAAATAGGTTTATGATTTTTTAAATAATTTTTCTAAAAAACAAAGGAAGACTGCTAAACAATATAAGTGCGATTTCCCCTTTGAAATTGATAATCAGGATCAAATAGCCTGGCTTTAACAGTATATAAGATCGCTTATGTGAAGTTTTCTTTACTTTCACCGTGTATGTTCTGATTTTTTATTCCTTTACTTGTCAGACAGTTTACTTCACGGAACTACCAAAGCTTGGGAAGCAGATGATTTTAGATCGGTTGGCTCACCTAACCTCAGAATTGAACGTAAGGTTACACCAGAAGAAGCTGACTATGGACTGGTTTATCACTGAGTACGATAAAAAAAAAATCATAGTGAGTACGGAGTTTGAAAGGTCTCTCATCTGTGCTTCGGACATGGTCAGATTCATTCGTTGGATCGGATCCATGTTTCGAGTCCGACAAAAGACACTCCCCGTCTTGACATTTGTTCAGACATCACCTCGTTTCTGTATACGAGACTAATGCATTTAATCTGAACATGTAATCTCCCCATCAAATAAAGGGTCGAGAATTTATTAAGCGGAGTGATATGAGATCAGGTCCCTCGTTCTTTAAGCGTTTTTTTAACCTTTCTAGCATTCGAAAGTTGTCACGACATGATATAAAGAAATTGAGGTTGATCATTGACTTTTAAGGTAGCTCTCTTTGAAGACATGCATGAGTGCATCTTCATCTTGCGGAAAGAGGCTGAATGATTCGTTTGCTCACCACTTGTTTACTCACTCAACAAGACAACAAGCAAGGCCCGCCGGTCATTCTCGCTGGATTCGACTCCAAATCAAACCCCCTAGTAATCCTACCGACAAAATAGCTCCATGCCATTCACTATACTTATACAATAATGTATTACCAAATAATGCCACTAATATTTTGCTTATCATTTCTCCAATCTCGTTGTCGAATTACATATCAAATATTTCGCATGCATGTTATCAACGGTTTCAAGTGCAACCTAAATACGATCATATGATGTATTTGAGTACGTCACCCGATTATGTAAACCTCACAGATAATGTAATATTTTCGAGCGACGAGTGCACATACCTTTGACGGTGCCGTCGCCGTAGATGTGGAAGCAGTCCAACGGCGGGAGAACGTCGGCAGGATGGGTGTTGTCGTGGTAAGGCCAGGCTGCAATCGAGTTGCAACAGATGTAGGTGTAGGGCACGCCCAAGCCTTCGATCAGCCTCCTCACTTTCCTCTTCTTCTCATACATGGCTAACCCTGGTTCCACTGGGTCTGCTCGGTCTATGTCGTGCCCAAATTCAGACGGCACATACCTCTGCTCAATAATAACTTACTCATCAGAACTCATCACTGAGTAATTTTCTAGGGCAATTTGATGTTTCAGCAATTGAATATGATTTCAATAATTGTTCTTATTACGTGATAAATACAATGTGAAAACATTACTAAAAATATCACGAAAGTCACAAAAGTAAGTGGATTCTAAGCTTCTATATTTGGCCAAAAAAGTATTAATGCTTATATATATGTATATATATATATAATTCACACTTAGCACAATCTATTAGCTTATGGAGAAAAATGAAAGAATATTGAAGATATATATATGTATGCTACACAACCGTGTGATCTTCGGATGTGTACAAAACAACAAGCAAAGCGGACAAAGTTGAATTATGGAAAGATCTATGGCCCACACAATAGTGCAAAATCTTCAATATTCTTTCATTTTTCTTCATAAGCTAAGAGACTGCGCTAAGTGTGAATTATCATCTTAATCAATAACTGTGCTCATATCCTGTCAATTACCAACTCGATCAATCACGGCGTATCATGAACGTCGAAAAATACATTTTAATCGCCCATCTATTACCAACTTGATTATAAGGTTTTTTTTTTTTTTGCTAGAAACAACTTGATTATAAGTTGGTTCGTGATAATTTACAAAATATGATGTTGTCTTAAAATGAAAGGCTTTTTCAGCAGTTGCACTTAGACCATATATCCGTGACTCTGAATCAACAAGAAATAAAAATTCTGGTGCACCGAATTAGTAACAAGTAGTAAAACTTTCTAATTGAAATTAAGTCCCAAATGATTTCACCGATCTGATAAATTTTAGAATTTCATTGCATTATTGGAAATTTTAGAATTGATTGCACTTTTGCAATAACTTTTAAGATTTTTGGTGATCATCCCATAAAAATAAAATAAGTAACAACGAAAACACCTTAATGGTGCCGACTGATTTTATGGCCTCAACAAGAACGAGCTGCTCTAAAATGCTTTCACCACCAACTGCTGATATCACAATCTCAATCCTGTGTTCCTTCAATATCTTCTCCATCGTCGCTTTGTCATTTGATGATCCCTGAAAAAGAATCCCATCATTACAAAACACATAAACAGCGGAAAAACTCTTAGGAAACTTATGTTTGAAGCAAAAATTCACTTGAAGTATGATGGCTCCTTTGTCTTGTAGAGACATGATAGCATTGGCTTTGGCCTTGCAAGAGCTCACGCGACCACCCCGGACCAGAAGGTACGTGGGCCAACCGGACGCCAGGCTTGCCTCCGCCACAAACCGCCCAATAAACCCGCTCGAGCCGATGATCAAGGTTCGGCTGCTCTCCTTGACTCTTGGAATTTCACTCCCCATGTCTATTCTTTCTCTTTGTCTTGGTTTCTGGTCTTTGCCTTTGGAGAGCGCACACCAGAGCTTATCACACAAAAAGTGCCCAGAGACGTTCCACTTAAATAAGGAGATATGAGCCACACCACGCTCCAATGCGCAAGGTGAAAATTCTGAGCTTTTTCACTTCATTTTGATATTCCTAAAATAGTGCCCTCCAAGTCATACTGCACTAAATCTCAACATCATACTCAAGTCAATCTTAACATGCATGGCCTTGACGCAAGATCGGTAGGTTTCCATGAGCCGGTCTGGTTTGATGTCACGTCTGGCTCGACTGGTAGATATGAAGAGAACTGATTCCGTCCTTTGTTTGATGACGATCCTATTGGATCCTGGCTTTGTTTTCTAGCTCTACATCATGCCTTTCGCCATCAACGATTGGCAATTTGACTGAAAAAAGCCACTCTGGAACACTGGAAGATTCTCTGTTCATTAATGTGACAAAAACCTAACAGGACCGTATGAGTTATGACGTTAGGGTTTTGAATCCCTTCTTAATCGGCAACTTATACTTGACGATATTCCTTTCTAAATTTAACATCTCATGATAGTCTCACACGAAACAACCTTTGTACTTTTTTATTATATCAACCAAGCTAGATTTGAAGTTGTCGTTTAGCAAGGAAAAATTATCCAAAAAATCCTAAACTTATTGCACTTTTATCAATTCGGTCCTAAATCTTTTCACTTCTTGTCAATTGAGTTCATCCGAGCAATTTTGGCCGGCCGTATGGCCAATACTGACGTGATAAATTTTAAATATTTCTTTTTTCTTTCTTTTCTTGCTTTTTTTTCCCTTCTTCCCTTTGGCCGGTCCAGTGACCGGCCAGAGACGCGGGCCGACGAGGTTGACCTCATCGGCCTCTGGTGAAGCTCACCCCTGCCAACCACTAGTGCGGGCAAGCCTTCCTAGCCGCTGGGGGCGACAGTGAGGTCGGCCTCGCCTTTGCTGGGCTAGGTTCGACCTTGCCGGATCTAGGCGAGGTCAAACCTCGCCCAACCATGGCGAGGCCGACTTGCGACAGCACTGGCCAGCCTCGCCCAAATCCATCAAGGTCGAACCTCACCCAACCAAGGCAAGGTCGGCCAACGCCGTTGCAAGTCGACCTTGCCATGGTTGGGCGAGGTCAACGTGGCAACGGCGGGCGAGGCTCGCCCTCGCCAATGGCCAGCGGGGGTGAGCTTTGCTAGAGGTCAGCGAGGTCGACCTCATCAGCCCCCGCCTTTGGATGGTCGCCAGACCGGCCAAAGGGAAGAAGGGTAGAAAAAAAAAAGAAAGAAAAAATATTTAAATTTAGAAAAAAATATATTTAAAAATTACCACGTCAGAATTGACAGGATGTCCAGCGCATGCTAGTAGCCGCATCAACGTCTGCCGGTTAAAATTAATCAAATGGACTCAATTAGCAAAAAGTGAAAAGTTTTAGGACTGAATTGACAAACTCAAAAGGTTTAGAACTAAATTGGTAAAAATGCAATAGATTTGAGACTTCTTAGGCAACTTTCCCCATTTAGCAATGTGCTAATGTAGATTGGTCGATGTTGATCCTCGTCACGGATGTCAATCTCATCAGTACATCTTCAGCATCGACTGCTTTATTGTCTTCTTTTAAAGGCGATTCATCAATGTCAGCTATACACAGCGTCGACAGATTGTTCCATCTCTTTTGCTAGGTAGCGGGAATATCATTTAACCAGATCTTTCAACATGTCGCTTTCCATATACAGGTCGACTTGCCAAGTTGCCAGCTTACTGTCATTGAGAATCCATTTGAATCCTCCGTCGGTGTAGCAATAAAAAGCTAATTCCTTCGTATCAAACTCTAGTGGAACAATCACGCATGCATCTTCATCCTCCTTCGGACCGAGCGGAACTCATGACACATTTTCACAATGGTTGGCCTTTACAGTCGCTGGATCTAACCATTAACCAAGATCCCTATCGTCTTCGGCTTCTGCCTTCAACACTGCTATATTTATCTAAGTATCAGTCGTCATCATATATCAACATCCGTACTATAGTCATTGATTATTTTGAACATCCACAAGCATTTTTGCTATCAGAGACTCGTCAATGGTAGAGTTACTTAACATCGCTTTTGTACCGATGTCGTGTAGGTTTAGAAGACTTGGTTATCTTTTAGTCACTGGTGGGGTTGCAAATGAATGTGCACTCGGACACTTTGTGATGTCATGTCATGTAATGCGCAATTTAATTAAATTTGTCATTATGGCAATGAGAAAAGGAGAGTTTATTTTTTCTCGGACGGTACGATATTCATTACCACGTTAGTCAAATATATCCTTTTTTATTTGATATTCTTGGAAAGGTGTCTTGATGTTTTTGGATCTTTTGCAACATAACAGTAGAGAAAGAATTGTTTTGATCGATCCATGGCCCTTTTGACAACTCATGCTTTTGGAAAGCGATGCAACTCATTGTTATCTGTTCATGTAACGAAATTCGAACTTAAGTTCGAAGGAAAGCATCTCCTCCGATAATTATTATCGGGTAAAAGTTATCAAAAATTCTAAATTATGTCCATTATAATATATTTATTTTAAATTTTTTTGTGACACCAAAAATCTTAAATTTATACATATGTGACACACTTACCCTCTACCAAAATTCTGTAAATGAGAACTGCAAAAAATTTGCATACATGAATGTCAGAAAGCAAACAGTATTGACATGACACTCATATGGCAACAACGTTGTTTTGACTGAAAAGTTATCTAATGGAATCATGATAAAGAATAAATGTGTCATATAGGTACAATTTTTGAGTTTTTGACGTTACAAAAAGGGTAAATGTGTTAAAGTAGGCATAATTTGGAGTTTTTTTGTGACTTTTTCACTATGAAATATAATGGTCGATCACTTTCTAACAATATCAAATGCTTATAATTCCAAATAAAATTATCCCCTTTAGCTTCAATTTTTGAGAATATGTGCTTTTTCATAAGAAGGAAAACTAAGCGAGCCAACAATGGCTGATGGGGGTCATTGGGCCCCAGCGAGTGGCCGGCAAGGGTCGCCTCGACCACTCTCCCATGTGCCTACGTCACCATCGTACCCCTGCCATCGTGCCCTTTGTCCACAAAGAAGGAGGGGCACACGACAATCATGTCCTCGCTACCACCACGAGCAACAGTCCACCCTAGAGCAAACTCAGATCTGGCACAGCTCGCCGTCGACCGGAAAAGAAAATGAAGTCCCGTGTCTCTCTGTCCGTTGTTTTGGTCCATTGGTGAAGATTACTCGATTGTACCAATTTGACAAGTTTTGAAATTTTATCGCACTTTATGAAAATTTCATGATCCAATTGCACTTCCACGATAGATTTTGAGACTTTCGGTACACCGATCCCTTCGATCAACCTAAAAGCGCCCGGCGTGGGGACACTGAGAACAGTTACGCTTGCAGTATTTATGTTTGGTCCACACCGTGTTTACTCGAAGGCCACACGTCGACAGAAGTGGCCAATTAGGAGCGGTTCATCAGTCCCTATCGATATCGCGGTTTGCCTTCCCAACTCCCGGATAATTCAACGCGAACCGAAAGTAGCTTCTTCCTTCCTAGCTACCATTCCTCGAGACGGTGGGTACAACGTAAATTCCCCACACTTGGATTTTCTAGAATTCCCACGTCTTCCTGTTTTTGAGGTGTGGGACTACTTGCCATGATGTGAGGTTGGACTAGACCCGTAGGTATGACCCCTAGGAAGTTCGACTAGCATCACCAAAATGCACTGTTTTCTCCGGTTTTGTGGAGACCCATGGCCATTGCAACTTACTTAGAGAAAAGAACGCCACAAGGGTCATATCTTTAGTACGATGCTCGCTAGAGTGCTATAACTTTCTTTTCTCGATCACTGGAGCAGCGTAATTTATGCACGGCGCTCACTTAAGTGTTATGTAACTTTTCAATCGATCGCTTGAAACACCTACTACAAGTGCTATGCTCTATCAAATTTTTAACATTTAGGTGAGCGCTTTTAAAAAGTTATAGTATTCAAGTGATCGAATGAGAGTCGTGACACTCAAGTGAACGTTTTTAAGAAGTTACGACATTCAAATGGTCGAAAAAAAGAAATTATAGCACTCAAGTGAGCATCGCACGAAAGTTATGATACTCATTACGCCTTTTATCCCCGGTAACTTGATACTAGAGAGAACTAGAACGGGCCCAGCGCGATGTCCGGGCGAGAATTAAATTTTCTAGGTAGCACGATCTTTAGCAGCCGGACTGTCAATTGATGTTAGGTAGAGTTTGGTGTCTGCGCCAAACGTATGGGCAAGGACGCATCCAGCCAACGTGCAAGCATTATATAAGCCTATTTTAGTCGCGGCCAGCCCACATCGGCAGTGCCTTCCAACACGTCACATGCCAATTTGAACGTACCCCTTGGCTGCAATCAATACACGTGTCGGGGGTCAATAGGAACTTTCCTCGCTTCTTCATTGGTTGCAAAAAGAAAAGACGCAAATCTGAGGGGGTGAAGAGCCCCGTGATCACTAGGGGTTTACTCCGGTGGTTACCTTTCTCACTTGATAAGAGAAAGGTGAGGAGTTTTAATCCCCACCTTCGTAGGAGGGTAGAGGTAGGGTCGCATAGTTTAGGATATGGGTTTCGACGCTCACGCCCTGCAAGAGGTGGAGTGCAAGTCTGAATGTGTATCGTGAGCGAGATATAGAGTAGGACCGATAAAAAAAAAAGAGCCTCATAGGTCCTACCTTTGGCCTAAGTTACGAAAAGATTTAAGTTTAAAACTTCCCGCTTTAATAACATGCGAAATTTTATAAAACTATTATCAACTATTCTAAAAAATTTAAGCTGTTTAATAAAAGCGTGATTTATTAGTTAAACATTCTAACAGTGTCTTTAAAAGAAGAAATGTTTTTTCACTGGAGACAGAATAATAGCGGGTATCTGTCTTATATGCAATTTTTATTAGATGGTGAGACAATACCTCGTATTGAGATTTTAACCTTGTCTATTCCCGAAAAAGAAAAGTTCAACTATCTCAAGACATTTGATAACAACATCGGACAATTTCCCTTTATGATAACTATTTTACATATCGTGTTAAGCGATAACAAAGAGTAATGATTTACATATACATTGATTTAATCAGGAAAGATGAATGCTTATAAATAAAATGAAATTACAAAAGATATATTCAGATAAAAATCTCTTTTTTTTTTATGAATGATGGAAAAATAAAGTCCACCAATTTTATAGAGGAAATAATTTGTTAATCGACAACTCAAGCAAGACCTCAACTTGATAAGACATACTAATTAGATTAGAAAAAAAAACTTATTTCAAGAAGAAGTAAGAGCTTTATCTCTGTATTATATTTATAACCAAATATTAAAAAGATAAACAACATATGAACATTATTATTGATGGAACTGTGACAAATAAAAAATACGAAGATCGACCTCTTTTACAAGTGCATTGATGAAACGCCTAAAATAAGATCGAGATCATTGGTATTAATCTTCTCATTTGAAAATGATTGTATCCCATTTTCTCATCCTAAATATGATTTTCATGTAACAAGTAGATTTTTTAAAAAACAAAATTGAATGAATTATCTAAATTTGGATTTCATTAAAATAATATTTTCAAAGAATCATCAACAAAATAAAGTCAACGAAAGAAAACAACATGAACTCACAAAAGTACATTAATGGATTGATCTAGAATGTAAAAGAACAAAATAGCTCCATTCTTAAATAAACATGACCGGTAAAATTTCTTTAAGTAGAGTTTAAAAAAAGAATAAAAATAAAGATGAAAGGGCCATTGATGGCAAGTCTAATTAAAAGGCCAAGAGATCTCAAATTACCATGTTTAGATATGGGGTTAATACCTTGTAAAACCCTAAACTGGTACATATGTGATAAATTTATCACAAATTAATTTTTTGACCACCAAAAATCCCAAATTGGCATACATATAATAAATTTATCCTCTGTTAAATTGAATTAATACCACGAAAAATCATAAACTAGTAAACCTGTGATAAACAGGAAGATAAAACCCCAAATCGGTATATCTATCACTTGCCACATGTCATCCAACTCAGTAATTTGACAGTGAAATTTAACGAAAACTAATGAAAAGTAAATTCGTCACAAGTGCACCAGTTTGAGATTTTTTATGGTTAAAATATTAGTTTAAGATAAATTTATCACGGTTATATTAGTTTTGAATTTTTTGTGGTATTAACTCTTAAATATATGCCCGAAAATGATTATGAATGCATGCGGAGCTTCATTTTCTTTCTTATTGTTACAATAGCCGGACTCATCGCATTTTTGTTAATTTCGTATTTGCCGGAAGATTTCTCTCGAAAAGTTATACGAAATTAAAAAAAGAAGAAATCGCCCAAAAAAATTTCTTTTTGCCATAGTATAGTCTCTTTCAAAGTTATGCCCTCTCAAACTTCTTCGCGGCTAGACAAAAAACCGGGACACGCGGGCTTCACTTTCTGTTGCCGTACATCCCAAGTTATAGTGGGCCTTGTTCGTACCTTTTACCTTGGGCCTGCATTTCATGATGACGTCATGTGAGCGTCATAAACAGATTAACTTTTTTTTTCCTCTTTTTTTTTTAGTGGGTGGGGACCCGGGAGTACCGCTGTCATCTCCATCCATACATGCGAACGAATTGTCAATGACACAGAATCTACGGCGGGCGCAAGAAGTCGACATTCTTGAAATCTACCAATAATGGCTGCTGAAAGAGGCTGCGATTATATGGTGTCTGCATCATCTTCCGTACTCCACACGAGAGGTACTAACGATTTTTCCTCGGTGAAAACGATCCACCTTTGATCGGTGGCTCGGCTTGAATTCGAGTGTGTGATCTGCCATGCGCGTCGAATGCTGACTGTGCGTCCCAATCTATATCAGGGCGTAGTTCATACTTCCTCTCGATAGGAAGGCACGAGAGTCCCGCTCCCCAATGAGCAGGTAGGGATCCGGCAGCCATCCAATCGTAGATCGTTGAAGGTAGCGCCCCCACGCGGCTAGAGGGCTTTTATAATTTAGGTCCGTATTTTATTGGTAATTTGAATTTTGACCCATGAATAGCTGCTGAATGGTTTTTGGGCTTTCTCGACTTTGGGGTTTTCTTGTGTCGCATATATATAATCTCTTTTTCTTGTAATTGAGAGTTATAATTAAGAAATGGAAAATGATAATTATAATGAAATCCTCTATTGGATGTGACCTAAGTTTAAGGGTGAATCTAGATAAATCTTGTATCTTAATTTCTCTTTCTCACATTTACTTTCTATTTCGTTAGATTTGTGTACCTAATCCTAACAATCTACACCATCGAATAGCATCCTCGACACCTTTGCAAAGAGAGGTCGAATCACTAATGTGCACACGTTTTTTTATATGCCTAGGAGTTCGAGTTATGTTCTGTGGTGCCACTTATATAGGTACAACGAAAGGACGATTGAAATTGATATGGGCACTAACCTCACGATTGAGGGGAACTCCAAACATCTCATTAGTGGTAAAACAAAAAAATTTCAAGGGTGAAAAAATCCCAAATTGACTTATTCGTACTACATTTACTTCAAATTAATTTTCCTATCACGGAAAAAATATCAAACTGGTAAGCATCTAATAAATCCACTCTCCAACAAATCTATCCTTCGTTAATTTCCATCCAATAACTCGACAAAATTACTGACGTGGAAACACGCGTGGCAGACAACTAGGATGATCGACGGTGGTATGGACCCAACATGAAAATTCAGCATAAACGAATCTTCAAAACGATGATATTTTGAGGGAGACCAATCCGAAGAAAATGAACGGAGATTAGAAAATTTGCTGATATCTGCTGATATTACCTCGACAGTTTCCCCCACATTTCGAAAAATCGGCTAAATTCGCCAAATCGGAGCCGATTTTGCCTAAATATCTTGGTAGATTTGTCACACGTCAGTCAATCTAGGGTTTCCGGGTAAATATGTCGCGGCTGTATCGATTCATGATTTCTTCTCTAACACGGAAATCGGTCTCGAATAAATATGGCACGGGCGTACCGATTCACGGCCTCAAAATCCGATATCCCCCAACACTTTTTGCTGTTGTGTCAATGTTTGTCCTCAACAGTATAATTTCTCTAGCTCAACAGCGATCTTGGACATTCCCATTGATAAACTCCACGCACAGGATTTTCCCCAAGGTGCATGTCAACGGTACATCCACGTATGGTGGCGAAACCCGAAAAAAAAAAAAGTAGATCAAGACGGAGGAATTCGTGCGGCGCATTTTAGCCCCGAGCGAGGAGTCGAAATCCCGCCACGTCGTCTCGAGGGGGAAAACTTCCAAAATTGGGAAATAGGTAAAGCACGCGCGGATCGACGCGCCTCCGGGGCGCGTCCCGGAGCCACGCTCGACTTCATTTCGCCCCTCGCACTCCCACAATTCATGATCACCCGACGGAAAAAGATCGCGTGTAATCAAATCTTCTAATCAAATCATGCCACGATTCCTCCTCCTCCTCCTCCTCCTTGTCATCAAATTTATCTATACATAAAGTAACAGAAATTTATATTATTAGTAGAATTGATCGTTGCATTATCTTTCAAATTATTTCCCAGCATATTGGAAACATTTTAGAAGAAACCCCATTTATCTTAAAATTAAGATAATTCACGGTTCGCCTATACGCTTATCAATTATATATGCATGTACATAATATGTAGTTATGTCTCCCTTAACAGGGTTGTCATGTAATCCCCGCAGATATATTAAATCCCCACGGTTTGCATAACTGCATATTATATTTACGAGTCGTGTGTGGTAAAAACGGAACGAGTAGATATTATATTTCGTACAATCAATGTTAATGTCCTCTCTTCTTTTCGCACAGGAGGAGATGCTGATGTGGTGAAATTTCAAGGAAAGTGACGAAACAAATAATCATCGACACTCAATTTCGAAAAATCATGTCGACTCTTATCGAATGTACAACGACCTTTCTTGCTGTCCTACTCAATCAGCCCGTGATTGGGAGAGCCATCATGCAAACCGCCGCGTGGCCGAGGGGCCGGGATGATGGCGGGAGACACGATAATAAATTCCGGGAAGCATCATTTTGGACCCGACATGTTTGCGTACCATGTCGAGCCCGAAAAAGGAAAAAGGAAAGGAAAATCGAAGTTATGCATGTGCGCATGTACACGCACGGGCAGGCAGGCGCACAAAATTCAAGTCGGAGGACCAAGGATCTAAGTGGGCCTGGTTGAAATGGGCCTTTTGAGCTTGAAGGCAGGCCCGTACAAAAAGCCCCGGCGCGTGGCGGCCCAACGCGCCGGTGGAGAGAGTTGGGGGACGTCGGCGTGCAATAATTCGGACGGAGAGATTCTTTGGACCTTTTTTTTTTCTATCTTCCCCCCAATTCCACAAGCTCTATGATTGCACTTGTCTCGCCCAAAACGACGTGCGGCAGCACCGCGTCGGCGTCGAGTGAGAGAGAGAGAGAGAGAGAGAGAGAGAGATGGAGCAAAAGTGGAGCTCGACTTGTTAGCTATCATCGCCTTACATGTATTCTCTCTAATGCACGGCGCCCAAATTGATCGCACCATAACTCAAGATCCAATTATTATATTAGCCCCTATTGCATGCACCGTTCACACGAACCGAGCTCGCATGCACCGTCTGAAAGTAACGATGTTTCTTAAACATTTGGCTTATGTAAAGCTAGGGAGGAACATTGCCTGCTTATTGAATAAGACGAGCCCCCCCCCCCCCATCTGTTGAGGCCGAGGCGTGCTCTCCCTCGACTCAAGCCGATGAGGCGCCCCTGTCGGAGGATTTCGTCGGGGCCTCTGCGAAGATGGGATCGCGTGCTCCGGAGATTTCCCGATCGAGGTCGGGACTCGGCGGTACTTCGAAAGCAAATATCATTTTTGTACTGTGAACTTTCGATGTAGATCGTAGAGAGTCGACATGAACTGTGACCTAGTAGATCTCGTCAAAAGAAGATATTTGTTTATTAAGATTCATTCGTTCTGAACAAATGTGCTTGAACCTAATAGGTCGTCACGGCAGAGTGTGTATGATGCCGGTCATTTTGTTTGAGCTTAATGAAAGTTCAATTTTTTTTTTGTTTCGACCTCTTTCTATTAAGTACAAATAAATGGAATCGAAGGCCCGTAATATGGTCTCTTTGCCTGTCCGGCGCGACCCTTCCATTAGTACAACCATAACTCTGCTTTGCCACCTTGATCGGGAGAGAGCTCGCCATGCCCGGATTTCCTTTCTTGAGCATCGGCTCGCGATGCACTAGTCTCTCTTCCTCTTCGAAGCCGGGGGGGGCTACCATATTCGAGAGGAAAAGGCCTTTCAAGGTGCTGATATATCTCGAGACCTCGGCTCGATTTGATCTGTTGAAAGTCTCTTTGGGTTGGAGGGGGGGGTGTGTTGGGGTTAAAACGAGAGAGAATTTCTCCATGGAATTGGAGGTGTGGCCTGAACACGACAGGCCAACCCATCCCTCCAATCTTCCAAGCGGGTGGTCCTCCATAGAATTGACATTTCGATACCCAACATCTCCCTCTTATCCTGCGCAACCCGCCCGCCACCCCATTTCCAATTCCGCCCCCTTACCCTGCGCACCCCCCAACCCCCCCGGCCCCGCCCTTTTCCTCTGATCCTACCACAAACCCCACGCAAATACACCATTGGAATGGACTCCTTATTGTATCCCCTCGCTCCATCATCACCTCACTCTTTTCCCCTTTTTTTTCCTTTTTTTCTCCCCAGTGTCCTGAGCCTGAAACTGTGAACCAACTTCAAAGGCAGAATCCCCCACCGCCACCATGACTAGTGCCACAGAATGGAGCAGGGAAGAGGACAAGGCCTTCGAGAATGCACTTGCAATGCATTGGGTTGAGGACTCCAAGGAGCAGTGGGACAAGATTGCTTCCATGGTCCCTGGCAAGAGCCTTGAGGAATTGAAACTGCACTACCAAATGCTAGTGGAGGATGTGAGTGCAATTGATGCTGGTCAGATACAAGTCCCCAACTACGTGAGCGATGAGACCACCTCATCTTCGGCCGCCAAGGACAGGCCCGGCTTCTCCGGCGGCGGCGGCGGAAGCTCGGCTGCGGATAAGCGGTCGAATTGCGGGTACGGCGGTGGGTTCGCGGGGTTGAGCCACGAGGCCGGTGGGCATGGCGGGAAGGGTGGCTCGAGGTCGGACCAAGAGAGAAGGAAAGGAATTCCGTGGACAGAAGAAGAGCATAGGTATATCACTTTTAGCAACTTCTTGAGGTTAACATGAACATGAAATGTTGTGCTTGAGTACTTGTCCTTAAGGCAGATTTGGATTACCTTATCCCATTAAAAAATGCAGAGTCAAGCTACTTGTGAGGTCCTAGCTTCTCTAAAATAGCTTTTTAAATTAAAGAATGATAATCTTGGAATCAGCACATTAATTTGATGTTAATTGGCTATTAATCAAATGTGATTGCTAGAAACCTAGTGTTCAATAGGGGGACACCAAGTAATGTTTTTCACTAATCACGAGTATGATATCGAATTGGCCAATTGGATTTACTCTGCTCTTGGGGATATGTCAAAGATAGGGTTTTTCTGGACAATAAAACTAAAGAGGGTGTCGAATTTCGCAGGTTATTTTTGCTGGGTCTTGACAAGTTCGGGAAAGGAGATTGGAGGAGCATTTCAAGGAACTTTGTGATTTCAAGAACACCAACCCAAGTGGCAAGCCATGCTCAGAAGTACTTCATTAGGTTGAATTCCATGAACAGAGATAGGAGAAGGTCCAGCATCCATGACATCACCAGTGTCAACAATGGAGATGTCTCAACCCCGCAGGCCCCAATCACCGGCCAACAGGCCAACCAGAACCCGCCGAGTGTGCCCGCGATAGGAGCCTCCTTGAAGCACAGGGCTCATCAGCCACATATGCCTCCTGGTGTCGGGATTTATGGCGCGCCAGTGGGTCACCCAATTGCTGCTCCTCCAGGGCATATTGGATCTGCGGTTGGGACACCCGTCATGCTTCCACCTCCAGGGCACCACCCTCATCCGCCTTACATGGTGCCCATGGCTTATCCAATGCCGCCGCCGCCGCCACCACCTCCGCCAATGCATCAATAACAAGGCCAAGCCAAGGCCTGCATAATTTGATCCACAACTGCATACTGTGGGTTCCCGGATGAAGATAGCAGGGGATAAGGTGAAAAACAACATTGCAGATGAGGCCTGTTTTTGTATTAGCAGCAATAATGGATGTACATTAGCCTACTCTCTATAGAGCAATCCTTGTAATCAGTTCTCTCATTGTACATATGGCGGATTAGATAATCATTGCAAGTTCATTTTGATTCAAATCGCTTGAATGTCCTGCTATTGAGCCTTACAGAGGAGTCCATCTTCCTAAGAAAAATCTTCGATGGGAAGATCATTTACTGTTGTTTTTTCATCTTGTAGGAGAGTTTTAATAGACTATCTTCTGTCAGTTTGAAAGCCATAAGTCGGATAGGCGAGAAGTTTGTCGTGCCATGTCCAACCAAATGCACACGTACATTCTCTCAGTAAGTTGAAGCATCCAATGTTGTGCGTCTTCTCACCTTCCCCTGTTTACTTTGGTAAGAGAATCGACCAAACGAGTTCTGTACTTATTGATGTTGTGATCAATCAAATAACTCTCTCTTTTCAGTGGAGTGTTAGCTCGACTAGTGGCCCTGTCAAGTAAGTACCCTAAAGCTGGGATTAGTCGTGAAGTATAAGGCAAGGAAAAGCTAATAGGAGTACAGGACATCAAACCATCAAGCTGATGGTCCAAAGAAATACATTGATGTTTCCCCTAAAGACTAGATCTCAGAAGTCAATCATAGCTAATACTCTGTTTAATCGGGTAAAAACCCCAAGATCAGAGACCAGAAACAGTGGAAATAGAACGATGAATTGATGTTGGGAGTTGGATCACGGAAAGATATGTTGCTGTTTTATTTGTCAAACTAGTTCAAAAGTTGTAGTGTTTGTTTGGACCGAACCCATCTGCATAAAAACTGGAACCATGCTTTCATGGACTGAAATTTAGGCTGCTAACATTAGATCTGTTGAGATTTGTTTACTTATCAACATTAACGTGTCGCAAACCGCCTTTGGATCCACACTTTTCTTCAGATCCATATGACAGATTTAAAGTACCAGGGAGAGGACCAGGTAAGAGGTGGTAGAACATGGACGAAGCAAAACACATGCCAAAGCCCCCGCGGTGGCTCAAACGTGGATTGTTGGCAATTACTGGTCCAATTGTGGCTAATCATTTAAAAGCACAAAAACCTGTGAAATCATCAGACATGAGTTGAACATGTTAAACAGAGAATTAGCTTTGATTGACTTCTGAAATCTATATCATTAGAAAGAAATCCTTAATGTCTCCGGAGGTTGGAGGGCCCGAAATTGCCAAGACGAGTGGACCCAAAATTTATGCAGGAACAGAAAACCCGTGAAAACTAATCATGCCTTTTTGCCAGTAGAGACCCACAAAAGGGGCCTAAGTCAATCCAAATAGAAGCATTTTTTATTTTCATTTTAGGCTACAAAGTATTTATGCTCTTTTTGGACCCAATGAAGCAATCCAATCCTGGAAGGATATAGCAATTTCCACTCCAGGACTCTGACACGCACCAGTCTCTTGTATCTTTGTTTCTAGAGACCATGATTCCATGAGTCCACTCATAACCAAACCACCTAAATTTATCATTTCCACTTGTATGAGATGGTTTTGGCAAAGAGAGAGGAGAAAACTAGTGTGAGATGGTGGATTTTAGGACTTGGAGCTGAGTTACCTGGCACATTTATTCTTCGGATAGGTAACAGCAAGCGGTTAATTCTTGAGAGCGTCCCGTAATTTGGGTTGATCAAATTATTGCATAGCAAATTCTAGATATCCAGCAATACAACCATATATGATTTGGTATAGAGAAAAGTATGAATACTTAATCAAGGAAGCAAAACATTATGAGTCGTGCCACCCAAGGAAGATCATGAATGGGTCATTTTGCTCCGATATCAGTGATAATTTGAATTATCACATTACTAATGATAATAATAAAACACGTGAAGCTGAGAAAAGAAGTTAGTCCAGCTGGTGAAGACGTTCCTCTTCCAAAACTTGAAATTCGTATCATCATGCGTTCCCTATTGAATTCAACAAAGAAGTGACAATCCGAACTGCCATAGGGAAAGTAACACTTCCATTGGCAATCAAAATGCCTATTTCCCCATAATCATTGTTTTAGAAATGTCAGATATTAAAGAAGAATTAGTAAGGCTGATCGGCACCATCCTTGTCTAGTCCACCACGATGATCTACACAACGAAGGAACAGAAAAGGATCAAAGTGCTGATAACAAGTTGACCATCTTTAAAATGCTATCCTGACTCGACATATTAAAGATCTCTCTCTCTCTCTCTCTCTCTCTCTCTCTCTCTCTCTCTCTCTCTCTCTCTCTCCACCAAGAACTCACAATTTGAAATTAACCAATGAAGGTTTGGCTCAGCCATGTGCAAGACCCTTCAACAGATCACATTAAACAAAAGACATCCTGAAGGCTTTTAGTAGCTTGATCTTTTGAAGACAAAAAGGCAAAAGTTCAAGAGATCCCACTTTTGCAGGTTTTAAACTAGGAAGAGGAACTTCAGGAAAAAAAAAAACCGAGGCAAAGATTGCGTTTTCTTGCCTAGTCTGAGTCTGATCTCTCAGATATGAACAAAAAGGTTAAGAAAAAGGGGATATTAACAAGAGAGAGAGAGAGGACAGACTTTGAGAGAGGCTAACAAGAGAGAGAGAGGACAGACTTTTTGAGAGGCTCCTTCTGTACGCTTACAGTGGTAACCGAAGAACAGAATGAAAAAGAAATGAAGAAAAATCTGGCATCATCACTTGCTTCGAAGCTGGTGGTGAGGACTGAGGACTGCAGTAATTCCAACATCTAATTTTTTTTTTGGCTCCTTTTGGCTTTAATCTTGCCAGCACAAGAGCATGACAACGCATCTCCTTATTATATAGAGCCTACCTCTTTTTTCCTTCATGAACCCTCCCAGTCCTCTACTTGAGAGCTTTCTTTTAGGGCTTTCTAGTGCGGCACTTCTCATCATCTTCATCTTCCTCTTGAACGAAGCTCTCCTTCTCTAATGTGATGGGGTCATTTCCTTCAATCCACTTTTCTTCAGCCGAAGATTCTTTCTTCTTTCTTCTTGAATGGATCGCTTTTCGGCTTCTATTGATGTGAGGTTGGCCTGGTAATGATAATTGACTTCCTGAAATTGAAAGAGGACGTGAGGCTCTTCTTATAGGAAGATAGGGTGTGTGGTCCACTCCACACACTCATTGGGCTCCAACCAAAAGGACCAAAAATATTCACCAAGAGAATGTGCAATCCAATTCTCTTACCAGGTACTCTGTCGTCCCACTTCGCACTATAATGCACACCACTGCCATAAAAGAAAGAGAAAATCAATTGATGGGTTTCAATTTACCCCTTAATCGCATAATAAATGCTTAACTAATTAAGTTTAATGAAACTAAAGGGGTTGCTTTGTGAACATAAGTCAAAAGTAAAAAGTAATTTATAAGTTGTTACAGATAAAGAACTCTTTCACAATAATTCATTATGCTTATCAAGATGAACCAATCATTTAGTTGCTGATGCTGCCGACCAAATTAAGGAATTCAGTTCACCTCATAATAAGAATGCTTGTCAATCTCTCTTTTTCTCCAATAAAATAAATTATGTGATTTTTGGTGGCCATCTCCTTGTTCGTCGCAAGAAAGCTCAAAAGCGCTTCAATCGGGGGTCCAAGCTCTCGCTAAGTTTGAACAGAGTGCGAAATTTGAGAAGTCGTATAGCTGTAATGTACGGAAAAAAGGGCCAAAGGCAAACGCGATGCTAAAGAGAGAGACATGGCGACTGTGTGTGGCATGGGGGACAACCTAAGTTTTATGAATGCACAATCTTGAACCACGTAAGCCGATTTGGCCTTAGCCCACCACCCTCTTAACGGCACAAAAGGGTCACGGCCCATCTTTATCGTTGGGTGTTTTTGTGCATGAGGTTTGAATTGCATTCTCATCCCTCTCATCCCTTTTCTTTTGGGTAAAATGTGTTGGAGAAGCATCCTACCTCATTCCCTTGTCAATTCAACCACGTTCGCTGAAGCTAAAAAAGAGGCCAAAAGTTTGACTGCTGCCACCATCCTGTGTAACAGCAATGAACAAGAACAGTGATCAGTGAATTATAGCTAAATCTTGAAAGCACGAAATCTGATCCGGTTACCCCGCCGAATTACAACACCAGATAGCACAAGAGAGCCGATCATTTTAGCAGGACGTCCCCGAAATTACCTTCCTTCTTGGTTTTTAAGAAGCTTTGGATTTTAGCATTAAAGTGTAAAGGAAGAAACCCCATCTCCACATATGTTTGACAGTGAAGAAGAAAGCATGGAATGGATAAAGTTTTCTTTTTTTTTGGTAAGGATGGAATGGATAAAGTTTGTCAGCAGACATCTGCAAAATTTTCTGTAATGACCCCCACTACCTCAAGAGTTAGGTCACAGCTGAGAGGGAAGCAACAGTGCAAAGCTTAAATGAGGCCACAACTTTCAGGGAAGGAGTGGTCCCCTAACACCTCTCTCACATCAGATATTCAGAGGAAATAAAATTGAAAGGGACAGTAGAGAATCAGCATTACTTCTAAGTACAATGTCCAGATCTATAGTAATTCCTATTAGCAGTCCAGTGTTTGACCGGCTTCCTCGCTCCTGGCTCACCCATTCCCGATCCTCCTCTGGCCCAAAAAAAACTACCGCTCTCCTCCAGAAAAGCTTCTCTGTTGAAAAGCTCCTTCATCCTGAGAATTTTTATACAAGAAAGTAATTATGATCAGCAATTCTAAAGGTGGATACTACACACGATGCAAGAGTCAATAGGAAAAATGAGCATTTATGTATTGTCTTAGCCACTTGAAGTGTGTGTTTTAAGTAAGCGAGATGTTTCTGATTGAATTAGCATCTTTTTTCTCTTCAATCCCGTCTTTTTGGCCCACACGAAGAAACAATCTCCCTATCACAAATTTATGTCACCTCTGGAATCCACTCGTCCCTTTCTGTGCATTTTTGCATCGTGGCCTCATGATCTGAGTTCTTAGGCTGACATTGAATAACAAACCACTGGCTCTTGTTACTCCTTTATGTTTATCGAGAAATTCCGGTTTTGCACAGTTAACATAGTTAGAAGCAGACCACCACTAGCTCAGGAGAAGATCCCCGTCCCGCAAGTGGTGGCACTAGGCAGACATTTAGCTAGAAGAGGGGGGAGAGAAAAGACAGGTTAACACTTGCTAATTGCTAACCTGTTTTCACAGAACAGATTGTGCAATAGGATGCTTATGGGATCATTTCTTATTCATAACTCTCTAGGAAACTGAGATATAAAATTACTCGATGAAATTGGACAAGAATATCCTCTTGATTCTGAACAAAGGTCTTCTCAAAATACTCTTCAGTCGACTCACAGCCACCCATATAACCAGTATTAATTCAAGAAAGTGTTAGAACCTAAGCATGAGGCCAATGTGTCTCACAGCTTGGCAAGGTCAATGCATACAGACCACATATTTCGTAAAGACCGATTCGCCACATCTTTAAACTAAAAGGATAGACATAAGAAACTATGACTCATCCAAGGGAAGCCACCTCTGTGCAAGACTGAGCTCTTGTGCCGTGCCTGTGTGTCGATTAATAAATCAAGGTCAACATCTTCCCATCCAGTTAAAGTAATTTCCTTCCATCATTTAGCATGGAAGCACTGTCCTTGAAAGTAAATTGTTCCAATAGTCTCGTGACAATTAGAATTTACTATATGTGAGATGAGACGGCAAAAATAGAGAAATCGAAAAAAGTGAGAGTTTTTATACATACAACATTGACTATTAAAGCAGCAATTTACTACCGATAAGATAACATTGTTGTGAGACATTAAAGAAATGCCATACCAGAAGAAAGATTGTCATACCAGTACTAGAGTCTTAAAGATCTTCGACCATTTCCTCCAGAGATGTAGAGATAGAACTTTGCAAAGCATAATTCCTTTCGGTGAATATATCTATCTCCTTTTCGAGGGATTCTTTTTCTGCTAATAAAGACTGCAGTCTTTCACTTTCACTTTCTCCTTGGTCGATTCCCCGTTGAAATTCCAGGCATTGTCTAATGAACCCTTCCCTGACAGAATTAAAATTGTCGTAATCATTTTGAGGGAAATTTGTTGCAGAGATCTTACAGGAAATAGAAAACGTGAAGTAGGAATAAAGTCGGGTGCATAGGCATCTGAGACGAGTAATTTTGACCCATACACACCAACAGGCATATTCCAACCTTGAACTTTCTATAGATGTCACACTTTTAGCTAGAAATTTTCTTGCTGAGTACTTCACACCAAATGCCAGTGGCACAAAGCTGCTGATTTGTCGCTAAGAGCTTGTCTGCAGCAAAAGAGTTTCCTTTTCCCGACTAGTTGTTGCAGATTCATTAATGTTCAGGCAACAAACTCGGTTTTTGTCGCTATAGAGTAGCCACTGTTCACTGTTTATGCATTTTATTGTAATGGCTAAACCTGAGCTTCTACACAGCTACAACGACAGACAGAACTTTGATGTTGGTATCAACTAACAAGCAAAGTCGAGGTGGAAATAATTCATCTTAAATAAGAGTTGATATTTACAATGCTTCTTTCGTGATCCCGTGATTTGCAACATAATAAGGTATATTCACAAGCAAGTACGTTCATTAAAGCCCACACGACAATGTCGAACGATTCTCGGCGGAATTTGATCTTGAAAACAGAAGTCAGGGTATTGCACATCTCGGATTCCAAGAGCTTCAGAGGAATAATCAAGCAAGCATCTCTAACACATCCCTATATGCTTTCCAACTGAAATCGATCGATTACCGTTTACGGGTCATCCTTTCTTGGATCTCATCTCTCTTCTTTCGGAGAGAGCGCAGCTCCTGCTCCATGCTGCTAACCGACTTCCTTGATTCAGCTGTCAAAGGGAAAAAAAAAACAAAACAAAACAAAACGATGCAAATATAAACACGTGACGTGATCGCACGAAATAAGCGACAAGGTGCCACTTCGTCGTTGGAAGAGTACGACGAGAAGATTATCGGACACACGCAAATGCTGCGGGAATCCCACCGTCAGACCAAGTACTCGGAAGTTTCTCGAATCCCCTAAAAGTTTTTCACGCCGATTACTGCCGTACACTGCCGATTGTCCCTCGAGCAGAAGATTCAATGTAACTGGCTGACAATCGCAAGGCGGAGCGCAGTAACGGCTAAGAATTTCCGGTCTCGGCGAAAAATGGCAATCCTCACAAGGACCAAATGGGTGGAGGTCCGGTCCTACTACATCTACGAGGTCTGCACCGGCATTCCTCAAATCCTCCGATCGCGCTGACCGTGAACGGACGAGAAAAGACGGGCGGAAAGAAAGGCGGCGCGATACGGGTTTCCAGGTGCCAATGGGCCTAAAAATCGATTTCGAAGGCGTCGGTAGAACGGCGTTACCGACCGGCCACCGCAGCTAATCCGATGAGCTCGAACTGCGACACGTAGAGCGACTCGGTCAGCTCCGCCTCCCTCGCCGCCAGGGCGGCTTCGGCCTCGGCGCACCTGACGATCTCCGATCCCGTCTCCCTCGTGACCCGGATGCTCGTCTCGATCTCCTCGTTCACCTGCTCAAACGACGCGGCCTCGATTCAACCCGGATGAGCTCTCGCCGAAAATCCGGATCGCGAACTTCGCGAGGTAGGAAAGGGGGAAGGCAGATGCGCGGGAGCCCTGGGACGAGAAGGAGATACCTGATCGAGCATGTCCTTGAGGCGAGAAATCTGGCACAGGATTGCGCTTGAATCTTCCATCCTCTCTCTCCCTCTCTCTCCTCTCTGTTTCTGCCTCTCCTCCTCGGGCGCCCGCCATTTATACATGTTTGAAAATACAGGTAAAAGGAGGCCCGATTCCTTTAAAAAGTACAAATTCAAGTTTCGATTCTGGGCCGAACCTTTTTTTTTTTTTTTGGTCTATTAAAAATATACATAATTTATCTCGGGTTCCAATTCTGGCTCAAAACTTTTTTTTTTTGTCTCGTGAAAGCACACAAACTTTAACCCGTGTCCCCATTGTAGCCCGGACTCTTGTTTTTATATTTTTTTTTTGGTCTCATGAAATGGCACCAACTTTCGGTTGGTACCCAAATCCAAGCCCTCGTCGAGTTTCCACAAAGTACGTGTGGAATGACACGCTGAATCCTCAACGGCATCATCGGATGAAAACTTGACGGAGGCCAAAGTTAGGTATCGACTAAAAATGGATTCTTTTTTACGAGACAACAAAAAGTTTGGACCAGAGTTGGGATTCGACTTATAGTAAGTGATTTTTTTATGAGATAAAGGAAAGTTTGGGTTAGAATTGGCACATGTCCTAAAATTTGTGCTTTTTTTATTAGACCAAAAAAAAAGGTTTGGGTCAGAATTGCGATCCGACCCAGAGTCGGTGCTTTTTAAAGGAATTTAATCCGTAAAAGGAAAATACATTGGTTTTTCGATTTTAGTCGACTGTGAAAATTTGAGATGGAGCTCGCGCACTAGTCGAGCTTATAAAAAACTATGTTTGGTCGAGCTCGAGTTTGAAAAGTCGAGTTCAATTGAGTTCGAGTCCCGCATTCGAGCTTAGTGGAGCTCAAGTCGCAAATTACATCGACTACACGCACCTAAATGCGATCCTAGTTCCCACCGAATTTAACGGTTCGCATTCAATTCTTTACTATGTGAAATAAATAACAGAACTCATAATTTATATTTCTTTCTTACTGTAACTGTAAATTGTGACCATGAGTTTTTTTTTATTAATCATCCTTAACCGAGGGATAAAAATGGACAGGTTGATCAGACATCATTATGCAGCTTGATTGTTGCGAGATTTGTCTAATTCGGCCCTAAACCTTATTCGCGAAATATTTGGATACGGTCATAATCCTAGCAAGGCAAAAACGTAAAATGAGCCGGCTCGATTGCATCCATTCTCATGGATGCCGTCCGAACAAAAATCCGGGCAGGGGCATCAACAGATCAGTTCACAAGAAAATGAACATGGACGGAACTCCCCGATCCAAGAATACCAACACCCTTCGATCTGTTTGGATCCGCCGTGTGACTCCAGGAATCAGGAGATATGGCGGATTGCTATCTTAGCAAGCTCGGAGTGAAAAAAATGGCAGCAATCGTGAACCGCAGCATTCTTCGTGCATTGGAATTGTCTGGGAACTCAGGCATGCAATAGAAGGGTACAACTACAAAGAATCGATGATGATACGCCGTTAAAGAGTGCATAAGAGCCCTTCAATCGACTTGTTACCAGACCACCATCAAAAGTATCGAGTATAAATCCGCGCTACTGATACGTCACGCTCACTCGGACCATCCTGTATGTCATTGTCCGCTAACATACACCCTTCTCCACACGGGCAAAATTATGAAACATTCCTGGAATACATTGCCAACTCTCTATGATGTCTGCACATAAATCAGCACAGATGATGTAGAACTTACGTAATACCAGGCAGGAGTTCCGAGTTCTGGTCATCAGAATAAAAGAAGGTTCACAAAAATGCAAGCTATAATGGACTGACCGTGGTCGACTGTGAGATTGCTGTTGAGCTCCAACAATAGCTGAATTCGCACATTCACACAATTACTTTCTAGACGGCCAGAGTCCGAATATTGACATTTCTCCACAGAGCTGCCCCCAAAGCAAGGATAAGATTGAGCAGCTTTCTGAACCACGTGCTTGTGTTGTTCAGTTCATGTCGAGCACACCGGAAGATGCAATGCATTTAAGGCCCTCCTTGATGAGAATAGAGCAGTAATTATTTCTGCTTCACCCTCAACCTATTGTGAGGTTGACACCAAAGATCATCAGGCATATTAGTAATGACAAACTAAGAATAAATCAAGTAGATTGGCCCATTCATCAACAGTGGCATTTCTCTTTAACAAAAAGAAATTCCAGGACAGGAGAGGAACTCACTCACTACTTGCTCCTGGAGGAAAAAGGGGAAAGGATCAGGCAGGGAGGCTATCGTAGATAAGGGAAAGGCGCTCAGCAATCGAACCCCAAGATTCACAAAATTTTGCCAGACACTGAACTAAGAACAAGCACAGAGCCAATTCAACATTACAGTGCCTAAGATCAGTGCAACATAACCCTACAAACACAAGGAGCTAACTCTACTGGTGGGTACAAAAGAGAAAAAATGTAAGATGAATTACTAAGGAACAAAAGAACGGGGGAACAGGAAGCATACTGTTAGAAACAAGCATCAAATTTCAGTGAGGAATGAGGATAACATAACCACTGATGCAACAAACTAATTGAACAGATGGCCTCTCAGACAATGTGCTGAGCCTGCTGACATTTGCAGTATCCGTAAGGTGTGGATTCATGTATTCCACAAGGACAATAGCCGAGCAATGGAGAAAATAGGCAGGTTGGTAGATGGACACATGTTTCAGTGAATGCTAAAACAGTATGGTGGATGACACTATCAGGCAAAGGTCAGTGCTCTTCAATTTCAAGTCGATAGACAGAGAATCCAGCATTTTACGAGCATGATCAGCAAAAGCCACCTACTTCATTCGTGCACATCATCCACCAGATCACATCAACCCACCACCAAATTCTCCACTACTTGATTCTCGACATCCTCGCAACCAAGATAAAAGCCACAGGCACAGGCACAAGAACCGTAAACTGAGTACCCCTTTCATGCAGCTATGGAACACGAAAGCCGAAAAAACCAATCCGGTGAAGAATATAATCAACATCAAAGAGACGAAACCAGATGCTTAGACATGGGAAATAAAGCACATTCAGTCCAAACCAAAATTGACTTCATGAAATGGCAATTCCTCTTAGCCTGTGTGATTCCCAGAAACAAAAAAACAAAAGAAACGAAACGAAAGATCAAAGACCCGAATCTGAGATTCACACTTGGTTATGATACAAAAAGACTGTCCTCAAGTAATTCATTCAGTTAAAAAAGAGCTAAAAAGGAAAGAATGAGGATCGAACTAAGCAGAATCTTCAAGTTCGTTCATCTTCTGCTGCTGCTGCTGCTGCTGCTGCTTCTTCTCCAATTCCATCTCATACTGCCGCAATCTCTCCTTCATCTTCTCCTGTCACATGTTAACAAATGCGAGTTCTAACATCCTCAAGCATAACCCAGAATCCCCAGAAAACAAAGAAAAGAGAAGAGGAAAAAAAATCAGACCTTGTAGCTGATCTCGACGCGGTGCATGACGTAAAAACCAAGAACGCCACCGAGGATGGTCCCGGCAATGATCCGGACGTAACCCCATTTCTGCGAACGCGGAGGCCCCACCATTAGCAATCGCCCCCGTTCCTCCGTCGCCGCCGCCGCTTCTTAGCTCCCAGTCCCGGTCGCCGCGACGGTGACGGGGAGCCGCAGAACGCCCCCGCCGCTTCTCGTAAACGTCAATCGCAGCTATCGGAGAAGGGGGTCTGGTAATAGAATTGCGCCTCCGAACGGCACCGAGCTCGAGCCCTCTTGATGGGTCGCTCGGTGCGCTCCCCGACGGTGTAGAAATCCCAGATGCGCAGCGCTGCGGCGGCCGCGGCGGCGGCGAAACGGTGCACTTCCAGACCGCCCCGGTCAAACTCAGCTGCGTCTCGCGCTCCAGCCTTCACTTCAGCTCGGTTTTAGAGGAGGCCCATAGAAACCAGAGAGGCAGAAAGGGCGAGTCGAAAACCCGCGAAGCCCAGACACACGGACCGGCCCGATTCCTTTCGGGCTCTAGCCTAAAATGTTAACTACAAGTCATAAAACTTGTCACGAAATACAATTAAGTACTAAAATTTATAAAAAGTGCAAACAAGTCATAAAATTTATTAAATTGATTTAATTGAGTCATAAAGTTAATACCATCAAATTGTTTAACGAAAAATACTGACGTGATATATTTAAATTAATTTCTCTTTCCCATGAGTCATTTATTACTATTTTCTCATTCAAATATTATTTAAATTAAATAAAAAACTAAAAAAAGCTAAATTTTTGTTTACAAAAACAACAATGAAAAAGAAAAAAGAAAAAGAAAGGGGAGTCCTCCCCGTTGGACACTGTCACTGCTGTTGCCACCCATTGCTGGAGTGCGGCCTGGGCGAGGGTGGCAGATGCTCATCAGCCTTGGGCGAGGTTCGCTAATCCCTAGCAAGGGTGGGTGGTGCCCAAATTTGGGTGAGCCTCGCAAGCCCTAGGCGAGGGCTGGCAATGCCTTGCTTAGGCTTGGGGAGGATTTTCGGCCCTTGCTTAGGGCCGACGTTGCCAAAATTTGAGTAAGCCTCATTAGCCCTCACCTCGCCCAGGGCCAACGAAGGTCGGCCACCCTCGTCTAGGCCTGGCCACCTTCACTAGCCCCTTCGGCGATGGACAACGACGGCAGCATTCTACCGACGAGGCCTCCCCTTCTTCTTTTTTTCATTATTGTTTTTTTAAATAAAATTTTAGCTTTCTTTACTTTTTTTATCTAATTTAAATAATATTTAAAGAAGGAGAATAATAATAACTGCCCTATAGGAGAGAGAATTTGATTTAAATATGCCACATTAGCATTTTCCGTTAGACAAATTGACGGTGTTAACTTTACGACTCGATTGAACCAACTTAACAAGTTTTATGACTTGATTACACTTATTGCAAGTTTTAAGACTCAATTACACTTTGCTGATAAGTTTTAAGACTTTCGGTGAATATATCCTTTTTTTTTACACTTCAAGCGGTCTCTCAAGCTTCATATACTTGCGGCCCGAATGGTTCGGACGGCCCGACTTAATATAATGAAAAAAAAATATATAGGTCCATGAACTTTGTACGACTTGAGCTTTAGTTTGTTCAATGTGATTTCGAAGTGCAACGTGATTCCTAAATTTTTAATTTTTTTTCAATGGGATCCCTGAACTTTTGCTGCATGTTCAATTATGTTGAGTATTTTCATATAGTTTAGGGGCTAAATTAAATATGTAACAAAAGTCCAGATATCACATTGAACAGTTTAAAAGTTCATGGACACTATTGTACATTTGGTTAAAATGCAAGGACCATATTAAATAAAATAAAAATTTAGGGACTACATTTACACAATGAGACAAATTTTATTGACTATTTGTATTATTTCCCCAAAAAATATTTAGGGCGCGTTTGGTAACGCTTCTGTTTCTCTATTTTTCTGTTTTTCTGTTTCCTGGAACAAAAAAAGAACAGAAATCCGTTTGGTAACGCATTTTATTTTTTTATTTCCTGGAATAGAAAAGTGGCCAAGAAATAGATTTGGAGCAGAAATAAGAAGTAGAAAAAATCTACTTCTTTGTTCCTAGAAATAGAAATAGAAATAGAAAGGTCCGGTCCTCAAGCCGCAACCTCAGCTCCTCCTCCATCCTCCGTCGTCTGCAAACCGTCTCAAAGCACCGGTCCGATCCATTCTCGGTAGAATAATAACAAAATTTTAAAAATTAATTAAATTATAAAAAATTTAAAAATTCCAAAAATTCCAAAAATTCATAAAAATCAGAAAAATTCTCAGAAAATCCATAAAAATCAGAAAAATTCAGAAAACCCATAAAAATTTGTAAAATTCCGAAATTGAAAAAATTTTAAAAAAATTCATAAAAAGCTTTCTCAAAAATAAAAAGAGACAAATTTCGGGAAAGTAAAAATTTTTAATAAAATTTTCCCCAAAAAAATAAAAAATAAAAAATTCACCTAATGGCTTAGAATAAATTAAAAAATTCCGAAAATTCATAAAAATTAGAAAAATTTCAGAAAAATCCCATAAAAAATTAGAAAATTAAAAATTCCCAAAATTCATATAAATCAAAAAAATCCTCAGAAGATCCATAAAAATTAGAAAAACTCATAAAACCCTTAAATATTTGCAAAATTCCGAAATTGAAAAAATTAAAAAATTTTCATAAAAATTTTCGGAAAAATAAAAAGAAACAGATTTAGGGAAAAGTAAAAAATTTTAATAAATTTTACCACAAAAAAATATAAAAAAAATTCACATAATGGCTTAGAATACCTATGGCCACCCACTTTGAATGAAATTTAAATTTTTGAGGTACCTAAGTAGTATTTTTGAAGATTCCTTAGTTTAGGGATTAAAAAGGGTTTTAAGCCCCTAAAAAGAATTAGGCAAACCAATAGATCATGCTTATTGATTTTTTTTTCACTTATAACTTGCACTTATAATTAAATAAAAGATATAGATTTGAATTCAAAAAATTGGGAATAGAAATTTTATGCAGTTACCAAATACATTTTTGTTCTAGAAATAGAAATTTTGTGCAGTTACCAAACGCATTTTTTTGCTCAGAAACTCTACCAAGAAATAGAAATAGAAAAAATTATTTCTGAAAAGAAATTGTTCCCAGAAATAGAAACGTTACCAAACGCACCGTTAGTCGTAATAAGTCTAAGAAGCTGAACTCGCTGTTTCACCAAAGCCGAAGAGCAGAGCTTCAGAGGAAGCAACGGGAAGAGAGCGAGATTTCCAGATCCCAAAGTTGAATCGGAGATGGTCGGAATCGAGAAAGCGAGAGTGGCTGCTGGCTGATCTTTGCTCCAAGAGCATCGAAATCAAAGCCAGAATGCGATTTCTTCATCTCTGGCGATGATGCCAACTCGGATCAATTCTTCCTTGAGGTACCATCTCAAACGTTGTCTTCCGCTGTCCATCTTTCCACTTGCTTCTTTTTTTTACCTTCCATTTGGTTTAATGCCGTGATTCGATTCCGATGATACTAGTGGTTCGTGTTCTGCGTTTGAGGTTGATCTGATGCGCAGGAATGTAATCCGATCGAACAATTTGTCGGGCACGTCCGGAATGACTTTCGGAATCTAACGTTGTCGTCCGTTGATCCGTATCTCGGTTTTTACATGCAGGAAGCGATACTGATGGGTGTGTCGGAGATTAAAGATTGCTTGATTTAGTGATGGGTTAACGAGCTAGCGGGCTGATATGCTGTTCTGCAAAGAAATGATTGATCTTTCTGAACTCTAGCTGGTGATGTGTGCACTTGTTAACAAGTTGGGGGTTGCTTTGGAGTGGAGAATTTTTCATTGGTGGAAAGGAGTGTTTGTCAAATGCAGATGTTCTTTAAGAATTTGAAGGTTGGGTTCTCTGATGGAGCATACCGCATATTGGAATCATCGGTTTCTGCATTGCATTGCGAGTGGATTATGCGAAGCGTGCGTTTGTCTAAGTAAAGTTCGTGGATTTCGGGTTACTCAGAAGCACCTTGGTTGATGTTTTCTCTCCTACCGAAGAGCGCCATTCCTCGTCTCCTGTGCATTTTGGGGAAATTCTGAAACGTCTGTAAAGGGTGTGACTAGGAGGAAAATGGTTGGTCGGGACATAGAGATGCTTCGAAGATGAGAAGGGGTTACTTTGTGAAGAATTCGATTGCTTTCGTGTGCATGGTTGTTTCACTGTGTTGCTTTCTCATACTGTTTCTTTCGATACTCAGGCTTCCAGAGGTATCATCCGGTAATGATGCTGTGAGATCTCACCGGACTACAAAAGACAGAAAATTCTCTGAGAATTGGCATTTAGGGATGTTCGGGAATATGTTGGTGGAAATGCTGCCACAAGACCTTGCTTTCACTGTCTTTGTCCCTTCGGAGAAAGCATTCAGGCGTGATCTGCGGCTGAACGTGAATGAAAGTTTTGCTGCAGAGAACATAAACAACACCTACGCGATTGTTTCGCGTGTCCTCGGATTCTCTGCTGTCTCTCGAGCTCTTACCTCGGATGCAGTGCCTGTAGGCAAGGAGATCTCTTACGATTCCTTGTCAGGGTTTACTTTGTATATATCAAAGGCTGTCAATGGAAAGATAGTAGTCAATGGAGTACAATCCGAAAGTTTGGATAGAAGGAAGGGCGAGATTGTTGTGCATATCATGGATGGAGTCGTCATGGATGCTGATTTTAAACAATCGGTTCAGCCAGATTATGATGAAGGCCGATGACTGCAAGTCACGGACGCATTGAACTGATGATGTTCTTTCCCGCTAATCACAAGTGGTCAAGTACCAATCGAACACAAATGACAGTTGCGCAGGAGCGAAATATTGTCTAGCATGTACAATGTTGACAAAATTGGAAAGCAGAAGTGTGTAAACTGTCTGTCTCTCTCTCTCTCTCTGTCGGGGTGTTTGTCTCTGTCAAAAACAAACACCGTTGAGCATTTTCATGTCAAATTGACCAACTATTCGACAGCACTGGCATCTCCATTTAGTAAAAAGGGGCTCCAAAGGGAGAGTTGCTACTGAATAAAGGCAAAGTCTCCGAGCACGGCCAACACCGAGCTACTAAAGCGGTACGCTAAACTTAAAGAAGTAGACATGCTACTTGGCTATGCAGCAGTGCATTCGGAGGCAGGACAGCAAGCACGATAAGAGAGGGCTTGGCTGGACAAGTTGGTATCTCAGATAAAACATATCAATTCGAAATACCAGAATATGGGGTAATGATAGATATCGTCACCTAATAGGGGATTATACCTATATAACGACTGCTGAATACCCAGTATGGATGTGCTTTTCAAAATTAAGGTGATAAAGGGAAAAATCCGGTATCTTGTTCAGAGTAATTGTTTTTTCATGCACATTGTTCACCTGATTGCACGAGCCAGATTGTCAGCTAGCGTGCTTGAATGTCTATATGTCAAGGTAAGAACAGTAACTACTGTATAACGAAGTGTAAACAAGCTGTAGCTTCATGCAAACAAATAGTACCATACAATTAGCATTGGTTTATACAGAGTATAAAGTGTGTTACAAATCTTCAATGGGCATTTCATCCCAAGCAGTTAACTTCCCGCAGACAACAAGATGGAAGCTTACCGCGATATGTAGCTTTCTACTGTACGCAACTATTCACACTGGTATAATACAACAACAGATTTTGAGTGCCTAATAAATGAACAAACATGTGGCGGAGAATCCTAAAACCAAAATCTCCGACTCAGAACTTAGCTACTAGACTGTCCTTTCCTCTTCAACTTCATGCTTTTTTCACTTATTTGCCGCTTCGGATCTCGATCCACCAGCAGCACTCTGGACATAACATAAGCCAAGAGTTCTTCATTATGAGAGAACGTAAAATCCAGATGGGCATACTCAAGCTCATTAAATGACACGTTCACACCAGATTTCTTCATTAGTCTGTAATGCTTCCTAACCATTGACGGCTTAATTACAGTGTCCTTCCTTCCAGCAACTAAATCAACCGGTATATTGATGAACCCGTAGTTCTCGCCTAAATCCAATGGCTCTGGAGATCCATAAACCTCTAAGTTGGCAGATGCACTCCCATAATCATACATTCTGAATTTCCCGGAACGCTTCATTTGTGCTAGGTGAAGGGCCACATTGAAGGACACACCGGGCATGTCATTCATGTTGTAGTGAGGCAAGCCTAACACACCGACCCAATTTGAGCTGTCTCCGCCAACAACGTAACTCATTAGGGTTTGAACCACTCCTCCAACTGCAGGGTAGTTATGAAAGTCCCGAGCCAATTTGTTCAACAGCATCCGGAAAAACCTCGTGGGAATGTAAAAGGCTGGTATAAGAGGAGCCATTACAGGAGCGAATGTAAGGAAGATATACTCCACTAATGTGAAAACTATATTGGAGTCATGATGAAATCCGGCAGGTGATAGTAGAATCAATCTTGAGAGCCTATGGGGCTTCTCCTCAATCTGTCGTGTGACCACATACATTAGCATAGCAGCCCCACCCAAGCTATGGCAAATAGCACAAAGTTTGAAGGGCTGGTTGTTGTCTGTCTCTTCCATGATCTCCGGCTGGCTAAGTTTCAGTTCAGATGTTTTAACCTGGTAAATCTTCTCTATCATAGCTGGAATATCCTCAGTTCCATGCTCATTGATGGAATATCGCCAATATCTGCATTAATTGCTATTTGCTAATTTCAAACTCATCGATGGGACTACAAACTTCGCACAATGAATGAAAAATGGAGTTTTGACAATGGGTCAAGAAATAGTGCACTTACTGTTGTGAGGAAATATTCTTATCATTGTGCTCACGGGAAACCAAACCTCGAAAATTTCCCAGGAAAACGTCATATCCTGCAGTATATTGAGATAAGTCAAAAGATCATGTCTAACAGTTGATGTTATCCACGGCCAAAAAAACACACTGACATGATCTAAAAATTACGAGTCCTTGAAGAAAATTTTTGTACCTTGATCAAAGGCTGCAAAAGCTGGAGAACCAACAACCCCGTTAGACACCCAACTGGACAAGAAAATCCACTAGTGAAAAGCAGGAAATAGGTCCATGATATATCCCTTTATCAAAGCAAGGAAAACCCATCGTACACAGTATTGAGAACATGGTAAAAATTAATAAATTTGTGGATGAAAAATAGAAGCTATGAGTCAGAAAAATTATACTAGGGCAAGATGTAATTCCATAACTTAAATGGACAGCAACAAGAAGATCAATCCAAGCCATATCCAAGCCACAAATGATTTGTAAACAGCCAGAGACATGAACTCTGGTATTGTGAATGAAGCACTCAAGACCATTTTGTGAATCCACAGCACAGGAAGCTACGTGAATGAAGCACTCAAGACCATTTTGTCAATCCCCAGCACAGGAAGCTACAGACGATACTAAAATGGAAACATTACAAGCAAAGGAGGACAACAACCAAAATTAATAACGAATGCCCAGTGCTTACCCCATTGAAGAATCCAATATGCCATGCTGTAAATAAACTGCCTTCCGGGCATCACGTCTGTGGCAAAAGTTGACCCATAAAACACCAGAGTTGCAACAAGATCACAAACTGAAATAGAAAAAGAGTAAAATATACCTAGGGATTCTTTCCAAAAGAAGCACATAGCCATCAGCAGTGATGACATGAATAGCTTCATATGGGTACCTGAACAGGGGGGCATGGTGAGAGGGTGCAAGAGAAAACACCTCCATCAAGAGAAAAGAAAGAAGCCAACTGCCTTTTAACTATTACCCGAGCTCAGTTATGACATCTTGACATGTCCGAGCATCTGTATTTAGAGAATGATGAAAGGTAGTTCCATTCTCAGTTTCAGCTGGCTCAGTCTCAGGAGCAGAGGCATCCGACCTGCTGCCACGAATATCATCACTGCCAGTGCTACAAGGGAAAAACCATCTCCACAGTATTGCGATTACTTCTAGCGGTGAGAGAAGGCAGCGTGCTGCCTTCTGAACAATATCAAACAGAGCCTCTATAAAGATTTCAATGGCTAGATGAAGATCCTGGATCAGTGTAAATAAATCAAACTGATGAGCACAAGGAAGCATCTATAATTAAAACAGCAGACCATCTCATAAGGAATCAGCCACGCTACTCTTCACCATACCTCAATTACTCCACGTCGTCTGTCAGTTGTCCGGTGTATGATGTGATCTTTGAGATTGTGCAACTTCTTTACAGAGCTTGCATGCGAAGGCTTCTCACTTTCCGCTGACAAAGAATCCCTAGCACTACTAGAGTCAGAAGAATTGAAAAGATGAGATACTGCAGCCAACAGAGTCTTTGCTGGTAGCAAAATGCATGAAAGTATGAGTCTTATCCAACCCATCGTTTTCCCATCATTTCTGCTGAAAGAACTAGCTCTTGACGCACGCGAGCTTTGAGACAATGGAGAAGGAGGACATATGTTGTCATCATCACTATATTCTTCCTCCGATGAGTAATCATTGCTTGAAGACGCATCGGAATCCACAGAGAGTTCATGGATGAATTGATTGAAGGAGGATACACCACTGGATCAAGTACAAAAACAATCACAGAGAAAGTTCATCAGCTTCAACACACTGCAGTGTGAAGATGAATGCAATGTGAAGATGAAAATAGTATTCCGAACAAAGAAAATCCGACAGGAAAACAATGGTTAGATTAAAACCCTACATCAGTAATTTTTCCTACAAACAAAAAAGCCTGTTATTCCTGATAAATTAAGAGGGGCGTGACAAAACCCTGGCACATAACGGGTGCTCTCTCTTTTTTTTTATTTCCACCATATTTAATCAGTAACTCCTCATGCAAGCTGATGAATCAACCAAAGCAGAAGCAAAAACCAAGATAAACTAAACTAACTTTTCCATCCATCGTGGAAAGCGAGGTCCGCGAAAAGTTGGCCTGATCTCCCATCCATGAACACCTTCTAGAATATTAGCCTTCCCAGGCAAGATGGTCAGTAGAAGTGCCGAAACCCCATTAATGAGCCTCACTATATTGTTCAAGGATTCATAAGTGACCGTTTTAACCGACCTGCACTACAGAGGAACAGAAATGGAATTACTCATTATTTTAATTGCAAAAGAGGTGCTTCACAGCTTAGCCAACATTATATACAACAATACACAATCAAGATATATAAATGACCAGAAATTGACAATGCTTAAAAAGTCATCAATCGACAAAGATGGGGAACAAGTGGTCGACACAAAGAACGGGAACTGAAAATGTAAAGAAAGATAAAGTTAAATCCTCAAAAATCATACTAGATTCTGCTCTAAACCTTACAACACCGATCCCGTCAACCACGATCAGTTCACAACAAATTCATGCAGAACCCCGTTACCCAGATGAGAATTTGTCGGACGACGCACGAGTAAAGATTCTTTATGTAAGTCCGGAGACAAGACATAAGAACATTGCTGCGCTAGGACCAGAATCACTCAGAGCATCCTTTAAGGGCCACGAACATTCATCACGACATTCTTCCCTTTGTGGGCGCAAATCGATTTCATTGAACTATCTATCCATCTATCGACGAATCTATCTAAGACAACCCAAGAAGAGGGAGAAATTCCAGCGGAGAAGAACCCGGAATCTCATGTCATTTCAACCTTTCTTCGTCTCCAACAAACAACCCATGATTCGATAATACGAAAAACAGATCATAGCGGTTCGATTGTTCCCGGGTCAAACCTCCAAGAACCGCAGCGCAGGAAGGGGGGGGCGAGAACAGAGACACCAATCCGAGAGGGAAAATGGGGATGAATGTGGAGGACTCACTCTTTAGCGACCGCGAGCACGTTGTCAACGAGTCGCTGCATATCACGAACCCTCCCCCGTGAACTTCGCGATCCTCTGGTATCGTGCAATGAATTTACGAGGCAACGAAGGGAAGGGAGGAGGTGGAATTATAACCGTGAGTTTCTTCTTCTTCTTCTTCAACCGTCACGAGAGAGGCGGGCAGGTGTATATACATATGTATGAACGCAAAGGCAGATTCTTGAAACAAGGGTCGGATGGATTAGTGATTTTAATATCCATTTATCAATTAGTTTAAGACCGAGATTTCAGGAAAGAGAAAGGGCGGGTGGCGTGCGGGGGACGGTAGCGATCGGCGGGAGAGGGAGGCGCGTGTGATTGCAGCGGCGATGCTCGCCGTCCGTTGCGCGTTGGCTGCCTTGTGGGGGGGGGGGGCCATGCACGAATGCCACGTGGGCAAGGGGGAAGCTAGCAATTGGCGGGAGAGGGAGGCGCGTGGGCATGCAGGAACGCCACGTGAGGAGCGGCGGAAGCCGGCGATTGGCGGGAGAGGGAGGCGCGTGCGGTCGCGACGGCGGATGATGCTTGCCGTACGATGCAATTCGGTCGCGTTGCCATTTCTCGTTAACCTTTTGGTGGGGGGGCATGCGGGGACGCCACGCGGGGGCGGCGGGGGGGACTGATTGGGGCAGGGTCGATAGGTGTCGTTTTCGGGCTCATTCGCGGCGATCGCTGCACGTGGGCTGGCGGGGCAGATGCGAACCTTCGGCGCGGGGCCCACGTGGACGGTCGAGATGGGATTGAGAGTGGATAGGTGGGGAAATGCTCCCTTCTCTGATCTGTCGGCCGAAAGAAGCAAGGCCAAGTTGAATGGTTCAAAAGACTACGCCACGGAAAGAGACGCCATCCGCATTTCCCTTCTCCGCAATATACAATTTAGGAACGCCAGAAAACACGTCAAGATCGACGGCTCCAGTTGATTAGGAAATTAGGGAGATTAGGAGACATAACCGTCATCCCGACACTCAAGACCAATCCAAGATGAGTGGATGACTAACCCTCACGCTATCTCTTCGAGCAATAAAAATTTGATAAAATTGGAAAATGCCGTATTCAATTGACAGATGCCCATTTCCGAATTTATTTGTATGCTTCGTGTCAACTTGCCTGAAGTGAAAGCAACAAATGCTGTTCTTTGGAGTTTAATATTCTCCCATTGGGTTGAGCTTATTCTTCTCCCTGTCTATTCGACCAAAAACACGCATTTTAGAGCAAGTCAATAATCAAACCGTAAAGTTGAGTTCACAAAAGGAGATACAGAGAATCCAAGTTAGAGTGCACAAAAGGAGAGGGAGAGAGAGAATTTAACCGACACTGCGCTACTAGTTGACAATTATAGATGCCATCGGCGGTGGTTGCAGGAGTTAAAGAAGCATCGATACGAAAGATTGGCCGAAACAAAGGAAGATTTTCCTGGAATTCCCTAATATTCGCTATGCTCGCTTCAACAGAAGTTTCGGTTCTTATGGAAACTTAAATGGAAGCCCGTCATCGTGCCCCAACGATAAAGAGTAGCAGTGACAAAAATTCATAAATCTAAATCAAGTTATCATATTGAATTATACTGCTATGCATAGTTAAACCTCGGTAGGTTTCTTTAAATGGGTAAGTAGCTCGGCTTCTCTTTTTATCCGTTGGTGCAAGTTATCAGATTCACTCGCGATTCATGTCTTCCTAGAAGTTTGCAATGTACCCTGACCAAAAAGAACAGGCATCTGAAGATTTCAACTCTGATTCGCAAGTAGTTTCTTATTGAGTGCTCATTCATGGGTGCAAGTGCACGTCGGACAGTGAGCAGCAAGAGAAGCTCACATATTCTGAAGATGGTTCGCAACAGAGAAACAAATGTAGAGCTTTGGAAGATGCAGATACAACCCCAGCAATTTTATGTTCAGGTTCGCGATGAATACTAATTCATAAGAATGCTATGTGTAATGATTGACTTGCAGGAAATCAATCTCAACGAGTATCGACTCCAGGGATCAACTTAAGCCGAGCGCGGATATTCATGAACTGATTTTCTAGTGTAATCCAGAAAGTGGCTCGCATAACTTTATCGAGATCTTTGGTTACGCAAGAAAAGAATCGAAAGATGTACTTCACTATGATTTATCTCCAGAGCGTAATTGCTACATCTGAGACGTTGCCAGGAGTGTGCCTTCACCCACATCACTGTCTTGAGTAAAGGCAAATTCTGATACCAGGGCCAGATGATCGCTCCCCACTTTCTGCACGATCGAGATTAAACCACATTTCGTTGCAGGAAAAGAAAACGATTAGTCCAGATACCAAGGGGTAATTTATCTCAACATAAATCAACTCAAGCTCAGAGGTGGCAACTAACCAGGAATGCTCATAAATCAAGAAGCACTTCAATTTGATAGGCTAATGCACACAGATAGATGCGTGCAACTGCTACCTATGAACTAGGTGAACAAATCCCTTGATAATTTACTGATCTTATATGTTGCCTAGTTGCACACTGTTTCTTGAATTCTATAACTCAAGAACAAGAGAAAAAGGAGTAGAAGGCAGACCAACCAATCAAAACTACTCGTGCGGATGCAGTATTCTTAGGGGTTTGAAACTTGTCCAGCTGAACAATACGAGTAGCCAACCATCACCAGGGCATCATCCAGATTTAACTCTTGGAACTATAGCTCTTCGATAAGTTTTAAGTAGTCTTCAGATTATTTACTTAGGACTGTGTAAATTATTTACTTAGGACTGCGTTGCTAGCTTTCCTAAAGATCCAAAAGGTTCAATTTTGTTGCTCGTCTATGGATCAAATTCTTCTGGTTTTCTGTTACTACGTAACTTTGCATGTTTTTATCTTACTAAGGAAGATCATCTACCAATAGTAACATATAGGATGAGACTGCAAACAATGATTCTTGAGTAACCCCTATGAATGTCACAATCTTAAATTAAGTCCTCCTTACTTTGCATGGCAGACCACCCGCTCTCCGAAGAATATCAACTGAGGGAGTGTCCAGAACTCCCGTAGGTACAAGACCCTTTGAGTACCTGTACCGAGCATTAAGCACACATAGAAACGGTCAATTGATAGTCTCTCAACTGCTCTCTCGAAATACTGATCATCAAACTGTTTTAATGTATGAGGGCTCGTCATGTGTAGTATATCCTCCTATACAAGTTTTAGCTTGATGATAACCTTGTCACTTTAGCTGAGCAGCGTTGGATCAATGAGGAATACATTAACTGAAAGTAAAGGAAGAAATCTCTTCCAAGAAAATGTCAGTGTAATTTCTGTGTCCAACCACGACTTTAACAAATGGATCTGTTTGAGACAAGGGAACAAACAAGACAAATTTCACACAACCAATAGTGCCACAGCCATTATGGAATAGGCCTCCTCTACAGATTAGACCTCTTAGACATTTAACGTCTCGCGGCTTCTTAAAGTTAAACCTCTAATAGAGGTTATGACTTGTCCGAGTGCTTAAGAATTGCATCAATCCATGCAATGCTTTTACTGTGACATAGAATCATTTCTTAGACTCTTGATTATTTTTTATTCACCATTTTATTTCCATTTCCTAGCCTAATCGATGGATTCTCTAGGGAGAATCAAAGGCCTTTTTTTACCCAAGGTAGACCAGACTATACAAGTATATACCAATTACTATTTATACAAACTGACATTTGTAACAGCAGTTTGTCATAGATATAAGGGATAATAACACAAATAGTCCCCAAACTTTGACTCAATGTGCAATTTGATCCTTGAACTTTTAATTTGTTCAATGTAGTCCCTGAACTTTAGCCTAATGTTCAATGTGGTCCCTGAACTTTTAATGTGTTCAATGTAGTCCTTAAACTTTAACCTAATGTTCAATTTGGTCTCTAAACTTTTGGTATATGTTCAATTTAGTCCATGAACTATATGAAAATATACAATCTAGTCCCTGAACTTGAATTAATGGAAGGACTATATTAAACATTTTTGTAAAGTTCAAAGACTATACTGAACATGTACCAAAAATTCAGAGACCACACTAAACAAATTGAAAGTTTAGAGATCACATTGAACATTGAATTAAAGTTTAAGGACCACATTGAATAAATTAAAAATTCAAGGACCAAATTGCACATTTAAGTCAAAGTTCAGAGACTGTTTGTGTCATTTTCCCTATATATAACTGCTTGATGCCACATTCTCTTTGCATCCAATTTGTAATAATACTATACATAGATCGTTTGTAGCTTTTACTAAGTTATATGTCTAATTACTAATAAGGAGAGAAGAGATTCTGAGGAGCTTATGCAGTCAAACCCACATTTTTTTAGTTCAACTATCTTTCTTTTTCATCTTCACTTTACTGATGGTTTATCTTTTAGTTAAACCTACATCACTTACCATATATAATCAACTGTCCCAAAAAATTTTGAGTGGTACGAAGTTGCAAGCGGTTCACCATTTGAGTCCCTCGTTCTCACTGATCCCTGAGAATATTCAAATTTGAAAAACCCTCATAATCAGATATCATCATTCTGGAGAGTAGATGAAAAGCATAAATTGCCCTACACAGCAAAATTAAGAGAAAAGGAACATACCCTTATCGTGGCGTAGGAGCTCTTAAGATTCAATGGATGGGCAACAACCTCACCTTCAGCATCACCACTAGCAGTTTTGATCTCTTCGTCAGTCCAGCAACATGTCAAAAATCTATGATGAACAACATTTCAGTATAGAAATCTGACAAACGTGAAACAACATTTCTAGCCATATAAAGTGTAGGAAGAGAAATCAAGCTACTTTTTTCAGATTGATATGTAGTGTCAAACTACTAGACAAGCAAAATGGAGCTTCTCGCACATTCAATGTAAGCAGCAGCTTGACCAGAAGCGGCAAAAAAGCAAATCCAATTGATATACCTGTCTATCAGAAACAAAGAGTTACTTAAGTCCTGCTTTTCACCAAAAACTTGAGCAGGGTGGCAGCTTCTTTGGCCAGATAATTCCCTTCGGTCGTAAGACATGATATCCAGCTGCAAATGAGATTCAAATTCATTTCAAAAAGTAGCAAGACTTGGAATATAACATATGAGGTGATGCATGAAAGAGAGTAATACATCACATCATTAGCACAAAGATCAGAATAATGAGGAGAAGCGCACCTTTGATGTTGACAAGAACTCGTATAAGGCACTCTGTCATTAGCAAGTAAAATATCAAGAAATGAAGGAATTCCAATTGACGGAGGATCAATAAAATTACCGTGTAAGATTTCTACCTGCGGAGTGGTGTTAAAATCACCAGCAAGCAGAACAGGAATACTACCCCATTTTTCTGAGAGACTATTAGCCCTTGAGGAAAGGTGACGAATCTGAAATGTAATCTCACATTTGAATGAGTAAAAGCAATTGTTCAGGATAGCCATCTAACTAACCAAATGCATTGTGGGACACTTCCCCGCCTCAATTTCAAACAACATAAAAGATCCATATATTGCATTCGTAAATTTCGAGATACAAACTCTCCTTAGAAGGTGCTAAGATAAAAACAATTAGACGTTTAGAACTTCATTTATCATGCATTCTAGCAAACGCAAATTAATTTGTTTATGTTCTAAAGGCATGCACGGGCAAATCACCACTTTTCAGCTTTTTACACCACGTTCAAGAATTCAGCCAAAAACCAAAATTAGCAAGACCGGTAAGGCCTTTAATGGTAAAGACATTCTTTGATGTGTTCATCCTCCATCTTGTCCAAAAAATTTTGTCTTCCCATCTGTTTCATATGAAAGAGCCGTAACTCATCTGTTACACTCAACAACTCCAAACTGCCTCCAAGACATGAAGCCACAATCACACTCTTAGGATCATATGAATGCTTTCCAGTTCACAAGCAAGTAGCAAAGTAAATATCCTAGCAAGATACTCCCAGGATCTTAGGTTCTTCTTCTAAGCATAACAACAGAGGTCAATCATCAACGCACACATCTTTAATATTTTGAATTTCAGGTAAGAAACAAGAGAAAACAAGGTCGCAATACTTCACTGCTCACAGTGGGGGGCGGCAGTAGAGAAAACTTACTTGTCCTAACTTTACATCTCCTCTACTCGGGTTATAAAGTACATGAATATTGCCAACAAGCAGCTGCTTTGACTCCGCTTTGCACGCCTTCCTGCAGGAAAAGAAGTGAGATGTGAAGAGAAAAGCAGTTTTTATCCAAATGAGTGTGAACAGAAAAGTAGAAAAAACAATAGATTAATTATCAGAATCAGGACAGGTGTACTGAATAAATGGAAGAGCCATAATTGATCTTGTAGAAAGAGTTAAATCAAATGTAGGTCAGTTTGAGTAAACTCTTGCTCAAGCTTGGCCATCTAGATGCCTACCTGAAAGACGGAAAGCTGTGCTACATTATCACGAAGGCCGAGTTCTTTAAACTTGATGCTCTCTTCTTCTAATAGCCAAAACCTATTTTAGAAAATTTCAGACGATTGCAGTTAGCCAATATAGCTTTGTAGGGAGCTTGGTAACTCATGCCTCGTTAGTGTTAACTCACTCGTTTGCTTTCCAAAATATTGCACAACCATCAACAGCATCTCCGGTGCGTCTCTGCCATTTTCTTAATAGGTAAGCTCTGGATGCCTTTAGCCAACTACATAGTTAGGCAATAAAATCTTGAGAAAACAACGACCTTATAAGAACCAACATATCCAGCTTTCTCTAGAATTTTCGAGAGCTCGAAATACTTGTCCACCTCCTACAATCAAGCGAGCACTGATCAGTCTCCTTCTATTCCAGATGTTATGCCACCAGAGTTAGCACAAACACCTGATGAAAGATCAGAAAATATACCTGCAAGCAGATTATGTCCGGATTCCATCCAATCAGCTCTTCACATATAACACGTTTACGCCATTCCCATCTCATGTATTGAGATGGAATATCTGTATATAGATCTCTGTGCTTCGAAGCATTTTTATCTCCCAGAATGTTGTACGAAACCATGGTAAATTTCGCTGAAACGAACACATGGAACACCAATGGCAATCAACCTCTTACATACATAACGAACCATAAAATCACAAGAAGATATAAACTAAACCAAAATTGACAACACCGCCGAAGAATCTCATCTATAACCTGCCTATATACCATTCCAGTATACTAGATTGGGAACTGAGAGAGCTCTGCTTGGTGGATACCACAACCTGAGCAATTAGCAAAATCATTTGGAACTCCGCATTATCACAAACAACGCGAGGTGAGACGTGACCTAATTTTTCCACATTAAGACTGCAATTGTCAATTTCCGACTCGGCATATCGCTCTCATCCGCATCAAGGCGGAGATGCACTAAACAAATCATTCCGCCATTTACATCCTCGTTCAGCAGCTAAACAGCGATTAAGGCAATCCGAACTGACCGCCGCGATCTGCGAAATCAACGCTCGAGCTTGCAAAGCTCTCCGTAGTAAAAAAGAAGAAGCCGGCCGAGAATCTCGGAAAACGACATACTTTGAGCAGCGAGCGGCTGATCGGCCCCGATCCAGCGGCGGACGATCTCCGGCGACGGCCGGTCCTCCGGCGGTACGCGCCTGCGTCTGAGAGGATTGTACCATCGGCGGCCGTAGGAGCGAGCGGGCGGCGACGACGAGGGCCTCGTGGAGTCGCCGGAGCAGCAGAGCGCGGTGGATTTGCACGAGGACGAGCGCGACGCGGGCCTCGTGGAGAGATGAGCTGGAGAGAGCCTGGTGGACAGAGGCGAGCGCGCGCAGAGCCACGACGGAGGAGGAGGAGGAGGAGGATGACGACGACGAGGAGCAGCTTCGAAGCCCATCGATCTTCGGAGCGAGGGAGGAGAAGGAGAAGGAGAAGGGGCGTGGCCTGCCGTGCTGGGCAGCGCGGTGCGAAGTGCGTCGCCTTCGATAAAAACGGATTTAAGAATTGGCGGTTGGAAACTACGGGGGCCAGAGCTTGTTTTTATTTTATGGCGGGTTTTTCGCTTTGCTTTTCTATAATAGCGTTGGAGTTATTAGAAAATTTATATCTTAATTTAGGTGTTAATCATATTTTCAAAAAGTTTGAAGTGTTTTGCATAAAATAAAAGTTAGAATCTGGAAATACATAATGCTTCGAAAAGTATGATATAGCTATAGAAATTACACGAAGTTTTTTTTTTGTTTTGGTATTTGATGAGAAACTTCGTATCTGATCAACATGAAATTTAAATTGCACCGCATGTTTCTTTTGTAGCGACGGTGTATTCTTCTTCCTTGTTGCTATATAATGAGCATCCATGCCTATTGAGTGATTTTAATCGTCTCGAATATAAAACAAATCCTGTTCATGTCCTTGGGGCAAAGCTTTACTCGCAAGGATGAAAGAAAGTGTTTTATGGATCCGGCACAATGATTGCCGTGCTATACTCAATCAATCGCTTTGATTACATAACGATGCATTTTAATTAACTTTACGTGAATTTTGAAATCTTTCGCTTTTAATTGGCTTGCTTCTTCATGTACCATTGTTACGTGACATGATGCTATGGACATGTAAGGGGAATGTCGAGATTGGAGATCAGAAGGTTTGTCGCCACGATATCAAGCAATTTCGACAATCTCTTAAGATTAAGATGCTATATACTGTTCATTTCAAAAGAGTACCGGTTGGTGTATGACCTCAAAATGATGGAATACAGTTGGGAAAAGTGCTAAAAAAGTCCTAAACCTTTTGCATTAGTGCCAATTTAGTCCTAAACCTTTTTTTGGTGCTAATTCAGTCCTAAACCTTTTCCATTTGTGCCAATTTAGTCCTAAACCTTTTTTTGGTATTAATTTAGTCCTAAACCTTTTAAATTGGTGCCAATTTAGTCCTAAACCTTTTGTTTTTGTGCCAATTTAGTCATTCCGGTCAATTTTGATCAGAATTTGCTAACGTGGACGCCCGCCGACCGGCGGCCAGTCACCGACGCTGACATGGTGCTAACATGGACAACTTAAATAATATTTTAATAAATTTTGAATTTTTCTATTTTTTCCTTTTTTTTCTTTTTTTTTCCACTTTTTTTCTTTCTCTTCCTCTGGCCGGTCGCCGGTCCGGCGACCGACCAGAGGCCAGTGCCCGGCAAGGTCGAACTCGCTGGCCACTGGTGAGGGCAGGCTCGCCCTTGCTGGATCTAGCGAGGTCGAGCCTCGCCCGGCGAGGGCGAGCCTTGCCTCGCCCGACCAAGGCGAGGCTCGCCCTCGCCGGGGGAGGCCGCCCTCGCCGGTGATCAACGAGGGCGAGCCTGCCCTCGCCAGTGGCCGGCGAGCTCAACCTCGCCTGCCCTCGCCAGTGGCCGGCGAGCTCAACCTCGCCGGCCATTGGCCTCTGGCCGGTCACCGGACCGGCAACCGGCCAGAGGAAGAGAAAGAAAAAAAAGTGCAAAAAAAAAAAGAAAAAAAAGGAAAAAAATAGAAAAATTCAAAATTTATTAAAATATTATTTAAGTTGTTCATGTCAGCGCCACGTCAGCGCCGGTGACCGGCCGGCGGGCGTCCACATCAGCAAATTCCGATCAAAATTGACCGGAAGGACTAAATTGACACAAAAACAAAAGGTTTAGGATTGAATTGGCACCAATTTAAAAGGTTTAGGACTAAATTGGCACCAAAAAAAGGTTTAGGACTAAATTGGCACTAATGCAAAAGATTTAGGACTTTTTTGGCACTTTTCCCGAATACAGTTAATAGGGCAAAGATGCACGAAATGCACAAATCGATGAATACACTAATGCTTGCGGTGTTGCCATATCCACGCAAGTATTTCTCCTTTGTATGACCCATCGAATTATGTAAGTTTCACTGGAACTTATCAAGCAATATTTCATGTATGTTAAAATTGGGTTTACTCTAAATGAGTTTCACGTTTTTAACTCTTTTATCTTTTTCAACCTTGGCAGTGCACGTACTTCGGGTGCTTCTTAATTTCAAAAATTCCCAATGCATAAAATCGACGCATATATTCATATATAACTTCATAATTCAGATCAAAATAAAATTTTTTTAGGAAATTTTGGCGCAAAAACGAAACAAGCCGGACCGTAAACTTAGATGAGCCGAACTCACGCGAACCGGGTCGGACGAGTCGCTGTACGGCCCAACCTCGAAGATATATTATTGTGCTCCGAATATTTTCAAAGGGCTCCTGGTCCGGCGGGCGACGTGGCAGCATCGCAACGATTCAAACGATGCGCGTTTAACCAAAAACGCCCAAAAATCCATGCCCCTCGACACCACAAAAAAAAATCCCCACGGCTTTTCTTTTCCCCATTTTTTTTTCAAATTTTTTTCCCCCAAATTGGTTTTTGTTTCCGAAGCTCACTGAAAAATATCACGCGGAACAGAGAGATACAGAGAGAGAGAGAGAGAGAGGCATCTCCGGAAGTTCCATGGAGACTGCAATCTGCGGTCGAGTTGCTCTGTCCCCACATCACGTTCTCAGCAAATCGGGTAAACACCGCATGCAATAGCGGCATCTTTGTACGTGGGCTCGCGATTCTTTCATCGATTCGCGACGTCTTGCGTGTTTTCCTCGACCCTTTTCGTTCTTGTTTTGGTACGATCTGGGTGTTCTCGTATCGGTCGAGGATATTGGTTCCGCGGACGAAGGAGGCTTTCTTGGAGATTGGGGGGGGGGGGGGGTTGGGCTTTTCGAGTCTTCATCTGGGTCGGTTTAATCTTGTTTGCTCGGTGGACGAGGATGTTGCTTTATCTGTGTGGTTCTTGGAGACGCCGAGGTGTTTGTGACTACGGGTCGGGCGAATTGCCGGAGCTTTAGATTGTATTCCGTCCTTTCTTTGAAGATAACTGGGGACGACCCTTTGTCGCGAAATCGTAAGATTGCGGGGCGGCATTGTCAGCGGTGGGTGGTTGGGCAAACCATACGCGATTCTTGTTGGAGCTCAGGGTCTAGTGCTGCTCTCCGCGGGTTAATTTGGTCGGGACCTTGAGATAAAAGCTTGGAGAGGAAGTAGCATTGCTCCAATTTGACACAGTCAGGGAAAGATGAGGAGCTTGTTAGTTGATCCCCGGCTTTGCTACGCATTAAAGAAGCTCAAGATTAGGGGACTTTGATATGATTTGTTATTTACACCTAGTTAAATGGGATTTTCAGCTGATTAACCGCTTTCTAACTCGACTGCAAATGGTTTAAAGTCGGTGCGAGTGGCTGAATGTGTAATCCAGGATGGAAGACTGAAGTTGGTTATGCTTGTAACTGGTTCATGCCTCATTTGAGATTGAAGTGGGTGCAGCATGTATTAAGTCTACAAAGCATTTTGTGAATTTTCTTCCCGATATGCCAACAATTGGCATTAATCAATTATGTTCCATAATGGAAGTTTTGTTTCTTAATCTGCATATAGGTGTAATTTGCATATAGGTGGCATGAGCCATGCTGTTCCACTTGCTGCATTTTTCTTGTATCTACTCTCTCCAATATGGTGAATGTGTCCTGCATCGGCAGTCAATTGTGCGTCTCTTTGATTTTTTTGTTTGTAGTTACGGCATATTTACCTTTAGTAGGTCTTTTATTTGTCATTACACATTTTCCACAGTGCTTCTTATATTTCTATGTTATGATTCTTATGTCTGTGGCAGGGGATAGACATTACTTTAATAAAAAATGCTCTCACAGAAGCAGTTTAACGACAATGTCCACCACTGCATTAGGAAAGGGTGGTGGGTTGTTGGAGAGGCCAACCATAGAGACAACACCTGGTCGGGAGTCTGAATTTGATGTGAGGTATAGACACTAAAATGCCTTTGGAGCTGCTCCATAATCTAGAGCCCAACTCATGTCTGTACCATTCCACAACAGAATGGTATCCTCACCATTTTCCTGTTAAATTGACTAACAATTTGCTCTCCTTGATCTCATGGTTGAGCTATAGCCGCTATTGTGTGGCAATTAATGGGTAGAAACTGTCCTGGCCTACTCTGCTCTGCACCATTTAGACTATGCATCATTGGGTTTTCAGCATAGTTGAATAAAGGACTGGGTGTTAGGACAAGCTTTTTTATATTTTGATTGCATCCGTGCACGACCTGCATTGTGTATGGCCTTGCTCATTCTCTGATGAAATACCAATTTTTGTTCAAGTATGACTTCCGTTTCTAGCATCATGGCTAAAGAAAGATGCAATGTTTCCCCAGTTGGAATACTGGGTCACTGTTATAAGCAAGCAGTATGGTGTCTGTGATGTCACTAATAAATGAGTGTGCAGTTTCTTTTTGGTCTTTCTTTTTCTCCTCTCCCTCCTTTTGATGGATGAATCTAGAGCAGCTAGGATACATGTAACCATCGTGTTTCTATGTGTCTCAGAAAATCAAGGAAAACAGCCCCTCCATACCGTGTGATGTTGCACAATGATAATTTCAACAAGAGGGAGTATGTTGTCCAAGTGCTCATGAAGGTTATCCCGGGAATGACGCTAGACAATGCCGTTAACATCATGCAGGAGGCACATTACAATGGCCTCTCGGTCGTGATTATATGTACTCAAGCAGATGCAGAAGAGCACTGCATGCAGCTAAGAGGTAACGGGCTTCTGAGCTCTATTGAGCCTGCCAGTGGTGGATGCTGAAGTTAACAATGATGGTCAACTTCTCCATAATGCTCTTTGTAGTAGTTGCATTCGGCATCTGAGTATAGAGTCAACTCTTATGTATATAGTAGATGGAAAACGCTCATAGTAATCAAAATGCGACTCCCATATTTCAGAAACTATTTTTGGGGTGTCTGATTTTCTCTCGAATGTCTCCCTATTCCTCTCCAAAAAAACGAAATCCTGCTGCCCCCGGTGCTTTTGATTAAATTGGATGTGCTCCCTTGAAACTCAATGTTCCTGTCATATTTCCATGCATTTCAACTTGTCGTTCGGATGATGTCAAGTGCATCAAAACTTCCTCATCAGTCTTAATGAACACAGGAAGCAACTGCCATCGGTAACAACTGGTGGCTCGTAGTTGTTTGAGAACTGAAATGAACGAGTGCATGGGGGCACACAATGAGGAGCGTCGTAGCGCCCTTGCTCTTAATGGCTTAGCTCGGAGTAGCATCTTCTCTTGTGGTAGTTGTAGTCCTAGTACGTTTAGCATTAATAATGATCGGTGGACACCTCTTATTGAATAATGGCTTATCACAGTTTGAAGGTTGAGATGCACGATGGGGACATTCGATCATGTGGTTATGTTTGGTTGATGGAACGAGTTTACTCAAATGGGTTTCTCACAACCTACATCTTTATCCATATTTGGAGATTCATAGGATGGATCTGCTATATAGAATTACACTCGATGGAATTGCACACGTCGAATTGAAATAGCCACAGTTGATTTATTTGGGGAAAAGTACAAGCGGTCGTGAACTTACTGCACTTGTGCCATTTAAATCCTAAAATTTTTAATTGTATCAATTGAGTCCTAAATCTTTTGATAATGGAAATCATTGACATGAACTCTGGGCACCGGTACTAATGTTGACAGAATTTATAATCTTTTTAATATTTATTCTGAATTTTAAAAGAAAAAAAAAAAGCAAACGGTCAATACGGCTGGCTTTACTAACTAAAACAATAGCTGGACGTACGTGGCCAATATGGCTGGCATCAAAATAGGAAAAAGCTGATGCAGCTGGCTTTGTTGTCGAAACAATTACTAAACCGACATGGCATGTGCAGCACGCTTTGCTTTCAAAACAGTTGCTGCTGAACGACACAACTTGTGCCGCTAGCGTTATGATGACCAAGTTGAGAACTGGAGGGGAATATGACAAAAGTACAGTGTGACATTGCCTATTGGACGAGATGAATAATGTTGAAATCAAACTGGAGGATGTTAGGACTTGTAGTAAAAAAAAGTGACAAGAAGTCAGATTAGCTCTGAATGCGCACCTGAGAATAAAGCTCCCAGAACGGCAACTGGTGGCGCGATGCGAGCAGCAAGAGACTTGCTCTCGGAGGAGCAGTACTCGAAACTCCTAAAGCTGACCCACTTCCTACCTTAAAAAGCTACGCCCCATTCACGTCCTGGTAGAGTAATAGGCGTTCATGACAGGCTTTGTAAATAGACATATTTGCTGCCCTTTTTCATGATTTTTTCTTTAGTATTTGGGTTGGGCCCGTTGGGGCATTAATGCTGAATGCATTTAGGTCCGTCACTTATGAATGGAGCCTCTTATCCTTTCTTGCATTCAATATGGGGACTGGGATTCCGTCGAGAAAGCTACCATGTTGCAAGTTATTTGATAATCCTCGCAATTTCCTAATCACTTCATAGGAATTGTGCTTTTCCTCTATGGATGTCTCCTGATAAAAAAGGAATGCATCAGGTTGTTAAGACCCAATATGCTTGAAATTCCGTTGAGTTGTGTTTGGTCGTCTGGATTTTAGCTAGGATAGTGCATAGGATATGATATAAAAATTTGAGATTTTATTTCCTTAACAAAAAAAAAACTTGAGATTTTATTATGTCATATCCTATGTTTGATGAATTGCAGTAATAAAATCGGGTATTTTCATATTTTATCATATTCATTGTTTGTTATAAACGGCATATTAATATAAATGAATTTAAAAATGCACAAATGAAATGATAAAAATTTCTCATGATTCACTATTAAGAATTCACGGATATACAAACGGAGATAATCTCCATCAATCAATTCTAATTGTTATACAAAAAATCCACATCTTAAACAAAAAAAAGAGCTCATTGTAGCATTCCAAAGCTACAGGTTCGACAATGATAAGAAATATAAACGAGTTACAACAACATTAACAAGGTAGATCAGCAAGAGAAAACATGATTATCCACCTTTGCGATTACAAAAAGTGCAGTACTTTGACTCTCTCATCACTTTCGTAAAGTTTCAATATCAAACACAAGGTAAAGGAAAGGTGGAGTTTCGAATCTTTTGCTACTTTCGTGGACTTTTGATGTGAACCAGAGAGTTATGGAGGAGAAGGAGTTTTGACTCTCTTGTTGTTTTCGTGGAGCTTTGATATGAATAATGAACTACAAAGGAGTCGTAAAGCTTCAATATGAACCAAACATACGGAGAAGAAGGAGATAGAGTGAATTAGAAAGATCTGATACAAGTTTGAATTTATTCATTTAAAATCAGATTTCTTCTACTTCATTTTTATATACCTATTTATTAATTAGCTTTCCTCTCTTTTTTTAAAATTTATTTTTATTCCCTTTTGTCATTTCTTAATAAAAATTTTATTAAATAAAAAACTATACTAATATACCTAAAATATGTAATAAATATAGATACTAAATATATATACACATACATAATATATATTATAGAATATAAATTCAAATATATAAATAAAAATAAATTATACCATTATTTTTTTGTTATTTTGAATTTTTATATTAGAATGCAAATATTACTTTATATTTAATTATTATTTAAATTTTTTAATTTAAAAAGTTTTTTATTTGAGAAAAATAGCTTTTATACCATGGATATAAGAAATCGTATCCACCCTTATCCCACCTTCCTAATAGGATTTTTTATTCAAACTATATCTCTTTTATATTTGACTTTATCCTATTTTCTGCCGAAACCAAATATAGAAAAGAAAATAAAAGAAAAAATAAAAATAAAAATAATCATTTTTTAAAAATTGTCTAGGCTAATGCTAGCTGCACCATGTGGGACGGCCAACATTAGCTGGAGCATCACGTCAGCGATTTCCGATCGAATTTACCACCAACCTTATTATTGTAGATCCCTTATAAAAAGGACTGCTGCCCAACATGTCGAAAGAATGAGCATTGTTTGAGGCCATTAATGATATTGTATTATGATTCCATTAAATTTATTTATTTGACACTCCAAGCTTATTTATATGTTTTTGATATTTTCTATTTCTATTTAGTATACATGATGAAAATAGATGAATGTTTAACAGAGTAGTCTCTGACAAAAACATTATAGTTGGATCATTACAATACTTCTCATTTATGAATTAAGTTAAGTAGAGAACTATAATTGTACTACACAGAACGGACTGTGTCGATTAATTACATACAACCGCTATGACTCGCATTAGTTTTCTTTGCTTAATTATGATTATTATGTGATAACCAATTTACTTAATGTTATTGTGTACATTATGGTCTTTATTAAATCATGAAAGAAAGGTCATATGGGCAAAGTGGGAGAATGTAAGAATAATTGTGGCCCACATGATATTATTAATGGCTTAATAACTATTTAAATGCTAAAAGAGGCTATGAAAAGTTGCAACTTTTATGAAGATAGAATATTCTATGTGCTTTAGTAAAAGACACTTATTGAATGCATCTACTGATAGCCTATATAAAGAGTCTGATCTTCTCTCCTCCGTCCACAGACAATGAGAGTTATATTCTATCCTCCATAAGATAAAATACATTAAGAAAAAGCGGGTTAAGTGAGAGAAATCGGATTTATTCATTAAGAAAATGTGGGTTACGTGAGTTTCTTATTCGAATAAACTTTAATGTACGAGGGTAGGGTTCACAATCTTCACCCCTCAATCCTTGTTAGCTTAGTTACATTTTGATCTTCCAAATTCATGGAGGTATAGTTCATCATATAGGCAAGTGATTACATAAGTAAATTACTTCTTATGCACATGCATCGACGTAAAGCAAGTAATTCAGAGAAGGGTATAGTTGGTTTTGGTTGAGGTAAAGTAAAATTAAGACCAAAGTTGGATCATATAATGATACGGACTAAGGGTACGGTTAGTAGAGCCCGTTCCGTTATGGAAATGAACGGGGAAAAGAATGACAGAAGTAATAGGTTGACATTGACAATGCAAAAGCCTTATTCTTTTTGTACAACAATCTGTTACTCTGAAAATTGATACAGAACTTTGTGTGGGGCCAAAAAAATCTAAAGGATCCTAAGCCAACAAAAACATTGTCCAGTCCGTGTATTGCTCTTCTTTTCCGATTTAGAGAGAGCATCGAGAGCCGGAGTGTCAACTATTTACTCCTGATTGTGAGAGTGGATCCGTGAACAAGCATCCGATGGCACGAATGCGAAGACGAGCTACCCATCTGCAACAACTTGGGAGTCGCCTTTAACGTTCTCTGGCTTGCGGAGGATCCATCCGAAGCATTTCCAACTCGGGAATCGGGTGCGGCACTTGATACTGGACCGGTTGGCCGTGTGATGGCAGACGATCCGACCACTCCGTCCTGATGGGCAGGTGGGAATTTCTCGCTTCTGGTCATGGGATTGGCTTTCTTCATAGCTCTCGGCCTCTGCAGATCCACGACAGAAAGTTAAGCAGACAACCGTGAAGATAAGTGCCGTCCTTGGCTCCAGTCGGTTTTGCATTTTCTGTTCAGCGGTTAACAGTTTTGCCTATACTAAACAGTAACAAAAGAATGCATAGCTCCAAGCAAAAGAACGTGTTATATGTTTGGCGACTTTGGTCTCACTGAGATAGCAGTTCTGGATTGGACAAGCATCAAGTGCATTAACCTTCATATTGAGCTCCAAGCCTAGGAAACATTTCGACACAGTGAATGCGAAGGAAAGACGATACTGACTCCATGGTGCCAGGGCATGAGTGGGCAAATGCACGTGTTGCCTAAGGAGTTAAAAGTCCTAGGATATTCAAACAATGCAAATGGAGATCCGGTTGTAAATGACGTTTGCTGTTGGATCGTACAACAGGGGCACGTACAAGAACATGCAAGAACATCAAATGAAGAATTCGCATCACATACATGTAGAGTTGCCTGATTCTCTGCGGTGGCTTCTGGAGCTGGATTTACCCTCCCAGCCCGATCATGAACTCCATCTCTCCTGGAACTTTGGATTGCACCTGGTCTCTTGCCTGAATCTCTTTGAACATGAAAAGGAAACCTCATTTTAGAAACATTGACATCAATAGTTGAGACAGAGAGGAATATGGAATGAAAGAATACCAACCTTCTCGCCTTGTCCTTAATCAACCTTAGATCCATCTCTTTACTTGGAGGATACTTTGGCAGACTTGATGGGTCACATGCATGTGGTTCAGCAGCAAAGAACTACGCAGGGAAGTGAACTAAGTTAAACTTCTATGACTTGGTCAAAGGGGGGATTGTCATCTACCCCACTCACATATTTCTTAGCTTGGATTATGTAAATGTGATAGTGCTTCAGATAAGAAAGTACTGCATTATGCTTGCCCCGATATCATTCTCGAAAATGATAGAAATCAAGAAGAAAAATAAAAAACAAGGGCACACAAAGTACATAAAAAGAGGGTTATATACGGCATGGTTTTATTATGATTTTCATGAATGATTTTGTTTCAGGAAAATCTCTGGCTTCACAAACTGCTTCCATCTCTTGAAAGAAAAGAACCAACTGAAACTAGTCAAAGTAACACTCTAGCATGATATTCATTCCATCCCAGTTCAAAACACTAGGTTGCTCTGTTCAACAGATTGAGTAACCACAACTTACTTCGCTATTTAGTGCTGCTGTGGCAGTGCCCCGTTCATCAGGGTCTATCGAAAGCAGAGTCTCAAGGAGAGGTAGAGCAGATGGTGGAAAATCCTTGAATGTTTCTGCTATGCAACGAGGGTAAGGCTGTGGTGGCTTGAAAATATTGGCATTTGGCAATTTGAATTTGTGCCAATATGCTTCAGATGGTGAGCCACATAATTTGAAAATCTTATGCAGTTGCTCTACCTAAGAAAGAGAAAAAAATCAAATGCAAGTTAGGTTTCAAGTTTCAACCTTAAGGCAAAGCAAGCAAAGCAAAATATTACATTGCAATATAGATGATACGTGGGTAACCAGCCATCCGAGGTGCTTCAACACACATACGTATGGAAAATAAAGTCCTCGACCGTGTTACAGAACATATTGATTGAAACAAATGACTTCCCTACCCATGGTTATCACTTAGAAAAGAATTTCCCATTGTACATTTAGTGACATAACCATGCCACCAGGATACAATTTTATAGAGTAAGACGTCGAAAGTACCTCGGTCCGTCCTGGCATAATCGGCTTTCCGTAGAGTAACTCAGCCAAAATGCAGCCTGCACTCCAGAGGTCAATGCCAACTCCATAGCTAGTGGCCCCAAGCAAAAGTTCTGGCGCTCGGTACCATAGCGTGACGACTCTATTCGTCATAACTTGCTTGCGCTCGGGATCATAGAACGTGGCCAGTCCAAAATCAGCTATCTTAAGGTTCCCTTCGTTGTCAATAAGTAAATTGGAGCACTTAATATCACGGTGCAGGACATCACGATTATGGCAATGCTCAAGCCCTGACAACAGCTGCCTCATATAACATTTGACCTGACCACATTTTTTGGAGAGGACAGGAGTTCATATTTTAGAGATTAGACAACAGGGTTGAGGGGAGGGGAAAGAGAATAGCAGAGGACTTTGACCGAGCATATCTTTAAAGAGGATACCCAAAAGAAGACTGAAAGAAAACTTGAGATTTCACTATGTCAAATCATCGATGTTTTTGAAGTCCAGTGAAAAACCCTGGAGACAAAACGAAAGAGATATCTTTAAATCAAACAAACAGAGAGCAAACTATTCCATGTAGCACTGACATTCCATGAGTTCCGAAGGTGAAAACTGATTAACATGTGAAGAGTGCGATGAAACTCACTGCTTGTGCGCAGCCTGAAACTGATCGTCTTGTTTGCAATATTGAAAACCTTATTCCTGAACATGTGAATATTCTAACGAAATTTTATGGCTCAGCGTGTTTGAGAAGTTTATATGCATGCAGCGAGTCTCCCTAGATATGCCTCATCATCCCTAGAAGATCTCCTACAACCAGAATAAAAGGTGATACTTCTTTTTGAGACCAACATGCTCTGCTCCCTGAGCAAGTATTGCAAATGGATAAGAAAAATGGATGAGAAACCAACAAAGAACAACTCCATTTAGTTTGTGCCAGCCAGCACCCGAGTTGCAGAAGCATGTAGAAAACTTTTCACATGGCAAAAACGAGCTCCCAGATGCTGCCTCGAGATTTAGAGAAGTATGCGGACTGTTCATCTGGTTGGTTAGTAAGAAGTACAGATCCTTGCTAACATCCAAAACTTGAGTAGGATTTGCAAGTCACCTCTGTGAGCGTTAGCCGCAGGATTTCACTAGACATTCAGAAGTCAAATAGCCATCCTTCCTCAATCCGCAAATTTACTATTTGATAATTTGACAGTCTACAAACCCCTCCCTTCAGTCTTCACTGAACATTCACATCTGAATTAACTTCCGAACATTCTAATTCAACTCTTACTTGGATCTATCATTCAAATTCCCTGCCCAACACATAGTTTAACCGCTCGCCGTGACAAATTATACGCTGAATTGGCCGTCGAGTGTATGACCAAAAGCTCATATCACCACAAAAGTCCCTTCAAGAAAACAGAGCTAGAGTGGTATAACGAGACCAAAGCAACAAACTGTCTAGAACGAAGAAAACCTGCCTCCTATCGATCACCAGTTTACCACAAGGAAATCGAAATCAAAGATGATTTCAAATAACCGTGGTGAATCAACAGAACCACACAAGAATATGCAATCAAGAAAGGAGGACAGGTTTTGCAAAAAACCAAAAAAAAAAAGTCACCTGAGCCTCAGTGAACTTGCCATGTTCGCGGGCAGCGATTCCGGAGAGATCATGTTCCATGTACTCGAAAGCCAAGTAAAGACCTGACGACATGCGCGAAGTGACCAGCCCCTCGAGCTTGATCACATTAGGGTGGTGGTTAAGCCTCCTCAACACCAGAATCTCTCGCGCCATGAACTTGATGCTCTCTGCCTCCAAATTATCGAACCTGACCTTCTTTAACGCCACCGTCTTCCCCGTCACCAGATCCCTCGCCTTGTACACGTTGCTATACGTTCCTTCCCCAATCTATCACACGATCAAACCATCAGAACAAAAGAATGCTAAACGCCAAAAAAATTGAAGAACAGTACACCGCAGGTGGCATAGTAGCCTCGGAGGTACCTTGTCGAGCTTTTGGAAGGTATCGGCGCAGCGAGGGACGAATTCACCAATGGCATCGCCCACCGCGGCGACCAACCACGGCGGCCAGCCTTGCTGGTTCCTGACGAAAGGCGCGGCCGGCAGTGGCTGCGGTCTCTCCTCCACCTGATCGCCGCGGCCGGGCTCATCTTCCTCGGAGCCCGTGGAGGCGGCGGCAGCAGCTGCGGCGGGCGCCTTCTCGCTCGGGCTCCGGCGAGGATTTGGGCGATGCTTAACAGCGGTGCGGCGACGGCTGTCGGTGATGATGGTCGAGATGCAACCCATCTCGTATCATGGGTCAGCCACTGCAAAGCATGGCACGGGGGCAAGATTCGGAAGAGCTTCGTCGATCCAGCAAGCTTAGCTCCGTTCACTGCTGCATCATTTACGAAGGAAAAACGATGGTTACGTTCAAATTATACCTGTACACGCATGGGTTTTGTGTATACATATATGCATGTATATGCGCAGGGCAGAGAGAAACAGAGAAACAGAGAGCGCCCGCGATGGCAAGGAACTGCAGCAACAGTCAGAGGAATTGGGTCGTGGAGTTGGCACGATATTATCCGAACTGCCACCCGCCAATCAAAGATGTGATCTTGCACATTTTTAGTATGTAAATGTCCAAGCATAGTTTTGTTTTCATATTTGAGCATCTACAAACACCTTCTTCACCATATTCTCGTAAAGGAAAAACTATATCCGAATTCATTTTAACAACCAATGGAAATGCGCCAAATCTACTACTACTTGTAATAAGCGAGAGGAGAACGTACTGGAGAGACGCTGATATCTTAAAATCAATATATCGGATGATGTAAACGTGGTCGATTCTGTCCACTTGTAGCCTATCGTATGGTGACCAACTTTTCCATGTCAAGTCTCGATAAAGTTAGCGTTGCTCAATGTAAAACGTAAAAGAAATTGTCATTTCGTGACAATTTTTTTTTGGTCGAAAGTGATATTCTAAAAGATGGGGTTTGATGTGATAAAGCAAACGGATAACCTTTCTTGTTCCCCTTGCTAGATAAGATTAACTCGAGTGCTTTTTAGCATTGTTAGCAGCCATGGCATCTTTTTTGCTTTTCCTTTTGGGATAATGATACAAATAATTTATGAATTTTGGCCCGATGTGTAATTTAATTCATGGACTTTTAAATTGTTCAATGTAATCTATGAAATTTAACCCAATATGTAATGAAGTCCTGAATTTTTAATCTGTTCAATGTCGTCCATGAACTTTTGGTACATGTTCAATTTAGCTTTCGAATTATATGAAAATGTTCAATATAATCTCTAAACATGAATGAATGGAAATGACCGTATTGAATATTTTTATATAGTTCAGGGATTAAATTGAACACGTACAAAAGTTTATGAATGACATCGAACAAATTAAAAATTCGGAAACCGCAATACACATCGAGTTAAAAGTTCAGGAGCTATATTGAACAAATTAAAAGTTCATGGATCGAATTACATATTAGGTCGAAGTTCAGGATTGTTTGTGTAATTTTTCATTTCTGTTTTTTTTGTAAGCAGTAAAAATGCTGGTGAGTGGAGAGTGGTCAGGTCGTGTGGGGGTCATAGGGCCCATGGACCTTCCCCCAAAAGTCAATAGCGTGGACAATAAAGTCTTCTGATCGATGTTTTGGGGTCCGAATTCAAACAGCATTGGCTTCTCATCTTGACCCCTTCTTCTTCTTTAATTTCTTTCTTCCCAGCGATGCTTATTGAAATAATATCTTTTTTCATTATTTAAATTTCCATTGATTGATGAAGACTACGTCCGGACGAATGATCAACGCCGGGCATAAACGAAATTCCAGAGGAGAAAAGTCTGTGTGTTCCTCGCGTGCCACGCTTATTTCGAGCAAGATGCCAAGTCATTTTATTTTGTTTCCCCTTGTCGATCCTCGCGGCTCCTATCCATTACATGCGAGGATGAGGGAAACTAAGGTCCTAGTCGAACCGGAGAGACCTATCATTCCGATGGAAGAACTTTGATGCTATTAGTGTTTGGGAAAGATTAGAGAAAAAGTTGAGGGCCATGACACGATCATAAATGGAAGAACTGCTCATTCTAATAAAATTTGCTTCCTTTGGAGCAAATGCTTGATCTCACGGTTTTGAGAGCGTTCAAATTATCTAATTTACTTATAATTGTATTTGTCTGCTCCGATCCCTTGATCGTTGAGAACGGAGGACTCGTTCGAGGTGAATATCTACCCCTTTTCGATCCTACGATGTGATGTGCACAGCGAGACGTCCACCGACCGTCCAGAGACTGCGACTTTACCGAGCTTAAGTCCGGGGTTGCGTTCGTTCTTACCCTTTCACAATTTACATGTTTTACTTTTGCCATAGACTCTGCGCGTACGCCGTGATGCTTACTCTTTCGGACTCCGTCAACGATTTGATAGGGAGACGATCCCAGCAAAGAATCTCGCTCTAGTCAAAACACCCTCCGCGGCAACATCTTCCCCCACGGAATTTGTCTCCTCCTCCGGTGCACGAGGTCAAGACCCGTACGGCCACGAGCGGCGACCCACGACCAACCGATGATGCGGATGAAACCGCGTGTTGGACGGGCGTTGCTGTGGTTAGGAAAAAGCGGAAAGGGAGCGTTGAGGAAGGAGATGCAGAAAGGTGGGTCGAGTGGGGAAAAAATGCTACGCAAGTGGGCGCTAGTTGTTGGTGCCGGAAATTAGAATTGAATGCGTGATGGGGAGATGTGATTGGTTGCGATGTCAAAGAGATTCCCCAAAGAGTAATGTAAGGATGAATGAATCGAAAAGAAGAGGAAGAAGAGTAAAAGCTTTTCTTCGGGCTCCAAAAAGCAAAGCGAGGCACAGGTCCCATTTTGGACTTTGAATGCGATGCAGATACGTATTCCCTGAGCCACCTCCCCAAGTAACCCCCTTCACAGCTGGGGAATATTTCCATGTTCCATATAAATATATCCCCAAGCCACCGGCGAGAAAGAAGGTGTATAATTAGGTAGGGGCGAGCCTATGGGCCGGTTCAAATAGGGACCGATTTGGTTCCCGGTTCCAAAAATTGGAAACAAGCCTTGACCATTTCAATATCGGAATAGAACCTGAAACCCAACCGGTTCAAACCCACCCCTAATTAAGTTCTTTTACTCTTTTTCTTCGTCAATTCAATCTTGCATATATTTGATGTATTTTCCTCAAGTAGAAAAAAAGCTCTATTCATGTTTGACGCGATGCATTTGTACGTACAATAAAATGAAACGAAAAAAAAGTCCCGACTGGTTCGAGGGTCAATAAGATTAGTGAACCAACCTTAAGAGTGTATGTCTCAAGTTTCGAACCTAAAATCTGCACACCTTAAAATTGATAAACGTAATTTTAGCGGAAATTTTAGCGGAAGCCGCGTAAACGGGTGGTTGTGCGAGTGTGAAAATTGAGAAAACACAACATCAGTCAATCGCAGAGGTCACGTCCCATCCCATGTGGAGTTGTCGCATCCAGTTTCAGTGTTTCGTCTTATACCCCGTGCTTTTCACAACCAAAACACACATCTTGACTCGGTCCGCCCATCCATTGAAGATGGGTCGACTGGCCTGCCTAATTTTTCAGGATGGCGTGTTAGACCCTCGTGCGTGTTCCCAGGAAATCAAACTCGCAGTCTCCTGCTGCGCACGTTATGCAGCCTTTTGAGAAAAGACAAACCCATTTTTCTTGCTTTAACTCCGCCGTGCAGATGTCGGCAACGCAAGTTCACATGTCTGAGTTCTCTCTCCGTTAACGTTCGTAGCACCAAAGATGAGTAGGCTCCACGCCTGCCATTGCCCGTCTTCCGAGTCAAGTGTACAGAGTCCCCAGCATACGGACCAAAACAAGAAGCACCCATTGATTGAAGGAGGTGCAGGAGAAGACAAAAGTTACGAATTGACGTGGCAACTCATCTGTGGCTGTGCCAGATACTTGGATAGGACTCCCCATGTGCTCCACACCATAAAACACATGGGAGACCTGCAAATTTTCCCGTCCATGCTACATTCACACTTGAATCGCAGCTCAGCCCATCTCAATAGTCAGCTTTCTCATTCGAAGAAGCTGGAGCAAAATGGCCATATGCTGTGAAGAGGCAGACTCCAATGGCATGCTGACAGGGTTGGTGATAGCTCTGGTAGTCGCAATGCTCTTCTTTGTCATCTGTCAGCCATACCCTCATAGGAGAATCACCGTTTATCGCTGCTACTGATTAATTATGCACATTTTTTTTTGTTGGTAAGGATTAATTATGTACATTTTCATCTTTTCTCTTACTGAAAAAGATCTTACGCTCAGTTCAACGCAATCCTTTTGATTTGCTTATTTAGGGCCCGTAACGTGCCAAATAGTAAAAATTTCTATTCTTTTGTTCCTAGAAATAGTTTGGGAACAGAAATGCGTTTGATAAAATTTTTTTTCCCGGGCATATTTTTGCAAAAATTTGTATTCAGAAACAGTTTTGGAAAAGAAACAAAAAGTAAAAAAAAATTACTTCTTATTTCTCGACACAATTTTGAGAATCAGTTTTTTTCTTCTTTTTCTTTTTTTTGTTTTCTTTTTGTGTTGTTCTTCATGGGTTGTGGCCGATCGCCGACGACCGGCCATGGCCAAGGAAGAAAATGGGCCGAAAAAAAAAACCTTAAACAATTCAAAATATTATTAATAGAAAGAAATTTTCTATAGTTCCCAAACGCATTTCTGTTCTTTTCTATTCCAGGAATAGAAATTTTGGACAGTTACCAAACGCCTTAAAATGCTCAGAAATTGTTTCCGGACATATAATAAAAAAAATCATTTCTGTTCAGAAATAATTCTCGGACACAGAAATATTTTCATGCGCACCCTTAGTCTCCTTATAGAAGGAGCCTTGCAAGTCACACATGAGAGAGAGAGAGAGAGAGAGAGAGAGAGAGAGAGAGAGAGAGAGAGGGGTCGTGTGTTTACAGCATTTTGTGCAGTCCAAAATTTGATGTCTCATTAAAAGTGAGGTTTCACTTGACTGCCAAGTTGTCAACATCACAAGCTGCAAATCAACAAAACATAAAGAAAGGCGGGCAACTATTTTGATCTCGCTAACTCAGACCAATTCATGTCCAAAGCAACCAAACTCATTCTTTCATAATCTCTCACATAGTATGAAAATGAGCTTAGAGAAAATTATCTGCAGGCTGACAAAAGAGGTTAGCATAAATTTCCAGTGTGGAAGAGAAGGTTCTATCCCTGTTACATGCCAAAGTATTAATTTCTATTTTTGTAGGAAAAAAAAGGAAGATGGCACCAAAGTTTCCAGCTACCACATGCAACATTCAGCGCACAGACCTTATTCTGCAAAATGCAGTGATCCAATCCCACCGCATATATCCCATTCCCAAGTAACCAGTTAGGCACGATCATTACAAAACAAGCTCAGAAGTCCACCAATAGAAAATCCTGGCGCAATACTCGATGCAATTGGTGCACAGGTACAGAAATTTAAAATGATTTATGAATAGTAAACCAACTACACAAGCACATTCATTGCCAAAGTAAAAATACTAACCAATTGCAGAAGTATCTCCCATTTCAACAGAGACCCTTTTCTCATTAGCAGGAGTTCATAATCACAACTCCTCATCAAAATTCTTAACTATATTCACTTCCATCATTACACGTTGTCAGTCAATCATGTCATTAAACTAGTTAATCCAGCATAGATAATTGTCTATAAGGAGGACAGCTATAGTCCACAGCATCCAAAACCATGCATTAACTGAGAAGGTGAGCCATATGTAAATAAATCTTTGCAAGTTATACTATTGGATCTCAATCATGGACACTGCAAAGGAACTTTACACTCGGTAGTTGTCGAACCCTAGGCAGAGCAAAGCTTTTCAAGAGCCAAGTTCTCATCACCACCAACAGCGTCAAGTGTACTCCTCACAAGAGGTTCAAGGAAGCCCATTTCCACCAGTCGTTGTACCTAGATCAGAAAACTGACTTATTCCAGTGCCGTCATATAAGCATATTTTCACTAAGGATGCTGTGGAGATAACTGCTAAGTGATGCAAACCTGGTTTCGCGAATACTGTAGGAAAATTCAAACTCATGTTGGTTGGGAATCTTACAGAAATGCATTCTAATGTTTTCCCCTTCATAGTAATATACACGAAAGCACAAAGAGGCTACTACACATACGCATAGATGCACACATAAATGCACATTTTCGTCTTCACACACACACACACACGCACACACACACACAATACAGAGCAGCATTACCTTTTCTTCAACCCCAAGGGCAGATGTCTTGGCAAAGGTTTCAGTCCAATATCGCGCTGTGCCAACGAATGTCTGGTAGTCTTTAAGATACTGTAATATCCTTATACAGACACTTATTATATTACAACTAACTTCATCAGCAAAAACATGAAAACAAAGGGACAAGGCCAGCAGCAAAGGGAACCTGTTGTGCTACCACCGCATCTTGAGGATCATCAGGTTCAGGGGCGGAGAGTAATGCTTGTATAGAAAGGAGTGCAGTCTTCAAAGTGAGTGCTGGGCTCCATTGATCCTTCAAGATGTCCAAACAAATCGCTCCACTTTGGCTGCTGATATTAGGGTGCCTACACAATTTAATTACGCGCACAATCCTTATATCTGTCAATCTCAATTTTGATTTAGCAAATTATTACATCTAGAGTTCCTATTTTAGCTTCCTAATCCACACGTAATGAGATAATGAGGGGCCTCAAATTGGATCCAGAAAATGTTCTATGATTAATTAAACTTTCACAAAAGAGAATTTAGTGCTCGCTAAGTACAGAGAGAAACCCAACTCAAGCTTGAGAGTCATTTAAATGGGATGCCGTTTCCATGGAATGTTAAAAGATACACAAACAAGTTAGGCCTCGAGTTAAGAAAAGCACAGAAACAATGATGAAAAATGATAAGGATATCAACAGGGTTATTTCAGAGGATTTACATGGTTAAGGTTTGGTCAGGAATCTGGACTAGACTGGAGTTTCACAAAATATGAACAATGAATGAGCCATAATCAAGGCACGCAATTTGCTTTGGTTCCTGGTTATCCAACTTGACTAGGGTGATGGCATTGAGTGCCCATCACAAGCTCAGCAACCATCATACACATACAGCTACTAGATGTAGTTTGGGGTTCGATTTAATCTTTCAAGAACAACAAATTAGCTACCATATGCATTACCAATTAACGCCAAGAAAAAAATAGCAAACAAGATTACAACCTACCAAACTTTGGTTGCAAATTGCATTTTGGGGGGCTGGAAAGGATATGCATCTGCACCAAGAAAAGGAAATATGGTGGATATCAATCAATACAATGCAGGAACAAAATGTCTCTGATATCAATCAATACAATGCAAGAACAAAATGTATCTGTTTCTGCACTTAACAACAGAAAACTAAACTATAGCACATGAACGAGAAAGAAAGGAACACATAACAGCGCAGAACAGAGAAAACTGCGTTGCAGACATTGGAGTTTTTCTAAATCACTGTATTGAATTCAAGTTTGCCATTTTTAAGGAGGATCCTCTCCAACCCGCCCACCCTCCCACCGGCACACACGCACACGCACAAATGGCGAGTACCATTCCGTTTCTGCGAGGGAGTCCAACATCCTCGGGACAATGGGAAAGATCACAAACAAGCTTATGACTTAAAAACTCGCGCTTCACCTGCCTTTTCGGTCCGATAACCACAGAGATTACACAATCGCATCATCTTGAAACCCAAAACGATGACCCCAATCGGCGCTCTCACTCCCGCGCGATACCAAAGCAGATACCGAAACCGGAGGAAAAACCTATACGACATACGAGGAATGTGCCCCAAGACAAAAGTCGCGCGAAACTCCGAGCAAACGAAGAGGTAATCGGAAAAGGGGCGGGAATGTACCGGGGAGGGTGATGTCGATTTGGAAAGTGCCGCCTTCGTAAGGGGTGCCGACAGGACCGGGTATGGTGCCGACCAGACGAGCGAGGTTGTCGGCTTTAGGGCTCACCCTGATGCCCGACGCTTGGAAGTCCTTGCTGCATTCCTGGAGCTCCTTCTGCACCCTGCCGAAGTCGATCATCCTCGGCCTCAGAACGGAGCGACACGAAACCCTAGGCGAGCTCCTCCCGGTACCGGAAGGAAACGAAGGAAAAGGTGATCGTGTCAAGAGAGAGAGAGAGGAAAGGGAGATTTGAATGCCCTTTGGGGCTCTTCGCTTTATGGAGCGTCGTCATGCCCGTTGCAAAATGGTCCACTTTCGGTGGGTGACACGGAAATATTATTGAAATTCATTCGATTAAGGTCCAAAATGGTCCCATCTATGAAGTTTTGGAATTCAAACGAGATACATATGTAAGGCTAGTTGGGTATTTCTTGAACGCCAAGTATACCCGACAATCTTTCGATAATGATGATGGCGAGTCTAGCAAAGCTTTTGTATGTCCATCTTGGACATTCTTGCATGGAATTTTTATGGCAAGATCCCCCACCAACGATTGCCAGCGATCATATCAAATGTGACGGAATCGAAACGACATGCCACGTCTCGTGCAAGAGATCGTTGATCCGTGGGCCTTCATTGATCATTTTCTTGCCTTCGCCGGTAACCATATGTCATCATTCTGTATACGCACTATGTAATTGCTTCCTAAAACTTCACTCGGTCAGTCCACATTTGTTTGATCAAATAGAATCATAAAACCATATCCCATTTCGCAATTCAGGCATGTTTGTTATCTTTGTATGCTGCAAAAAGGCAGACTAGACAGGAACAACTCAAATAACCTCTGAAATACAAAAAAAAAAAAGTGTAATACATGAAATCCACGAGAACATAATGGAGGTCGACACTTGACAAGAACGTAATCCGGCGAAGGCTTGGTCCATGACTCAGGATCCTAGTCAAGTGAGCTCCACACACTCACAACCAGAGTGTGTTTTGAGGGAATACACAATCATGCAATGTCTCATTAAGAACCACGTTTGCTGCCTTACTGTAGCTCTTTGCTGACAGCTTATCCATATTTACAGTAACATTTACAACAAATATCCTTGTATATCCATCGTCTTCTTTTATCTTTGCTATAAAACAGTAGATATTTTTCCGATTCAGAAAGTCTAATGAATCTGCCTAAGGTTTCCAAATCTCTGTTGTCCCGTTTCATCATCTCCAGTTGGCAATGCAAAAACTTCATTAGACATATTCCAGCCTGCACTCACCCCTCAGAGTTCCAATGCAAATCAATCAATCAACGATCATTTTCGAAACCACCATCAGTAGTCCTTCCAATAATAATTTCATTTCCGCTATCTCCAGCCGGATTCATCTCCGTTTCTGTATTGACAATGGCTTCACTTGTCCTAGAAGTCGTAATTCCAACCTCCATTAGGTGTGAAAGTTGAGGCTCGTTTGGTAAATTCACCTTACTGACTCTTTTTGATTCAGAAATTGATCCCCCGCCATGTTCTGTTCGATCATCAGTGTAGATCTCTCTGTCAACAGTTACAAAGTCTTTCATGGAGCCATCCCAGCTTGGATTGCTCCCCAGTTCTATGTCAGCGACGGCTTTGCTCATTTTCTGGCCAACAAAACCATCATTCATTCTTCGAGAAGGAAACTGAGGCTCCTTTGGTATCTTAGCCCTGAAGTTGTTCTTTGATGGAGGTATCGGAGAGAAGAATACCTCCTTAAAGTTTCCTAAGACCCCTTTATTAAAGGGGTTAGTTCGTCGATCAAAGCGATACCTGAAGTTCTCATAAGTAGTCTGCAGGAGCACATCAACATTGCAAGGCATCAAAGGACATGTCATATCGTATGAGAAACTGATGTCTTGGATTTTCATCATAACAAGGCAACTCCTGCCATGGCATGTAAAATACAGGAAAAGAGAGGTATAATCCACAAGATGGTGAGTCCGGAAAAACTTTGAAAAGCAGCTTTCAACTCCCCAAGACTATTGACCGGAAGTTTTTGTGCTTGCTTAATCTATTATGAAACTCTTTGAACCCAAAACTTGCCTTTCCCAAGCCCCAAGTCCGAAGCAGCTCAAAGGCCTTTGAGCGTCCAAAGCTACTTTTCAAAATTTTCCCGAACTCACCATGCAGCTATAACTTGAGAAAAATTGCTAACCTGGTTTGTGCTGATGAGATAAAGATGGAGGACAGTCAAGCCTCCGACAAACCAAACTAATATGAAAGTGTAAATTATCAGCACAATGGAGGCGGGACTTTTGATCAATGCTCTCCAGACTGAGACTTGCTTGCCGTCCATGATTCTAGCTATATAGACCCAGCAGAAGCCAAAGATACATATGCAGAGAAGAGTTGAAGAGAAAACGAACATGAAGAAGAATCGGTAGTTCCGCTGACACAGGCAAAAAGAGTCTAATTCAGTAACATCACAGCCACTAGCTAATAAACTTTCTAGAGCAGTAGTGGTAATTCTCGCAGCGCATATGCGATAGTGCACAGTACTTGTATTAGTAGTTGGATCAAATCAGGCAATCATCATTTGAGCAAGAGGGCATTAGGTGTGATAGCCCATAGTAGTCGTATCATTAGTTGGATCAAATTAGACAAACTTCGTCTGAGCAACAGGGCAATAGGTCGACCCCCACATATTTGAAAGACTGCCAGTGTACCCCCAACAGATACTACAGATATTTAGTCTAATGTAATGATGGGAAGTATAAAGCTTGATATGGTAATTGGTAAAAATTACCTGCTGAGATGCCAAAAGGTTTCTCACCTAATTACTATTAGGTGTTTCTATTACATAATAAGGTTAAACAAAAGCCAAACCAATTGAGTATAGAAAGGTAATTGGCTACAAGATTACAGCTGCAGAATCTGTTTTGGCTAATTTTCAAGAAAGCATTTGTTCCGACTATGCTTTGAAGCAGAAATTTTTTTGTGTCAATCAATTTACACTTTCACCATCCAAAATGATTTTCTGCAATGTAATGAACCTTCCTGCTACCACAAGAAATACAGTTGACAGCATGCTGTAACATTTTATCATTGACGTGTTCTCTGCAGCAAAGTACATGGCACGGGTGGATCACTGCTTAAAATATAAACTTGGAATTTTCTTTTCAATTTATCTTCTACTTACATTAGCTTTCTGTTACAATTGGTGAACGAAAAAACTGATACGGAGATGAACTTACCAATCCTATGCACTGCCCAACCCAAGGGCAATGATGGTCAAATCTTTCAATACAGTTGTCACATATTGAACAGTGAGAACATCGAGGATGCCTGAATAGCACGCAAGTATCACAATATTTGAGCTTCACTCGCATTCCATTGATCATCACCTCTTTCGTTCGTGAGGTGAGTCTGTTTGAAAATTGGCCTTCCTGGTTTGGAGAATTCTCATCAATATTAGCTTCCTCTGGTGGGTGGGTATTACGAGGAACTATACCAGGATCTCTTCCTGACGTCAACAGAAGGAAAATCAGAACCTGATGGGACAGACACAAAGAAATATCAGAGGACAGCACAAATAAACCAGAAGGATTAGCTGATGTTCTTTCTTCCATCTATAAATCCTTTACTATATAAGAATATCTCAAACTAATTTGACCGGTCGTTGCCATCAACCTAATAGAAAATATATGAGGGTCGTAAACCTTTACTAAGTGAAATTCGAATCAACGCAGAAAGGAAATTTTAAAGTAGATAGGGACCGGACTTACAGATAAGGTCAATACAAGAACAATGACCATTATTGAGATTCCCAAGCGATGCTGAAAATCATTAATTAATTTTCTGGCAACAAAGTTACAGAAAACAGCGACAGGAACAATGATAAGCGTTAGAGTTAAGAGAAGAGAGCTCGCATCAGGTCCAAATATTAGCCTCCCTTGAAGACGAAATATCTGCAAATTGGAACAACCAAACATAAATATGCCGAGTAGATGAAATAGATACAAGTTAGTAGGGCAGCCAGCTGTGGGTCGAAGAACGCTAAAACCCTCGAGAGAGTTAGCACTTCCCAATTATCCTGCCCCGACAGAATTAATCATGATTTGAATAAGAATTCCGGATAAATACCACCAGGACAGGACATGCTATATGAAGACTTCCTTGCTATGAGGACAATGAGCATGCCTACGTGAATCTCGGCGGCAGCAACACAACGACTTGTGCCTAGTTTAAGCCACATCAGCTGTCCACTGGAGAGATTCTTTGACTATTCCACGTTTCCTAGAGTCCTGTCCAATTGCGGTATTTGGGGAATCCTCCTTGTGTTCCCATTATGCCAATGCAAATCGAATCGATGTTATTATCTATGAAGTCGAACCTTTCTAACTTTCGTGCTTCATCGGCGATTAACCGGTATGATTACGTTGCCTACATGCTGGTATGTGATCTAGCCTCAAAACACAGTTCAACATGCATCAAATAGAGCAAAGTCCGATCATTTCTGTACATGGGCACATACTAGCATGCAATACGTCCATCCCGCGCAAATCGGCAGAAGAGGAAACTATCAAACAGCGAAAACTTGCACCTCTAACCCACAGTGTTTGACTGGAACTAAGAAACACAACAACACTACACTGACGTTCTTGTTTCAGATTAAAACCACCCAGAGTGAACGGTGACCGGATTCAGCGGACCAAAAACACCTCGGGTCAATCCGACGTTCTTGCTCAGCGACTACGGCCACAGCAAGAAGAACATGCACACGATCAAAACCAACGCTAGCTCGCGCGATCCGCCGCGAAGCTCCGACCCCGTGTACGCGAGCGGGATTCGAAAATCCAGAAGCGATCGAACTAAGAAGGAGCAAAGTTGGCTGCGATCGAAAGTAAGCGAGGGCGAACACTCACATTGCTTCCCTTCCACACCTTGTACGCTCGGACGAACCCCGCGCCGCCGGGGGCGTGGGCGGCGGCGGCGGCGGCGCCCGCCGACGGAGGAGGGTAAACTGCGTCCGCCATCATCTTCGTCCCCTCCCCTCCCCTGCTCCCCCTCCCTCCCTCCCTCTCTCGCCGCCGCGCCTCTGCGCAATGCGATCTGCAGGAGTCAACGGAGCGAAATGGCAAGGCGGGAAGAATCGGGCAGGGCATTGAAGGAGTGCCCACTCGAGGGAGGAGGAGTCAGAAAGGTCAAGAGAAGGCGGCTCCCCCTTCTTTTTAGGAATAAAAACTTTAAAAAGGAAAAAAAAAAAAAAAGCCTGAAATAGTGATGCGAGGCTGACTGTTCAAAATTTCGGAGGAATCGGCGCTGGGACGTCGCGTTCCGCCCAACGACCGTCGCCTCCCGCGGCGGCCGGCGACGCCGTCGCTCGCGTTCAATTCTAACCATTTACAAATTCAAATTGTCGTCCCCCTTTGGTTTGTTCTCTAGTCTGCCGCTGCTGCCTCCTGTTCTTTGGCAGAGGAATGTCGGGAGTTTGGAAAGAGTCCACGCCACGGTCCGGTTACCGATTCCCGACCCGTTCTCGCACTCAACCTCAGGCTCGCTGCAACTTCTCCGAATATCCAACTTCTCCCTTCGCACACCATTCCAATCCAAAAGCGGGGGATGAGGCCAGTTCCGCCGCCCAGAAGTACCAAACCTATTTATTGAGTCACCCAACCAAGAAAAGTACGCGGACATACGATCGCCGTGAAGATAGGTGCGTGCGCGACGGCACCAATTACGAGAGAAATCGGTCCAAACGGGATACGTGAATGGAAAATTGGTAATCGATGGGCAATGAGTCCAGTTTGAAGAGGCTCGTATATGGAATGTCTCGAGATAATACATGGAGAGGCCTGCCGATGCGATTAAGAATCCCTTCTTTTTTCTCATGTTTCCTTTTTCGTTTTTCTCCCTTTCTTAAACTTAGCATGCTTGATTGATGGTGTCTAATATGATATTTATACGTCTATAAGCTGTGTATTTTGTCGTGCGGCGACAAAAATTTGATGCTTATAACTCGCGGAATTTTACTTTAATTTCATTAGACGGAATAATTAGGCATTGTGGTTTTATGATTCTACAATATTTAGAGAGGATTATATGCACGTATGCAAATTCGATATTTTATGGTATGATGTGGCATAAATTGTTGATTATCGATATTTTTACTTATAAGTCCATCAATACATCTAGAGGCGATAAAAAGATATCATCTTTAAAATCTGGTGTTATAAGGTGAAAAGTTAAATGGATCCGGTCGTGCGCCATTGAATCTCAATTTGGCATGCGTTATAAGTTATCCTTTTCATTTGGTTGGATAGATAGTTTGACACTACATGTATAAGTTTGATGGGAGAGATTTTCTATACTTAAAATGGTCCTATCTAAGACCATATGCATCCATGATCATCATCTTATAACATGCGGTATGTCTTATAAACATAGAATTAGCCATATCCATTATTTCCTAACATAATATATGTGGTAAATTCATAGAAGTAGCCACAGCTGGGCTATGCTAAATATGAAGAATGATTAGGCGTGCATGCATTATCTATTAGAATCAATGTGTACCGTCAAATCTGGTGGAATTCATATATGTTCATAGGGAACCAACTTTTTGAAAATGTCCAAAATCCTTCAATTATATATAGAGCATTCACCTAATAACTTCTACTATGTGAAGAACTAGCTTCGCATGTTAATATTTTAAAAATTTAAGTATTTTAAGGAGAGAGTCCTTAGAAAGTTTTCTTGACGTGTATATATGTTGCAAAAGAAATAAACAATTTTAATAGAGATGTGCAAAGAATGCTCTAGATGATGGAAAAATTACCAAAAAAGTCATGAACCTATTGTATTTTTGTTAATTCAGTCCTAAATTTTTTAATTATGTCAATTGAGTCCTAAATATTTTCATGCTTTACTAATTGAGTCCATCCAATCAATTTTGGTGACGTGAACGCTGGCCACCCTACGTAACATAATCGACATTAACGTGGACATTTTTAAATAATATTTTGATAATTTTATGGTTTTTTCTTTTTTTTTTCATTTTCTTTACTTTTTTTGGAGTGACGGCTGGCAACCCTCATCGGTACTAGGCGAGGGTGTTGCAGCCCTTACCTAGAGCCTACGACCCTCACCGACTCTCACCCCAAAAAACAAAAAAAAAAGTAAAGAAAACGAAAGAAAAAACCAAAAAAATAATAAAATACTATTTAAAAATGTTCACGTCAGTGCTAGTCGTACCACGTCGGACAGTTGGCGTCCACATCAACAATTTCCAACCAAAATTGGTCAGATCATCTCAATTGGCAAAACAATGAAAATGTTTAGAACTTAATTAACACAATTAAAAAGTTCAAAACTAAATTGGCAAAAGTGCAATAAGTTTAAGACTTTTTTTATAATTTTCCCCTTTATAGGCCTAAGGCTAATATGTGGCAGATAAAGACGTTATAATGTTAAGTTTCGTAAACACATAAAATATAACAAAAACAATTTTAGTGTACTATAATGAAATCTTATTTGAAATAAATCTAGTTAAAAAGGAAACAAGCAAAGAGAAGTTATTCTACAATAAAAATTGGTTCAATTGAAAGATTTGAGACTAAATTGATACCGATACAACAGGTTTATCACTTTTTTGGTATTTTTTCCTTCTAATTAGCAATAATATCAGTCAATTATATATTTGGAGGAGCTCCATACTTTTAGCTAACATTCTAATCGAATAAGAAGTACTTATTCTTAAACATGAATAACTATTTCTCCTGAGCAACGTATAACCTCAAGCGACACACCATGTACACGTTAGTAGCTGTATGCAGAATGGAACTAGTAAAACCAAAAGTAAGTCCTCCAAAATCCTTACCTAAAGATCAAAATGTCCAACTTCAATACCTTTTAACCTGAAAAAATTATAAGTAAGAAGTGAGCAACCACTCGCTCCATAAATAATTCTCAAAATCTAAAGTAGGAAGATCTTTCTCCCTTATTGTATCAATTAAAGAAAATTTTTTTAAAAATCAATGGGTCACCTAGACGGTCACAACTCCGCTCCGCTTCAATTTGATTATTATAATAACTCGTACATCACTGATGAATGTGACCTCATTTAAATTCACATTTTATAGGCACTAAACAATCTCATGTCAATGACGTGACAATCAAGCGAACACATGAACACACGTATGTTATGAATGCAACATATACCGTAGACGGGGTCTAAGAATTGATTGTCTACCAACCAGAGACTCGTGTCACAAAGGACATCACCCTAAAGGCAGTTGATACAATTTCCTTATTTGTAGTCCGCGGGGTGCTGTCATCCAATATCACTTTATTTTTTTTAGGATACGCCCAACTTGTATCCCACTGATCTCGCGGTAGCTTGCGATAAACATGACATCACTTGCAAGCTTACATGTCATTCAAATCTTTTTTTTTTGTTATGACAACTTTGTTGACATTTTTTGGGATCGAACAAGATCGCGTCCCTGGACCCTTCACTCCCCTTGCCACCAGACTGAAATGTCGGTGGTGAATCCATCTCATTTATATTGCAATCTGATATCCCCTTAACGCAACTTGATGCTTTCGATACCTTATTAATACCATCTCTAAGGTACAAATAATCAATAGCATGTCGATTTGAATTTAGGCATTGAGCTCGCAACTTCACAAGGCAAATGATCAATCTATTTAATCAATCGTGGGCATTGAGCTTAAATCACAAATCTTGGACAAAGCCAAAGCATTCCCCATCCACCCCAATTTTCCTCACCTCCCCCCACTTCTTGGACACAGCTAAATCTTTAATCACAATGCTATATAGCGCATTGCTTCTTGTGAAATTCCTTGGAAGTAGTTCTGCGCAAGGGCCTGGGTAGGTAATTGGGCTTTTAGGGTGCTTTATCTTGTTCCAAATCTGGCCGTCTATGTAGCCCAATATGGTTCTCTCTGGCCGCTAAATTCTGCTGCGATTATGAATTTCATCAGTCCAAGCAGGAAAAGTATATCTAAAACCTTCTTCTGACGATTTTCATTTTGGACATGGCTTGGAGCTGCTTCTCATGTATTGATTCAATGCAACCCCAAGGTTTTTATTTCTTCTTCACCACCATCTTCATTCTAACACAACCACTTAATTAGTTTTCTTGTAAATGGTCAGAGGCGAGGGCCGACCTCGCCAAATCCTGACGAGCTTGAGCCTCGCCGGCCTCGGGCGAGGCTCCCCCCAAGCCTTGCTCGAGGCTCGAGGTGGAGCATCGCTGGCCTCGAGCAAGACTAGCCATCGCGAGCGAGGTCAACCCATGCCAGATCCGACAAGGGTCCGTCCTCATCGGCCACAGTGATCGGCAGGGGAAGAAAGAAAAAATAAAAATAAAATTTTTGAAAATTTGATTTTTTTAAATTGCAAAAATTATCCTCCTTAGTGCCGGCCGTGCCACGTATGATGGTCCATGTCAGCAATTTCCAATCAAAATTGGCTAGATGGACTTAATTAGAAAAACATGAATAAGTTTAGGATTCAATTAACACAAATAAAAATTTTAGGACTGAATTGGTACAAATGCAACAAATTTAGAATTTTTTTTGGTAATTTTCCCTCTCGATTATTGAAAATTCAGAGACGAGCACATGATGTGCAATATCATTTTCAAATTCATAAACTTGTAATGTCAAGAAAACATGACGTACCGAAAATTGTTAGAATAGGAATGATGAAGATAGGGCATAAATCTAACCTAAGAACGAGCAAAATTTTGCAATAATCTAATCCAGGAGAGGTGAGATATAAATATTTATTGGAAATAGATAAACATTGGAATAATATGTATTAATGAACATATACTGCAAGTTCAATTAGTGCATTGAAAATTGCAATTTTTCCTTATCTGATAACTTAACTATTGTCCTAGGAGCACTTTTCAAAAAAATTTAAATTGCCGCACTCAAAGTAGCATTACGGTAATTCATATATTTGATAATTTACCAAATTTGAGAGACATTTACCACCACACTTTATAGGCAAACAACATATTCACTACTAGAAATGAAATCTTATGTATTGGAAAAACGAACCTAAAGTGGCACAAGAATTATCACTACATTTGGCAATTTATCAAATTGACTGTAATTTGCCAACCTCAACTTTCAAAAGACAGTACCAGACAGTTATATCGACCTCATATGCAAAGACCTTATTGTCTCAAGGTTTGAAATAGATTGTATGGTAAATAATGCACATATTCAACAATTAAGCCGTGATTTGATGCAACTTTCATGCAACAATTTTAGCTTTGAAAAGGAGGGCACAGCTTTTAAAGATGCTTGGCAAGCACCTCAACTTCAACATCTCAAAAACTACAATAACTTGCAGCAAATTTTAGAAAGCCGTCTCACCCAACTCTAAGGTGCTGCAACTTTAAAATATAAAATTACGGACTATATAAATCACAATACTTCACGGTACAGCTATATAGCACAGCAAAGCTACAATTCAGTCGCAACTATACTAAATGGGATCTATCTTGTCCCCACAATGCTGAACCATCACATAAGACGGCCGGAGTTTGATCGACTTGGTCGATTTGGTCAGGCAACAGACCACCATGAAGAAGACAGTTTCAATGGATTATCCTCACTAAGTTACCATACAATCTATTTCAAACCAAAAAACTGGAACTTTTGACGGGGAAGGATAAACTGTGACCAAAGTTTTACTAGTAAATCTGTTAAAATATGTTTAAAGTTTGAGTCTAAAGTGAAAATCTAAATATTTCGAATTGGATTTTTTGCAGAAGAGCAAAAGAAATGTTGGAAATTTGCTTTCCTAATATGCAAGAGTTGGCAGCAAACAAAAGAAAAGGAAAATAGAAAGAATAAAATATTCTTTACTAATTCCTATAGGAGTCACAATCAACAAAGGAAATTCCAAGCCATGCTTGGTTGACCAAGTCATCCAGATTTCCAAATCCAACTCTGAGACGGCCACATCCTCTTCCTGACTATACATATAAAAGAGGATTGTGGGTTTTTGAGTGTAATTGTTGACGAAGAGCGGCATGGTTCTCATGAAGTCCATGTCCAGAATGAAGAATTGATTCTTGAAGCGCCATGTTCAATCGAATGCTTGGTGTGGGTTTTCTTCGTGAAATTACACCAAGAGTTCAAGTGTTCGTAGCGATTAAATCTTGTGTTAAGATTTGTGTACAATTTCTTCTCGAGATTGAGAGATTCTTTCGTGATGAATTATGAGACTAAACACAGCGTGAATTATTGGGTGTAATTGGGCCTTAGAAGATACTTAGAATGTTTGAGTGACTCAAGTGTGGTTATAATCTCTATTGTATCACTTGATTTATAGTGGAATTCTATGCTGCTCTCTCTGTGGACGTAGGTTACTACAATCGAATCATGTAAATCTAGCATCTGATTTATTTTCTTGTTATGTCAAATTTATTATTCGATCGCTTGTCTTCCGCAACAATTGGTATCAAAGCTAGGCTTGACTGAGTTAAAGTAAATCAATGGCGATAGGAGAAGGAAAAGCGAAAATTGACAGATTTTGATGGGAAGGATTTTGGTTTCTGGAAGATGCAGATTGAGGATCATCTATATCAGATGAAACTGCACTTGCCTCTGTTTGGGGAGAAGCCAGAAACGCCGGAGAAAACTGACTGGGAATTGCTGGATAGACGAGTTTTGGGTGTTATTCGGCTGACGTTGACTCATAACGTTGCATTTAATATTGTGAAAGAAAAAACCATTGCGGGTTTGATGAAAGCCTCATCAGACATGTACGAGAAGCCCTCTACAATCAACAAAGTTTATTTGATGCGACGTCTGTTTAATTTAAAGATGAGCGAAGGTGCGTCAGTTGTTGATCATATTAATGAATTTAATGTGATTGTAAGTCAATTGAGTTCAATTGATATTGACTTTGAAGATGAGATATGTGCTTTAATTCTATTATCCCCATTGCCTGATAGTTGAAATACTACCGTTACTGTTGTTAGTAGTTCTTCTGGGTCAACAAGTTTGACGTTTGATGGTGTTTGAGATTTAATTATGAGAGAGGATATCCATAAAACAGAATCTGGCGAACATGTATTTGCTGCTTTAGTAGGTGAAAATAGAGAAAGAAACGGTACACGTATTAGCAGGAGTAGTATAAACTCGAATAGATGAAATCAATCTAGAATTGATGGCATTATCTTTTAGAGTTGTGGCAAGAGGGGGCAACTTAGAAGGGATTGCCTTAAGCTAAAGAACGACAAGGGTAAATAAATTAGAGTTAATCTTATAGATGATGTTACAGCTATAGCTAATGGTAATTTGGATAGTGTTGATTATGTCGTATCTGTTACTGATTATTCGTTGTTTGATAGATGGATTCTGGATTCTGGTTGTTCTTTTCATGTGACACCAAACAAGAACTGGTTTACTATTTATCAGTGCATGGATAATAGCAAAGGTGCAGTTGGGGAATAATGCGAAGTGCAATGTTGTCAGTGTTGCTGATGTTAGAATCATAATGCATGAAGGTATTGTAAGGACATTGACTGAAGTGTGGCATGTTTCAAAGTTGAAGAAAAATCTAATTTCCTTGAGTGCCTTACATTCAGCTAGGTGTCGATATTCTTCAGAATGTGGACTTCTAAAAGTTATTCGAGGTGCCGTCGTGATAATGAAAGGAATTAAGCATAGTGACATGTATGCGCTTCAAGGTGAGACAATGGCGGAATTTGCTGCGGAGACGTAAGATACATCTGTTTAAGAGTCTGAATTATGGCATAAGTGTTTGGGGCACATTAGCGAGAAAAGCCGGGAGGTTCTAAGTGAAAGGAATTTGCTATGTGGTTATGTTGCTGACGAATTAAATGTATGCACGTGCTGTGATTTAGATCAATGACGGAAAGTGCAATTCTGTACGGTTGTTAGAGAAACCACGAAAATTGCAAAATTGATTCACTTAGATGTTCGCAGGTTGTCACGATTTCTTTCGAGAAAGAGTGCTAGATTTATGCTAACAGTTGTTGATGACTACTCGAGGAAGACTTGGATGTTTGTGCTTAGGCATAAATTTGATTCTATTGTTAGGATCAGGCACTTAAAAGCTTTGATCGAAAAGGAAACTTGTAAAACGATCAAGCAGGTGTGGACTAATAATAGTATGGAGTTTTACTCGAAGCTTAAACGAATTCTGTATGAAGAAAGGCATAGTGAGACACCGCACTAATGCCAATGAATCACAATATGTTGCAGAGTTGATGAACAGAATATTGCTAGAGACGGCCCATAAAATGTTTTAGTGCTAGTATGGCTAGAAAATTTCTAGTGGATGCGCTTAGTACAACCAGCTACCTGAAGATTAGATCCCCTTTAATTACAATTGGATATCGAACTCCCGAAGAAGTGTGATCAGGTAACATTGCTTATTATTATGTTCTTAGAATATTTGGTTGTCTATGTTATGTTCGAGTTAGTGATGGTAAGCTCGATGGAAGGGAAATAAAGTGCATGTTCTCAGGTTATGCACATGGTGTGCATGGCTATAAGTTATGATACCTGGAATTAAATTCACCTATTGTCAGCAAAAAAGTTACATTTGACGAGTCTCCAATACTTACGGCTATGAGTGTTCGTGGCAGTGTTTATACGGATCTAAACGGTGTTCAGCTTGAGGTAGAGTTACAACTAGAAACTCTTAAGGTAGCGATGTGACGCCTCAGACCGTCACACGCAACACGTACCAATTAATATTATTAATAAAATGGCCAGCGGAAGTCAAAGACTAATCATGAATATCACACAAATTTGGTCAAAATACTTTTTCTTCTTATTAACAATACCTTGAAAGAATTAAAAGACCAGGCAATACACCATAAAATCACAAAGAACAAACATCTGGTTAGGTTGAGGTTGCCTATCTCCATGCTACCATTTACTCCAAAGATGGCCTGCACAAAAGTAAACCTTACAACAAGTTGTAGATGCCATCGCTTTCATATGAACCTTTGTCCCGCATCAACCCATATAGTAGATATACATCTTATACAAACTATATCCGCCCTCGGGCAAACATATCAACGTACTGGCATTCATGGTATTTAGAGAAAAACCAGCAAGCATCGGTAGCAGGTTTGTCTATTCCTACATGTCTGAAAAATAGTGGGATGAGCCGAAGCCCAGTACATTAAATTTCTAGTTTGAAGTTAGGAAAATCAGCTTACCACTTCACCTGGCATAAACACATACGCATGCATAGCAAACGATATGCATGGAACTTGAATGCAAGTTATACATTTTCCATATAAATGTGCCGCAAAATCTGAATAATGCAACATATCATGACATTTCCACTCAGACGCAAGCATGAGGTAAAACATTTATGCTCATGCGATTAAGTTCATTACTTCATCCTCTCGAACACTCCTGGGGCATCCCGACCAACGGGTCATCCCAACTCCGAGGCATCCCGGCACACACCCAGGGCATCCCGACCAACGAGGTATCTCGACTCCCGAGGCATCCCGAAACACTCCCGGGGCATCCCGACACACGGGACATCGTCACACACCACTAAATGGACGACAGAATTAATATTATTCCCATGCAAGTCATGACAACCAAGTATTTATATGCAAAAGTCCGCTTTGGCCCGTCCCATACCGAGCCATCACGGTTTTTGTACATTAAAGCCATGAAATGCAACATCCGAGTAATTTAAATATGAAACAATACCTTTCAACTCAGAATCAAATTAGGGTTCAGAAGCAAATTTGAGTCATTAGAAGCAAGTTCAGACTTAGAGGTGGGTTCAGACTCAGAAGCGAATTCAGACTCAGAAGCGGATTCAGACTCAGAAGTAAATTCAGATTCAGAAACAGATTCAAACTCAGAAGTAAATTCAAACTCAGAAACAAATTCAGACTCAGAACCAAATTCAAACACAAAAGTAGGTTTATACTCAGAATCGGGTTCAAACTCAGAAGCGAATTCAGACTCAAAAGCGGATTCAGATTCAGAAGTAAATTCAGACTCAGAAGTGGATTCAGACTCAGAAGTTGATTTCGAACAGTAAAGTCTGAATCAGTTTTATAAGTAAATCTGAACAGTAAATTTTGAATGATAAATCTGTACAGTAAATTTTGAACAATGAATCTGAACAGTGAATTTTGAAAAGTGAATCTGAATAGTAAATTTTGAACAATGAATCTTAATAGTAAATTTTAAACAATGAATCCGAGCGGCAAGGTCTAAGCAATTTTAAATGTAGAGTCTGAACTACAAATTCTAGATGTTAAATCTGAAGGTAAAGTCTGAAAGTAAAATTTGAAGTAAAGTTTGAAGGTAAAGTATGAAGTTAAAGTTTGAATATTTTTCAAAAGTAGACAGAACTAAATTTTGATAGCAAAGTCTAAATAAGTTCATAAGTACAAAATCTTAGCAGTTTCAAGGTACACAAAACTAAATTTTGAGGATTAAAATCTGCCCAGTTTCAAAAATAAACAAAATCATCCCTTTGAGTATCAAAATAAACATCATCATCACTTTGAGTAAAACGAATTTCTACCATTTTTAAACATACATAAACCAATAATAAGGATCCAACAATCACCTCAAAATTAACACTTACACGTTTCGATTTAATCGTTCCGCTTACCGATTATCGTTATACTTTAAAGAAACACATCACATCCATTTGAACTTACACAGAACCAGAAAAACAGATTCAACCACATCACAACCTCACTATTGCACCTCAAAATAACCTTTCTCAAGCAACCAAGTTGCAAGTGCTAAGTAGATTTACTTAACTTAAACCTAGAGTTTTCACTTACCTGGTGCAGAATCTGAACACCCCAAAGGTTAAAACTCTCTCGAAAATTCTCGATTGGTGATGGTGAGAGTAGAAAGTGAAGGAGAGAATGTTAGTTTGAGTGAAATTATCTTCGGTCATTACCCAGGTGAAGATGAAACTGAGAAGTATACAAAGGGATGGGTAAATTCAATGCACTCACAGGTGGCATCTTCTCCTTCCATCATGGCCACATGTGAGAGATCAAAGAAGAAGTGATGGCCAAGGAAAATCATTACTTAGGCTAGATGTCTAGTTGGGCAGAAGATGACTTGAGTGGCGAGGTGGCTTTCGGTTAAGCTTCCTCTTCAATGATCACGTGAGGAAATAGGAGAGTCCAGAAGATATTTTGAGAAGATTTCTTCCTCCCTTTACACTACCAAAAAACTGATTTTTTCCGACGAAATTTCCAACGAAAAATTTGGAAAATTCCGTTGGAAAACGAATTTCCAACGAATTTTCCAACGAAAAAAAATTTGTTGGTAATAGGTCGTCGGAAATTTTTCCAACGAAAAATTTCAATTTTCGTTGGAAATTTGCGACGAATTTTATTGCGTTGGAAAAATTCATTGAAAAACTCGTGGCTAAATTCGTTGGAAAAATTACAAAATTTTTTTTCCATTCAAAAAATCGTGTAAATTTTTTTTCCAACGAAAATTACAAATTTTTTTTTGATCAAAAAATCGTGGAAATTTTTTTTCCAACGAAAAATTTTTCGTTGGAAAAATTACAATTTTGTTTGTCAAAAAATCGTGGAAATTTTTTTTCCAACGATTTTTTTTTTTTCGAAAAATTGCCCTCGCCGGCAACGAGCTCGAGTTCGCCCAGATCTGGGCAAGCTCGGCCCTCGTCGGCGACGAGGCTTGGTGGCGTTGGGGGTGTCAAGGGCGGCCCATGGTGGCCTCAGGGGCGTCTGGGGCGTCGGGGGCGGCCCTAGACGGCCGCGGTGGCGCCGCGGGGAGGGAGCCGACGTCGGGCCGGGGCCGGAGGAGAAGGGGGCGCAGCGGGGGAGGAGGCAGAGAGGAAGACGGAGGGAGAAGCTGCAGGTGAGAGAGAGAGAGAGAGAGAGAGAGAGAGAGAGAGAGAGAGAGAGAGAGAGAGAGAGAATGAATGTGAAAATTGAGAAATGTGGCGATAACGAGCACGAAAAATTTGAATAAGTAAGAAGTAGGGTTTTCGTTGCAAAATTCGTGAGAAATTTCCCACGAATTTTGCAACGAAATTGTACACACAAAAAAATTGTCCGGAAAATTAAATTTTCGTTGGAAAATTCGTTGGAATGTCCCCGGAAATTGAAATTCGTTGGAAAATTCGTTGGAAATTTCCAACGAATTTTCCAACGAATATAAAAAATGTTGAATAGTACCGATTTTGTTTGGAATTCGTTGAAAATTTCCAACGAAAATTTTACACAATGAAAAATTTCCCCGGAAATTGAAATTCGTTGGAAAATTCGTCGGAAATTTCCAACGAATTTTCCAACGAATATAAAAAATGCCGAATAGTAACGATTTTTTTTGGAATTCGTTGGAAAATTCATTGGAAATTTCCAACGAATTTTCCAACGAAAATTTTACACATTGAAAATTTCCCCTGAAATTGAAATTTGTTGGAAATTTCCAATGAATATAAAAAAGGCCGAATAGTAACGATTTTTTTGGAATTCGTTGGAAAATTCGTTGGAAATTTCCAACGAATTTTCTAACGAAAATTTTACACACTGAAAAATTTCCCCGGAAATTGAAATTCGTTGGAAATTTCATTGGAAATTTCCAACGAATTTTCCAATGAATATAAAAAATGCCGAATAGTACCGATTTTTTTTTGGAATTCGTTGGAAAATTCGTTAGAAATTTCCAACGAATTTTTCAATGAATAAAAAAAATGTCGAAAATACAGGGTTTTTTGAAATTCGTCGCAAAATTCGTTGAAAATTTCCAACGAAAAATTTTTCGTTAGAAATTTCCAACGAATGTTGCAGCGAAAACTTTTTCGTTAGAAATTTCCAACGAATTTTGCGGCGAAAAATTTTTCGTTGAAAATTTCCAACGAATTTTGCGGCGAAAAATTTTTCGTTGGACAGTTCCAACGAATTTTGTGACGAAAAAGTGTTCGTTGGAAATTTCCAACAAATTTTCCTTTTCGTTGGAAAATTTGTCGAAAATTTGCGATAAAAATTTTTTCGTCGCAAATTTTTCGTGGCAAAAAACCGGTTTTTTTGTAGTGTTACTTACGGCAAAACATTACTTAATCAAAATTAATCATTAATAATAATTCCCACCAATATTGCACTACGACTAGCGTGCACGAAAACCTTTAAAATATTAAACACGTCGGGCTCGGAACGATTATGTTTTCGAATCCGCGCTTCACAAAATACGATTTGATGAAAATCTCTACTTGTCCGTGCAAATACCAACTTAAGTAGTTCTTAGCTTTATAATCCCTGTATCATTATTGACCATAGAAAATTCCCCACATCACTTATTTATTATTACGAAATTTCCGGATGTCACAAGCGAGTACTAGCAAAGTAATCAACATAAATGGTGTTTGTAGCGAAGTGAAGCCTATAGAATCGATAGTTGCTGTAACTACTAATATTGATAAGGTGCGTATTCGATTTCCTGATAAATATAGATGCAATGATGATTTTGCTTTATCTGCGATTGAGGATGTTATGTCGAGAAATCCTTGTGGAGCAATTAAATGTGCATGTAGAGTTAGTGTTCTGATGAGGTCCATGGCTATGACAAAGTTCAAGTGAAGCTTGAACTTGAAAAACGTCTGTAGCGGTTGAATCCATTGAGAACTATGGGAGAGTAGTGGTAAAATTTAGATTGTATTAAAGCGATTATGACTTTGCTCAAATGTCGAGTCAAGGTGGAGATTGTTAAAATTTATTTCGAATTTGAACCCAAAGCAAAAATCTAAATATTTCGAATTGGATATTTTGCGGATGTCCGAAATCAAGCAAAAGGAAATATTGGAAATTTGCTTTCCTAATATGCAAGTGTTTGCAACAAACAAAAGAAAAGGAAAATAGAAAGAATAAAATATTATTTCCTAATTCCTATAGGAGTGACAGTCAACAAAGGAAATTCCAAGCCATGACCGAGTCATCCAGATTTCGAAATCCAACTCTAAATCGGCCACATCCTCTTCCTGACTATACATATAAAAGCGGATTGTGGGTTTCCGAGCGCAGTCTTTGATGAAGAGCAGCATGGTTCTCATGAAGTCCATGTCGAGAACGAAGAATTGATTCTTAAAGCACCGTGCTCAATCGAGTGCTTGGTGTAGGTTTTCTTCGTGGAATTACACCAAGAGTTCAAGTATTCGTAGCGATTAATTCTTGTATTAAGATTTGTGTATAATTTATTCTCGAGATTGAGAGATTATTTCGTGAAGAATTGTAAGGTTAAACACTACATGAGTTATTAGGTGTAATTGAGGCTTGAGAAATACCTAGAGTATTTGAGTGACTCAAGTGTAGTTGTAATCTCCGTTATATCGCTTGATCTATAATGGAATTCCGTGCTGCTCTCTCCATGGACGTAGGTCACTACGATCGAATCACGTAATCTAGTATCCAATTTATTCTCTTGTTTTGTCAAATTTATTATTTGATCGCTTGACTTCCGCGACAAAACCAAATACAAGCTTTTGGTTGGAAAGTTAGCAGGTTCAATCACTCTACTTCCTTCCCTCGGTTGGTACAAAAACTCGAAACGCTTTCACAGATGATGAGTCCTCAGGACACTAACACATCCCAGGTGTCCACACGCATGCACTAGAAATCACCTGAGCTGCTGCAAATATCTAGCCACTAGTCAAAGAGAAGTACTGCATGCTAATGTTAATGAAATCTTAAGCACACTGTATATCACAAGTGATCCGCTGAGCTGTCGGATCACCAGAGCTTAGAGCACTCAGTAAAAGCAAATCTTATCACTTCGGGTGGTCATATATTCCAAGATCTACCTACCACTTTAAGATCTCTGACCTTTTAATAACCTACTGTATAAAGAGGAGTCAATTACGGGAAGCTAGCGTAGCTTTCTATTCAGTTTAATAACAAGGCGAACTCCAAACACAAAACCTTAGAGCGACATGACATCAAATGATGGATCCGGGGCAAAACCTTTAAATATATATTCTTCTGTGAGAGGTAGTTAAATATAATTGTCATAGAGATCAAACGTTGCCACTTGTACCACTACAGGAAAAAGACGTTACAAATATCCTACGAACGCGTGACAGTCAAAAAAGCTATTGCAGATAGAGCGCAATACCGTTTAGTCCTTTAACATTAGATTACTTAGGCCGAAAAGATTTGCCATCCATAGTTCAAGGAACGTATAAATGTTGATCAGGAGCCACCTGTCGTCCATTCATGTGGGAGGCACAGGACATTTGTGCCATGATAGGTCGCTAAGCGGATGAGTTCACATTGCCCTCTCGACGTTTGTGCATGCCAAAACTGATAAAAGGGGAGTCTTAAATGACAAACGTCTAAAGACCTACGGAAGAGATTTGAAAACCTCTTTAGAAGCTCAAATATATGGTGGGATGGTTGCGTGAAAGAGGAAGAGAAAGTTTGTGATACGTAAGTCTGGCAGAAAATATTGATGGTGAGAGCTTAAAGTCATATATGTTGCCTTGGCCAATTCAACGTTGGCAGGAGATGAACCCTCTTTAAGTTTCTGTCGTGATAATGGAGTCCGACTTCTTGCTTGCGGTGCACCCCAACCGAGGGATCTCTTTTAGTTGCATTTGGCAACTTGTCCATCCAAAGCTCTAGGAATAGAGTCGGAGATCGAAGACCTGTACGGACGGTAACCTGTCTCGGTTCTATGCTTTGAATCCATGCATGGGAGATCAGAGACCACCCGAAGAATGAAAGACAAGGCGGCTAAGCTTGACTTGTGTTGTACGAGCGATGATGAAGGTCTACCTTGGCAAATTAGAGTTACTTTGACCTAAGCAAATGCAAACATAGGCACATCTTTTCGACCGGGGGATAGTTTTTCTTTGGTCCTCGTAGGACCGGACAAAAAAACTATTATTGGATACCGAGGACTTAGAGAATTTCCTAAGTCTATATAGAAAGTATCTTCGGCCCTTTCCACAACAACTAATTTGATTTTCTATCGAGTTATCCAATCTAATTCATGATCGGGTAATTAAACACTAAATTAGTAGTGGAAGGGAATCAATAAATCTTTATATGAGAGCTGATAAAGGTTTATTTATTGCTCTTTTTTTATGGGATTCCCAAGCTCTCTCCTATTCTGACTTCCCCGAACCGCTACTACAAATAGTACTACACCTTTGATCGTAAAATATCAAGTGCTTGTTAAACCCTGTGAATTGTGTAAAAGTAGGATACTCCAAATTCGGGAGTCCAAGAGTTTTATAAAACGTTATTGGTGGAAAAAAAATGTGAATGAAAGATCCCACGGAGTTGAATTGGGTCCATGAACCTAAGAAATAGTGAGAATTCTTGATCTCTCTCAATATCTCTTGGTTGCTCACTCAGTAGTGGTCTCACCATAGCGCACACAAATGATCCGCTAATTCTTCAACATCAGTCGATTTGCCTACTTGCTACATCAAAAACTAAATCACAAGCTCATTACAATACTTGATTCTAAAGGTTCTCATAAAGACCAAAAAAATCTGTTTACAATTACAATATTGTCTGGATGGAGCCTTGACTTGAGCATCGTATCCTGTTTTTTACATATCCATACGATTGAGTCCTTGGGTTTTCGAAATAGTGTATAAATAAAAAAATTGCTTCAAATCGTTGCTATACGACAGACCTGTTTTAAAAAAGTCGGATCTTTTTGGGAATCATCTGATTAGGTGTTGATCTTTCGGGTGCACAATCTGTCTGTGCTACACCGCCCAACCAATTATTGGGTGATCAGACTCTTCGTCATGGCCAAGACGGAGCGGTCTTTCTTCTCCTCTCTATATAAATTGCATGGCCTGCGTAACTAGAGTTCACAGCATGGCTCATCACTGAGGGGTAGAGACAGAAGTAGGACATCTCGTGTTGCGCTCTGAAACCTTTCATTTTCAGATATTCCTTCAGTTGAGCTTCCACCCTTGTTTTTCTGAGAAGTAGAGAGAGGGACGATGGCCATTTTCTCGACCGATAAACCCTGGGTTTTTGCTTTTGGCCTCCTAGGTATATACTTTTAGCCAGACATGATCGAACTCGTAATCTCACTTTGTTTCTTCATCAAACTAGAGTTAACATGTACATTATAAGTTGTGCCATCACTAACCCCTCTCTCATTAAGATTTTGTTTCCCTCGTAAGGGCATGGACATGATTCATTTGTCATCTTTTTTTATAATTCTTTGTCCCAGGTAATCTCGTATCTTTCGTGGTCTTCTTGGCCCCAGTGTAAGTTAATCCTCTTGATCAACTTTTTGTTTAGCTTAACAGATGGGTCTGGAAGTATGAACGACTAATTAATAGGGCTCTTGCAATTCTTTCTTTGTTTATGTCGGCAGACCAACATTTTATAGGGTATGCAAGAGGAAGTCAACCGAAGGGTTTCAATCAGTTCCGTACGTGGTGTCTTTAGTAAGCGCCATGCTCTGGATATACTACGCAACCCTCAACTCCGAGTCCAACAATTTTCTTCTCATCACTGTCAACTCAGTGGGATGTGTCATAGAGACCATCTATATTGCTCTCTACCTTGCTTATGCTCCTAAAAAAGCCAAGGTACGTACTTACCTGTCTGATCACATATATATGATATCGTCACTATTCATACACGGTTGATATGTAACAGCATATGTTGTAAAAGTAGGTTTTTTAATGATCAATGTGTGCATGCATGCGTGCAGATTTTTACACTGAAGTCGATGGTGATGATCTTTGGAGGGTTTTGCTCCGTTCTTCTCTTGTCCCGCTTCTTACTAAAGGGATCAACAAGGGTCCAACTTCTTGGGTGGCTTTGTGTTGGATTCTCCATCGTCGTTTTTGCAGCTCCTTTAAGTGTTATGGTAAATAATTGAAGTAACTCTTGATTCCTTACTTTTCACTTTTCCCTAATTATATATTTTTCTTCATGCACAATGCTATTCAGTTATGCGAGACAAGCTTTGCGTGACGTTTATTTTCTATGAATATTGTGCAGAGAATGGTGATACGCACCAAAAGCGTAGAGTTCATGCCGTTCTCTCTCTCATTTTTCCTCACGCTGAGTGCGGTAACTTGGCTCCTCTACGGTCTATTCCTCAAGGACATCCACGTTGCAGTACGCATCTGACTTTCTGCAAATCCTAGAAATTATGCTAAAAAGAGTTTTCTATTACCCAAAGAAAAAAGTTTATCACAGAGACGACGGTTTAGATATCACTTTATTTTCTGATATACACTCATTAACGAGACTGTGATCGTTATGTAGGTTCCAAACATATTGGGGTTTATCCTTGGAGTGCTTCAGATGGGATTGTATCTGATATATAGGAAGAGGAATGTGATGGTTTTGGAGGAACCCGGTTATTTCAATGGTGCAAAGCCAATTGCCGGTACTCAAAGTTGCAATATCACCTCTAATGACAGCATCATCGATGTTTATGATGTCAAAGAGAGTAAAAATGATGTACACAACGGTGAGAAAAGCGTTGAAGCTTCCGATAATGGACCAGTGGTGAATAGTTCATGTGAAGTTTGACACGGGTTAAGTCGCTGCATATGCCTCCGCTGTTATTTTTCTAGTAGCAAGTGAAGCTAAATTTAGTCCGTTCTTCTCTGTTGCTACTGCACGCGTCTTAACTTGAATGTGCAAGTGGCGATTAAGAGCGTGCGCATAAATGCTCCAGAAATGCAATGTTTTGTCTAGCAATTATAATCTTTCTGGTCTCTTTCCTCTCGTAAATGAACTCATTCTACTGTCTCTTTGTTCCATATTTTGAACAAATATATCTAGGTCGCTTTGTCTCAAATTAGAAATGGTAAATTTGCCTCGATTCACTTATGAAGATCATGATTTGCGACCTGAATCGAAATCCGCCGTGAAGGATGCTTGTCATAATAGACAGTTTGAACCATCCATACTTCCTTCGAGCTAGGTAAACTTAAACGCATCTACCTCCTTGAAAAGCAGAGAAGCCCACTCATTGGAAGACTAATAATCAACATATCATCATCGGCGTCATTTAGTGAGGAACATTTCAGTAAAAGTTCATGGATGCACGTTCTCTATGTGTAGGAGTCATCATCTGGTATGAGATTACCAAATACAAAAAGCCTGGCACAACTTCCATCCGGGCCTCTCATTCTAGCCCAGAAATAGGGGGCTTGAAATTAATTTTCGTGACATTGTGTATGCGTATGGTCTCACCATTATTTACATGTATAGGTATTTTCTTTGATCAAAGGTAAATGTATATTATATGATATTATATATAAACGCGCGCGCACGCATAGTAATCCATTGCACTTCTTTAAGAATGACATAGCTTTGTAACATTGAGGCAATAACTACTCATCAATCTGTGAAACTTCCATAGTTTGGTCAGGTACTTGGGTGCCAATCGAGTTGATGTTGAGCCAAGCTTGGATCGAGTCACCACTACAGCAGAGTTCTTATGCCCCAGCATTTTATTTCCAGCCTTTCCCTAATTGCTGGTAATAGTGATTTAATGACTCAATTGATGGCATTAATAACAGCATAGATGGACGTCAATAACATATTTAGCACCATTTAGTGCACAAATGCCACTATTAGTCAATGTTTTTTTTCCACCATACACGATGAATACCGCCAAAAGTTTTGCCGACACCACTTTTAACTACATTTGAGTGAAATGGGCAACATTTCTAAATGTTGGGAAAAAATCTTGGAAATGTTTAATTTATTGTAGGGCAAGCAAGTCAGTGCTCGAAACTTCACACGAGCTCGATCGGGTATTAGAGTTTTACCCAGCTTGGCTTAAACTTAAAGGTGATAGATGCTCGAGGTTGACTTGTCTCGGATGTGGACTACAGTGTTGTTATAAAGAAACTCGATCTTTTAGAGCTTCATATAGCTCGAATATTTTCCTTGGATTTTCATATATGTGTGGATGTACTTTGTAACCTTAAGGATCTCTGTATTTGATTCTATCACAATTATAATGGCAAGCTTGAGCTTGACTCAATGAGAGGTTCAAGTAGACTCTTCGAGCTCGACTCTAAATCAATCAAGTTGATTTAACCAATTAATATATCATCGAACCGAGGCCGAGTTACGTACTGGCGAGTAACTTGACTCGGTGTATATTGACGAACACAAGGTTTGGGGATGATTCCTATCTTGCTTGGGCAAAACTTTCTTCCACCCTCGGCCGGAGAAAGCTTTGTTCAATCAAACTTCTTTTTTTTTTTTTGGTAAGGGAGTATTTTCTCGTGAAACTTCTTGGTGGTTACAAAGATGGACATTTTGACCTAAGTTTGTATGGAGGTCTTTTCTCATGGTACTAATTCGGAGATTTGCTTCGGAAATGATCCAATTAGAGCGCATCAAGAAAGTAACACGCTATCGGCAACTAAGAGGAAAAGACGCAAAACTAAGCACATTGGTAGGCTACCTGTTGTCTAGCCCCCTAAATCTTCATTTACAATAAGGTTAGACACGAGAATTCTCGTACGGAGACGGCCGTTCGATATAAGGGTAGGCAGGACCAAGATTATAAAATGTTGTGAATTTTGGTAAACCAGCTAATTGGATCCAAATATAAGTTATGGGTTAACCGGGAAATACTAACTGTTCTACACCACACTAATTCTTCGACATGAGATTTATCTAATACAAAAACTCACAGGTTGATCCTAACACTTCGCACCCACGGTCGCTTCAAAAGTTAAAACCCTTTTTTCGCAAATCAACGACTCGTCCATTAATTTGGACTATGATACAACTACCAATCGGAATATTCACACAAGCACGAACAACCCCACTAGGGATATCGCCTGCATTAGCATAAATATCTAAAGCCAAAAGCGAATCATGTACCAATTGCCAAATTAAATATGATACGCCCATGATTACATAAAGGTAGGATCATCGTTAGAGACTTTTGTCAGCTCTTATCCCTTCAAGTGACCATTTTATAATTCCACACTCAACCTCAGACCTACCCACTTTAGAGAGCTCTCCAGCTTTTTGGTGCACGAAACTTCAAATGCAAATGCCATCAAATGAATCTGGGAGAAGAGTTATGTGTCGAAGGGCAGATACTGTATGTTCTCGTATGAGACGTATATTACCAAAGCAAGCAATCGGCGATAAGATTTATGCTGACATCACGTTCAAAAAGGCTTCTTGATAGAGGGCAATAATACCCATTAATTAATGCTTTTATTAGCCATATGAAACGACATGAAACCCAAATGATTTGCCATAAATAGTGAAAAAGGGATAAAAGAGCATGAGTGTCACAATTTTCATGTGGTGCTTATTTGAGTATTATAATTATTTTTTTTGCTCATATAGAGGCCACAAATTTATGAAATCAATCATTTAAGTGTCAGTGCGATTTTCCTCGCTAAAAATTCAATATGAACGCCTATCGACATACGTGGCATTGCCGGCGTTGACGTTGATAATTTTTTTAATTTTTAAAATTTTTCTTTTGCTTTTTTTCTTCGTTTTTTTTCTGCGCCAACTGCAAAGGCCTCACCGACCATGGGCAACGACACAAAGGCCCTCACTAAATCAGAGCTAGGGCCTTCGCAACCTTATTGGCAAAGGCCTTTACACCATCGCCCACAGCAACAAGGCCACAAAGGCCCTCGCTCACGATTAGCGATGGTCTCACCTAGGGCCTTCGCAACCCCATCAACCGAGGAAGAGCCGGCCATTGACCAGTTTGGGCAAGGCCCTCACGGCCAATGAGGGTTATCAGTGACCCGTGCCAACATAGAGAAAAAAAAAAGCAAAGAGAGGAAAAGAAAAATAAAAAAATTTAGAAAAATCCAAGTGGAAATTGAAAATTAAGCGTAGGATGATTTGCCTAAAATGTCACTCAAATGATCGATTTTATTTTAATACGACACTTAATTGAATAAAAAATATAATATTTATATGAGCGTCGCATGAAAATTAAGCAGTCCTGCTGATCTTGTCCCTAGCGAAAAAGGGTCGTGCAAATTGATCCGGACTTGGGTTCGGCAAACCACCTGTCATCCATTTTTGTGGAGGGAGGGATGTACGGAAGATGGGTGGGGATAATAGACGTCACCCCATGGATGGATGGGTCAATGTTATCTTCTCTTGACGTCTGTCCATTGCCAAATTCCAAAGCTGGCCAAATGGAGATCCAGCTGTGACCCTGATTCATCCCAATCCCTCGGCCTTTGGAGTCTACATCGATCCACCTGAGATTTTCTTTTCTGGATGACCATCGCTGATGATTGTATAAAATGTTGTAAATTAAGTTTTCTTAAAAAAATTTCACTCAAGAAGAAACATATGCCACACCATATCTAGTTTGTCTTACTTTTAGTCACTAAGATTGCTCTGTCAATGAAGGCATGTCTATATATAACATCAATATATAATCAGTATATAATTAATATGGATGAAGACAATATAATCAATCTCTTGTGAGGAAACAACGATAATTGGAAGGAAAATGTAATTTCATCCATGTCGGGTGAGATTAACAAAAACATGCAATGCTAAATGTTACGTTAGTGAGCCACAACAAGAGTAATTTGAACTCATTACTTGATTATTCGCAGTTTTCAATTCACTATAATTTTTAATTAAAAATAAGTTTGTGAGAAATTTTGTTGTTGTTATTGTTATACTCCTAACCCTATTTTACGGGGGAGATCTTCTCGTGACTAATCTTTTCCTTCCATATAAATATTTCATGGTATATGAATAAGAATTTTGGTGAAGAGGTCATGGCCTTGTGTAGTTTCCTTTTGGGAAAAGTTATTGTATGGTCTATAGAATCATAGAGATATCGTTCCACATGATCCATATAAATCGTGCAATAACTTCTCCCTTCCTAGATTTTCCCGCAATAAAGTGAAAAAAAGAGAGGAAAGATGAGTTAAAGGCATGCACAACAAGATACGACATTGTACTCAAGAATTGAAAATACAAGAGTCATTTACTTTACGACAAGGTCATGTGCGACTAAGTTGAAAACAAGCCGTGATTACTTTTAAGAGAGAGTTGTACACGTACTTCGCCAATTTGTAGCCCTCTTATACTGAAACATATGTTGATTAGGGACTTTTGTTGCCCCATGATTCCTTCCTTTCACATTGATCAAATACATCGTCATAGGTGTATGAAATTGATATTTGTAAGTCTAGGTTATCTGAGAATATGGTATTTGAAAGTGACATAGCAGATTGTAAGTTTGCATTTTAAAATAGCGGGTCACGGTCAATTAATATAATAGCATATCACTTAATATATTAATTACGTGAAATCAATTTTAGTTTACTTAGCACATATAAATCCTTTGTCCAAATTACATTAAGGCTATATAACTTAAGTTCAACAGGAGTGGTCACGTGGTCAAACGGGGTGGAAATATTTTGGCAGCCAAGCACACGTAACTTTACGACCTAGAAAGTATCGAATATAGAATTATGCCTTGATAATGTGCTGGCTTACGGGGGCACAATCACCTACGCCATACCACCCGCAATTATTAGGCGATCATTATCTCCATTAACAATATTAAAAGGTATTATGATTATCACCATAATTGGTATACTAAATGACGTGATAAGTTCCTATCGAATGCTAATACATGACTCTACTTATTTAAATATCACTTCTTTAAATATTAGATTACAAATCATTACATAACTTAACGAACGAAAAAATTGTCTAAAAAGTCCTAAATTTTTTGTACGGTAACGAATCATTCCTAAGCCTTTCAATTTCAGTCATTATAGTCCTAAATATTTTAACGATTTTCCAATTAGTCCATCTAGCCAATATAGACTGAAAAATCATTGACATAATGGTTTAGTCAGCGCTAGGCTTGTAGCTGATGTAGACGGATCTTATACGAAACGATATCGTTTTGCATTGAATCAAGAATTTTTTAATTTTTTTTCTTTTCTTTTCTATTCTTTTATCCTTTTTTTTCCTATTTGATTGTTCATCTTTTTCCTCCACTGGGCACAAGCGAGGGTCATAGCCCCTGCCAAATCAGGGCAAAGGCCATTGGCCACAAGCTAGGCTCATCCTCGCCAAATTTGGCGAGGCCGTAATGCCCTTCCGAGGGGTGGCCTGCAATGCCCTCGCAAGGGGTGGCCTATGCAAGGGTCACCCTCGCCTGTGGCCGGCAACCTTCGCAGACCATCATCACCAAGGCTCTAACAACCAGCGAAGAAAAAAGATGAGTAATAGGATGAGGAAAAAGAAAAAAGAAAGAAAAGGAAAAAGGAAAGACAATTTTAAAAAGAAAATTTGCCAAATGACATCGTGTTAAGATCATCCACGTCAACCGCCAGGCGTGCTACGTAGAACAACTGGTACTTACTGGACTACCATGTTAACAATTTCCAACCTAAATTGACCTGAGGGATTAAATTTAAAATTTGTCAAAAGGTTTAGAACTACATTGACCATATTAAAAAATTTAGAACTTGATTGGTGGCCATATAATAGGTCTAGGACTCTTTGGACAATTCTCTCCTCAACCAACCACCATCATAAATCATTCTATATTCTAGCATAACTTTGCCTTCCATCTCCTCTATAAATTGCAAGGCCAACGTGAATACAATTTCCACAACATAGCTTTATTTGTTTTCAGCTTCGAAATCTTCCATTTGAATATCTTCAGTTCTGAGAGGAAGAGAGTGGTGGGACAATGGCCATCTTCATGACTGAAAATCCATGGGTTCTCACTTTTGGAGTTCTAGGTGCTTTGCACACATTATTCAAATGTTTTCTAGTTACTATCAAACCACAATAAATGACTTGTTTTGACGCGTTTGTCAACCTTTGGATGATTCTTGTCGTAGGTAATATCATATCCATCGTGGTCTTTTTGGCCCCAGTGTAAGTTTTAACTCTTTCTCACTCCATGCACGCTGACAACATAAGGTTTGGACTATCTAAAATTCTTTGGCAGGCCAACATTTTATAGGGTATGCAGGAGGAAATCGACTGAAGGGTTTGAATCAGTTCCATACGTGGTTTCTCTGTTCAGCGCCATGCTTTGGCTCTACTATGCATACCTCAAGTCGGAGTCCAGCGCTTTCCTACTCATCACAGTCAACTCGGTCGGATGTGTCATAGAGACCGTCTACATTGCTCTCTACCTTGCTTATGCTCCTAAACAAGCCAGGGTACGTACTTACAGCGTTGTTCGCGAGGAACACACCTCATGTATTTTAATTGTTGGAGACTGGATGCAGATGCTGACACTTAGGCTGCTGATCCTGCTGAATTTGGGAGGGTATTGTTCCATTCTTCTTCTGTCCGACTTCTTGGCAAAGGGATCGACGAGGGTCCAACTTCTTGGGTGGATTTGCGTTGTGCTCTCCATTGCAGTCTTCGCCGCTCCTCTAAGCGTCATTGTAATTTACTACTATGTAACTCCTTTCTTTTTTCTGCAGTAGAATGCATGTCTTGCGTATTAATGTGTGACACAAGTTGTGCATGACATGCATTTAGGTTTCGACATACATGTGAGTTTGTATACGTGCGTGCAGAGAATGGTGATACACACCAAGAGCGTGGAGTTCATGCCCTTCTCTTTATCATTCTTCCTAACGCTCAGCGCAGCGACATGGCTCCTATATGGCCCATTCCTCAAGGACTTGTATGTTGCGGTATGCATTGTTCATCTACTTGTTCAAATCAAGATGGCGAGGTGTGGCAACATTATTTTCTTTCCCCAGAATGAAAAATTTATTTATGTGTGCGTGCATCTATAGGGTCCAAACGTGTTAGGAGTCATCTTTGGAGTGCTTCAGGTGGCACTGCATGCTATATACAGGAAGGGGAATATGATTGTGATGGAGGAGGAGAAGAATGATACCAGTACTGGGAAGCTGAGCTCTGATCTACAAAGTTGCAATGCGCATGCCATTGGCTCCCACATTGATACCGTCGTCTTTGACAAGGACAAAGAGAAGCGCGAGAGAAGCTTCATCGTCTTTATTGAAGCTTCTGATAAAGGACCAGTGGCCACTCCATCAAAAGCTTGACAGCCTTTTTTTTCCAGCAGCTCCTATCTAGATTACTCGTTGCTTCTGCTATGTAAAATATAAATGGAAGCGAGTGTATACGTGCGCGTGCTTGGGCGGGTGGAGTGTTGTCTGTGAATGTTTACCTCGTTTTTCTTGATACTCTCCATTCTTTGCTGATTGGTTGATATCATATACTTACCAGGTCGTGAGGTCCACCCGCTCATGATAAATATTTTTCCTTTGAAATCCAGCTAGTTAGGATCTTGAGCTAATATTCGAGACACTCTGGGAAATCTTTTTACATTCATTCAGTAATTTGCCTATTCATCAGAATATATCTGTGGTCACATAATGCGTGCCCCGAGATGACATTTAAGTTCAAGTTTGCTCAAGTGGGTAATAAACTCACCAAGGACAGCATGTACCATTAGGCCCAGATCCAACCGGACCGTCAACCCGTTATTACACAATATCATAGTTAAAAACTACTCTTAGCACACCATAGATATCCCGTATACTCTACTGAGAGATCAGAGGAACTTCCCCCTAAAGGAAAGTAAAAAGTAAGTAGTTCCTCAATCAGACTGCCGATAAAAGAATTGAGTCGCAGCAAAATGCTTTTTCTGTCAAGCGGGATCAACAGTCAATTCTCACCCCACAAACATGAAGGACTTTAACTAGCAATTTCACCAATAAGGAAGCTCTCTTCTCTACGACCTATGAGCATGCACTCGGCAGACAACACTATTGTGTTAGCCAAAACAATTTGCAGGCTTGCAATTTCCTCTCACTGTATCAGATTCTTTCAAGGCTCCTTTGAAAAGTAAATAGCTGCATTACTGTGAACTTGCTACAATTTTAGAGCAAATTTAGAGAACAGCCTCGAGATGAAAATTTGGAATGTTCTCAGGCTAGCTAAGGGATGCCCAATCTGGATATGGGCACTCATAGATCCATCCGGGTCCAGAATATCGTATGCAGTGTAGCCACAATCCCTCCTCATTCCCATCATATCTGCATTTTGCAGAAACTCAGAAATCAAATCTTAGGTTCTCTTACACACTCAGGCAAGGGTGTGCAAGCAAGAATATGTGCAAAGACAAGTGCCCAAGATGGGAAAGAGGAACACTCACCCTTTTGGAGCTAAATTTGGACAATTCGTGCACATAGGGTCAGCACTAAATTCAATGCAAGGCTGCTCTTCCTTTTCATTCTGCCAGCTATCAGTTACACTGGATTCTGATGACAAACCAGGAGCCTTATCAGCAACCATTCCTTCAGCTGACCAATTGGTCCTTTGTTCAGAAAGGTAAAGCATGTCATTGGCAATTGGATGGCCACTAAACTGCAAATGGACTCGTATCTGCACATAACGAGCAGGGTTGAGAGAAGAAAGTACTGCAAGTACTAGCATATATCAAATAAACCTCACACATTAAAAGGTAACCAAAACAGGCTGACTTAACCAAATCCAGAGTCTGACCAAAAAAAAAAAACAAATCCAGTGAGGTATATTTTAAGCACGATACAAAAGTATCTTACAAAATGAGCAGGACAGGGTTTATGGTGGGACAAAAGTGCAGAAAAGAAGGCACATATAACTCAAAAAGTTAACAGTAAATGCAATGTCCTTCCTGTATGTGTGGGTACATCTATGCACGCATGTAATTGACCTTAGGCTACATTCAGGCAAAACAACCGAAGAAGGTTCACTGCTTATGGAATAGAAAAAAGAAGTATCAGACTCTCCACATGATTATTTGCATCCTTTAGCAGCATGTTGCCTTACCTGATGAGTTCTTCCAGTGACTGGTTCACAGAGAACGATGCTATGAGCTCCATTGGTGCTGATCCTTGTGAACTTTGTACTAGCGGCCTTTCCTTTCAAGAGGGCAGTGTCACAAGTAGTGTCCCCTGCCTGTACAAACAGATGATACTGATCAGATTAATCGCATTAAGCACATTCTTACATTCACTGCCAATTCTCTAATGTACTGGTTGAAATTAAGACACGATTATGAAACAGTCAGGGCAGATGTTTCTTAAATGTAGAAGAAAAAGAAAGCTCTAAGAGAGGTCACACATTACGACACACCATGCCACGTGGATTAGGAGAAGGTTGGCAGATGACCACCTACCACAATTTTTAATTTCCTTAGAGATTAGAAAGCCTTTATATGACGACTCATCCATATAAAATCCAAATCACATACTATTGCATCGCAATGAGCTCGTAAAGTGACACGGCATATGTGCTAATAAATAGGGAAACTGTGGCTATTTGCTTATGGCTGTTAGTATCTTAGATTTGCTGATTCATTTACTGAGGCTCACAGATTTTGCATCAGCCAGCACTATGTCACGAGCTCAAAGCTCTAACTTCTGACAAATTTAGTTTGGATTACCGTCACACATCACTTCTCAATTCCATTTCAAAAATCGTGTTGTGCATCACCTACATAACGTCGACCGTGGCTCATAAATATATGTATGTTCCTAAAAAGTGTTGAGAGGCCATCATAAATGGAAATCTACAAAAACTATATAATTATTTTTACATGCTTCTGTAATAATGTTAAGAAAGGGCATTAGCTTCCAATTATAGCACTCTGATAACATTCATAATCACATCCCAAAATGAACTCATATTGATTAGTCACAAAAGCCTTCCTTCGCGAAGAAAAGGAGAGCAAAAAGAAAGAAAGGAGAAAATATAAATACACATGGCGGCATGACATAATTTTCATTGAAAAGCATTATCCAAAAGCCATCATTTCAAGACCCTTCTCCAACGCTCAGATGCTCAGTTTCATTTCCATGGCCTCACGTAAAACAATGATTGATATCAATGTAACTCAGAAAAAGGTTTTTTTTTTCGGTTGGAAACTCAGAAAAAGGTTGAAATAACAAGGTTTTGAGCAGATACTCACTTCCACCGTGCTCCTTCCTTCTCGAGCATTGTAATTGACGTTGGCATTGACCTCCAGCTGACAAGAAATCCCAGAACACATAAATCAGATGAGAACTACTAAGAATGCATTTCTGATACCACATTCTCTAGAACTTTTTCAAACGATCTAACGAGCCTCCAGGATCTTCTGATGAGCAGGACCTGAAAGAAAAGGACTAATTGACTGTGTTCTTAAATAAGTAGATCTTCCTTGGGTTGGAAAAAATGATATGGGAAACCACAGCTGGATCTTCCAGTAATAATAACTGAAGATGCCACCCGAGATGTGCATTTGATTTTTAACAACTAACCCTGTCACACAGACTTGTCCTTTCAGTGTTACCTCTTCTCAAGAAAACTCAACAAACAAACAGAAATAGTCGAACTGGAAAAAAGAAATCACATTGCTATATTAAGTAAATCTACTACAACATCTCATAATTCCAATTCTTCAGGGTTAAACTCCTTGATGTAGCACAACACTGCAGGATTTTTCAACTCTTAAATTATCCACTTTGAGTGCATAATCAAAAATCACCAGATTGAAGCAAGAGATACCTTATTCTCAGGAAACTCACCCACCACCTTTGCAATGTACTGTTTCTGCAACAAACCACCTTCAATCTGAAGAAATTAAATGTCAGTTGAAACTTAAATTGTAGGCCAAGTATCAAGTGTACCTTGCTACATCATGAATATGACTTATTAATAGTATATAGTAGGCCTAATTCCCAAAAAAAGCACCAACTTTACCTTGAATAACAATTTTGGCCCAAATTTTTCTTGTCTTATAAAAAATCACCAACTTTTACATAAATTCCAAATCTAGCCCGAACAATTTGAAAATTACATGTCATGGGGGCCAGATTTGGAACTCGAGTAAAAGTTGGTGCTTTTTATCAAGACAAAAAAAAGTTTGGGCCATAATTGTCATGCAAGGTAAAGTTGGTGCTTTTTTTTGGAATTAGCCCTATATAATAGGCTATTCTAGATAATTTTTACTCAAGGGAATGAAGTCAGTAGCAGAAATAGTACATGATGGCACTACTGGTATTAGGAGAAACAGTCACCAGACACGGATTTGAACGCTACAGACTTTAGATATATACAAAGGAAATGCACATCACAGAAAGAAACTATAAGACCTCTTTAAGTCACTCAATATACTAAATGTACATGACACAGTGTGACGATATTACAAATGATGAACAAGATGTCATAACACAGCAGAATGCTCAGAGAACTACCACTACCCTTGCTGTAAATGTAAGAGAGCCCCACTTCCATTTAGACAATTGATCACCCACACAGTATTGCAGCTAATAGGAACTTACAATGATTAAAGGTTCCAAAAGCATGCTTTTCAATACGACACTCACCTGTTGCCTGAAAAGATCTGCTTTCGTCGCGTTTCTGGCAAATATAAGGAGTCCAGAGACAAGGCGATCAAGTCGGTGAACAGCTTGCATTATAATATCAAGGAGGACGTACGAAATCCATAATTTGGATGTGACACCAGACATAAGTCAGAGGAGGGAAAAAGGAGTTAATGACAGACATCAAGAATCACAGGGAAACAGAATATGCCCAATCCGATTTCGATTGAGCTGAAAATGCATATGCATGTGAAAGAGCTACTTGGGATACGAAATAGGGGTGCCAGCCCATGCTCTGCCTGAAGGATGCCAACCACAGTGTTTTTACGATACTGACCACATGGATGCACCTATAAACAAGTTGAAATTTCTATAAACATAGATCCCATAAGATCAACAAAGATAGCTAGGCCAAGCAAGGCTGCTGTAAACGTATTACTGTCTGAATCTCATCAGTCATTTTACAGCACTGATGCAAATCCACACGAATTCATCAAATTCATTCTTTTGTTGTTCATTTGAAATGAGGAAAAACATAATTGTGTTGCTCCTTACTGGAATAGATGCTGGCTTACAAACAGTCACCACATCCGGTTCTTTGTGTAGGATGGAGACATTATGGCTCATCACAGGAGGCTCGTGCCTACAACCTTATCAAGATTAACACAAATTCAAAGAATACCCTAAAACTTCTAGAAAAAACTGTGCGTTAACATCAGAATTCTCGACTCCTGAATGAACAAAGAATAAAGAAGCCTGAAGAAACAAAAGGTAAAGAAAGAGAATCTAAGTAAAAGAAACTGATGCAGCCACAGAGATATATCATTGCTAGATTAGACTCTTGAATAGCAACGTCTCATAAAGAGATCATAGCAAGCGTAAAGCTCAAACCCACCTGTGTACAAAGTGGCTTATTTTTTCAGACGTTTTTACAATGTAAGAGACAGGAACGACCCTCCCCTCGACTTGTATCCGTCCACATTCGACAGCACTGACCTACAGGTTATGACTACGGACGGTTAAAAGTCATGATCACACGCAGAACTAAACATTCGTTATGCAATGAAGAAAATGCTTACATAATACTCATAAGGTCTGCCTTTGAACTCGTGGGCAAACAAATCCACAATGGTTTTGCCAGCCCAGCGACTCTTAACCTATACACATGATGATTCATAACAAGAAATTAGCCAAACTGAGAGCTCAAAGATCGAAGCATAAAAGGGCTCAACGGGGGTCTTCATCAAATAAAAGTTTGATCACAAGTGAAGTGCGCAAACCACTCCACTCCACTCCCAGAAGAAGAAAGACGAGATGGCGACGACTCACGTGAGAGATGAACTCGAAGTGGTAGGGCGTGACGTAGCGCCTCCCTGCATTCTCTTAACAGATCAATCTTCTTTTGACCCATGAAAGAAAACTCTATTGAGAGTGGGGTCATGAGATAAAGAAATTACCTTGATGAAAGATGTAATCTTGGCGCTCCGGAGGATTCGACGGCGTTTGCCACACAACCTCCCCATCCTCTCTCCCTCCTCCATCTCCTCCGCCGCCGCCTCCTCCTTCCTTCCTCTTCCTCTTCATGTTCCTGCGACGACCATCGACCGAACGAACGAGGGAAGGGAAAGAACGAACAAGTTAGAAACGACGGCGTCGGGGACGAGCACGATACGTCGAAGAAAAAGGCGCTTTCTTTTTTACCACTTGAGGTGAGCGGGAGCTGCAGTAGCGGAGACAAAGCGACGTCGTTTCCCGCGTTCTGTCCGGTCTGTCCGTCCAGACGCTACTCTTAATCTGTCGTTAGTCTTCATTTCCGGTCGTTTGGTGACTCGCCAACAGACAGACACCGATCTTCCGAACCAAAAAGATGTCGCATTTCACTCGTTAGCTTCACCAACTTGCCCAGGTATGACATGTTTCTTTCGAGCTACTCCTGCCCATCAATACGTTTAAACTAAACGCTATCTTCGCTTGCTTTCCCACGCCATATCTTTTGATTCCCGTTTCTGGGAGTTCATCGAGTCCTGGTCATCTTCCCCATTTGCTTGCCCATACCATCGACTCGACTTCTTTCGCTGGTTTAGATGGAATGACCCAATAAGGTCCTTGTTAAACTTGAGACGACGCAGAGAGACGGGCACGCGGGAGTGATCGAGAAGAAGAAGGAAATGCGGGAAGAGGAATTGGTGGATATAAAGTTCAGATTGTTCGATGGATCGGACATGGGTCCCTTCCAGTACTCATCGGCATCCACCATCGATATGTTGAAGCAGAGAGTTGTCTCTGATTGGCCCAAAGGTTTCCTCCACCTCTCCATCCTATGTTCGTTTAAGTATGTGATTTGTGCTGAATAACCTTATAATCCGATATCTTCATCTTGTTCAGATATGGTCTATGAGATTGGTGATAGATTTTAACAGCTTAGCAGGGCCATACATGCATCCTAGACTATTCGAACGTTTTCTTGTTTTAAGCCGACTTCGAGAGCCGCTTTCTTGTGGAATGTAGGAACTGTGTAGGAGCTGAGATCATGTCAAATACTGGGCCTTTTTTTAAGTTATTGATGACCTTGCTTTAAAATTTCATCTTTGCGACTGCCAGTGACCACAAGGTTATGAGTCATGTCGCTATCATGAAGAGTTGCGATCTTCTGTTTGGGTGATTGTTTTTGTCTCTGTCATGGCTGTTTACATGATAAATGTGAGATGATGAAAAAAGTCCCGCCTGTGGCGCAAGAAAAGGTAGAATTACAAGCAAGTCTGTGTGCCAAAATAAACGGACGCACGTGCTCGGACTGCTTGTCCATTATTTGGGTCTCCGTTATGGATTCTAAACCTTTTGTCCCTGTTGGTATGAATGTCGATGTTCTTGTGCAAGGAAAAATAGATTCGCTTGCAATTCTTAAATGCCTGCCACGGGGAAGTTGGGGCAAGAAGTGGCTCTATAACATTAGTGGCTAAGCCCATGATGATATGTAGTCACATAGATGTAAGAAAGGGGAAAGACGTTTACATACCAATAACGAGCAATGTGCTGAACATATATTTCCGAAAGCAATTGTAAGGCAGATATTTTTCTGAGGAAGTTGTCTCCTGATAAGGACGGACAGAATTTGGATTAATTTAGGGGCAACAGGTGTGACAAGATATTTTGTTGATTTTTCTTTGTTTCTTGTTCTGTTACAAAATAATGTCTGAGAGGGTATTTGCAGCGCTAGAGAAGAGATAGCCTGGCTTTGGCTGTATAGCTGAATACATGTGCATCATTCCACTTACTGTGGAAATCCCTCAAATCCTTGTCAGCTAGCAATACCATGTGAGATAATCATGTTGGCAAATCTATTCTTACTAGTTACTCAGGCATTTTTCTGTAAGCTGTAACAGCATTTTTAATTTCAACTGTGTACATGGACAACAATTCAGTGGATGACAACATATGCACCCGAGCTAAGGATTTAATCTCCAGTGAATGTTTTCTGACGTTGCTAACTTGCTGTGGATTAAGAACTGTTTCTTTCCCGCTGAGGTTGTATTGTTCGTTGTTCCGCAGGCAAGACGATCATACCAAAGGCAGCAAGTGAAGTAAAACTGATAAATGCCGGTAAAGTTTTGGAAAACACTAAGACAGTTGGTCAGTGTAAAATGCCTTTTGGTGATGTTGGCGGAGGAGGTATTATAATGCACGTTGTTGTACAGTCATTGTTAACAAAAAAAAGAGCAGGTATTTTTACTATTTTGTTACATCTAACAGCTTCGAAGGTTTGATTTCGATATTTTTATATTAGAATGCTCTACAGAGTTGGAAAGGACTTTCGTTAACAAAGTTTCTTCAGGTATAAGTTTTATCTGCTTACTGTATCTGGTTCATATGCGGATTAGAAGGTCCTTCATTGACCAAGTTCGCCTGTCTAGAAATGAACTGAGAACAAACTTATTACGTGATGTCTAGTATTTCTGGCCAGACTTCATCAATTGCTTTGTCATATATTGTGAAACAAGATCTAGATCTTACTTACGGTAAACAAGCGTATTTCTTTGATTCATTGACTATGGCTCAGTTATTAATCTGGAATGAGTAGACTTGTTCTCTTGGAGAACTCAGGCCTTTTTTAGAGTTTCGTAGTAGTAGTGAAAACTCCTTTTTTAGCCTATTGATGAATCTTCATCTCGATTTACACATGGACTTGTTTTGAAACAGAGAAGAAACTTGATGATTCCCCAAGGAAAGTTGTCTGCTCTTGCTCCGTATTGTGAGAGCATATATGTGTAGCCTCTCAGAATAGTTTATATTCGCATCACCGCTTTGTCGCTGGGAATATCCGCCAATCATTCCACTGTTGTTTCTGGACGTGTACAAGTGTATAGTGCAAATCATCTGTCCATATACTCTAAAATTGTTGCTATATCAGTCGTATCTCTCTTGCAAATTTTTGGATGGTAAGTGCATCTGATGGCCTTCAATGAGTAGTGTTAGCATAAGTTCTTCTATCTGTCGTTGGTTCATAGTTCTTCGGTGTTATTTTTACGATATAGTTGAGATGTCAAATGTACGGAGCCCTGGATGAAGATGAATGGTATCGCATCTTAACGAGGGACATGTTTCGTGCTGTGATGAATGTCATTTGGTTGTTCTCTGCAGGCAAATCATTGCCAACTAGTTTGGAAAACAAAGGAAGCTGTGCTCCTTAGTTCTTACTGACTTCCCACTAGTTTCATGGATTTCCCCATCATTGGCAAGGCCAATGGCCCATGAGCCCAAAGAGAACTATGGATCAAATTTTCTGATCAGCAGAATTTAGATACTCATGGGCTGGGCTCGTGATCATGCTTGACGCCGTTCTCATTACACCCCGGTGCTGTGGACAAGGGTCCACTTCCATCCCTTAGACTGAACGAGACATCGAACGGTTCATGCAACTCATGGCGAGGCGAGGGTTACATATAGCTTGACCCCTTAGGGATTGAACTTGGAACGTTGTATAATGTATTACCTGTCACCAGTTTTCACTATTCGGTGTTTTATGGCGAGGTCGAAACACGAAAGAGAAGGCTCATTATGCCACCATCATAACAGATCAATACACTGAAACGAATGAAACCAAATGATTCTAAGTGAATCAAAGTAACATGTGGTTATAGAACTTTTTTCTGGCCAGTTGTCATGAGTTACCAACGTCTCGTGTCATAAAAATCGCAATTAATGAAGTATGACAAAGTTAATGCATAGCACAACTTTTTCCACCAACGAGAGCAGCAATGAGCAATGGAAGATTTCATACAGCGGCTGAAACACAGCAAAGAACAGGCGGTAAAGGTAAAAGGCTCATCAAATGTATCATCATTTCCTCCCTCATCAACAAACAAGACAGCATTCTGTAATCACATGTTCTTGTTTTAAGATATATACACTCTGCGCCCCCGCAAAATGAAATCGTTCCGAAATCAACCCCTCCGAGCCCAAAACAGAAAAGATCATCGTAGTAGCTCCGGCAGCACAGTCTGCCGTGTCCCGGCCTCCACGCCCGGACCAAAATACAAGGCGACTACTATTTAGTATTTACCACTCAACCACCAAGCAAGCAACAAGCTCCACAAAGTCAGTGGCACCAACAGACATACAAACAAAAAGCAAGTAACTGAAAAGGCCGTGTATCCTATGAACACTGAATTGACTGTTGTCAAACGTGAGACCCATTGTCGTCACCTTCCTTCCCTCAAGAGCACGCGACGGAAGAGACGGAGAGAGGGTAAGAGTAGGTGTTGGCATATTGAAAGGAGAGAGTGTCCCCGTTGGTCAAGGGCTCGCCATCGTTAACGAGGCAGTCGTTGTAGCGGAGGCGCTTGAAGACCCTCGGGTTGATGAGACGGTCGGAGCTGAACCAGCCACAGTTGAGGTGGATGCGAGAGATGTCGCACCCGGTCACGCAAGCGTTCATGATCTCCACGGTATAGGTGGGTATGCCACTGGGGAGCGGGGACGTCGGTCCTTGGCTTATCACTATATCGGCCTTGCTGCATCTCTCCCCCCACATCCTGTTCGGTTCTTCCATTGCCGATGCTGCATAAAGCAAACGCAAAACAAAACGAAGAAAGTTGTTACGGTGAAGACGAAGGGGACGCATCTACCGACAAAAATCGCTTTTCAGAGACGAAACGCAGGAATTATTATAATGAAGTAAAAGCCAAAGGTGGGATGGTGGGGATATTCATCGCAACTTTTTCGCCTAAGTTTGTACTCTTGTCGGACCTTTTCCGCTCTTTTTCAGGCCCTGCTTCGCTTGAAGAAAACGACCCTTCTTCAGAGCCGAAGCCCTTTCCATTCCATTACCTTGGAAATTCAAAATCGCCATCCCTACGCAAGGCGCGGAGACAGCTAGAGCTAGAAAAAAGACTACCGCGACCACATGAATGATTATTGCTAAGATGCGCGGCCCATTAACTACGGCGCACGGTGGGGTCTAGTGAGTAAGCAATTGATGATGGAATGTTGAAGCGACATTGATTGAGACGAAAAGCAGAAGGATAAAGCAAAGGGTTTTTTGAGGGGGTTTAGGGGGGCCCTGTCCCTTCCTGTGTACGAAGAAGCGCACGTTAGAATGAGGCAGAGAGAAATTCCGCAGACGTGCACTTCTGACACCCGAGCCGTATTCACCCGTCTGAGCATGAGAGAAGTGCTTTCCCGCGACTGTTTTTGGAGGGTCATTCAATGTTTTCGCGTCGCAAGCAAATTATGCCAAAGATACTGATCACGCTCAGAAGCCCCAGAAATACGTTAGACAACTGACTATAGAAACCCAGAATTGCAGATGCTGGAAAGCACTCGGTCTCCAACTCCCCATCCATCCCCAAAATTTATGACCCAGAAAAGAAGTAGCAAAAGAAATGCCCACAACCCTGAAAGCTTGAATGGAGGATGATTCAAGAAGTGAAGCTTACTTACCAAGACGAAGGAGCCTCCGATGCAGTGCAGATTTCCTCAGTCTGTCACCACCCTTAACAGCCATTAGACTCGACTGAAATGGCCAATGCCCGTCGATCACACCTCCTGGAATATGGTAGGGAGATATAGCTGTGTTTAAATAGACCGAGGGAATATTCCTCAAGAGAGACAAGTGTAAAACGAGCAGATCACCAGCACACCAGCTTGTTGCTGAAAAAGAAAACGACAAGAACAGGGAGAGAGAGAGAGAGAGAGAAAGAGAGAGAGAGGGACCTCCATGTCCCACTGAGACGCCATTGACGCACAAAAAAACAAAGAGAAAAAAGGAGAAACGAACGCACATCATTGAATTCGTTATTGGCAAAACGTACCCGCAGTAGAAAACAAAACCCATGCCCATGCATATACAGAACACGCATCGTATCAACACCAAAGAATGTGCCAGAAAAAGCGTGGGGCGGAGAATCTGAGATATGCGAGGACGGAAAACGCAATCATACGCACCTCCGAAAACCGCAACCGAGAGCAGCACCATCATGGCAAGCGACACGGCCAAAGCGACGGTAACGGGACGCCGCCTCCAGAAACCCTCCATGGCACAGCAAGAATCCAAGTCAAGGAACGAATGTAGCTATCAAGCCACGACAGCAAGTCCGGCCAGGAACCCTAAACCACCATTAACGTCCGGAGGAGAGAGAAAGCGATGAACAGGAAGGAACCTGCATAGAAGAAAGTGCTGGGAATGAGTGAGGGAGGGGAGGGGAGGGAATATGTACGCATCAGATATCAAATCAGTCAAAGGAACAACCGTCAATGCGCGAGCGAGAGCGAGAGAGAGAGAGAGAGAGAGCCATTAATGCATGCAGCATTACAGCTCAGGCGTCGATTCCCGAGCCGAAAAGCTAAGAACCAAAAAAGGGTTTGACCTCGAAACGGGGGGGGGGGGGGAGAGGGGGGAAAGCGACGGCGACATGCGACACGCCCCACGCGCAACTCGGGGTACACAGACACATAGGAAATGGAAACCCCCACGGAGGGAGAGTCTCGGCTTCGACTCGGCAGAATATAGGAAGCGAGCGATGTCCGATTACGTGCCACTAATCCTAGGGGCCCAAGGGCGTGGAAAACGAAGGTGGACATTTCCGGGAAAAAAATCAATGCGGGTGAGAAGGGAAAAGAAAGGAAGGAAGGAGGAGGAACGAAGCGGGCGGAGAGAATGTGGGGATCGGGCTGGGCAGCCAAAGTTGCTGCGACGCGAGCGACAAGGCCAGCAGACGGACAGAGCAGCGTCTCCAGTAGTACTGGTAGTAGTAGCAGTACGCAACAAACTACGACGCTTCTTCACTTCACACACACACATAGCGCAGACGGCGGACAGACGGACAGACGGACAGACGAAGCACGGAGAGACGCGGTATGAGAGAGAGAGGAAGAGAGGGGGAAGAAGAAGGGTGTTGTCGAAGAGACAAAACAGGAGCGGGCATTGATGGAAGAGGAGAAGAGGAGAACCAGAGGGAGGAAACGCGCTCGAGCATCGGCGGAGCGCCGCACAGAGAGAGAGAGAGAGAGAGAGAGGCGAAGAAGGGGGCACGTACTCGTCAGTGGAAGGCGGCAGCGGCGGCGGCAATGGCGTCCACCATGAGAGAGAGAGAGAGAGAGAGAGAGAGAGAGAGAGGGCAAATCAACACGGAGACGCGTGCGCGGAGGAAGAGGAGGAGGAGGAGACTGCTAGAAGTGGAAAGCGGTTTAGGGTTTTGGGAGTTTTTGAGTTTCAAATGAGGGAGGGGGGGGGGAGTGCGAGAGAGGATGAAGAAGCTAGAGAGCTTTGCTCGCTCGCTCGCTGGCTTTGTGTAATGTAAATCAATCAAATGATTAATTAAATGATGGGGGTGCACGTGGCGTTGTTATTTACCATCGCTTAAAAGGCGCGTGCTTAATTATTTTGGATATTATATGGAACGACACCGCCATTTTTAAATCCATTCATTTATTGTGTGTGCTCCCCCCCCCCCCTTCCCTCATCTAAAGCATTATCATCTACTATAGTTTAGTTGTCTCGGGATTAGACAACCACTACGGGCGGAATATATATATGTACACATCATTCATTTAAAGAGACAGTTAAACACGCGTGCAAAGCACGGAGAGAATCCTAAACATGATAGCCCAATTTTGAGGCTCCTCGCGAAAAAAATGATTTCTTGTCTTAGCATTTCGTTGGACGGTAGATATATCCATATTTTTCTTTCGTTCGCTCGCTTTTTTTTGTGATCGATACAGGCTACTATTTTTAAGAAAATATTACTTTTCTTGAAATAAAACGGAGTCTTGATGACTTCGTCTTTCGAGTCCGTAGGCGCAGAGGGTATTGCATTCTGACACCATCATTAGTAAAGCCGGTTTAGCGCAATGTTTATTTCATCTGCCTCGTTTCACCACGGATTCACATAGGCTTGCTCCTAATGGCCAGACTTTGGTTCAGTGATTTTGGCCATTTAACAAAAAGAACAAGAAAGAACCCAAGACTCATCAAACAGGGGGTTCCTCTCTGTAGTCAATTTGGCCAATCATCACCACCACTGCCTTCTTTGTGCGGTCTCATTACGACCGCCGAATCGCAAATTTAGTCAAAGCATCGACTGTTTTGGAACAAATGAGTCTCCCCTGCCCGTCCTTGCTTCCACCATTAAACTCTCAGCACGCAGCAGAAATTCCAGTACGGTCTCTTAAAAGTTCAATAAGCTCGCGATCCCATAGTTGCAAAGGCCAGAGCTTGGGACGGAAGGTCTTGACACCATTTAAATTACTGGGAACGCCACGATCGGAAAACCACAGGTTTTACGGGTATGATACCCTCCCAGTGGTCTCTGCTCTTCTTTCATTTCCTGGATTCTTAAAATCCAAATGCCGACCGTCGCTTGATGGCCAAATGAAAAACAAACAAAAGAAGGCCTTTCAAGACTAAGGAAAATTCACCTACCCCGCACCAGTAGGTCAATCAACAAAGTTGTTTCCCGGCACATATAGGGCGAGCAGTTGCTGTTACAGCGACTCCACTATATAATCTCACACTAAACCCGCCCCACCGGTAACAGGACACTGCACAGCAACATTCCGACCTTTTACTCCGTTCACGCACAAGGCAAGCAAAATAGTCGAGCCATTCAATAGTTGGGCTGCATGTGTGTTCCAGAGTCTCCATTTAAGTGAAAAGTAAGCATCAGTTCACGAAGAAATAATTGAATGTGACAAAAAGCTCTAATGTTTATATTGTAACTACACCATTCCATACAGCTGGCAAGACTCCGCTGACTCGACCAAAAAAATGGGGGGCCAACTCTGAGATTAAGCAGAATCGCGTCAGCACATCCTGGCTTGAGCACATCATCAGACCATAGATCCCCCACCCTAAATGGACTACTTCTTCCTACACTAAACGGCTCTAGAATCAGAGGGTTAGCAGAATCTGACCATAATTACAGATGAGTACAGTAGATCAGAGTTTACAATCTTGTAAGAATGAAGCAGTTAGCCACCTGCGTCCGATGCCTAAGAATTTGATTTTCCATTGGGAGATTTCATCTGTTCCAGTAGCTTCACCTTGTCCAGCAAATCTTGGATGGTAGTAGAAGCATCCTACAGCAAATGTAGATGAAAAGGGAAAAAAAGTTAGAAGACCATCCAATTCCGAACAACAAGAAGAAGAAAACACTATAGCGCGGTGATATTTGACAACACTAGGGACGACCTTCTGCTTCTCCCTCAGGTTCCGCTCGACAGCATCTCTTCGTTCCCTTTCCTCTTGAAAAATATCAATTAAAGTTTCTTGCTCCCTGTTCAATTGGTCTATTTTACTTTGGGCTTCTTGGAGCTGATAAAAGTAGCACAGAGACGATAGTGGTCAGGATACACTTGGCTGAGAATTAAAAGGACTTGAGGAACACATTAATTTGGATAACTTTGAGATAGACTCTGAAGACTATTTCTGAGTTATGAGTCCGTGTCAAAGAAATGTCACAAGTAACATCTTGGCATTGAAATAGCAAAGCACTCACCTGACTTTCGAGAGTTCTGCACGTCTCTCTCTCAGTTTTCAAATCACTCTGCAACTTACTCAAAATTTCTCCGTCCTGCTGTGCCAATCTGTAAACAACAAGGAGATCAATTAGATGTAGAGAATCAATCAAGCAGGGAAAAAAACCAAGCACAGTGAATGATAGTAAAGCACATCATATTCACCTTTCCCTTAACTGACGATTCTCTTCTCTTAATTGCTCTACATCTACTACCTGCCAGAAAAACAAACCGACTAAATCAAAGCTAGCACTGAAGGAAGCAACATAAATATATTAGTAAAACTTTTAACTGGCAATGTTAGGGTTCCGTGCGATTTTTAAACCTGCCATTTGTCGTACGGGTTGGACTGCGGTTCGAAGAACATTTACATTAATATGCATGTCATCAATGACACATAGGTATGTAAGCTGGGATGGATGGTCATCTTGATCTCCATCCCCTCCATGTCTTTGGTTCAACTCAAAACAAAGACATACTTGGTATGTAAATAAACGTTTATCCATGAACTGTGACAAGAATAGTATTTACAAGGATTCACACAGCATGAACAGCCAAAGGCAGATATCATCCTTATTAACTTTTTACATTAAAACTCGATTCCTCATATTTTTCAGACAGGTATGGTTCTCAGAGAAATAGTTTCCAGTATCAAAAGTTCTTGAACTTCTTTCCATACTTTTTAATCAATACTCCTAAGTTTCCTCATGTCAATTGAACTTTAGTTCTTCCCTCCCAATCCAATCAGCCGAGACAACTCTTTGCTAAGACACCATGCCTACTTTTGACATGCTTTTACATCTTGTCATGTCACGCTGCACCAACTATGTCAAACTCAACTGTTCATTTATGACTCTGTTCATTTATGACTCCTCAAAATATATGACTCCTCTGCTATCATCATAAATGGAAGGTTCATAAGAATTTATCTTCACACCACCATTCTCCCTTCGAGCTATCTCTTAAAGAATCATCATACATTAATTGTCACTCGCCTTCCACTCCTATTTCTAAATGGGGAAAAATATGGACATCAATTAATCACCAAAAAGCCTCTAGAAGGGGCTCAAAACAAAATTAATATGACTCAAGGATAAATAATATGACCAAAAAGCATTAACAATCATAGGTTACACCTCACAGCAGCCAGATTGACATACATAGAACTATCCAAGGGGAGAACTGTAAATTACTGAATTACCTGCAGAGGAGTTGGTGTGCTCAGACCATCAGTTTTTCCCCCTGAATCATAATTAAGGTCGGAGTGCTCACCCAAGCATGCAAGCGATGAAGAAATCTGGACCCCCATTACAGAAGATTTGTGATCACCACCGTTTGAATCAGGTTGGTGAAGTGACACGTCATCGCCATTGACAGCCTCTATAGAAGGGGGTGAAGATGATTCTCTCAAATTCAAAGTTCTTCCTGTTTCAGAACGGGTGCCCATCCTCGTTGTGCCTCCAGAGGAGGTATGCTTTCCATCATTAGAGCGTGAAGAGAATTTGTCTGAACTTCGTATGGTCGGCTTACTGCTTGACACAGTATGCCTTCCTGATCTTAAAGATGTTCGCAGCTCATAATCAGGAGAATCATCTACCAGGATGAACATTCTTGTCAAGAGGATAATCATATTTTTAAATCATGAATGATCTAGTGAAATTCATTGTAAATGAATACCGTAGCTGAAAGGAAGACAATGAAAGGAAAATGACATAAAATGCAATGTCTACCTCCTCCTGCAGACTCAATAGGGAGTTTCTTATTGCCTAATGAAGCATAGCCAATTCTTTGAGAGTTTGTGCTCCTGGAAAATCAGCAAAGGAAATTAGTAACAAGTAATTCTAATGAGGAGAAGATGATGGGAAGGGAGAAACTTATACCAATAGTTCTTCTGCATTTGAATCAGCCGTGCCTCGAGTCTTGCGAGCACTGTTGTTCGCTCAAACCCTTGCTTATCATGAGCTGGTTCAACAAAATTAGCTTCCAAAACACCTGGCCGAAAGCAGAAACATATTACAAAACACATATTTCACATAGCAAAAAGTTGGATATCGGAGCCAAAGAAAAACCTATCACTCCACGACCACCACTTCCAGCAGGATTCCAAAGCCTCCAAAATGGCTGCAAAAAGAATGAATGAGGTCATGTTATAATTCCATCTATATAAGGGAGGAAAACAGAGCACTCAAAAATCCTCGTAATATTCAAAAAAGAAATAACAAGAAACCATGTTTCGCTGCCAAACTAACTGAAAAGAGAACATAAAATAGAACAAAGGGATTGCTACAGCACCAAGAGTAAAGGGGCCAACATAAAGAGGAGGAAGATCGCAGCCCGAAACGATCCAAGCAACTAGATTCAATCTTGCTATTTGAATTCTTGGATAACACAAAATAATAATAACTGAGATTCTAACAATGATGCGTAAGGAGGCCATCAGCGGGCAAGAAACAGGAGAACCTCAAACCTTGAAAGAAGCTCAAAAGTCCAAACAACGTAAACAAAGTAAAAGCACCATGGAAAGAAATGATCGACCACATATAAGACAATAACACCATGAACAAAGATGTCAAGGTGTCATTTAGTCCAACCATCAGTGACTACCAACTAGATGGTAAAGTGGTAACAGAACTCTTAAAATTAGCATCATCAAAACGGAAAAGTTCAAGTAGTGCCATAATTATTTCTACCAGTAGAACACAGACCTTAATCAGGCGATTCTTGTGATATACATTGAATCCTTGGACATCGATATGATGCTTTGCATCCTTCACAAACCCAATTGTAACGACAGCAGTCATCTGACAACAACATTTGCACATAAGTAGGCATACTATCAATAGGAATATCAGCAAAAGCCAAAAGAACATTGTTGTGAAGCATTACAGTGTCTTTATAAACTCCATCTGCACCAGGTTGTGGTCGATAAGTAACTTCTTGAGATAGCATCATATCATTTACAATATTATGATGCTCAATATCTTTCCCACGAAGAATCATCCGGAACCTGGGGGGAATCCTCAGATAGAGAATAGAAGCATAACTCTTCAAATAAAAATAAAAAAAAGCAAATATGTCAGTTGAGAGAGAGAGAGAGAGAGAGCTATAAATTATTTTGAAGCTACTACAACACAGGGATCATTGTCATAATGACTTCATACAAACAAATCAAATTTATAGACTTTGAGAGGAAAAGTGCTAAAGGCATACGCTCTTTCGCGGAAGAAAATAGTCTATTTATTTATCACTGGACATCCATGTCACACCTGCTAATGTTATAATTTTTCTCTGGTTATTTGCCCCTCTGTCAAAATCAAGTTGTTCATAAGCAATTCAGGATGCAGGAGACATAAATACACCAGAATCAGACCAAATCCGTTAAAGATCTGACAAAGGGCTGGTATCAATGAGCAAATTGGGGATTTCTACTCATGCCGTCACCTCTTCATATAGCCTGCAACTCACTTATGACTAAATTTTTCACTTAGAATGCTAACGTTCCATTAATAAAGGATAACTTTGAGGCTAATATAAAGAATTGCAATGAAAAATCTTCAAACCCAAAAAAAGTCAAAATAAAATAAAAGGTTGTAATGATCCTTACTGGCAAAGTACCAGAGTTTGGCATACAATTTTAAATACTGCAACTGCATGCATGTGGACCGAGAGCAGCCCACAAGCTGCCAAATCCACTTGACAAAATTTTACAAGTAAACAAGATGATGAAAATAACCTTTAGAGCCTTATTAAGCTCCACATGGTGATAATAGTATGGTATGCACTCCTGACATAACTACACCAATGAGCGTCTTACCGATTTATTGATCAAAACACATACGATATGGACATAAAACAGATCTGTGCATTTTTAAGTGCATATCACAGAGGAGGAGGTAACAATTTAGATGTTGGAGTCATATTTGGAATTCCTGCTATACAGAAAATCAGATCTATCATTCGAATTTACCATCATGACCTCTAGTACCACACTTTTGTCAATGCTGAATATTAGAACTTGAATTTCCTAAATATTTCAAATAACCCCACAATTGAAGATGGCAGAAAATGTTGACCCAATGAGAACTGGCATTGGGTCTTTTGAGCAGCAAATCACTCCCCCATTCCTTGGTTGTTTGATTAATTTATTGTAAAATGCCCGTAAACATCGAGAAAATCTACTTGACATTTGCAAGTTATCTATCTAATTTTAAATAGTTGAAAGAATGTCAAAAGATCAGGTTATCCATGCTGCTTGAAGTGCAAATGCAATGAAGGCGCAGCATCAATTCACTAATAAGGTATACAGTTGAAGCCAAGCATGCATTCAACTGAACCAAAGTAAGACTAAAATCTTGTCGCTAACAGACTAAGTGAAACGACAAATTTCAGTCACATAACATAGTATAACATCAACCACCACTTACCCTTAAGGAGTGCCTATAAGTCAGGAAATGCCTAGAATTGGGAAACTTTTTTGCCATTTGTATGTTCTTCTCATCTCTGTTGACCCCTCTAAGTTGAATATCCTGATACTCGTACAAACATGCACATCAGACACAGAGTAGTGAGAGCTACCAGTCTATAAAGCATCAATGAAAGATACTCACGTGTGGATCTGCATCGAAGTCAAGCTCTAGAAATCCTTGATCATCTTCCCAAAGATTGTAGATAATTATACGTGTACCATGATCTCCCATCAGACCAAACTGTAGTAAAGTAGTATAACAAAAGGTAAAGGACATGATTAAGCTGCCAACGGTGATCGGTAGACATCAAGACAACACACCCAAACAGAGAAGCAGGACAGCTTGTATAGTGCTCAATATGCACGACTAAATCATTAGTGAAAGAGTCAATGTGCACAACTAAAACTTTCATGAAAGATTCTCTCGTTGAATAGCCAAATCTAAGAGATACACATCACATCAAGTAACAACACCATATGGTCAGTGTCAGCCAGGATTCGGCAAAGAATATGCCAAAGTTATGTAATTTAAAATATATTAAGAATACTTGTTGCTCACAATATTTTGACCTTGTGATGAACAAAAGCAGCCAAAGCACCTATAATCATAATAAAGCAAATTTCACGCGGAGGGGAAGGGGAAAACCTGCTGAAACAGATCCTCCTCAGCAGAAAAGGGCGACCACTGTATTATTGTTTCGAGATTTCTCTTCCAATCGCCAAATGAAGACCTTATCAACTGGTTCCAACTGCCTTCGCGTCTGTCATAATCAAGCTGTTCCATACATAGATCAAACATAAATATTTTTTTGGCATCATCTTTCCAAATGTACACAATTTAGTCAAAATACTACTGAAATATAAATTTGCCGGACCCACGAAAAAAATTGCACTGCTTTTCAGTCGAAATTGTGTTGAGGCTAGTACACTAACAAAAAGAGCAATATGTAGAAAATCACCAGAAAGTGAAAGATAGATGTACTTCATCAGCAAATGATAAAAAAAACAGTAGATTGAGATGTCATTACCATGGGTACTACAATATCTTCCTTCCCCGTGCTCCTCAAAAACGTATATGAAAGCATCCCAATGCTCTGTGTAAAACTGAGAGAGAAGTCCAAATATTACTGAAAACAAAATCTATATTTTCTCAAGAATAAAATACACATCAAAGGTATCAAGGCAATCAAGTTCAAAAAGGAGAACAGACCAGTGAAAAAGTAGTAGGTCGGCAGGACGTAAACAAGACATATCAAGTATTATGCATCCCAAAAATAGTACTAAGAGGAGCATTAACAACATGATATATTGGGAAGGTATGCTTCTACATCAAGAGGAACATCTATCAGGAATATCAACTTCAATTACTTCCGTGATTTCAGGGGAACAAAGTGCAACTGAGTAACGAGCAAGAAGCTGTGGGTAGCAGTACCTAAATTCTCGAAAAAGTTTATATCTGAAAACACTGGGGAAAAGAATAAAAGATAGTTGACAATTCAAAACCATTTACAGGACAAAGAAAGTTGCAGATAATTGAGTGAACATACAGGAAAAACTGAGGACGGAGGGAGCTAGATAGTTTGGCAATGGCTCAAACAGTTAGAAGTTGTTTTGAGGATTTCATTTGACAATAACGGCACTCCTGGAAATATCTGAAACTTTGCGCAATGACTGCTTAACAGAACTGCCGGAAGTGTGGGAAGTATATACGTGCTAAGCATATTAGATGATGCAAAGAGTTATTCTTGGAAAAATTGAATACAAACCTTTTCCCATCTTTTCCACGACATCTTGAGAACACTATCACATCTGCCCCAAGCCTCATGGTGCTCGTTTTAAATCCATTGCCATCTGCAGTTGGAAAAGAATGAACACCATGCCATCAAACATATAACTTGAAAAAAACCACAAAAATTTTCTTCCTAGAGATTTTTACATTGTCCGATTGTATTTGCAAGTTTGCTTTTAGCAGAATACCCCAAAGACATGCACTGCCGCATTTTATCTGGATCCATGCCACCACCATTATCTACAATTAAAGGACAATAGAAGGTCATCATTTGAGCAAGGGTCACAGCCAACTCTTAGACAAAGAATAGAAAAGGTTCCCACCAAATACACTTCTAAACAGATATACTGTGCATGAACCACATTAGAAGTAAAAATAACACAAACAAAATCACATCACTTATGTTAATAAACTGAAGAAAAGGACAAAAAAACTCAAGACCCCACAGCTCTTCCAACAGCTGTCTAATAAGCAATTCCCAAAGCTACAAAATGAACAGTCTAAGATCTATGATATAGATTATACAGTAATTATATATATTATTCACTATACTTCAGTGATAGCAGTGCCCTCGTCCTGTTTGAAAATAGTAGAAAGGAAGGAAAAGAATGCAGAAACAGACGCCCAGTTACTTGACTCACTTCCAACACCATCTGTATTAAACTGACTAGATCCATGGTGTCACTGCCATCTCCAAGGTCATTCCTGTTGTTTCCACACTAGAAACCACATTCTTGTCCAGCCCATCACTTCCCCAGCATCCTATGACCATAGATGGTTGCTTAGTCTATTCCCATGTCCATGGACTTTAAAACTTCTCTATACCATCTACGCACGGAGATGTTTACATACTATTCTAATTGCTCCTCATTAGATAAATACCAACAGTCCAGGCTCTACTCCACTTGTAGATACCCGCATGGTACAAGATTAGCAATCTAATATAATTGAGTACATGTCAATTATTTCTGATGCCCACTTTTCCTAAAGGGTTTCACATTGCAGAAGTTGGTTTACAATTGTGTTTGTTATAATTGATCGCCACCACCCTTCCCAAATACCATCAACAATGGGTACAACTCTCCAAAAGGTGCATGTACGAGCTTAAAATATGATCCCGAGAAAAAGCATATATTTCAGAAGGGAAAACTGAGGATGCAATAAAACAGAAAGAAACCAGCAAAGCAAAATACCTTCAATCAGCAACATTCTATTCCCATCTTTCTTATTTTTTAGCATGTCTATCTTAACAAATGTTGCCCCGCTAGGAACCTGAATCGAGACAGAGGAAGCCAAGACAATAAAAAATATAGCAAGTCATAATTTAAAATAAATACAGGAACTACGCACACCTCATCCAATGCGTTATCCAAAAGTTCTGCGAAAGCTGCGAGAGATGCACAAGTAGCTTGTATAAGCTCAAAGACAATCTAACTTCAAGACACAGAGATGATCAAAGTTTGAAAGACAGGCAAGGTTACCTCCTAGAGCCCACTTGTGACTGGTTGCATTAGAATGTAGAAACTTCGGATGAACCCTGACATGATCAAAGCCCCCTGAATCATCAAACAGACATGAGAATATGCACCCATAACATAAACACACAGAGCTCAAAGAAAGGCCACACAACCACAAACAAGAGCCCGATGCTCTAACCCCAGAACTTACAACGATATGCACTCCAAAACTGAATAATTCCTCGAATTATTTCGAAGCATGCATTTCAATAAATTAAAACAACGACGAAACAGAAGCAACGATGCACTGTACCCTCTCCCCACCACAAGCTCAATGTGTCTCGGCATCAAAACCGAAGCAACGGAAAACCTAAACCCAAAAAAGAAAGGATCCAACAGCAGCAAGTACACGAAACGAAACGTCACCTGAGTAGGAATCCCAACCGCCACCAGGACAGCCCTCGTAATCCCCGGCTTTCCAGAACTGCTTAGTGGCCCCGGCCTGCGAGAGCTGCCCCAACGCCGCCGCCGCCGGCGACGCCGACTCGGGCGCCGCGGGAGGCGGAGGCGCCGGCGCCGGCAACTGCCCCAGCGGGGGGAGAGGCTGGAGGAAGCCCTCGGGGATGACGACGCCCAGCTTCCTCTTCTTGGAAGGGCCCTCGTCGTCGCCGTCGGACTCGCTGCTGCTGCTGCTGCTGTCGCTGAGGTCGATGAAGGACACGGGCCGCTCGTCCGGGACAATGTCCTTCCGCGACGACGACGACGACACGGCGGCCTCTTGCTTCACGCGAGCGTCCATGGCTGCTAAACGCACACGCCAGATAACCCCCCGGCAACCGCCGTAGCTTTCGCGGATGGCGGATTCACCCACCAAGACCCCCCCACCCCCCCGGGAGAAAGGCCGCGGCGGAGGAGGACGAGTAGGAAGGACGATCGACGTATCCGGCGCGACGGCGGGCGCGGCGGCGGCGGGGGGCGGCGGGGGCGAGATCCGACGGCTCGAGAATTCCCTGGAAGCGTAGGGAAAGGAGGGGTCGATCGAATCTGCGATCGCTTCCGAAGAATCGAAATGGAAATTTGGAATAGGAATCGGAAATTCCAGTGCGCGCGTGTAAGTTCCTGTGGAGTTGCCGTACAACTGTATAAATAAAGTAAGGGCCAGCGAAGCATCCGAAGCGGCGCGTGCGCGGACGACGGAAACGGAAATCTCGCCGTTAGCATTGACGGCGAGTCTCTCGGAGTCGGTGCGTGTAGATCTCCCCTTTTTATTTCGCGAAAAAATAAATACTTCCGAAAAATATTTTCCGAAAAACAATCGCTCCCCTCGCTCATCCAAACGGATCAATGCGGGATATTTTCTTACCTACGAAAATGTTTGCAACCAAAATTTTGTGGTCGAGGATAAAAATAGAGCGGTGGACTGTTGTGAAAATAACGCGAAAACCTACGTATCTTGTGATCTATGACTAACGAAAGAAGAAAAGCAAATATCAAGAGAAATCGGTGATGAACAATAGAGACTATCATGTCAAGTGTCAGTACCTGCTCCACAAGAAAAGCCAACCACCACGAAGAGTGCAGAACTCAATCTCTCGAATGTTTCCTCATCCTAGATTACACCCAAAGCAAAAACCCATAAGGTGTTATTTCACAATCTATCGTAGAATACTCGTAATGAATGAGCATATTAGAATCTACCACAAAAAACTTACTAGGAAAACTCACAAAGAGAAAACCTAACACTCTTCTTGTCTGCTTCGCCGTACAATTGAGTAGAATTTCATCTCTTATATATTATCTTTATATCCAAAATACGAAACGCCTTTTAGGAAACTTATTCGATATAGGAAACTACTCAAATTGTGAAATCTACTCAAATTAGAAAACGCGTTGTAATATGGACGGTGTTAATCCCACGAGAAATATATGCAAGACACAACTAGTTAAATATACTCAAAATACACTAATTTGAAATTGTATTTCATCTCTTTCATTCGAGATTCACAAGATTCTTTAAGCGGCGACTAAAATCTATTCTAATCATGTATATGGAAACTTAAAATTTATCATGATCTAGTACACTTCCTTATGCCTTGCTTTGGTTTAATGGGTCAAGTTATAGTCCATGCGAAACACAATGCCCTTTCGATCTTTCACTATTGGATTAAAATGTAACAGATATCAGCCGTTTAATAAATTCGAGACTAAACATTTGTGATCTTTAATCTTTTAGATGGTAAATTATGTGAAGACACGGTGCCTACAAGGGATCCATAAAAACTCACCACCTATCAAGTGAAAAAAGAGAAAGAGGAAGAGCAAAGATGCAAGAGAGAGGCGTTGGATGACGGAACTTCGGTGAAACACGCCTATAGCTTCTTTATGTACCCCGAACCTGTAGTTTTTGAAATATCGGACTTCAAAATTGGCTCATCACATCAATTTTGTTTAAGAACATCGAAAGATATCAAGGGATTTTTTTATATCTTCCTTGATTCTTTATATCTTTCAGGATTGTGTATATAGTTGATTGATTATTATTGATATTGTGATATCTCATCATTTTATCCTGTAAAGCCCAGGCCCATGTACTCTTCATCCAAACACACAATGAAATATGCAAAAATTACAATTCTCCTCGTTATCCTTATCTCGGTATGAGAGCTCTTATTATCGTAGTAGGCGCCCATCTAGTAACATGTCAACTATCTTTCACCAGACTTGTTACCCTTGAATGCTATTTTTGACACTTTTTTATCACTTATTTTAAAAAACCAATTCCACCGTCAGACTCACCCCCCTCAAACAAACTATATACTTGTTTAGAAAAACCGACACCACCACTAGACTTATCTGCCTCGAATAAGCCATATACTGAAATTTCCTCATGATCTATCGCGTGTTCCTAAAATATTTCAACGTGCTGAATCTATTTTTGACCTTATTTTCACCACATCTATCCTTGAAGGTGGTGTGCAACAGAACTGAGAATTGCTCAAACTACCCAAAATCGAATTGAACCAGTCAAGAATCAGCAGTTTCCATGAAGTCCGGTCCAGTTTCTAGTGTGGAATCACCAACCCAAACCGGTACACATAGATATATATAATGAAAAAAACCCTAGTTAAGCTACATATATATATAGCTCTTGCACACCCCTATCCTCCACATTCTCAAGCACGTTCTCTATCCGATCCCTTTCAACTCTCTTGCCTCATCTTAAATGTGTGTTTTCTTTTCAATGTATGGTCTCCCTTCTTTGCTTACACCAATGTGACCTCTTCAAAGTTACGACCTTTCTTGCTTCGGACCAAGAGTTAGGGTCTCTTTCTCGTAGGAGTGATCGGTTTTAGGGTGAGTTGGGTCCAGATCTGGAACCTGAAACCTAAAATCAAACCTGTTATAACCGGTTTCCAGTTTTTGAAATCCTAAACCTACCATATTTTTCCTAGACCCTGTTTTGAAATCAATCCTATTTTTCCGGTCCAGTTTCAGGGTTTATCCAAGAACCTATTTTTTTTTGTTCCTTTTTCTGGTTTCTTTTTTTTTCAACAAAATAATATGGATAGTAATGAAACGATTCAAAGTAAAAGATGAATAAAAAAAATCACTATCCGTAAAAAACAAAAATCTCTAAAATGAGCAATTGAAATTACAATCCATCAAAATCAACAATCCAAAAGCACCATATAAAATTGCAAATGGATTTCCCGAAGCAATCGCTTGTTGTATGGAAGATCGAGCACATCGTTTCAATCTAATGGAAGACTCCCTTTTATCCCCATGTCGATACCTGAAGACTAAAGATTTAAACAAAAAGAAATGACTGGGTTTATGTTGTCTAGCAGAGTTTTCTTTTCATATGATAGACAAAGGGAAGCTTTAAGATGCACTAGGAATGCAATTTATGTCACTGAATGAGGATAATGAAGATAAAACATCCATCATTGATAGTAGATAATTGTGACTTGTGATCCGAGAGGACCAATTAAGATTGGGTAAAATGATGTCAAGTGAATGAGTACCAAGCATTAAGAACCAATAGATTATTTTAATTCACTACTTATTAAAAAAAAGCTTTCATTCATATAACTCCAAAATGGCGCACCAATGGCACTTATCACTTTGCTTTTATTAGATAAATTCCTTTGAATTAGGTGAAACACAAGAGATAAAGACCGTGGTTAGAGATAACAACCATAATGACAATAGGGGTCACATGACTTCTAGCAAGAAATGCAAAACCAATTTTCTTAAGAGCATTCATGAACACAAATAACCCTTTTAGGCAGTACACAAGCATATTAGATCTAAAATAACACTTCAGATAAAGAAATTTCAAACATGCAAAGAGGCCAATCCACTATGTTAGAAACACAATTGGAAGATAAATAGACATTCAACTTTGGTAAGAAAACTGGGGATGTTTATAAACCATGCGAAGCAAAGATTTGAAAACTAATGAACTAAGTTAGATTTCTAGATGCGATTTGAGTGGAACGAAATAGTGGCATCACAGCATAAGAAGGAAAAAAATGGACACCAGTTAGATTTTTGTAGGACAATCTTTTTATGTATATGCAGAATGAAAGCTAACTGCACACAAAACAATAGTCTCAATGCCCATTACACCTGACAATGCATTTGGAATGCTGTTTTGGCACAGTGAAGCATATAATCTTTAGTGCTTCATTGTAATCAAGGATCCTTTGCCAAAAGAGCCAAAAAGTGCCACATAGAGGCAGATGACAAGCAACGATAACTTTGTCATTCCGAAATCTAGTTGTGTTACCTTCAATGAGTTCAAGCTCTAAGAAAAATCTTGAAATTCATATATAAAGAAAATCAACAAGAAACCATACTCTAAAGACAAATGCAAATATGCCGATTAATGAAGTCTATTTACTCATCACAAAATCGGAGCTTCCACAAAAGGAAGTCTATTTACCAATAATAATGTCCTTGGTAAGACAATTCAAATCTAAAAACCAAAAAAGAGATTAAATAAAGTATTCACTTAATAGATAAATATTTGAATGAATTACAAAATAGAAAGAAATTTGAACGACTTACCCGACTCAAACTTTTCTGCATTCTCAATGCACTCTTCAATATTAATCGGCATGCGAGCGACTCTCAACCAATCTTAAGTGCAAATCAAACCTTTCACCACTCTAGGAGTCAAAGAACTTCGAAAGCTATCAAGCACACGTCCTAATGTATTAAAAGTCGATTCCGAAGCAACGGTAATCATGGGAATGGACAAAACATCCTGAGCGATCAAAGATAAGATTTTATATTTTGATCCTGTAACATCCCGGACCTACCGCCCCACGTGATATTGTCCGCTTTGGGCCAAGCCCTCACGGTTTTAAAACGCATCACTGGGAGAAGAGGTATCCACAGCTTATAAAGCCTGCTTCGTTCTCCTCTCCAACCGATGTGGGATCTCACAATCCACAGCGGACAATATCACGTGGGATCTCACAATCCACCCCCCGTAGAGGGACCAGCGTCCTCGCTGGCACACCGACTCGGCACCGGCTCTGATACCATTTGTAACATCCCGGACCTACCGCCCCACATGATATTGTCCGCTTTGGGCCAAGCTCTCACGGTTTTAAAACGCGTCACTGGGGAAGAGGTATCCACAGCTTATAAAGCCTGCTTCGTTCCCCTCTCCAACCGATGTGGGATCTCACAATCCACCCCCCGTAGAGGGACCAGCGTCCTCGCTGGCACACCAACTCGGCACCGGCTTTGATACCATTTGTAACATCCCGGACCTACCGCCCCACGTGATATTGTCCGCTTTGGGCCAAGCCCTCACGGTTTTAAAACGCGTCACTGGGGAAGAGGTATCCACAGCTTATAAAAGCCTGCTTCATTCCCCTCTCCAACCGATGTGGGATCTCACAATCCAGTACTCTTCCACCATATCAAAAGGTCAAGATTAATGATATCTTCATTTCGGCTTCAAGATACCGATCAAGCTCAGATTTGTTTTCATCAAGCACTTTTTTCTTTGCATGAAGAAAGCTTTTTCGCCAAGCTTGGATGTTATCCTCATTGTTACCTTCATTGTTATCAGTATTGACATTGGAACCACTACTACTAATGCTCATAAAATTTATACAAACGCTCCAAGACAAGCTTTGCATTATCATGCATCTCATCAATTTTCGCTCCATCATCATAAATTTGTCGTTAACAAAACTTCACATAATTCCATTTTTTTGTAGGATCCAATGCAACCGCAATCAATACCATCATGTTTATTTTATCCGAACTCCCATAATATTCGTCAAACTTCTCCTTCATTTTTAAACTCATAGCTTGAAGCTTAGGGTCCAAAGAATTCACCCCATGATTCAAATATTTATACAAAAAAGCTATACTCTCAAAGTAATTGTTTACGGTAATATATGAACTCCTCAACATTCATTTGGTGGCATCATAAAACTATTTGAGAAATTTAGAAAGAATGATGGCATTTTCCCAATCTTCAATTCGAAGAGAATCATAGTCAATCTCCCTTAAGAAAGATGAATCATCTTCTTCCAACCTTTAAAAAACTTTCTCGAACTTTATGGTGGTGTCTAACATTAGGTAAGTTGAATTCCATCTAGTGGCAACATCAAGACAAATCGAAGCCTTGTACGCAATCCTCTCACTCTCAATACAAGATTGAAATGTTTAGGCTTTCATGGGAGAACTCCTCACATACTTAACTATATTTCGAATACGTGCAATAGAATCACGCACATCATTCAATCCATCTTGGACAATCAAGTTTAATATATGAGCTGTGTACCTCATATGTAAAACATCACTATTCAAGATCAAAAGCCTTTCCCTTGAAAATTTTTCCTTCAAATAACCAATAGTCTTATCATTGGAACTAGCATTATCCATGGTTATTGTGGACACCCTCTTTTCTATTCCCCACTCGTAAATACACTTCTCCACCATTTTCTCAACCTCTTTACCCTTGTGACTATGCATCACCACAAAATTGATGATTCTTTTATGTAACTTCCAGTTTTTATCAATAAAATGTGCAGTGAAATATAAATAGTTCAAGTTTTGAATAGAACTCCACATATCAGTCGTAAGTATAATCCAAGAAATAAGCTTACCGAAGTAAACTTACCAAAGTAAGCTTTCAAACAAGTTCTTTCACTCAGACACAACTTTATACAATCTCTAGCCACCGTAAATTGTGATAAATGTTGGAAAAGAGGTTGTAATTCAATGACAAAATCACGAAAACCGACACGTTCAACCGTGAAAAGAGATTGTTCATCAATAATAATCATCCGAGCAAGCATGTGCCGACAACGTTCTTGATCAAACTCCCACATTGTTAAGACACTACCACCACCAGTATTTTCCCCTACCTCGCCAATCACATCTTTGTTACGTAGTGGAAACAACGTTTGCCTCTTATCTGCACGAGGATACTTTTTGCACTTTGTCAAGTGCTTCTACACAGTAGACGTTTCATGATCAACAGAATAATTATACTCAGTCCTACAGTAAATGCACTTTACTATAGTTGTTTTCTCATCTACGATTCTTGAAAAATTATCCCAGGCCTTCGACTGGTTAGCTCGCTTTTTATCAAGAAGAGGATGGAAGTTAGATACCTTCACCTTGTTTATCGCATTCAAGGTTGTAGAGTCCATTTCAGCAGCTCCTTGGAATGGTAATTCCATGAGCGGATTCATTTCATTATATCCATCTACTCCCATCGATATGCCTTTGTCCTTATCCATCAACTAAAATCAAATTATATAATAATGTCAAGATTCTACTGAAAACAAATTTAAGTAAGAGCCAAAAGATTGTTGCACAACCAAACAAAAGAACTGGTAAACTGAAACTTGAGTTTACTCTCATCACAAGAAGAATAAACAATTTAAAGGCATTCTTTTGCTAAGCCTGACAAAAACTCCATGGAACAGACATTACTTTAACTATTGCCATCGCACTTTTATTCACATTAGAAGATTGTCCGAATTAGTTTAAACACTATAGCAAATGAAAACAGGACAACTGCTGTTTATTGCTATACCATTTACAATGAATTCGATAAACATTTAATTAATCATGATACGCAATTTCCAGCAAAGATTTTTGTTGTTTTCTCAAATTAAATATACAGTCTACTTGTTTGTAAATTATTATTATTAATCAAGATCAATAGCGAAACAAGCAATATAGATACCCACATTGCCAAACTAAAGCACAACCATATTCATAGTACACTTTTGAAGTCAATCATATAAAATCCTGTGTCCAAGTACTTAACCAACCACAGCAAAATCAATTCGAAGAGGGTACACACAAGAAAAAAATAGAACTTAAACTCTAGTTTAAGGTGCTTTGGATAACGAGTGAACATGGGAAAGGAGGGTCCTAGACAAAATTGTTTAGTGTCTCGACTAGACATTTGACTATAATTATCTAGGCATGGATAACGATCTATGTTTGTGTAATTTCACCAACCATTCACTGTGACTTGTTATGCAGTGGACATTTGACTATAACAGTATGTTAAAGCGAGCACATCGTAATCTTATAGAGTGATTTGGTTGCAGTGGAGCGAGACAACATTCTAACAAGAGAACTGTAAAAGTAGATTCCCACAAAGTCTTAACCTTAAGTGGACGATATCAGAAGGTTCATATTCCGCACCTATGAGAGGACACAACAAAATCTGCTTATTGACTGAGGAAAACAAGCAAAATCCATTCAGTACATGTTGGAAAATCCGTCATTTTTTCTTCTTTCTCGTGAAAGTTGAATACTCCGGTTCAATGCGAGCTTTACTCTACTACCAACCATTACTCATGAGAAGCCCTTTGACAAGTGCACCCATGTTAAGGCCAACCACAATCCCATCCATTGGTTATGCCCTCCCAACAAGCAAATCCCTCACCACAAGTGACAATCGATGACGGTCGCCCTCACCAGCCTTGGGCGAAGGGCGATTTCGCTATAGGCCAACAAGGGCCAACCTCGCCACCTTCGGGCGAGGCTCAACCTCACTGGATCTGGCGAAGCGAGACTCGCCTGAGGCTGGCAAGGACAACTAGGCCGCAACCACAGGCCCGCTTCGAAAATGAAAAAATGTAGAGACAATAAGCGAGACGAGCTGGGTTGCCCAAAAAAGTACCAAAAAATTCAATTTCGAACTCACCTTTCTCTCTTGATCTGGCGAAGCGAGACTCACCTGAGGCTGGCAAGGACAACTAGACCGCAACCACAGGCCCGCTCCGAAAATGAAAAAACGTAGAGACAATAAGCGAGACGAGTTGGGTTGCCCAAAAAAGTACCAAAAAATTCAATTTCGAACTCACCTTGCTCTGGATAGTTGCGTCGGAGTCGACAACAATAAGATGAGAGGTGATGAGCTGGGTTGCATTCTTGCTGGCCGCGGCGACGAGAGGTGACAAGCTGGAGGTGCTCACGAAGAGAGAAATTGTGAGAGATAGAAGAAATCACAAAGAGAGAAACTGTGAGAGAGAGAAAGGCACTCATGACTGACTGGGTAGGGTAAGGGTAATGTGATGCTAGATTTTTTAATTTTTTTTTACATTATCTTAAAACTGGTTCTAAAATCGGTCCGGGTCAGTTTTTACTTAGAACCAGAAATTGGACCAGTTATAACCGGTTCCCAAAAAATGGAACTGGTTCCCGAATCGGTTTTAACTGGAACGAGTTCTCGGACGTATTTTTCAGGTGGGCTAGTACGGTTTCCAGGTAAACCGATCTGATTGCATACCCCTACTTTCTTGTATTAATGGGTTTGAATTTGTGTTTGAGATTTAAAGAAAATAGAGGAGAGAGTTTTGGGTTAGTGTTAAAATGAAAGGAGAAGGGAGATTACTTGCCGAGACCCTAACATATTTAGCGGCGACTGTGGTCATTGTCATGGTTGTTTTGGGTTTCTTCTTTCAAGGCTCTTTGCAGAGGGTTAGAAAGGTCCGAACTTTTCTTTTCCGAGCTTTCTTTTTTTATCCTTTTGGTTCTTTATACATTCGAGGAAAGTTTGAAAAATAATAGAGCAGGGAAGGTTGTCGATTGTCATAGTATTGTTTTGATACCGAAGAGAGAATCCTTCTAAGCTTGCACACAAAAAAAAAATTGGTTCCATGAATCCATCCAAAAACCGGTGTCACGTCCTGGCCAAGACCATGACCTGTGGCATACTTGTGACGTCCCATTAAATTTTTATCTTGCAATTACAGACAAACAGAAGCATATAATTGGACAATCACAACAACATTCAAACAACAGGGTTAAAGCAAACATCAAAAGAAAACCATATATTTACATTATACTTAGATATTTTACATGACAAGCCTATTTACATACCCTTTTCTTTTCTTATGGGCCGATATACGCATGCATACCCGCTATAACAAAGGTTGAGTTACACCTAGCCCTCCTACTGATTTCTCTTCAAAAAAGTTCCTCCAAAAAGTTCATTTTCCCAAAAACACTGAGTCATTCCCAAGTCTGGTTGGCCAACTAGGCCCCATCCGCGGTGATCCTGGGTGTCGGGCCATGGGGACCACCGAACGGGCCATTAAACCCACTAAGGGATCCAATCAATTTATCCTCAATCCACTTATACCAGGCTTCAAACACATGCAAAACGTTTTGCTCAAGACCTTTATTAACCATGACTTGGGAAATGACCTTACAGTATACTCTCTCTCTCCGGCTACGTCGATCACATCCACAATCATCTCTACAGGGGTGCCAAATCGAATCGGGGGAGCTGCCATCCTATGGGTTTGAAGGAAAAACAATATGGAATGAGTCGTTGACTCAATAAGTAAATTCACTAATTTCAAATTAGGAAAAATCAATCATCATCCGACATGCATTCAACATTACCATCCCTGGTATCAACAACAGATCAATAGCAAAAATGTGCTCACCGTCCAAACATCACTCATGATGTAATGCAATTGTCAGACAAACATATAACATTCCATGATGTACGTATCAACAAACGCACGGAATTCATTTGGATCATGCACCATGGCGTGCGTACAAGGCGTACGTGCCCTTTCTTGCGCCCGAGATGTGTCTAGACTCATGCTTTGCTTATATGGACAACCATACAAACAAAATTCGCATTAAATATAGTCCAAGCACGGTTTAAGATTAAACAATGGCAAAAAACATATTGGGTCATCCTATCCCAAGATTAGGAAATATACTTACTTTTCTCAATAAAGCGAGATTTTGTGGAGACCAAATGGTGACGTAAGAATGAAGTGGTGATTGGCATGAGCAAGAGGAAGGTGGCATGAGCAAGAGAAAACCTGTTGGTGGGGTAGGTGTGGATGATGATGGTGTGAGGAAAAAGGAGACTAAGGGAGACCCAAGCTTATTTATAGTATGGTCCACTTATAGTCCTAATGAGCTAAGGCCAAAATCCATTAATGAAGGAGCCCCAAAGTCTAAGCTTCATTATAGTGAGACCTCGAAAGTCTTTGCTCATAATTAAACTTCTTATGCAAGCCTTTAATTGAGGCCATTCATCTCCAACTTAGTCTCCAAATTTCTACCTTAGGGTCATTAGGCCCTACTAATTCATTTAAGGCATAAGTAAATCATCATGATTGCTTTCTTTTTCTCTCTTTACCTTCCTTTGGTCGTGAGCCTCTAAGTTGGGCGTGAATGGTAGTCTCGATCTTCAAGACTCAATTATTGAAATCTTTCACCAGATTCCTATCTCTATTATTGGGATTTTCTTGGTCAAGCTTTATCATTGACAACTTTCTAAGGAAGTTATCCATTATTGGTGCTATATCTCAATTATTAGACAACTTCCAAAACAAGTTGCTTATTTGTCCTCTAGTCCATAGCTTCTTCCTTGGGTGTGAATCACTTTCTAAAGGTCACAATTATTGGCTTATGCAAGACAACTTCATTATTGACTAAACTTTATTATTGGGGGTTAGTCTTCATTATTGACCAACTTATCCAAGAAGTTAGCAATAATCAAGTCATCATGTCTTCTTGTCCAAGAAGCATGCTAGGCGTGAATCATATGACTATATCAAGAAATGCTCAATAATTGGATCCTTGCTTAGTTCCAATGGTACTTCCTTCTTTGGACATCAAGATTTCACTAAACTTGGCTTGGCAAAGAACTAAGAGAATCAAAGTTTCAGGTGCCTTAAACGATCGACCCTTCAATTAGAAATTCGAGGTTCGGGGCCAAATAATGTCCAAGTGATATTGAACAAAATCTGGAATAACCAAGTACTAAACTTGTTCGGATAAGCCTGACTAGGCATAAATTAGCCTGGACGGGTGTTGTGCAAGGCAAAGAGCTAGGATGCAGGAGCAGCGTGCTGTGCATATGGATGAGATGCATTGACGAGGGATTGATTCATGAATCGAACATACGCATTGGCTCATGAACGGCACAATGCTCGGCTCGTGGCCAAGTTTGGCAGACACGAAAGTGGGTTTGGATCGGAATCCATGGGCACAAAGCCCAGCCAAAGGTAGGGCATAATGGCCGGCACATGGACAGGCACAAGACCAAGCCATGGCCTGGCTGATGGGCACACAACTGGTCCATGGCCTACCCAATTCAACGCAACGATCCATGACTGATTTGCGACTAGTTTATGTTCGAATATCAACGATTCATGATTGACCCTCAGTTGTTATGTAGCCGTGTGGAATCGAGTACTACGGAGTGGATCCATGGATGCTCGTGACCAGTGCATGGCCAAGTGGAATCGTCCGCAACCGACACATGTCCACATGACGTCGATCCACGGCTGCCCTGGATCGTTCCATTGTCAACCCTTATGGCTGAATGGTTGATCCATGGTCGAATCATTCTAATTGATTTGCATGATCGGGAAGTCATTTCATTGGCGATCCTTGAGCCGATCCATGAATGATCCTCCAATCAAACCATGACCGATCCTTTAGATACCGTTCCGTTCATACTGACCAATCCATGATCGATCCACACACCATTTCCAAAGCCTTTTCCTTCGGTCATCTCGGATCCATTTGGGGTCTAAATTTGGGGATGTTACAACCAAACTGGAAGCCGGACTAGTCTAGTTCCTGAATGAGTCCATGGAATCAACGGGCGGTTCACAGTTCCTATTTTGTGAAATCGGTCTTTAGTGAACGGTTCTCAATTCTACTTGAAAGCTTACTAGGAGCCGGACGAGTCTGTTTCCTAAGTGAATCCATGAAATCAACAGGCAATTTATAGTTCTCATTTTGTGAAACCGGTCCTTAGTGGATAGTTATCAATTCTAGAGTAAGAACCGCCCACTCTAAAACTAATCACGCCTAATATTGTGGATAAATAAAAAATTTCACTATACTTAGATCATTTAGAATGGCTCAAATTATATTTTATGAACTCAAAAAATATCAAGTCTTTTTAGAGAACGCAAACATTGGCACTGTCATTGGTGATATCAAAGCGCCTATTAAGAAAACCGATGAAATTGCTGGCAAATTTATTGGACAATTGGAGAAGTGGGATGTGTCGAGACTAGATGACAAAAATTTGGTTAGAGCTTAGTGATCTTCCAACGGGCGATGTCGATTGAAGGACCGGAAAGTAAACCATCAGAACTGTTTCGTGCACCCCAGAATATAAAAAAGACAAGTAGACACCGAAAAGATACTTCATGGTTAGTCTCCAAGATGCTCAGTCTCATTATTAACGTCTAAAATTCATTCACAATGTTAACCAATCTCGATAGGCAGTCCCCGTCCGCTAATTCATTTTACACCTTTAAGGAAGAAAATCTTGGAAGGGGAAAGGAGGGATTAAGCTAACAAAACCATATCAGCAAGGTCTACTCTACCTCTGAAAAGCCAGTCTGGAGCTATATGGTACAAACTGATCTCTTCCAACTAATTCACAAGAACTAACCGGCCAGTCTCACTTGCTCGCAGAAACTACAATCTACCTAGAAATTACCATGCCTGTAGTAATTCTGATGAACTAAATCAAACTCGAGAATCGGATCCCTATTCACTTCTCATTCATTGTCATTGGCGTCGGCCTTATCCTCAGCTTCCTCGTCATCGCCTTCGTCCTCGTCATCGGTCATATTATTTATGACCTCAGTAATTATATCCTTGATTTCTGCCTTTCTGTGCATCAGATCCACACCAAAGTGGGTACCTAAAGTTTGCACGCACTGTTAGTCATGATTGTAACAGAAGATTATATAGCCTTCTCTTAATAAAAGAAACATACCAAGTTGCCGGAGAATGTCAGATAAGGTTGCCTGCATTTTAGAATAAATAAATGAGGTTTAGGAAAGCATAAAAAGAGATATTTTAACAATGTAATAACAGATTTAGAAACTAAACGTACAGTATTGAAGTCCACTTTCTTGAGAATATCCACGACAACAGCATGCATCTCTTTTCTGCTGGGTTCAGCTTTCGCCTTTTTGCTACTTTTGCCTTTCCCTGTGTCATGAACATAACAACCCTCAACTACGATTCATTAATTCAGTTCCCAACTGATAAAAGGGGGCACTGAATGAAGTAAAGATAAAAACACAGTAAACAACTAGTAGACAACGAACCACAAATTTTTAGTTCTGTCACAAAACAATAAGAAATCGGATAAGAATCCCCACAAAAATGTTTTGGCAGAAAATTACAATGCACACGAGTAGACCATTAAACATATTTTTAATATCAATATAGACTTGAGCAGAAAATCAAGATATAATGTTACAAAGAACATTCTACCCAAAGAAGAAATGACAGGGACAACCATTGCAAAAATAGATATAGAAGTTCATACGACCACATAAGAAAGAACTTGTAAGTATCGCTTTACTTAATGTCCAAAATATAAAAATCTTTAATTATTGACACATAGTTTAGGTAACTAATTTATAGTTTTATCGATCATACAACCAGCATAATCATCTTCACATTTTTTCTCTACCTATAAAATAGCAAAAGTCCTGAAGGACCAATATTCATTACTGTGATAAGGATAATATTTATTAACATATAGCACACATTCCTATCATCTGTCTTGCATCACTTGAACCAGGTTACAGAAGGCAAACATATTTACCTCGATCCCTGACTGAAGCCTCAGTTGAGGGTTTGGTAGACTGTTTCTTGCTAGAGGTTTTCGTCTTTGAGGAAAGACTCTGGTCGTTTTGATTGCTCTTTTCAATCTTTTGTTTCTTCGACATGGATCCTTCTGACTTAGAAAGTGATTTTTTACTACCAACCCCATCTACAGTACTCTTCTTTGAGGCTGAGGTGGACGATTTCTTGGCAGATTTTGCAGGAGTGACAGTTTTGGCAGACTCCGAGGTATCTTTGGTTTTGGACACTGAGCTCTCCTTCATTTTTTTCCTTGAAGAAATTTTCGACACCGGCTCCTTTGGTGTATCCTCTTCCTCTGACTTGCTCTTCTCATCTCCGCTCTCCTCTTTTGACACCCTATCATCATCACTATTTACATCAGAATTGTCCTTGACTTCCTTATTGTCACCTTTATCATCATCGCCCTCTTCTGAAGCAATCTCAGATGATTTCTTCTTCACAGAGTCAGGTGCTTGTTTTTGTCTCTACAGCAAATGATACACAAAAACAAAAATCTCAAGTGCTTTCCTAGTATCAAAAGTAGATAAAAGGTGGGAGGGTGGTAATAGACAAAATAAAATGCTTAAAACACCCACAACAATCAAAACAATCCCAAATGGAAATGAGCTTTATATTTTTAATGCTCTGTGATAGTAAAAGATCCCGATGGCACATTATTTTCTTTTTGGCCAATGTTGTAGTTATATTACCATTGTTTTCTAGGCCTCTTTTCAAGAGGAAGAGACGAGACAAATAGGCAATACGAAACATTGCAACACATAAAGTGAGATACTGAACTCGAATAGAACCAAATGCTCTTTAATGCTGATGTATTTTGTCTCTCCCTAAACCTAGCTATTTATGTTGATGTCCCTATCAGTTCTTATATGGAGATAATAACACTGTCAAAAGATGAAAATTAGATCAGGAATCATAGGAGTTAGGTAAAAAAACAGACAATATCTGGCCAAATCAGTCCTTCCCGAGTGTAAACTGACGATGGCTAAACTGAATAACATAATCAGTAAGCTGAGTACCGTTTTAAGCAATCACACGATAACTTTAGAAACAAAAGGAATGAAAAGTAGTGACATTATTTAACCAAAAAAAAAAGTAGTGACATTAAGTTAGTAAAAAATACTGGTATATGGTAAAAAAGGGCAGATCTAGAATGGTATTAATACAGCAAAAGAGAGGAAAACAAACCTTTTCTGTCATTGTACCAGATGCTTCTCCAGGGACTAAAGGTTTGCTTGATGTGATCTTCCTTTTACGCTTTTGGCCCTTCTCAATTTACATTAACCCAATATAAATCATCATCAAGAAAACTTAAATACAAAAGATAGACACTCAAAAGCAACACTGCATGATACTAGTTACCTGTTCCTTGTCTGCAAGCAAAACATCAGTAGTAGAATGCGGTGATTCCAGAAATTCCAACAACTTGGCAGAAAGCTCCTCCTGGAAAATGCCCAATCCAATATGGATGGAAGAATGCATATCAAACAGGAAGTCGGAAACAAAAATCATTTGTATCATCACATACCTTCTTCACAACTGCCTTATTTATTGGAATGTTGAGCACATCACAGAAGTCAATCAACTTATCTTTGACACATTTGTCAAGTTTTTCCTTCACTTTAGCTCTCTGTTTTTCCTGCTAGAGAAAAAAAAGAGAACTGAAAGGGAAGCATCTACAATCCTTCAAATGAGCATTCATAAAAATCTTCCCAAATATTAAAATGTGTACACAGAAAATCTCCAAAATAAACCCATATCTCCTGGGATCACTAACCAAGCCAACACGATTCAAGATATGTAGGTGCAAAAGACTACAAACCAGAAAGCTCTGAAAAGGCATATACCTGATTCTCAGTCCACACATAGCCAGAAAATTGGCCTATGTTTCTCTTCAAGCTGTGCACCTGCATATAATACGCCATGTATGATGTCAAGTGACAAACAGAGACAACATCTAAAGGCGCTGTCAAGTTTCTTCAGAATGCAATAATTATGATCAGAATGTAACCAAATAGCAGTACTCTCAACAAACTGTTCAGAAATACACTTATAACCTACACATGCCCCCCTTTTGCCACCTAGTCCAGTACCTACAGCAACTAGGCTACAGCAACTATCAAACCAAGCATCATAATTTCCATATAAGTATATGTTCTTTCAAAGCTATTTTTATTGGCCCCCACTTTCAAAACCTCAACCTGTTTGAAATACAACACAGCACACCCAACACAAAATGTTGAATTCATCTAGTTCTCCTAAGGAGAACCTTATTGATCAAATGAATAGGGTGGACTACTTTTTCAACTATCCTTTTCAAGGTTTTTTAGGAGATTTGCTTCTTTCAAATGAAGCTTTGGGGGCTCTTGCAGTGAAGAGGGTTGCATTAACGAAAAGGATGAGAAATAATTATTCAAAGATTAAAAGAATCAGATGCAGACTCTATGACCCATGGTTAGTAAAGCTTGTTTCCGTTCGTTTGAAGCCAAGATTTCACCGACTCAAGACAGCAGTTGGAAGACATCACATCATCCCTCCCACTATGTAGATGCTCACGTTTATCCCCTCTAGCAGACAACCACCCTCCCACTTCGTGAAACTGAGATTGTCCTCCCTCTTTCCCTCTCATGCATTCTGGTTTTTCTGGTTTCAAGAGATGGACCGAACCCTCCCTCCCTCCCTCCCTCCCTCCCTCCCTTTTTATGACTTGGCTCGAGAATCCGAGACGGACTTGAAGAAAATGCGTCAAGTGAAAACTTCATATATTGGCAACAAAAATAAAAATAAAAGGCTTCAGTCCAAAATGAAAACCGCATTTTGATTTTGGATTGAAAAGGTGTGGAAACAACAAAAAGGTGGTTTCACATTTTCACTTAAAAATTGACAAAAGGAGTACCGCATAGGCATGTTTTCCTTTCCAACTGAAAACGAAAACACAAATTTGGAGAATTCAAACCAAATAGGCCCTAAGATATCCTAGAGAGATGTCAGTCTTCTGATTGTCTTAGAAGAATAGCTTCCCGAATTGGTTGGACAATTTTAATTGCTGAATGCTTGAGAAATAACAGCACAATAGAAGTGCGGTCCAAATCTGGAGCTAAACGATAGTAAGTGCACAGGTCAACATCTCTAACTCAATAATGCAGCTTTCTGCGAAGTTGCTGAAACAAAAGTAATTTCAAATACCCCAATCATACAATGCTTTCTCTATAGTTGCTGAAGCAAAAGTCATCTCAGACACCCCAATCATACAAAAGCTACAGTTGCGATTTGATAAACCCAAGGTTAATGAGGGAATAAGAACTAAGAAATGATGGATACCCTTTATTTGACTTAAATCTTCACAAAGTATGCAATTCACTAAATTGGACTGCAAGATGACGAAGCATGATATGAATCCACAGGGAGCAAAATTTTGCAAGCAACATTCTATGTGGTATGTAATTCAATTGCAGCGAAACAGCCAATGATATGATTTGGTTAGTTAATTAAAATTCTCAGCTCTAATCAAGGACGTATCTTCCGCCATGCTAGGGACAAAGATGGGTGTGTTAATTTATTGAAAATATGAATAAAAAACAATTTAGAACAAATCTAGTTGTAGATTGTTTATCTAAGCAGCTGCTTTTGTCAATCAACAGAAAAACAAAACTGTTTGTGCAAACTATTAACTCCATGATTCATGGCATTCTAGTAAACAACCACTAGACTAGGTAGGGCGAGTCTTTCAGCCTCTACATCTAACTGCATACCCCAAAAAAAAGTGGCGCAAAGGAAGTATAGCCAATAAAATTAAATTGAAAGGTCACCTTAGCTTTCTTTCCAAAAAGTACCGCATGAAGCATTTGCAGGTTGTCATCAGGTTTTCTCTTCGATAACTTGAATGCAACTGAAATATTAAAAAATATCAGGATAAAAAGTGAGCTGCTGTAAACAGGAGGAAATAAAATTTAAACAGTGCCGCCCACGAGGCTAAAGAGCAGTCACCTAGACAAGATAACAAAAACAAATGGAAGCAAGGAAAATTCAAAGTCTCACAAGCACAGAGAAGAAAGTGAAACACCTACATTGCCAAAATTTCGCAACCAAAATTAGAAAGGATTGCACTTACAACATTTATATATCTTCAGACCACTAGAAATTTCTGGTGACACATTTTCAGTCTAATTGATCCTCCAAAAGAGCAAATTAAGAAGCCTAGATTAACAGACCTACCAATCAATATGCCCACTGCACAGGGTTCTTTATTAAGCCAACTTAACTTGCTATGCATTCCAAGATGCTGGTTTGAATAAAAACTTCATCAGTTCTCATATGATATTACAAACGGTATTCTTCTCCAAACAAATCAAACTACAATATGAATCAAAAACCACTTCAAATTTAAGCAAGTTGTTAAGTTTAATACAAATAACTAAACAATACGACACCTGACAACGTTATTCACTTGCTTAGTAAATGAAAATATCATCGGACAACCATCCTGTGGAAATATGCAAGTATGAGTACTAAGTCATTAGCATTTTTCCCTGAACCTCTGCATAGCCTTTCAAAGTACAAAAGGTCTCGCTAATAATAAGAACTCACTATATATCACTACTTTTCGACTTCATCTAGAACACGAATCATACCCTATGTTAAAGGCACAATAAGCTTGTGCTAACAGTATATAGTCACTATATATCATGTCATTTGACTACTATCGAAACGATAATAATAGTCAATGTCAAATCTATATAATAAGGAAACATTAAAGCCAAAACCACAAGTTCATTTGAACAATCCTTTTCCAAAACAAGCTAGCCACGCTACTATTTTCCTTGATATTACAACTAAGCGCTAAAAATGGCGACTTGACAGGCATATTTTGTAAGCCTAACAAAAATTTTATCTGCCATAGAAGCACCTACTTATGCTAGTTCATGTTCAGAGATGTGCTAGCGGGCAATAGCAACATCTAGGAGATAACTCTCATGAGCTAATAACTAGCTAAAGCATTACCCTATAAAAATATTTTCCATGTCATGTACTTTCCAAAACCAACATCATGTATGTGTAGCTAAGTCCTAGTATGCCTTCAACACACATCCCGCTATTTATAATAATGTGAAGGACTAAAGGCACTACATAAAGAAGCTTTCCCAGGGGTAGAAAGGCAAGAAATTGGTCACGACTAGATTAATTGTAGTACAAGCAAACTGCTTGACTATCGTTTAGCACCAAGGAAGCCGAAGAATTATTTAAAAAGGGAGAGAGATCCGAAAACTGGATAGATAAAGAGAAGTGCCAAGTTACGGCTTGTTTGGTAATATTCTAGAAAGCTATTTCGTGATTTTAGAAACATAAAACAGTATTCACTCAAATGCTAACCTTCGAGAAGTGTTCCAGAAGATAAAAGTATGCTTGAAAATACCAAAATAATACTTTTAATGATTCCCGTGTCTGCTCTCTGTTTGATGAAATAATTATCACTTACTACTGAGCAGGAGCAGCTAGCCTTCAAAAATATTCTCTGTGGGTAATTTGCAAAACTTCAAAAGGCTGGGTTTCTGGTAAAGGGCGTGAACGAACTTGTTGCACAGAGGTACATGAAGAAGCTTGAAGAACTCTGAAGAACAGAACGGTGCATCCTAACCAAATGCTGACACTAAAATTTGTTTTTCTGACAATCGTAATCTCAATTTCTGTTTTGCTACTTCAAACCATAGAAATGCTCCAAAAACTGTGATGGTGAGTTCATGATCATGAAGGCGATACTTCCCCAAATTACTCATATCGATGGACCAGTAGCTGTGCACTTTCAACAAAAATCAAATAAGCAAAAGTTCATAAACAGAAGCTCAAGCCAGGCAGTATATTATTCTTGCCATTACAACCCACAAGATGGTTGGATTTCAGCCAAAGTGACTGTGGACATGACAATGAGCGAATATTCAAACACAAATATTTGGCAAAGAGTAATTAGAGTATAAAGCTTGATGTTGCCTAGGATGCAGATTCTCCAGGCATATAGACTACAATCCAGCATGCAGATTTTGAAGAAACAGAGACACCACACAAAAAGCGAAACATGGAAAAACCATCTTTGCAGGGTAAATCAGCCTCCACACAGCTTGAGACATTGAAATATTCAGGGCAACATAAACAAATTCACGACAATGAACCCGGAAATAGTCGAAGGGCATGCGCCGTTCAACCCAAAAAAGCATATATACTAAGATAACAAGTAACTCCCCGCAAGAGAACTACTGGGCAAAGAGGGAGGCAGACCCGCTGTAAAACTTGAGGAAACAATTAAAGCTGGAAACATACCATTGGGAATGTCCTTAAGCTGTATACCGCGACCCTGAAATACCGGCAAGCCATTAATCCCTTGGAAAAAAGATTAAAAAAGAAGAAAAGGAAAAAAGAGAGTCCAAGCCTGCCAGTACCTTTTCGATGGAGAAGCCTCTGCCGGAGGGCGTCCTGACGAGGGCAGGAGCGGAATACCGCTCGACCGATCTCCTTTCTCTGGTGGGCCGCTCGATTCCGGGCGTCGCCGGACCTTTCTTCGCGGCGCCCGATTTCTTCCTCCTCTTGGGCACGCCCCGTTTCTCCACGGAGCTCCCGCCTTTCGGATCCTCCTCGCTCTCCTTCTCTTCGGGGGCGTCGTCCCCGTCGTCGTCATCTTCGGCCGCTTCCTCGTCGGAAGCCTCGGTCTCCTCCGGAGCAGCTACCCCCCGGTCCTCTTGCTCCGGCTCCGGCTCCTCATCCTCCTCCTCCTCCTCCTCCTCCTCATCCTCCTCTAATTTCTCGGGGAGGTCCTCCTTGCCCTCGACGGGGGGAGCAGCCGCCCCTTCGGGCTCCGCGGCCTCTAGGGCTCCGGAGGCCATGCCGAGGAGGAGCCGCGGGAGGAAGCGCGGGTGGGGGGGAAGGTGTACCGAAAACCCTAGCGAGCGGGAGAGGTCTGGGCGTGTGCGGGGGAGGGGAAGAAGGGAGAAGGAGGAGGAGAAGCAGGGGCGGGATGGATCTGATCTGGAAGGTGGGGAGAGGGAGGGAGGGAACGATCGGCTGATTTGCGCGCGCGGAAAGGTTTATCGAGAGAAACGAAAGAGAAGAGGGAGGGAGAGAGAGAGAGGGTGTGAACAGCGAGGGTGGGGGGCGATCTGAGGAATCAGGAGAGAGAGAGAGAGAGAGAGAGAGAGAATTTTGGGGTGAGGGCGGGCAGATTGCACGAGAGGGCGGGGTTCAAAATGAAAAAAGAAAGAAGCTTCGGGGAATTTCACGCTCGGGAAGAGACCGCTCGTTTTTTCCGTGTGTCCATCGCGCTTCCCTTCCGTGGCTAATTATGTCGCCTCCCACTTTTTGAGCCCTCATCACAAATCTTTTAATGCGAAAACTCCGTATGAGAGGACGAAAGAATTTCATTTTCTCGAATAAGGGCTTGAAATGATCGGAGCAGTTTCAAATAAGGACATGACCTCGATGGCTGGTCGAGGGTGTTTTTGTCCAAAGGTGATTTTAATTTTAAATTATTTTTTTCCTTTTTCTTTTTTCTTTCTTCCTTCCTTTTCCTTTCCTTTTTTTTTTCCGGTTCTCTCTTTGTTCTTTGCCAGTGGCCGGCCACTGGCCACTGGCGAAGCCCGAAAAGGGCTCTCGCCAGTCACCCTCGCCCAATCTGGCAAGGCCCTTGTTTGCAGTTGCCTCGGCAAGATTGGCAGCGAGAGGCTGACCCTCACCCTCTCCCAGATCTGGCGAGGGCCGGCCTCGCCCATGGCCGGCGAGGGTCACCTCCCCCGTGTAAGGTTCTCCCTCGCATGTTACCAGTGAGGATGGCCTTTGCCCAACCCTTTCTTGGGCTTTGCTGGTGGCCGGCCATCGATGTAAAAGAAAGAGAAAACCAAAAAAAGAAAGGAAAAAGGAAAAAAATTCAAAAAAGTTAAAAGACGAAAATACCCTTATCATATGAAAAGTCATACCTTTTTTTTAAATAGACATAGTCACTTCAAGGTCTTATTTAAAACAAAATTCATTTCAAATCTTTATTTGACATAAAGTCCATTTTAAGCTTCTATTTGAAATTTTTCCTTTTTTAATCCTTCCCTTATTTTCTTCTTCCTCATATAATACTTTTCGACAAATAATTTGTGTATATGCATATACACACTACTTTTCAAACAAATCCACCTTAAATCTTTCGGTAAATTTTGAACCGTCGATAGGGTGAGTTGACTAAGAAAGTGCTGAGCTAGCCAATCCAAGAATACTGATCACGTTCTCATTCATACGTACCATAATTGATCATAAATGCAGATTGTTGCTGGGAATATATTAGTAGATGCGGATCGAGCATAAAGGAAAGAAATCGGTGCACGGATGTTCTGGCTGGAATGTAGATAACCTTTGCGAATGATTGTGTTGTATTTTGATGATGTTCCAACATGTTTAGCTAATCTTCTAGACTTTGATGTGAATAACGACATACGTCCCCCAAATGAGATCACGTTGTGATGTAAACTGACTTTTATATATTGTATGAAACTCGTTATTTACAACGACAACCGATGCACGCTGTGCTTTCCATCGCGGAGGTCTGAGAACCCTTATGGTGATTGGCTGAAGCATGGCAACCACCCCATGGCTGTGAGCACTAGTATGGGACGTTCAATATGAGAGTCGCCACCTTTTGAGGGTTGAGTCTGGGTGAGCGCTTGCATGAGAGAGATTGTGAAGCGATAGCAACTACAATGCGAAAACCTGATCGGTAGGAATCTATAAGTTCTAATTCTAAAATATTGAGGGTAGATTCCATATTTTAAAAATTACGAGACCTGCTTTGATGGGTAGCTTTCAGATTATAGGTAGGTGAAACCTGGAACTTGAAATCTTAAATAAGTTTTTTGTATTTTTTCTTAGTCTTTATTTTCACATGATCCCTCGGTATTCTATGGCGTTAGATGATAAGTGTATAATATGAAATCACTAATTTGAATTTTCATTTTATGACTTGTTAATGTTTCAAATTTTTCATATATCTAATATAAGTTGTAATCAATGAATTGTAGTAGTAAGTGGTAGTTATTGTTTAATTAACAATACATGTGAAATCTAGGTAGACCTTGAAATCGACTTTGGAACTCATGATAGGATACGTTCCGGGTTCCATAAAATGAGAAACATATTCCCATGGATAGGTTTCAATTACGAAACCTGAAATCGCTCACTCTTACAACACGATACCGGTCATCCTCCCCCACCACCTCGCAATGGCCATCACGCAACCTCAAATCTTGCATGTGATGAGGAGGGACCTTGAGAGGGGGAGGAGAGAAAAAAATCGGTAAAGGACGACCACTACTCAAGAAGGTCGGGTGTTAGAAAATATCCCTAAAGAAATTTTATGTTAGCAAAACTTACTTTAAATATTTCATGAACGTAATTAAGGGCGCAAAAGTTCGTATTTAAACCATGCAAAAGCTAAGTTCTAATTCTACAAACATGTAAGCGCAATTTCACCAAGTCTACTGCAAAATTAGGGGTGCAAAACAGCAACCTCTCAATTAGCACTCTTTAAATATAGATTTGGCAACTGTTGGAGTTTCCAAATCTACGTATAAAAAGTGCCACAATAGTCGCCACATTCATATCAACTGGCACCTTTACGCATGTAAAATGTGCAAGCTTACATATAGATCACTCCAAACGGTGCACTTGTCGCGATCCAAGTGTAATCTTTGATTTTGGAGCTATATGGATTGAAGAAAACTCGACCATAAGTGATATACTCGACAAGGGCGATGACAAGAGAATTTGAGTGCCGTTGAGAGGTTTGTAAGCCCGTCTCCCTTGAAAGCTTGTAATGCCCATTTTGAATAATATTCATAAAAGTTATCAAGAGTGACGGTCGTATTTGTAAACACGCGAGAGGAGCGATTGTACGCGGAAGCGACTGTTTTATAGTTGGCCTGCGTCATCTATGGCGTGTCAATTGTTGTCCTTTTCACACAACCAAAAAGGTCGTCCGCCACAACTTTTTGGCTCGACCAAGCGGATAGAATGACAACTTCTTCTGCATGTTACCCTCTTTTGAATTTTACTTTCGTTGACACAATAATTGCTCATACGCTAAGATCGACATGTATGTGGTTGCGTAACAAATTCATAGCTTGCTCATTAGATGAGATATCTAATTTTGCTAGATTACTAAAAGAAGATAAATTAGCATGGATTTATTTTTGTTACGAGAGAAATGCAAGTTCAGCTTTAATCAAGCACAATACATTAAGATCCCTTGTCTATTTATGGCAAAAAAACCAAAACCCGAATTCGTTTAAAAATTTATGGATGACTCGAGCCGAGTTTTCACCACTACCTTTGTGCCCCCATCCATAATCCAACTCCTGAGCTTTCTCACTAACTCAACAAGGCAATCCATGGAGCCGCCCATACTTCGATAGTAACAATTTCAAGAGAAACTTTGCTAAAAGTGAATTTCAAATCAGGTGTAGTCCTTAAATTTGTATTGCATTGAAATGTGTCAATTTAGGTTGGATTATTTTCGACAAAATTTAAACCTGACCCGATCCACTTGTTTGACAGCCTTAGTGGAGAGGACACTACGCATTTGCTAAAGTTTGAGGAACTTAAATGCATCCCTATATTATCCAAGTTAGCTCTTTCTCTTTCTCTTGCTGTCCAAAGGACTATCGAAGTGCCGATGGCCAAGCCTGCATGTTGAATTCAGTCCTTGCGAATCTCTAGCACATGATAATCATTCTATTTTTCTATTTTTCTATTTTCAAGATAGGTTTTGAACAAAAATCAGTTTGGTAACGTAATTTCATTTTTCTATTTCTGTAACAAATTTCTATTTCAGAAATAGGTTTGGAACAGAAATTAGAAGTAAAAAATTTTCTACTTTTCTATTTCTAAAATAGGAATGAGAAATAAAAAGTCTTCTTATCGATTGTCCTCACTACTAGTTGGTTGCCCACTACCCTCCACCGTCGTTGCTGGCCATCGTCCACCACTGCCTACCGTTTGTCGTCGTCTGCCGATTGCCTCCTACTGCTGGCCATCGTCCTCTACCACCTACCGTTCGTTGCCGTCCTTTGCCATCGCCCCCCACTGTTGACCACCGTCGTTCGCCTCCCGTTGCCTCCCAACATTGGCCACCTCCTACCGTCGCCCGCCTGCCCTGCGACCGCCTTCGGCCGTCCTTCGTTGCCTCCTGCTGCCTGCCTCCTATCATCATCCTCCATCGCCAACCACCGTCCTCTGTAGCTACCCAACGTCGGCCACCTCTCACAGCTGCCCGCCAGCCACTCGAGAGGAAGAAATTTTGTGTTGTTATCAAATGCGTATTTTGGCTTAGAAATTCGTCTATGGAATAAAAATAGGAAAATCTATTTCTGGCGAAAAATTAATTTATAGAACAGAATGGTTGTTATTCACGCCCTAAATCTCCAAAACTTTGCTAGGTCATTATAGGAACGCAAAGGCACTCCCACTTCCAAAATCGAAAAAGAGAATGGACGTCGTCTCTGTAGCTACGTTTATCATCCTCCTCCCCTGGGACAAGCTGTGGATCTGATCCACATGTTCTCGAACTGCAGTCTCCCTCTCGTTGCCATCGCCGTCCTCCTCCTCTTTGCCTTCTCTTCCGCCTTCAGCGAGGACATCACCGGCAAAGTCGTCCTTGTCACCGGAGCTTCCTCCAGCATCCGCAAGTTTGTCCCTTCCCTCGGCCCCCCTCATTTCGAGTTTTTCTCTTTTTCATGCCGTAATTTCTTATGCGAAATCAACTCCCCATATCTAGATCCCTTTTTGAGTGGGGGCAAACTTAGTAATTAATGATATGTTTTTGCAAATCTTACTAATCTAAGCAAAAAAATTTTAGGCGTTCTATTTTTAACATAATGGGCTGCATGTTCAATAACACATGTCCGTGAACTAATCATTTCTTAATAACTGCGCGATTGTCTATCATGATTCCTAATCACGGGGGCAAAAAGTAAGGAAATGTGGAATAATGGCTTCTCTTATGGTATTCTTGGGATTCTTGTCGGGGGTGACATTGAAAATATACAAAAAAAAACGTAAGATATATTAGTAGGTCATCAAAAAATGAGGTGGCAATTGTTATTTGTTCCCCGCATCACATCACGAAACATTCTCAGGCGTGAGGCAGCCCCGCCTTAGATAACGTGGATCCTACGTGTAACCAAGGATACATATGCACCCGCATCATCTAAGAATTTTGTTCCACGGATAGTCCCTATCGTTGATGCTATGGCACGGAGAGTGAAGGGCAGGCCGGTGTTGTTCCCCTGGCCGTTTGGTGCAATATTTAATAGTTGCGCACTTCAATTTATTAAGTTTCGTATAACATTTCTATATCTGGTACCATGCGCAAAATTTGTTTATCTTGTCCTATCAAATCAAGAGAGATGCTATGCATATTATGATTACCTTAGTCATTGCGTATTGAGCGTGGGCTACTTGGTTAAATGTGCATCTGTAGAATCACTGCAGCGCTTGACTAAGTATAACAAGTTGAAGAATAGTGAATTAAGCACCTTGCTTACTCATATGCTGAGAGAGGGGCATGCATGGCGCTGGTTGCTAGAAGAGAGAATGGCCCGAGAGGTGTGGCCAACTTGGCTTGCCAATTGGGCTCTCCTGATGTGGTCATCATCCAAGGAGATGTGTCCACGGCTGAAGACTGCGAGAGGTTCATCAATCAGACAATGGACCGCTGCTGTAAGCACGCCGCTATTCATGATATCTTTTCATTGATAATGATTTGTTGATCATAGGGTTAACAATAGCGCACCGTTTGATGTCGTTTGATTCGTGTCGAGACAGTGGATCACGTGGTGACTAATGCTGGGATAGCTCCCACCTACATGCTTGAAGACTGCCCCGACATCACCAAACTCGCACCTGCAATGGTATAAATTATAACTCATATCTAATATAATTCCATGAACTGATCTCCTTTTTTGATGCAAATACACTGAATTGAAGACATTTTCAACCACTGATCCTGCAATACACGGCCCAAATTTTTCTTCGAACATAAAGAAGATTGGGAAGTGGGAACTTGAATCTGGTAAGCATGTATATATCTGATGTGCGACTTACTAAGGACATCAATTTCTGGGGCTCGGTGTATAGCAGTTACATTGGTCTTCCCTACCTGAAGAGAAGAAGAGCAAAGATTGTAGCGATAGCTTCGGCAGTTGGGTGGCTTCCAGCCCCAAGAATGTCCGTCTACACTAACTCATAAGGATGGCAAAATCACTTCATCTGCATTCCTCAGTCGGCCGAATTATAATTGTTAAGAAATAGCCATTTCCTATAACGTACCCTCAGTCGGGATAACCATAACCACAGGCTTGATTGAATCGGAGATGACTCAAGGAAAGTTCCTTTCAGAGGAAGGTCGCGCGGTTTTGGATCCTCAACTGAGAGATGTAAGGTTTTTTCGTGTACCGTGGAAGTGTATAAATCATATAAGATATTCGTGCAGTTTCCATTTTCTGACGAGGCTTGTTATATACCATCCGGTAAAAATAAACATCACAAGAGGTCAAAATCTTGCCTGAACGGGACTACTATGGGACAAGCTTTTTCCATCTCATGAATTCGGTTTGTTTCAATTAATCCCAGTTCAATGACTACCTGTGGTTGTTAGAACGCACCGACTGCTCCAAAAGGATAATGTTAATGGGTACTCGTGTTATTATTTAGGTGCAAGTGACTGCAATGCCGATAAGGTCGGTGGAAGTGGCGGCAGAGGAAATAGTGAAGGGAGGCATGCCGCGGAGACATCTCCTTGACGGAAAGAGCGTGGGTGAAGTTGACCTTCCACCGGAAGGTGTTTTGCCCCGAGGTACTTCAACGGTGCAACAGGTTGCTGTTGCTGGCTGGGACCAAGATCTCATAGAGGAATGAGCTTAGCCTCAAACCATTGGAGCTGAGTCACCTATAGGTTTCAGGTTCCAAAGTATACAGAGTAAGTTTCAGATTTCAAAAATTAGAAGATCTGTTTCGACGGGTAGGTTCCAGGTTGTAGATATGTGGAACCTAGTTTTTTGTGTTTTTTCTTGGTCCATATTTTCACGTGATTCTGTAGTGTTCATGGTATTAGATGATGAGTGTATAATCTGGAACCACTAGTCTGAGCTTTCATTTTATAACTTGTTAATATTTCATATTCTTCGTGTGTCTAAATATAAGTTATGGTCAGTTAATCATAGTAGCAAGTGATGGTTATTAAAGGTGATGATTTACCGCAATTGCCAATTAATAATACAGGTGGAATCTAGGTAGACCCTAGAACCCGTGATAGGATAAGTTTCAGGTTTAAAAAATAATGAACCTATTCTTATGGGTAGGTTCTAAGTTCTAGGTAGAACCTGTATGGAATATGGAACCGCTCATCTCTAGTATCGATTTACACAATAACTTCTCATTTTGATTTTATTTATTTGAACCGTAATGTCAGAAAAACTAGTATTTTGTATTCTTTTTGATGAATGACAAGCTTGTTAAGTATTATGACGTTCATTTTCGTTTTGTTTAACTAAAAATGAAATTAAAAAAAAGAACCTATTAGACTCTGGAACCTATCATGAAATCTGTGATAAGGTAGGTTCTAGGTTCAAGGTTTCGACGAGTAGGTTTCAGATTCCAAAAAATGAAGAACCTGTACCCGATGGTAGGTTCTAGGTTTTAGGTGAAACGTATAAGGAACCCGAAACTGTTCACCCTAGAGCTGACCGGGTTAAAACAATTTCCTTTATTCTCCATCCGTTCAATTCCTGGACCTCGCCGGAATAAGCTGGTAGACCAGTCGTTCATTTCCGATGCCATCCAACACGTCTGACAAGAGTAGCTGTTCAAAAGTATACAGATCCAACTCGTCTTTGAGTTCAGTGTACATGTCATGTATACGAAATCTTGGTCATGACTGATATTCGCTCAGCTGTACTTACACACCAAATAAACGTGCCTTTGCTCCTGGACGAAAAAGCCTATGTACATATGAAATCACAATCCTATGATAGCTCGTGTTTCGTGTAAGTTTACGCTTTTGGTTATGCTCTGGTTTGCTATGTGGTCTCTGCCCTGCATGGAATTCAGATTACTTTCATATTCCTTCATATTACATGTGGAGTAACCACAGGATGAGCTTGTACAGCAGCTCATTGTTTGATCTGAAAGTGGACTTGCGATGCGATTTGTGTTTGAATGGACGGCAATGTGAAGCTTCAAGATCAAGCCCCTGCACTTCTTGAAGCCCTTCGCAGAGTGATGTAAATCCAGCGATTGCACCACTCAGTGACCTGAGGAAATAGGACCTTCCACGGATAAAAGACACTCATCCAAAATGGCTCCGTCAAGTACATGTCCCCGCGGCACGTGCTCCTCACTATCGCTTTCGCGGCTCTTTCCGTCGACTCCACCAGAATATACCTCGATTGACTCTGTCACTCAGTCAATTGAGTTGAATCTGTCATGTTCTCATTACCGCCCTAGAAAAAATTCTTGATACCAATGATCTTAGATCAACGCACGCAACACCGATATCTACCTTTGAAGAATGCCGAGGCATTGTCATTTCTGACTTGATGAGTCCTGGTGTTACTATTGTTATGCCCACAGAATCCCCAATTTCGGTTCTCAATGTCTCGTAGAAACTAATAACAGCAGCCTTGCTAGCCTGGACCATCCGACGAGGCTGATGTGAGATTAATGCACGCGAATCACATAAGCTTGATTTCAACTAGTAGTTTTTCGTATAAGCTATAGCTGGAGGAATGATAATTGGGAATGTTGAACTTAGAGGGAAGATAGAGGGCAAATTTTACACTGTAGAAGCACAATCTTGGAACGGGGTACCATCCTGCGCAGGAAGCAATGACAGCAATCTTCCCTCTCCACTTTTTAAGGTGAGGAATGGCGTAATGGGTCCCGTAGACCGTTCCCCAGAAATTCACATCCTAACGAAATGAAGAAGCAAAAGGATGTAACACCTGTTATAAAAATTAAAAAAAAAGCTACAAAGGAGTCTGATTTGGCATAGTTTGTACAAGCAGTCAAGCACTTGCATGTCCTATACATTAGAAGAAGGATAGGATGAAATACCATGACGCGAGTGTAGTCTGATGTATGGCTAAGATCCTCGAAGAGGCCATGTTTCGCGATCCCAGCGTTGTTTACCAAATGGTCCACTGCAATCAACATTGTCGTTTACAGCAAAAAGGGCACTTGACCGCTCCCAAAAAAACATGGGAAATGAAAATAGTAAAGAAGAAATAATACAATCAGCTAATGATTTATTCCCATTTATGGTGTCATTCTTAATTGTCAAGCTATGGACTCAAAAAGGGGGGGAAATAAAAAATAGCTCTTCTTTTGGGCTGTTTAGTGGGTTTCAACTTGGCATTTATGGGAAAATTTTCTAAAAAGTTTTAAATTTATTGCAATTTTGTTAATTCAGTTCTAAACCTTTTAATTTTGTCAATTGAATTTATCCAGTCAATTTTGACTAGAAATTGCTTACGTGGACGCCGACTGTGCTACGTAAGACCGCCGGTATTGTCATGGACAATTTTTAAATAATTTTTTTCGATGTTTTTTTTTCTTTTCTTTCTTAACATCTCTAGGCGTCATGGCCCTCATCGAGACTAGGCATGTGGCTAACGACCTCGCCGGCCAAAGTTGAAAGAAAAAAAAAATTCAAAAATGTTAAAATATCATTAAAAATTGTCTACATTAACCCCAGCCATGTCACGTAGGACGGCCCGGCTCCAAGTTAATGATTTTCGACCAAAATTGGTAGGATTAACTCGATTGGTAAGATGTGAATAAGTTTATGACTCAATTAACAAAATTAAAAAAATTAGGACAGAATTGATAAAAGTGTAGTAGGTTTAGGACTTTTTGGACAATTTGCCCTAACATTTACCATAAATAGATTCAACCCCAATCCCCATTTCATCGCCAAGGCCATAAGTTTAATTAAGTAAAAGGCGATGCTGGGCGACCCATTTTCGAATCGAATTTCAAATCCATGATGGTATATCACACAAATTTGAAATTAGGATAATGATATGAACAGTCCTTGAACTTTAGCCCAATGTGCAATGTGATTCTTGAACTTTTAATTTATTCAATGTAGTCCCTAAACTTTAGCTTAATGTTTAATATGATCCCTAAATTTTAAATTTATTCAATATGGTCCCTGAACTTTTGTTACATGTTCAATGTAGTCCATAAACTATTTGAGAATGTTCAATATAATCTCTAAATTGGAATTAATGAAATAACGATATTGAACATTTTCATATAGTTCAATGACTAATTGAACATGCACCGAAAGTTCAAAGATGATATTAAACAAATTAAAAGTTTAAATATCACAATACACATTGAGTTAAAATTCATGAATTATATTGAGTAAATTAAAAGTTCGATGATTACATTGCATATTAAATCAAAGTTTATAGATTATTTATGTAATTTTTCTCTTTGAAACTTATATCTTGACGTCATGAGGACCTTTTCCTACATGCTTTAAAGACACAACTTCGAATGCATCCCCGCGGCCGGTCTGCTTCTTAATCCGGCGGCTCGGAAATTTCATCGCGGTTGTGGGAATTGACCAACTGATGTTTTCTTCTCTACTCTGTGGGCTGGCCCAGCCCATCGGAGAAGACTAATCAAACTTGACCAATTCATGTGGATCGCCCTAATCCTTCCCCACGACGTATAGTCTATCCATAAGGTCAAACAAAAGAGAAAAAGCCGAAGCAAAGAACAGGAATGTCATCACGAGGTTATAGACAACTTACGCCGGCCAAAGTGGTCGACCGTGTGGTGAACGAAACGTTGGGAGTGATGGTCGTCGGAAACATCCGCTCCGACGGTGATCACATCAGGGGACCCAAGCAGCCTCACTTTCTCGGCCACCGCCTCAAGGCCTTCCTCCCTTATGTCCACCAGAGACAAGCACGCCCCTCTCCTCGCATATTCATACGCTATTTGCTGCGAACACCATTCGTGTACAAAATTAAAATCAAATCGCACGGTGACAGTTAATAACTAAGCCTATGCATGTAAGAGCATGAACTGAATAACCTCGCCAATCCCTGAGGCTGCTCCGGTGATAAGCACAACTTTTCCGGCGACGTCATCCTCGGTGCGCACAAGACATCTCTTGATGAACCTGAGCAATACGAAGGCGACGTGAAGGGGTAACCACGAGAGAAGGGCGAGTAGCGCGAGCGGAGGGAGCAAGAGGTTGAAGATCCTGTGGATTAGATCCATTTGGGTTTTGGTTATCTAACTAGGAGCTGAGCTGGGAACTAGAACGGAGGTGCATCAGAAGGGAGGGTTGAGACCATTGGGTAACTTTGGAGAGCTTTGAGTTTTGGTTGACCAAGCTTGCGTTTGCCTCTTTCAAACAAGTTTAAGGAGTTTGGGGGGTAAGTTAACGTCAACGTCACAGCCCTTTGTTTTTTGACATTCAATGCCATACCCACTCATGTCATGCCACCTCGTCTATGACCTCGTCTATGAGTGTTTGTATCATACATGGATGAGTGAGTCCGTGAAGCTACCGAATTATTTTTGATAAAAAAAAAGGGACGTTATTACCACGAAAAACTTAAAATTGATATACTTATTTACTTTATACTAATTTTTTAATCACAATAAATTCCTGACAAATTTATCGATATATTAAAATAAGAAACGCAATATTATCAGCTTGTCAGGCATATATATACATTTAGACAGGCAAGATAGCTCCGGTCGGAAGCATATGCTTCTCCTGCTTTGGTGAGTTAACATTTGGTAACCACTACCAAGGATTCAAGTTTGGAAATTGAACAAAAATCTAAAAATTATTAGGTCACTGTCTCTGTATTATCCGAGTCAGTTCTGTGTCTCGTTCTCTTGCTGTCGAAAGGACAGCGGATGACCAAGCCCACGTGTCGAATCCGGTCCATGCAAGTCGCTACGTTTCCTAGAACTTTGCTCGCGCACTTTAGGAACGCAAGGCAAAGGCACTACCACTTCCGAAATCAAGAAGAAAGAATGGACATCATCTCCGTGGCTACGTTCATCATCCTCTTCTCCACGGGACGAACTGTGGATCTGATCCACACGTTCTTGAACCGCAGCCTCCCTCCGGTCGCCATCGCCGCCGTCCTCTTCGTCCTCCCGCCCTACCTCTTCCTCAAGCTCCTCCTCTTCGCCTTCTGCTCCGCCTTCAGCAAGGACGTTGCCGGCAAAGTCGTCCTCATCACCAGAGCTTCCTCCGGCATCGGCGAGGTTTGTCTCTTCTCTTGGCCCTCTCGTTTCGAGTTTTTCCTTTTTCTTTCGTGCCGTCATTTCTTATGCAAAATCAACTCCCCATGTCTAGAACCGTTTCTGAGTGGGGGCAAACTTAATAGTGAATGATATATGTTTTTGTAAATCTTACTAATCTAAGTAAATACTTTTAAGGCTTTTTGTATTTAAATATGTTCAATAATAAATGGAATTTGTATGTGAACTAATTAGTTCTTTATAACCACACGACTGCCTATTATTATTCATAATTATGGGGGCAAAAATTAAGGAAAATGTGGCATAATAGCTTCTCTTGTATTTTTTTCTTAATTCTTCTCGGGAAAAAATGAAGATATGTTAGTAGGTCATCGAAAAGTGAGTGGGACAATTGTTCCTACATCTCGTGTGAGGCATCCCAACCCTTAAATCGCGTGGATCTAGGATTTCTATATCTCGCCCCCCTGTGAAAAATTTGTGCATCTCGGCCCATTAATACAAGAGAGATGCTATGCATATTATGATTAGCTTACCGAATTGGTATAAATGAAGTGATTAAGTAATGTGACGGATTATTATTGCATTTAAGAGTATGCAATATTTGGTTAAATGTCCATGTGTAGACTTATTGCATCACTTAGTATATCAATTTTAAGAGTAACTTTTAGCATACCTTGAGTCCTGCACCTGCTACTAACGCTCTGTTACTTAATCTCGTGAATTAAGTACTTCGCATACTAGTATGCGAGGAGAGGGGCATGCTTGGCGCTGGTTGCTTGAAGGGAGAACCGCTTGAGTGATGTGGCCAACATGGCTTATCAACTGGGCTCTCCTGATGCGGTCATCATCCAAGGAGATGTGTCCAGGGCCGAAGATTGCGAGAGGTTCGTTGATCGAACGATTGACCGCAGTAAGAACGTCGTTTTTTACAGTATCTTTTCATTGATAATAATATGTTGATCATTGGGTCGACACTAGCGCACGATTTGATGTCATTTGGTTCGTGTCGAGACAGTGGATCACCTGGTGACTAATGCCGGGATAGCTCCCATGTGCATGTTTGAAGAATGTCTCGATGTCACTAGGCTTGCCCTTGCAATGGTATAAGTTATGTCCGATATAAGTCCATCAATTGATCTCCTTTTCTGATTGAATTGCACTGAAGTGAAGACATTCTCAACCATTGATCCTGCAATACATAGCTCAAATTTTTCTTCAGACTAAAAGAAGATTGGGAATTGGGAACTTAACTCTGATAAGCTTGCCTTTGATGCGTGACATGTAAAGGACATCAATTTCTGGGGTTCGGTGTGTAGCAGTTTCTTTGCTCTTCCTTATCTGAAGAGAAGCAGAGGAAAGATTGTAAGGATAGCTTCGGCAGCTGGGTGGCTTCCAGCCCCAAGAATGTCCGTCTACAATGTAAGTCCATTGACTTATTAGGACGGCAAGATCACTTCATGTGCATTCCTCAGTCGGTTGAATTATAATTGTTAAGATATTGCCATGTCCTATCACTAATCACTTTTTTGCTTTAACGCTTGAATCATCGCCACTGCCTGCTTGTTGATTTGGTTTTGGAATTTCTTTACTGTCGACAACGAGAAAGGTAATGTCTCCTTACTGGTTGCTTGACTCTCGACACTGAACGCAAATAGCTCTGTGAAAGTTGGGAATTCATTAGGAAGGTTGTGAATTTCATTGTCCTAATCTAGTGGATCTCCTCAGGCAAGCAAGGCGGCCCTAATAAGCTTCTACGAGACACTGAGGACAGAATTGGGATCGGAGATTACCATAACCATTGTGACTCCAGGCTTGATTGAGTCGGAAATGACTCGAGGGAAGTTCCTTTCGAAAGAAGGTCGCATGGTTTTGGATCCTCAACTGAGAGGTGAAAGGTTTTTTCGGGTACAATCATAGAGTATAATATCATCTAAGATATTCGTGCAGTTTCTATCAGAATCTCGCCTAAACGGGACTAGCATGGGACAAGCTTTTGCCGTCTCATGAAATTAATCGATTTGATTCGATTAATCCAAGTGCAATCACTCCGTTGTTCTTATGTGGGCCAACTGCTTAAAATGGTTAATGTTAGTGGGTATTCATGCTATTTTCTTAGGTACAAGTGGGGGTGATGCCGATAAGGTTAGTGGAAGCGGCGGCGGAGGAAATAGTGAAAGGGGCATGCCGTGGAGACAACTACTCGACAGAACCGGCGTGGGAGAAGTCGACCTTCTACTGGAAGGCGTGTTGCCCCGAGGTACTGGAATGGTGCAATCGGTTGCTGTTGGTGGCCAGAACTGAGATATCAGAGAGGAATGCACTCAACCTCAAACTATTGGAGCTAACTGGGTTAAAGCAATTCCTCTATCTACCGTGTGTCCACCTTCCGGACTTCACTGAAACAAGTTGCTGGACCATGTCATTTGCCCATGTCATCCGACAACTGTGGACAAGACTATAGGTGTTTGAAAAGCATACAAAGTCGACTCATGTATGCGAGCTCAGTGATCCTGGTCATGACTTGCAATGTAGCTTAGCCGTGCGCGGACAACAAATAAACGTGCCTTTACTCCTGGAGAAAAAAGCCTATGTACTGTTAGGGAAAAGTCAAGCGATCGAGAAGAAGAATTGAATCGGACTTTGACTCTTGGAATTACTCGCCCTGGCAAAAATTTTCCAACAAAATCTCAACAAGAATATCAAATAGCAATTTTGGTATTTTTTTCAAGAATTCTCAAAAGGAAATAATCAATTGCTTTCCTTTTTTTTTAGAAAGAAAATTCGATTAAGACTTTTTATGAGATAAAAAACCGACGAATTTATATCAGTCTTTAGAAAAGAAAAAAACCTTGACGAATTTATATCAGTCTTTAGAACAGAAGCAACCCTTCAGAAAAGGTTGCAAAGTGAACAAATACTTTCTCAAAAGATATGTTGAAAATTTGGATTAAATATAATAATATATAATTATAATTTCTTATTTTTTATTTTTTCAAATTTTATAAATTCTGAGAAATAATCATTGAACAAATACAACCTTTTGAAAATTAAGAAGTTAGGTCCAAACAGACAACCTTCAAAAGGTTGTTCTTTTCAAAGTTATGTTCGACCTTCTAAAGACTGTAAGAGCACCTAATAACCGTTAAGCAAAAATAACAAAATTCGGAATTAAAAAATAAAAAATAACCGCAACTATTGCGAACAGTCACACTGTTTCAATAGGACACAAATGTTATTTTATAATTATAAATTCGAATTTTAATAAATAAAAAATAAACGAGGATTAGTGCCAATATCGAACAACTTGCTTCTAAGTGCGCTTAATACGTAGACCAGACTAAGTGTTTAATAGGATATAGACGCAACTCATGTTTGTTAGTTCAGTATCTGGGTCATGTATACAAATCTTGGTTATGGCTATAATTAATTACCTGTGCTTGGCTTGGACAGCAAATATACGCACCCTTACTCCCGAAAAGCCTATGTACATATGAAATCACAATCCTTTGATAACTCATATTTCGTGAAATTTATGCATTTGGTTATCCTCTGCTTTGCTCTGGATGGAATTTACCTCTGAGGAATGCCGAGGCATTGTCATTTCTGACTTGATGACCCCAGGAGTTACTATTGTTATGCCCACGGAATCTTTAATCTTTCAATACCTTGTAGGAACTAATAACAGCGGCCTTGCTAGCTTGGATCGACCTCACAAGGTTCATGATGCACGTGAATCACATATTTTTCAACTAGTAATTTTTTGGATAAGCTATAGCTGAAGGAACGATAATTGGGAATGGCGAAGGATCTTAAAAGGAAATAAAGGGTGAATTTTGGGCGAAAATTGTCCAAAAAGTTTTCAACCTATTGCACTTTTTCCAATTCAATCATAAACCTAACCCTGAACCGGTATACCAGTCAATTGTCATGTGTTATCAAACTCAGTAAGTTGACTATAAAATTTAACGGAAACTAACGGAGGTAAATTTGTCACAAGTGTACCAATTTGAGATTTTAGGTGATCAAAAAATTAATTTGGATAAATTTGTCATAGGTGTATCAGTTTAGGGTATTTGGTGGTATTAACTAAAAAAAAAATTCGGCATGTAAACTTCCCTTCTCATATAGTTATTTAACAAGCTCCCGGGTGGTATTTGGGATTAGAATATTATTGCTGATGTTGTTATTTTCATTATCACTATTGACATGGTTGGATCATGTTGATTAGTCGAACATTACATATAAGACTTTCAAAAGTGAGAATCTCACGTATTTCATTACTCAGCAAATGTTGAGAGGACACCCTTAACAAAAATATCAATTTTATAACCATACTTTTTGCTAAATTTATCAAATAGCACATGAATATGTGCGGAGAGGGGTCAGATCGCGATCGCCTTAAGACAGTATATGATGAGAGTTAGAGAAAGAAGCATCAATGACTGATATACATAGCACGAACAAATGTACACAGAGGAGCTCTCCATATGTCTACTTTATTGATAATTAATATTCGTCTTCAGTATATCAAAGCTAAACCCTTTTTGTCTGATTGAGTTTCTTGCCAAATCACGAGGAAGAACACCATTAATTATTTTGGAGCAGAGCGGGGGAGTGATGCATCCATAGAAGAAATAGCATCACTCCGACTTGTAACGGTCTGTGATCTGTCCAAGTTTCTTGAGAACATGCCCTCTCATAATCTTGTCGTAAAGAAAAGCCGCACCTTTATAGTGGGGAACGACCAGCCACAGCACGAACAGTAGCTTCACGTCATACCATATTGGTATCCTAAATAACGACATCGGCATGCACGTGCCGGACATGACCATGATCAATTAGGCCTTGTAATATAAGTGATCACAGCATTGGAAAAGCATGTATCAAATGATGCGGAAATAAAATGAAGAGAAGGGTACCATTGCAAAAGGGGCTGGAGTATCATCTCCATGAGGGTGAGAAACGAGTACAAGATCCAGTAAGCGAGCCATTGCTCATTCTCTTCCACATTCATTGGTCTGCTCTCTATGGCAATTACTGATGCTTGTCTGCAATTCATTTTCCACTTGTTTGTAAGTAGTCAATAGTTTCATGCTTTGTCTATTAAAATAGATCATTTACAGCTTTGATTTGTAGAGGAGGTGGCAAAATCCGTATATTATAGGCGTGCCAGAAAACGATAAAAAAAAAAAAAAAAAGCCACAACCCGGTCCAGACCGTGGAACCAGGGCCGCAGCGGCTCTCCTGGGCCTTTCCTTTTAATTGATAATTTGTTCAGGCCAGAAAAATGCCTAGCCAACTGAACATGACCCTATTATCCTAACTCACATTTGATAATTTTTGTCTTATTACTTCATTAATCAAATTTTGAATCCGTAATGAGGTACTTAGAATTGATTACTTTATACTAAGTAGTCTTGTTGATTCTTTTTTTTCTATAAACCACGAAATAATCAAGTAGTATAGAGAGGGACTTCCTTACAAAGGATACAGCAGCATGAGTACTGGCCTGAATGAATTTTTCCAACGATGCCAAGAAAAAACACAAGGAAGAAAGTCCGTGTCAGAGACAGTTGCCAAAGAAAAACAAGAAGAAAATCTGTAAATCATCAATGCAGATTGACACAAGTGAGGCACGAGATTACCCTGCGAGTGCTCGGAAGTTTTTGTACGTTGTCCACAGCTGGCCCATTATATGTGCTCTCGATCTCTCTCTCTCTCTCCTTCTTTCCTTCCTCTGTTTTGATGAACCTGACGAGGACAATTTTGGGGGTCAAGAAAACCAGAACGACGACAGAGATGTGGAGACATGGCTATGCATATATAGTGGGAGAGATTGGAATCGGATTCTGCCTTAATCGGGTGAACAAAAGTAACCCACGAAAGTGAATCAGTGCATGCACGGTGCATCGTCGTCTTCTTGGAGAAACCACAGCTATGGCTTTGTTCTTTCCTCAGGTCTCAAGCCTCCTCTCTCTCTCTCTCTCTCTCTCTCTCTCTCTCTCTCTCTCTCTCTCTCTCTCTCTCTCTCTCTCTCTCTCTGCCTTTGCTCTTTTCTCAAGTCTCCAACCTCAGGCAAGACTCATTTGGCTTCTATCCTCTCTATATGTTCACCGCCGCTTATGAGTAATTCATTTTTTGGTTATCAGCTTATTTCTACAAAATTATAAATCATGATTTTACAGTGCACGATGGTAGACATTACGGGTGCGCAACACCGAACTGGTCAGTTCTGAGCGATTCTAGAAGCACCAATCCAGTTCCCAGTTCCATAAATTGGAACCGGTGGCGGCTGGTCCAGTTTCCGATTCCAAGATGGGAACCGGACCGCTTGGATCGGACCTCTCTTTCTTTTTATTTCCTAAAGAACAGCAATGTGTAAAATGTAAACCTAACAATTGGCTCTTTCCCTGTTCAACTCTCAGTGTCTCACGCCTCTTCTTTTCCTCTCTTTCCCTCTCGGCTCCTCACAGTCACCGTCTTTCCCTCTCTTTCCCTCTCGGCTCTCAGCAGTGACCCTCTTTCACTCTCGGCTCCTCACCAAAGGTGAATGGACCGAATTGGTACTATATCAAAAGATTTACTACTAAATAGGCACAAAAAAAAAAGATTTAGTACTAAATAGGGATCAATGTAATAGGTTTAGAAATTTTCTGACACTTTCCCCGCAAAAGCCCAATGTGCTCTCCACGATGTCGGCGCCGCCCACAACCTCCATGACGTGGGAGCGAAGGGCATTGGGGCTGTCCGGGTTATGATGATGGGGGCTTTGGTTTGTTCTCCGCCCCCTTAGCCTCCTCGACACCTCTTTACCTTCTCCTACAACAGCTTCTTTCTCATTAGCAGTGGAGGAAGTGGTGGCGGCGGAGGTGGAGGAGTAGTCGTCACGATCCCGTTTCTAGCAGTGGCCAAAGTTGCTGTTGTTGCTGAGGCTGTCATCCTCGGAGTTCTGCTGGTGGTGGTGGGATCGGAATTGGTGATGAGGAGTAACGCGTTGAAGGTCTCGGCTGAAGAAAGAAAGTGGAAGAGGACGCCCATGTGCTGTTACTAGATCCATTTCTTTTACTGACTTCGCTTGCGGTATCTCTTTTGCGTGTGCTCAAAATACCACTTGATGAATTATTACGCTTTTCCACACAAAAAATTAGAACCCAAAACTACGTTGTATCTTTTCTTGTCGTCAATTCTTGCTTGAGAGCTGCTGGTGGGGATGGGCTTCACTAGAGAGAGCTTTCTCGAGGATGAATCACACTACACCCACCAAATCTCGAGCTAAACTGTAGTGTCCTTTGAGTGAGATTGTAGAGTGGTGGTGATGGGGTTTGCTGGTACTCCACTGGCTCCATTAGATCACTCGGGAACAGATCAGTCGGTCTGGTTCGATCCAGTTCTCGATTTCAGAAATTGGGAACCGGTCCTCCTGGTCCAGGTCATGGTTCCTAGGTGAGATTGGACCGGACCGGATCGAAAACTGATCATCCCTAGTGGACATGAGCTGTAGGTTCTATATTGGTCATGGTCAGCAGAAGTCAATAAGCTATTTGTTGGGCCCTTTTGTTGCAGATGCCGAAGGATAAAAGCTCATCGTGGACTAGCCCAGAAGGCTCATTATAAGACTGAGCAAACATAGGAATTGGCCCGGCACGTATGACACAGTGTTGGCCCAAATTCCAAGTCATCAAGTCAACCCCTTGCAATCTTTAGATTCATACGAGCAATCGAGTGCAGACCTATTTCGGATAGTCCACGTTAAGTCTGCGAACCACCTGTCCTTAGGGCCCGACCGAAAGAACGACGAGGAGAACAACACATGTTTATGTCCACAAATAGAGGCCAAAAAAAGGAAAAGAATCGAGACCCTAATGAATAATCTATATAGGACTAACTTTTGCCTCGTGCATCATCTTTTTGGTTGTACGATTCGCGAGGGCCAAGACACGGGAAGAACCATGTGATGCCTCAAATTTCATGCCTTCCCGTTCAACAACAGTCCATGTGGGCATCTCCCTTCCCATCCTCCGATTCATCCGCTCATCATGTACAATTATTGTCAACAATAGTTTGGAGAAGGACTTTGACCAGAACATCCCGTCAAAGACCGGCATCGACGCATGGCAAGGAAAGAGGAATTCCTTTTTGAAATAATGAGAAAGCGAGCGAGCGATTTGGTTCCTCAAAAAAAGAGGATATAGAAGGAAGGGAAAAAGGAAAAGTAGGAGCATAAGAGCATATGATCATTGGGCATACAGAGTCATCAATCCCGCTCACCTAAATCCCGATCTGCCATTCTCAATTCTCGACCGTAGCTTGGGATCCCATGTGACTCGAAATGATTGAGTGAGAATGTACAACTCCTCTCTCAACGGCAGTATGAACTAATTCAAAAGACAATTGAAATGGGGAGCAAAAAGAAACGTGTGCAGTCTTTTTTCGAATTTGTTATCTTCTGTGTAATGATGTAGTATTATACTCCGTCACGTTCTACTGAAGTGGTTTCTATAAAGACTCAATGATAACACATACCCAGATAGGCAAAAATACCTTTTTCTCATTCCTTTGCCTTTGAAAATTGTAAAATAAATCACTTCAAATAAGAACAAACATGGTTGGTACTGTCCCTCTCATTCAAAAAACGACGAAATATCCCCACATCGCTTAACTTTGGAGTTTAAAATGTTATTCATGCACATGCGATCTCTCTTCACCTATCAATTCCATTGCGCCGTACTCCTCATCAGTTTTGCCCCAAAGCATCGATTGTACGCCCTCTGCAATAGTCTCACTCAAGTCATTCGTACCCGTAATTCACTCTCGACAAGGTCAATCCCACCAAGATAAATCCGTGCTGCACTTTGCACAAGGACTCAACTTCATAACGCAGGTCCGAGGACAACTGGTAAGAACTACCCCAAAAATCCAAATCCTCATTTCCCATTCTTTTCGTTACGATTGACGTTACACGAACCGGATTGCGTCGGCGCATGCATACAAAGAATGCAATTCACGAAACAGAAGGCGGGTACGAAGATGCTAAAATTAGGATGGTGGGCCTTGGTATGCCTGACAAAATTCGTAATCAGTGTCAGCACGTGACGCCCCACCACCGCCAGATCCCCCTAGAATCCACCCACCCTGACTCAGCTTCGTCATATTTTTATCTTCACTTAAGTTGAGAGTCCAAGAACATGTTCCCCACGAGGAGCTCAGAACGATTCCAATATAAATAAAAAAGAGATCATCACACGAACGATCTCTGAATTTTGACTCAATGTGTAACGTAATTCATGAACTTTTAATTTGTTCAATGTGATTCATGAACTTTAGTTCAATGTGCAGTGCAATCTCTGAATTTTCGATTTGTTTAACGTAATCCCTAGATTTTCAGTACTTGTTCGAATTAGTCCCTGAACCATATGAAAATGTTCAATATTGTCCATGAACTTGAATTACTGGAACGGCAACGTTGAACATTTGCATATGGTACAGTCGGGATGTGCAACCGGACTGTGGTTTACCCGAAAATCGGACCGGTCCATCCAAAAAACAAGTCCAGGAGCCGATTCCCACTTGAACCAGTTCGGGAACCGGTTTCATTTTTTGAGAATCGGTTAGAACTGGTCCGGTTTCCGATTTCAAGTGAAAACTCACCTGGACCAGTTTTAGAACCGATTTTATATGAAGGTCCGCTTGCAATTTTATATGGTCAGAATTCAAAGCATTATATTAGGAAGGATAAAGGAAATGATCATTATTTGCGGATAGTCTAACTAAAGAGCCTGTAAGCATTATAGGGAGCAATTTCCTTTTTCTTAAAATTTTTGTTCTATAACGAAGAAACTACATATCCAACTAAAACCTATACTATTTTATCACGTCCATTAAGTTATTGGGACTAAAATAATCTGTTTTTATATGAATACTTAAGATTGTTTGCACAGTCAAACTTAAAACCTTTGGTTTGAGTTATAAGTTTTCCTATTTACTACCTGGAAAAAATGAAACCAAAAAATAAAAAGGTTCTCGAGTAGATCCTAGAATCGGACCGAAAAAACGGGGTAGGTTCCAAAATAGGGTCTAGAGCAAATAGAACAGGTTCCCGGTTCCAAAAATTGTGGAACCGGTTATAACAGAGTCGGTTTCAGATTTCAAGTTCGAAACCAACCCACTCTGGAACCGATTATTCTTACGGTACAGAGACTAACTTGAATATGTATAAAAAATCTAGGGATTATATTGAACAAATCGAAAGTTCAATGATTACGCTGCGTATTAAATTAAAATTACAAAATTATATTTAATTAATTAAAAGTTTAGCTATCGTATTATATGTTAGACCAAACTCCAAACGCTACTCATGTCATTTTCCCAGATGAAAATTCCGTTCTCGGAGAGAGCGACATAAGCTCCGGCACAAAGGAGAGGCGTATCGACTCGTTCAACAAGCCGTACTTCGGCTAGCCCTGCGTCCCTGGGGCAACGTGTCCCGCTCGCAGTCTCTTTTTTGGACATAATAAATGCCCTCACCAGGAGTAATAATGAAGAGCACTGGATCCCCATCATCTCGTCCTTTCTCCTGAATCGTTTTTGTTCGTCTTCGTCTTCATCTTTTGCCGTTCGTCGCGACCAATGCACGAAGAGAGTACGACGTCGGAAATTGGGGGATGATGATGTACGAAACGAAATATGATAAATACGATGGAGGCCCGCCATCACGTGGGGCTCGAGTCCTCAAGCAAAATCTGGGGGGGATGGGTCCGTCTCGCCCACCCCTATCATTTTGCAATCAGAAGAATGAGAAATGATTAAGTAATAATTCATGATTTATCGCGAGATTAATAATACGTTTCGAACAGCTGAAAAATAAAAGAAAAATAACATAAACAGTATTTAAATTTTGACTCGATCTATAATGTGGCCCTTGAACTTTTAATTTATTCAATATGGTTCCTGAACTTTACCCATTATTTAATGTAATCTCCGAAATTTTAATCAGTACAATATAGTTTTTGAATTTTAACATAATATTCGATGCGGTCCTTTCATTTATTTAGGTTCAGGGATTATATTGAACATTTTCTTTTAATTTAAGGATTACATTGAATATTTTCATATAATTTAGAGACTGCATTGAACATGTACCAAAAGTCCAGAAATCATTTTGAACAAATTAAAAGTTCACAATGAACATTAACTTAAAATTCAGGGACTGTTTGTATCGTTATCCAAAAAATAAATAACAAATAATTATAAATTACTGTGGGATCCACTCCTTTAAGAACTTGTGGCTCACGATAACTCAAAAACTGTTATGCCAGCATATCTCTTAAAAGAACACGAGCCCTTTAAAAGATTCACTTGATTGGCCAGAGACATCGAAACTCCAATTTCTACCTCTTCGTACAATACATGCCATTCGAATTCGTCCCTCCCCCGCTTAATTATATTCCTAAGCTCCCTATTCCCCATGAAGAAAAGTGCATTTGAGGCACGTTAACACGACTGCAACTAGTACGTTGTTCTCGTATATCGGTAGTTCCTCACATGCATTTTTCAGAGTCCGATGCAATTATTGTGCGGATTAAATTATGGGAGATCAAGAACTGAGAGATTCTTGAGTAATTCTCCCCCTTCTTTTTTAAAAGAGTTAATATCACGAAAAATCCCAAACCGATACACCTGTGACAAATTTACCCCAAACTATTTTTTTGATCACAAAAAACCCTAAACTAGTACACTTGTGACAATTTTATCCCGAACTATTTTTTTGACCACCAAAAACCCTACACTAGTATACATGTGATAATTTTACTCCCGAATTAATTTTTTGGCCACCAAAAACTCCAAACTGGTACATTTATGACAAATTTACCTTCCGTTAGTTTTCATTAAATTTTACTATCAAATTATTAAGTTTAATGACACGTGGTAATTGACATGTGTACCGATTTTGAATTTTACCCCTCTGTTTGTCACAAGTTTACCAATTTGTGATTTTTTGTGATATTAATATAATTTAACAGATACTAACAGAGGGTAAATTTGTCACAAATATATCAGTTTAGGGTTTTTAGTGGTCAAAAAATTAGTTCGGGGGTAAAATTGTCATAGGTGTATAAGTGTGGGATTTTTTGTGGTCAAAAAAATAGTTCAGGATAAAATTGTTACAAGAATACCAGTTTAGGGTTTTGGTGATTAAAAAAATAGTTTGGGGTAAATTTGTAATTGAAGAGAGACAGATTGATGAATTCACAGCATATTTTGAGAAGGGGGCCATCGTCCTCGTCGTGTCCAAGCACCGAGAACTAGCAACACTATCTTTCCTCTCTCTCTCTCTCTCTCAAATGAGAAAATAAAATAAAAAAAAGGAAAAAAGGCACAAACTACACCCACTTTAGCACATTTACTCGAAATTTTTTGGTAACATAAAAAAACCTCAAATTATATTTACTATGACATATTTACATAAAAAAAACCCAAAACTTGTATCTATACAACGTATTTACTCTTTATCAAGATTCCGTTAGATGATTTCTTGGTCAAAATAATGTCGTTTTTATCGTCAATACAGTTTGTTTTCTACTATCCATGTCGGCAGATTTTTAGCAGTCCTCATCGACGGAACTTTGACAGAGATAGACATGTCACGTAGCTACGAGTTTAGAAATTTTTGGTGTCTCGAAAAAAAAGTTTAGAGTAACCATGTCACTGTGAACATAATTTAGAGTTATTACTGGCTTTCGTCATTAAAAGGAAGGGAAAATGACACAAACGATCCATCAACTTTGTTCGAATATCCAATATGATCCATGAACTTTAACCCAACGTGTAATATAGTTCATGAACATTTTATTTGTTCAAAGTGGTCAATGAACTTTTGATACATGCTCAATGTAATCCATGAGGACTGAATTGCACATTTCCATATAGTTTAAAGACTAAATTGAACACGGATCAAAAGTTCAGAGACGATATGGAACAATTAAAAGTTCAAGGACCGTACTGAATATAAGGTTTAAAGTTCAAGAATTATATTGAACAAATTAAAAATTTAGAGATTAAATTATACATCAGATCAAAATTTAAAGGCCGTTTGGGCAATCATCTCTTAAAAGGAACAAAGGGAGGGGTACGTGAAAAACCGAGCCTAAGCCAGATGCTGTGTTCCACAGGGTGTGTTAGTACCTCATCAACTGCCTCACCATCACCGTCGCAAGTGGTGGGGGGAGGGGTAAAAAGGGCAGAGAGCGTGTGCATCAGCCTTTTCTCTTTTCGGGGGTCTCGCAGCACCCCGTGATGAGTCCAAAGCGGCAGCAGCTCTGGCTGCACCCTCCAGTCGAATTTAATGGGTGGCGAGTCTGGCGACCCCACCTCTCCCTCCCTCTCTCCCCTGCTCAGGTGAAATTGAACAATTTGTGTACTCGTACTTCACAATTCGTGTCGCAGCAGAGCGGTCCATGGCCTGGCCTGGCCTTTCTCTAAGCTCGACGGGCCAACCAAGGTGTGCTGACATCGCAGGTCCCGGGCTCCGTCTTTGGCACGATTTCTTTCAACTTTGAAACCTCGCGTAATTTCCCTCCTACAGTGTCGCAAACAGTGCGCGCATCAGCATGTGTCGCGCCGCGGATTTTTCAATTCAATTAGCAATGAGTCGCACCCTGAGAAGTCGAGTTCGAAGGGACCCGGAGATCGAAGGGCGGTCCGATTCAGAGAATATTTGCTATTCTGAGATAATAAATATAAAAAAAGAGGCGACTAAGGAAGAAAAGATGGGGATGGTTTGGCCAGGCAACTTCTAAAAGTGTTCAAAAAAGATGAAGGAAGGGTTGGAGTTTTTGCTTTGGAGCTCGTTCTCAACGTTTCCGAGACTCCTCGTGGTACGTGATTACGATGACTTTGTCACTTTGGCGGCCCCCACCCCCCTTTTGGGATTTGTCCCCTTTTTTCCCATTCTTTTTTGACTCCTAACTACCATTTTATTAAACCCGCCAATAAAATCTTAAATTTTGGTAAAATACTCAATTGATAAGTGTAATCAAGAAAATACAGATTGTCCGACACATACTTCATTTTCTCTTAATTTCGAGTAATCTATTGTTCGGAAATCAAATTTTCTTTTAGGGTTAATGTTATGAAAAACCCCATACTGATAAATCCGTGACAAATTTACCCTTCGTTAGTTTCCATCAGATTTGATCGTTAAATTGCTGAGTTGGATGACCCACGACAATTGACAAACGTACTAGTTTGGAGTTCTACCTCCATTATCGATTTGTGATTTTTCGTGGTATTAATTCAATTTATATGAAATTAATGAAAAGTAAATTTGTCACAAATATATCAGTTTGAGATTAATTTTGGATAAATTTGTAACATATGTATCAATTTAGGGTTTATCATTTCTCGGTTATAACGACAACACCACCCTTGACTTGTTTGTTACATTCGCCACTTCAAGAAAGAGGATATGATACTCTCATTCCCTAAGTTCTCAAAATTTGACCTTCTACATATGGATGATGATGATGATTTTTTTTTTCAAACAAAGATGATGATGGTATGAAACTTTGAAAAACTCTTTTTCAGAATGATTAATATCACGAAAAATCCTAAACTGGTACATCCGTGATAAATTTAATCAAAATTAGTATTTTTACCACAAAAAATCCTAAATTGTTATATTTATAACAAATTTACTTTCTGTGAAATTGGATTAACACCACAAAAAAAGACAAACTGTTACATCTGCATAAAACCTCAAATTGACATATCTATCAACTGTCACGTGTTATCCAATTCAGAAATTTGACAGTAAAATTTAACGGAAATTAATAGAGGGTAAATTTGTCATGATTTGGGATTTTGGTTGTCAAAAAATTATTTTTAGGTAAATTTATTATAAATATAACAGTTTGAGATTTTTCGTGGTATTAACCATTTTCAAAAAGAGGACAAGAGAGAAAAAAGATGGAGAAAGCAAACAAGGATGGGGGGTGTCGCGAGGTTTTGTTTTGATGAAAACCAGAGGAAGGCCTTGGCCTCGCCTCATCTTTTCCACAAGAATGGCCAACACTCCTCTGCATCATCTTCCATTACAGTTTCATTTGATTTCTCGGATCGGCAGTTTCGTCGCCCATCATCTTTTTGTGCGTATTTTCTGTCCTTGTTGGGATAAGGATGACCATGAAATCCGGTATTTGTCGATCTTTTCATGGTTCTTTAAAAATCCTGAATGGCCTCTCCGGTGTGCTTCTTTATTATAGCTCTCCCCGACACTCATCTTGGTACGTACATGGAATCCGAATGGCCGACGGAGTAGCTCGGACACGATACGAAACATAAACATGTATGGCACGAGCATACCAACATGATACCGACAAATTGTGTTCCCTAACATATGTGTGCCAATCTCACCTTCTTAATAACATCTCTGAGCATGGCCATTTGTTAGAGTAGGGATGATGATCTTATGTCGAGTGTCATGACCATCAAGCTTCACGTACAGGGGGAAACAAAACATTCCCAGATATATACATCAAGTAGTCAAACACTGATCTTAAGCTTCTGATGTACTTCGACGGAAAAGTCAAACATGACTGAAGTTGAAACGAGGGCGAAGAACCTCTCGGGAAATGGCCAGGTGATTCGTGATGGACCCTCAATCTTTCAATCAAAAAGACGAATTGGGTAACGAGGCATGAATGAGACGTACGAAGACTGCTTCAGGTGGGCACGCACTCGACAGGGCCGCGATCAAATGTATATGCTTCGAGGAAAGGGCGAGTGCCGTGAGCAAGCTGAGCTTTTATCTCATTTATGGCATCTGAGAATCTGTCTCCCACCCTCCCTACTCCAACTCAGTGGGGACCTTATTGGACTTTTGGACACAAAGCACGCACGAACTTCACTCACCACTCTCTGCTCTAATGCCTATTACAAGAGACCGAGACTTACTGCCAGCCTAACCATGATGTTTACGCCTTTCACCACCACCCACCCCCGGAAATATCTGTGCATTTGTTTCTGAAACGAGCCAGTACCCACTCATCACCACGTCACTCCGGCTCGCCCCAAACCAGGTAAGATGGCCTATGCAGGCCTCTGAGCATTTGCAGCTGTAATTAGCACTCCTCCATTATTGCTCGGTAGGGGGGAAAGAAACAGGGCATTGCTCATAACATCATCTCCCTCGCTCCTCTAATCTATTGCATTACCCACCCTTCCTGTATCTTTTTATCCTAGATATCCTGATACACATGGCAGATGCATTTAAATGTCGTTTTGCTTTCTGGATCTCTCGAGGACGGTACCCTGTTTTGTGAACAGTTTAACAGGTCATAGAGTGGAATTTCAGCTCAAGGGACACGAAAGACTGAGGCATAAGAGGAATAGCTCTGCTGTAGGGATGACCCCCAGCGAAATCAGATTATACCATTAAAATGGGCGCTCCAAGATCAAGATGGTTAATTTCACGACTTCCGGAGCAATGAAAAAACACTCTTTCTTACATCTCTTCACCGTATACAAGTGTTTACACACAAACGCGGAGAGACCATTGCATAAATCTCCTCTTTACTATTTTCTTCGCCGTTTATTCATTTGATATTATTGTGGTGGAAACCATTTTAATGGATATAACCGTATGATCAAGTGACGCGACTCATATTGCCTTAAGAATCAAGTGATGCGACTCATATTGCCTTAAGAATCAAGTGATGCGACTCATATACGTAGTAATACACGACTTAAAACTGCATTGCCTTTAGAAATAGGTGGCACGGCTTCTCAAAAGGCGTTGTAAGCCATTGTAAACTTTGCAAACGGCATCTATTTTCACAATCGGAAAGGTCACAGGGAAAAAGGTCTCGAATCTGATCAAGGACGATTACATTACACCTGTTGCTTAAACATCTCAATCACCGAACAGCTCGCCACCAATAATCTTTGACCTCCCCCCACCAGATTTGTCTTCATCTGCATATCCTTAAACAGGCCGGGCATATCTTTCCGAGCGATAAAGTGGCCGACATCTTTTTTCCATTCTAAGTTTTCATCTCAACCTAACGACTATTGAAATGAAACTTCTTGTTCTTTTTCATTTCTGCCAACGTCCATCTCGGTGGGCACATCACATGTAACTGTGCCATCAACTCACTACTCACCACACACACACACCAAACCAGTGCTGGTGAGTGGCGAAACATGCGTTGCGTTTAGCATCTTGAGGTCCATGTTTCACTCATTTCACTCGCTCAACCAATCGGCCAAACCCACTTGTCCCGAGCCAAGAAACAGAGTGCGCGAGAAGTAAAGACCTGCCTAGGAAGCTCCACACTTTAAATAATACATCAAACATCCCCAAAACTTAAAGCCGGGAATAGTTTAAAGATTATCCAGTTCCAAAAAGTGCAGAATTCTGTATTCATGTCATGGTGCTATTATTTTTCTATGTTAACATGAGATTTTTTTTTGGTCGGATTTAACTTCTCTTTTTATAATATATATAAATATATATATATATATAGAGAGAGAGAGAGAGAGAGAGATTGGCGGAGAGAAAGGGTACTACAAAAGAAGAGACCAAAACAAAATTCTACCGCTTCATCTGTAGTTGACATGCTCTTTTAAACAAGGGACAGGGCGCATGCAGAGCATGGAGCCAGGACATGGGGGGGGAGAAGGATTTTATTCCCATTTCTACCCTCAGGGTGTCTCAGTTTTTACATGACAGAACAGGCGTTAGGGTTCTCATCGCTGAAGATCTGAGGTGGGTAAGGATGGTATGCTGCAGTCGCCACCAGAGGTTGATTGTAATTGTACGCCGGCGGAGGCGGAGGCGCGTAGACATCCATGGGCACGTATCTCGGGGTAGAGTAAAACTGAGGGTAGTAATAGTACTCGTTCTTCATCTCCACCACCTTGTTCTCCGCCGTGACCTCCGCCTTGGCCTCGGCGGAGTCCCCTCCCTTCTTCTCTTTGCTCTCTCCCTCGCTCTTCTTGTCCCCTCCTCCTCCTCCTCCTTCGTCCGCCTTCTTCTCTTCCTTGGCGTCTTTGGGCTTCTCTCCCTCTTTCTTCTCCGGCTCTTGCTTCACTATCGCCGCGTGCTTCCCCGTCCTCTTGTACACGTACTCCACCAGCTTCGGTGGCTCGAAGACCCCCTTCACCGTCACCGCCGAGCTCTTCAGATCTGGCTCAGCTGATTCCACCCCTGAAACCACCAGACCCATTTGTTGTTATTGTCAAGATCGGGCTTGGCTTGATGGGTGCAGAGAAGGGTCGATACAAATTGACTGGAGGAATTCCTTGTTTGAGATATTGATTCAATGGATTCCGTCATAACAAGAAGCTGATTTGAATAAAAACATGCATTATTCAATTCAATCGAATCAAACGGTATTCCCCTGAATCTGAACATAAAATAGGATTCTGATCGTGATTTTCGAAATAGACAAAAGAGTGAACTTCTTTTCTATAGAGATTCAAAGTAAAGCGTAAAACTTTGATTTAAAGGAAAAAGTGTTTTTCTTTCTTTTTCCACTTTCACGTTACGATATCATCAAACACGAAAGGCAGCATGACAACGAATGACGTCGGAGGTGAGAAAGCTCACACCTTTCATTCGGAGGATGCGTTTCTTGCTTTCCTGAGCACAAGCCTCGCAATGCATATTCACGCTGAGCACCACCGTGATCACCTGCGGCGGCAGAACAACATTTCGTGCCCAGAAGGATAGAATCAGAAACGTAACAATCGCCAAAGAAAAGAGGGCAAAATAAAGAAATCAAAATGAAAAGCGAAGACCCCAAAGTCGCAGAAAGTCGAATCCTCGAAGCAAAGGAAAGAGACGGACCTCTTCTTTCTTCTCTTGGGCCTTGGGGGCTTCTTTCTCTTCAGGCTTCTTCTCTTCCGGTGCAGGCGGCTTCGGAATAGGAGAGAGAAGCTCCACTTGTCGGTGGCTCTTCTTCTGCACTCTCTCCAACACCTTGAGCGGATCTGCTTTCTCTCCCTTCACCACCACCTTGTGCGTCGTGCAGTCCGTCGTCACCTCTTCCACTCCTGCCAAAAAAAGAACCCAATCAAAACCAAAACCCCCTTAAAACAGTGGAACGAAAAGGAAGAAACAATGGAATCTCAGCGCAGAGCACTGGTCGAAATCACAGATTCAGCAGCTTTCAGGACTGACCATCAAAGCCTTTGAGGCACCGGCGGACCTTGCGAGCACAGCCCTCGCAATGCATGTAGACCTTGAGCACTATTTCAGGCGGCGGCGGAGGAGGAGGAGGCGGGTCCTTGGATTCCTCAGCCTTCTTCTCTCCCTTCTTCTCCCCATCCGCCGCTTTCTCGGGCTTCTTCTCTTCTTCCTTCTTGTCCGGTGTCGCTTCCTCCTGCTTCTTGGCCTCCTCCTGCACCACCCACACAGACCGAAAGGAATCATCAGCGCATGGAACGCACACAGAGCAAGAGAAGACAGAGAGTTTCGAAATCTTAGAAGACGACCTCTCCCATTGCGGGTTGCTCTGTTTAACTCTGCTCCAGAACCAAAAACAAGAACTCGAGGAAGACGGGGAAGGACACGCACTTGAACTGGGTGGAGATAAGATTTGAGGCTCTCTCTCTCTCTCTCTCTCTCTCTCTCTCTGTCTCTCTCTCTCTCTCTCTTCTGGGTGTTGCTGCAGTAGCTACCAGAAGTTGCTCAGGACCATTAGATCTCGCTCGCAACTCCCACCACCACCACCACCACCACCATCTCCATCTCCACCACCATCATCAACAGCATCGGTACACCAAATGGCCGATTACGCGGCTTTATATAAGGGGGCACGTGCACTGCGGCGTGAATGTGCTTGAGACACATGGTGCCGGGACGTTACATCCCCCTCGCTCGTCATCTCCCCCGAGATTCAAAGCATTGGAGTAAAAATTTCGTTTCGCCTCTCGAGCTACCACAACCTCCGAATTAGTGGACACGTTCGATGGGAAAATTTGCTTCGCATTTCAAGCTATGATAATTACACCCGTTCAAAAAGTCTACCTTAGAAATTATAATGTGCTCATTTTTAAGCTACGTAAAAAATGACGCATCAAAACCCTATAAATCACATTAACCAAATAAAAATAGTTCATATCACAAAAATCCCAAACTAATTTATCTGTGACAAATTTAGTCCGAACTAGTTTTTTGACCATCGAAAATCCAAACTGATATACCCATGATACATTTAGTTTTCGTTAATTTATACCATCAAAATGCTGAGATAAATGATACGTAACAATTGACGAGCGTAGCTATTTGGGATTTTACCCTTCCATTTGTCATAGATTTATCAATTTGTGATTTAACGAATGGTAAGTTTGTCATAAGTGTACCGGTTTAAAATTTTTTGTGGTAAAAAAAATTAGATCGAGATAAATTTATCTCAGATTTTGGTGATTAAAATATTAGTTCGGGATAAATTTGTGACAAGCATACCTAGTTTTTTCGGGTGTTTTCCAATGTCTACCTGTTGTTCTGGTGCTCCGCTCCGCATCAGACCCGGCTGTTCTCGCTTCATCGACCGTCGCCGCATCTCCCCCGGGCACTCACGTCCTCAATCAGCGGCCGAGATTTCGCGCTCGGCTCTTGACTTCTGAGGGACTCAAGCGGTCAACCCCACTAGTTAATTGTGGTCAAATTAAGCGCTAATGAGCAGCTAATCTCATGGGATTCGTGATTTTGGAGCGTCGAAGTTCCCAAATGGTATTTAAACTAATTCTTAGTTTAGCAGCACTTGGGAGAGAGACTCTGGTTAACTTCTACTTCGTAATCACGGGAAATGAAATCCACAGTTTTGACCAGGTCAAAAACGAAACGGACATCCAAAAACGGGGGACTACGAAACCACTGCCTTGGCATTTACTGCGTTAGGATATTTATGATTCTTCGGGACAATTTAGGCTAGATTGTTTCGCCGAAAAATAATCTTAGAGAAAAAATTTTCTTCATTTTTAGGAATTTGATTTGTCTGGACGGAAAATATTTTTCTAATTAACTGAAAACCTCTACTCTTGGACATAGAAACTCAACCTGAGTCCCTAGCGTCCACATTAGATCTTCGACGCTCAGGCCCGGGTCCATTGAGGCCTGGCCAATGACCTCAGTGCTTGTGCTTGTGCCTGGAACCCTCGCGCTCACACCCATGTTCATTGAGGTCGAGCCTGGACCCCTAGCGCTTGTGCCCAGGTCCATTGAGGCCAGGCTGGAAGCCCCCAGCACCTGGGCTCGGGTTTACAAAGGTCGAGCGCGGGATTCCGATACCTGAGCTTGGATCCCCAACACTTGAACCCGAGTCCACAAAGACCGTGCTTGAGTTCACAAAGATTGTGCCTGGGCCCATTGAGGCCGGACGCAGGACCCTAGTGGCCACGATTGAGTCCATTGAAGTTGGGCTCAGGACCCAAGTGCCCATGCCCCAATCCCTGGCGCTTGGGTCAAGGTCTATCGCGGTTGGACTCCAAACGACTTTTGATCAAAATTTCATTATTATTTCTTTTGATCTCATTCCCGTCTCGATTCAATAGGGGAATAAAGAGTCCTTGGCCTTACTTTAGAATGAGTATGCGGTGGAGCTTACCATCACATATAGTATGTGCCATTGATAATAATGTAGATACAGAAGTCTTTTGCGCTGCTTTTCATAGTAGTTATATAAGCCTTCTTTCTAGAAGTGCCCATTTTCCACGGTTGCCCATGCGCATGTTACTAACACCCAAATAATGCATGTCTATTTAGGAAAATCAAATCATATTTTTCATATCAAACGCCGAAAAATATTTTCCAGTTCATTTTCGGGTTTTAGCTAAATAACAAAAAAATATTGTCATATTACTGGAAAATGACTTCCTGAAAAATATTTTTCAGAAATGTTATATTTTTCACGAAACAAACGGAGCCTAAATTATTTGACATCATTCGTTTCCTCCAAGAGTTCAATATTGGTCGACCGTTATTTCTTACCGAGACTAATTCTATGCTTAATGGACCTTCATATATGAGATTCACATTAATTTTTGGCATTTGTAGAAACTAAACCCATATGCTCCTATCACCTGCCTGGGTGGCGCTGCTGGAGCGCGCACTTTTCCTCTCGCAAAAGGTTGAGTGTTCGAATCCCAAGCGCCGCAGGGTGACTTAATCGGTGGCACGTGTGTGGTGGCTAGCACGTGTCGCCTCCAGAGTTTACTTCTCGGCTATCGGCCGTGTGGGGTTCCCTGAGTTATCAAAAAAAAAATTCATATGCTCCTTTTTTTTAATGGGCAACCAATAAAGTCGCCTCCAGGGTTTACTTCTCGGCTGTCGGCCGTATGGGGTTCCCTGAGTTACCAAAAAAAAAATTCATATGCTCCTTTTTTTAATGGGCAACCAATAAACTGCATACAAAGTTGAGATTGAAAAGGTCGATGAATTTGCTTTGTATGCGGGATAGATGCGACCTTGATTCTACAAAAGTAATATTCATAGTCTGTGGAAGAGCGAGAAGAGCATTTTGGCAAAAACACATTAATCTGTCCCCAAAAACACAACGCATGATAGCTGTATAGCCCATTTATAATTTTCCTTGCTCTATCATTCTAGCAGCTAGCACATGAAGAGCAACTAATTTGCATTGTATATCAAGTTGTGATCCAATCAATGATGATGACAGGAGAGAATTTTAAGATGCACTTGAGAGCGGTAATGCATAGGTCCATACTCCATAATCTCAATTAAAGCGGATCATCCTCAACTGGTTTTTCTCCCCCCCCCTTTTTTTTTGCCGAAATAGAGATATCATTTCATTAAATCCGAGCCCACCTACGAGAGTAAGAGACATCAAAACACATGATTTCTCAAAGAGTGGAGGGTTTCACACCTTGACGCTTTTACAACCCAGTCTGCTAGTCTATTTGAGTCACGGGGGTAGAGGACCAATTCTAGACTCTCAAAAAAGACCAAGAGGCTTATACAATCAGTGATAAGTGGCTCAACATCCCAAGGATAGAGGGAAGAATCTTTCAGATAGCTTATCAAAGTTGAATAGTCAGACTCCACCGTTAGTTTCAAATGAGGCCAATCAGTAAAGTGTTGGAGAGCATAGAGACATATAAGGGCTCCGGCTTGAAGGGCGGAAGATGCTCGAACTGGTCGCGCGAAACCTTCCATCAATCTTCCTTCTGAATGACGGCATACACACGCAATTGTCCCTTCCGTAGTCCTGAGAGAATGCACCACTTAGCAAGGTAGGCCTCTTCTTTGAAGCGATATATTCAAAGATCAATAACTTTTTCACATGATTGTAGGGTTCTCCCCATCTACGAAAATTCTGTGCAAAATGCAATGTTGTTTGTGCATAAATGATAATTGCCCTAGCTCCGGAATATAGCACTTATTGCTTTAGATTCCCTTTGGTACGGTGCAATCAAGATGATATCATTCTGGTTTTCAATACTTAGAAGGACCTCTTAATAAAGTGAGAGAACAAATTGTGAATTGGAATATTGTATAAGTTGCTTTTTAAATAAGTGAATCATATTTTAACAGGTTGCTGCAATTTGTATAACTTAAATTCCACGGAAATTTTGAACCTCTATTATTAGTTTGTTAAAAGTGTTCGACAGTTCGACCTACTGTGTTGCAAATGCCAAAACATCGTACTAACTTGTCAATTTCAACCACAATCTCTACCCATCTTCCATGATGATCTTCACTTGCCTTCGTTTCCCTTTCCAGAAAAAGTGTAGCATCTTTTTTTGAATGTCATCCCACCATTTTCACGCAAAAAGATAAGTGATACCTACTTCTGTCTTGTTATCGAGAATGAAAACCCTTGAAATAGAACTTGAAATCAAAGGAATGGACATCAACATTTTGAGAGGCTACATGTTGGTAAGGATGAATGAGCAAAACCCACCAAGAAAAGTTCACATACTCTGCAAGTCAATCGTAGATTAGTGCATCAACATTTGGCAATCTTCTACCAGGTGAAAACATAGATATACGAAGGATATTTTCTTAACATAGTTATTTGTTTATCCCTTTAAAAGCTGGGAACGTTGAATTCTAGATATAAGAAGATTTGATTTTTGTTCCAATGTGTCACCAGACGTGTTAGATTCTAACATGAACTGTAGTTTCTATCATTCGTTGTTTATTTTTATTCTTCATTTTTGTTTCAGCAAATAAAAGTATACAGGGATTTAATATTTAGATTCCTGCTGTGGCGTGTCGAGCTATATAGTCACCACAAACCATAGAAGGTTCACTATTCAGCTAGTTTTGCACCTCAAAGCTTGAGCCAACTAAACCTCAATTAGGAGCAGGATGAAAATAGCCACACAAGTCATCAAATAATTCCTCGTACCGCATTGAAAATAGCCACACAAGTGGTCGAATAATCCCTATCGCGGCACGAAACGAATCGTCTAGGCTCAGCCACGGCACATGCGATCCCGGTGTCCCTAAGTTTGATGTGTTCACGATCTTGCCGGAACGAAAGCTCTAGAGAGATCACGAGAAGGATCAATTGGTATCGTTTTCGCTCTGTATTCATCCTAGAGAAGCAGGAAGAGGGTCGATGTTTCAATTTCAACTCGCAGCGAGCAATCATTGTACATTTGATATTTCACGAAAAGGGTGCAAAGCGGGATCATAAGGACGGGGACGTTATTGGATCTGATTCATACTTAAGGATATGGTTTGAGGTGGGTGACGTTGGTGACATGACCTGATTAGACTATGCGTTTGAATTGTTTATTCAATTATCGTGAGGATTAAGGATGAGATGTACGGTCGCAACAAGTTCTAACATTGGTCCAAATGGTTAGATTATTTAGAGCACTTACGCAAGTACAGTGGAACAATAGGAACGTGGATAAGACCAGACTCTCTTCTTTTCTTTTGTGCATGTTATTACTTATCATTAAGAATAACGTATGATTGCTAATCCTAGCTTTTTCTGGATCATGACACCGATCGGCCCCATACGTCTAGAAGAAAAATCATCCGCTTCTGCTCCTTTATGTATATAAATATTTTTAGCACTGTGCACTCGTGGTGTATAATTGTATCGGCTGAAACACAAATTTAGCGGTCAAGAGTTTATAATAAGATAGGGAAAGCAACACAAATGGTCCTCAAACTTGGCCTAATGTGCAATATGGAATCTGAATTTGTAATTTGTTTGACGTGGTCCTTAAATTTTGGTCCAACGTGCAACATGGTCCCTGAACTTTTAATTTGTTCAATGTGATCTTAAACTTTTAATACATGTTTAATCTAGTTCCTATATATATTGTCTCTGAACTTAAATTGATGGAAAGATAGCATTGAACATTTTCATATAGTTCAAGGATTAACTTGAGCATATACCAAAAGTTTAAGGACCACATTGAATAAATTAAAAGTTTATGAATCACTCTACACATTAGAACAATGTTCAAAGGTTGTTTGTGTCGTTATCCCTAATAGGATGTGTTTGTTTATGGTTATGAATCGTCTTGAATCTTCACTAACCACCCGAAAGTATTTTTTTGGTTCTACTTAGCAGCGGAAGTGTGGTCCAAAAATGGGGACAATCGGGCGAGATTGGGGAAGGAAGATAACATGTTTAGTGATCGAAGATGCATGGCAAGCGAATGAGCATTGTAGAGTCATCATCAAATCACGGCCCTGAACGTGAACGGAGAGACACATAAGCTTGCATGGCCGACCAATTCGAGACGTCGACTGTTCTCCCACTTTGGAGTTTATGAGTTTGCAAGCCCCGTCTCCATATATCTTTCCTATGCTCCGACCCTACTTGAATTATTGGGTCCTCCATTACAATCGAAATGTCGATATTTATCGAGACATACAAGAGACGGTATAAGAATTGGGTCCCTCTAATCGCTTTGTATCGCGGGAATTCCGAGGTTCGAACAAGGTCCGAAATGAAGTCTTTTTAAGGATTTGCTCAAGTTTGGCCCCACTTGAATTATCGGGTCCTCTTGTAAGATTGCACTGTCGATATTTATCGAGACATAAGAGGCATAAGAATTGGGTGGATATCTTGATTCAAGAGTTGTCGACGCATGAAGACAAACCCGGGAGTGTTCCCCTACCTTATTGATGCACTTAGGGGACCGGCGGACCCGTTATGCGACTGGACAAACCGACGGGCTTGAAGTCAACGATGTCCGATTGAGCTCAAATTTGGTCGGCTGAAGCAAAACGGCGTGCTGATCAATACTCACCGCCTTGGCGGTGAATACGCCGATTACATCGTGCAATCGATGCATGCATAACTTTTTCCTATTATAGGACATGGCATTTTCAATGAATTAAGGCAAATGAGACATTGTTAGTAGGAATACATAAATATTAAACCACTCATTCATTTCGTGGTTTAAGTTTTTAGAGCAATTCGTATTAGTTCCACAAGACGTTTCATTTCAAAAATCCAAACCACTAAAAGATGACATATCCTAACTTTCGCTTTGTCCTTTTAACATGTTTCCTCATGTGAATACAGGTAAGACAGAGAACGCAAGTCTGAAATGCACGACCACGACGTCTACAAACTAAAGAATGATTAGAAGCCCCTTAACACGAGAAGGAAGAGCGAGAGAGGAGAACATAGAGGATCAAATGCCAGACAGTTAGTGACAAAAATGCGTACACCGTCGAATCTTTCATCTCTGGACCTCTTTCTCTCTGTCAATATCATCCTCCAAGGACGGTCACCAAACGTATCACGAGGAAGCAAAAAGCTTTGCTCTTCAGAAGATCTGAGGAGGTGGTACTTTTGAGGAATGAAAGCTACCAGAAATCTCAGGATCGCAAATTTAGACCCCACGCGTGGCTCGACGCAAACATGTGCTGGTCCAGGTCGGGGGTTGATGAAATTAGGGTTGATACAAGAAGACGAACGTGATGCCTACTGCATCTTACGTATTTCTTCAAATTTTATGCTATATTCTTTCCTTTTTTTCTTGATCTTCTACAGAAGCCAGTGCAGAGAGATTAGGTTCTTGTCAAAGATACCCACGACATGATGGTAAAAAAGTTTAATCCATGTGTAATGATGACCAATATTCACTCACGCACGACACATCTGCAAGTCCATCTGGACCAACTTATATTTCAGAGGAGGATACACGCACCCGATGTCGATGCCTTTTTTCTTGTCGTACGTGGGAAAGCAAAGAATCCTAGAACCAAAAGATAGGGAAATGTCTCCTGCTTTGTAATACAAAAGATTAGGGCAGCAAAGCCCCATCGGATCGTACAAATAATGGAACCTTAAAGCAGCTCAAATGTCACGTATGCACAAGTAAAGCCCAACAAACGAGGGTAAACATGGGTTTGATTGGCCATGCACGTCATGATCCCCTCTTTGTAGTCTGGACCCACCAACCCCCCTCCCAGCATATTATTATAGTAGCTTCACACCAAAACATCATGGCATGGTACCCCGGAAAAGACCGGGTGCGAGATCGATGCAGACCCCAGAGAGACCCCATGCACAGCTGCTACGATACGATGCGACACAAGGCATGCATGCATCATCACCGTTGTAGCATCAAAAGAAAAGGTACGGATGTGACCTCCATCAAAAATTTCAACTTCTCCTTCTGAGTGGGTGATCAGAGAATATTGAACAGAAGCAGAGCAGATGCACTAATTGGATGCTTTTACGTATAATTGTGCTTTTGCTTAATCTCCGCAAGCTTAATTTAAATCCGTAGATGCTGTCGTGTCATGTGCAGCTCTGGATTTCATTCCCATAATCCTATTGCGTGGTCCTCTTCGACGGCCCTCAAGTTGAATACATGTGATTTGTTAGTCTTGCTTACCCGAGCACTGTACGGGATGGGCTTCTTATTAGGCTTTCCTAGCTTTCCAGATTCAGAGATGGTCCGTTCCACCAATGGGAAGCTTGAAGTTGAAGTTGAAGTTGAAGATGGTCCATCATCGTTAATGGTGAATTTGAATTGAAGACTTGCCCAATTTGGGCCGTAAATTGGGCAGCATGCGACCGTTTTCATTAACCTCCCTTCTCGTCATGAGGCCCACTCAGACGGAAACAATTTGTTTCCCCAGAGCTGGAATCGAAGGTGGGTTGTGCTTCAATTGCGAATCAAATTGACTCCACAAGATGACACTTCAAGAGCATCTTAGATTGGTCTATAAATGTGATCTACTAAGTGATGTGATAAACTGTAGTTGGATACATGAAATAAGCGGGAGTGATTGTCACGTCAATTTCTAAATCATCTCAATTCTACAACATAGGCAAGCGAAGAATCAAGGTAAAACCACAAAGACAGAATAGATGCAGCCGAGCATGGCAGTGACTGTGATTTCATAACCATGCAATGCACAAATGGAACTATTGCATAAGCAGCAAAACCTGAAGACTCATCAAGAGTAGATGTTTAACTGTCAAGTAGGGACGAGATTCATGTGGCCATCGCTGCCATGGCCACTTGCACAGCTTCTCATGGCAACTATGGCAACTGCGAGCAGTACTGAAACTATCCCGATCCATCTCCCACCCGTTATCAACCCCCTTACCATTTTTCTCTTCTTCTTGATTTCCCCTATCCCTGGAGAAGATGAAGATGACGACAACGAGGTGCAGCAACCGCCATCCTCTGCTGCCACCACTTCCTCACTCATCTTGATCTTCCCACAACACACAACATCGTCGTTGTCGTCGCTGTCATCATCATCATCAGTTACACCACTCCACCCACTGCATATCTCCGCTTCTCCATCTCCCGAGTCCAGCATTTCGAACAATCTCCTTCCCTTCAACCTACCACTCTCAATCGCGGCTCGTCTCTCTCTTACAGTCTCTTCCGCGGCCAAGTCGTAGCGCCTCGCCATTCCCTTCCACGGCGGCGGTAACCTATGAAATCCATGCTGAAGTGAGGCCATGAGGATTCGTGGAGAGTTGCTCCTCAGGAGCCGAATGACTTGGACCAGGCTTTTATTAGAATTGCCGAGGTTGTACAGATTATAGGATTCCGTTCTAGTTTCAAAGTTCTGGAACTTGTTGTACAGTTGGTTGTCGGCAGCACTTCCTTTTGGTTCTGCACTCGAGGCTTCCATGGTTTTTGTGGGGTCTCTCTCTCTCTCTCTCTCCGCTTTGTTAGTTGTTCTGGATCATGATGAGTTTTGACAGTGTGGAAATGGGATCTTTTTTTGAACGTGGGATGTGGAGGACGAGGTTATAGGAGCGGCATAAAACTAACTTGATCCATGCTGGGCTTTTGAAAATTCTCATGCACAATCCAAGGACTTGTTGGCTAACTAACTTCTGTTTATCTTCTGAATCATCCGTACTGAGATGAGAACTAAAGGCAGTTGATTCATCCAGCAATCCCACCACCTTCAAGTGCATTTTGATATATCACGATCTTGCAAATCTAAACTAAAATCGAATGCTGAAGAATCTCAATTGAGCGCAAGTAATTATTCTAGGTGACGACCACCTCGATCGAGCTATTAGCTGGTCAACTAAGTTTTGGACATTTCTAGTCTTCCACTCTTAAAACTAATTTTAGCCAACATGGGCCATTGGACGTTTCGCCTTACCGACAGCATAAAGTCAAAAGGAAACTTTTCATAATTAATGTAAGGAGCTCTATGCTCTCCCGTAAAATTTTAGATTCTTTTGCCTTTCAATTATCATGCTCAGGACGTTAAAGTGGCTCCCCCCGGTTTTGCTTTATTAAAGTTTCAGTCTTTGTTGGAAAAACGGGTTGATGGCATCCCCCACCCACAAATTTCCAGAATCATTATCAAGACCCACCGCGCGCGTGGGTATCACTGTTATCATCAATCAGCGCCTCCCATGCAATAAGTTTTAGGACGACCCTACCGACAAACTTCTTCAGATGACTTACATCCTTTTCAGGCTTCGTCCATCGCCTTACATTCCCAACTACTGCTTTTGCCTTCCTCTACAGCAATTCCAGCACAGCCCTCGCAGTGTCGCATTGAGGCATCAACAACGATTAACACATTCCACTCTACTAAGTCTGCTTCAAAAGTTTCCAGTTTTCTCGATTTGGATATGACCAAGACAATGCCCTGGGTTTACAGATCGAATTCAAATGTAGGGCAGGTTTCCTTATATCAGAGATGAAGGTAATGCTTTGTCACTACCTTCATCAGCAATCTGAGGTTAGCTGACCAAAAACAGGCTAACAACATTGTCAAAAAGCCCTCACAACAGTCATTGCACTTCCAAATTCCCCTGGTGGAATGGCATCTACAGTTGATAATAGCCCTCAGAGTCCAACACTACTCCTAGGACTAACAAAGAAAGGAGAAAAAGTAACCAGAGAGCTTTCATTTAGGCTGGCTCAGCTTGCAGCGTCTGGATTTGATACGTCTTCTATTATCCCCTTGCCGTCAAAAGCATCAAAGAAGAAAAAGTTCTTAAGTGGATCTCCCTTCCCAGATATAGTTTTTATCACCTCCTAAAAATAGTTGCATCGGCAGAATATGTTGAAAGGGCATAAGGAAATCATTCATACATTAAGATAGCAACAGAATGCAATAAGTTTAACAGGAAAAGCACCTGCCCAAGAATCCCCCCAATGACTGCACAAACTGGTGGAAATTCCCTCGTACCAACCACCAATCTCTCCAGTAGAGAATCCGGAATTTGAGATTCATTTAATGACTGCATGGTCACAAAGTAACGAGGGAGAACCACAAAAATTATCCTACCAAAGCTATGAGAGAGAACCTTGCGAAGAAATCACATGGCACATGCAGTTTCCGTATAGCGTACCTCTGCCTCGCAAAGTTCCTGTCTCTTCTTCAGAACACCAGGAAGATCAAGAATCGAAGTTTCGCCGGGATTACGCCCTTCTGCCTCTTCAAACTTTTCGATGACTGCAAAAGTAGGGAAAGAAGACGGGGTTGGCGGTGTTAAATAAAAATTGACTATCCATATTCATTCTTCATTTAAATGATACAAGGAAATATAAGGTAAACAGCATAGAGAGGTAACACGTTGTCAAATCGTAAATTGAATACATGCACAGGAATAGCTGACTACAGGAGCTTAAATGACAACACACCCAAGGGTATTAGTACTTGACGAAAGAAAAATGTAAAAACATCTGCCAATTGATGAGAACGATAACTAGGCACTGTAAACAAAAGAAACCATTTTACATATCCGGTCAATAACGAAGTAAATCAGTTCCCAAGGAAAAGTCAGATTAAAAGCAATTTCGATAACCTTGTCATACCTCTCGTGGCAAAATAGAGCTTCGCCGTTTTCCTGGGTAGCCTTCTCCAAGGTGTTGTAATAGCTTCCTGTTACATGTAAACAACCATGTGATCAAGGGGAAAAAAGAAAAATACAAGCGTTTGCATACATTTCTCAAAGCTCGTTTATTACTTCAAAATCACACCCAGTGAGCAAAGTTCAATATGTAACAGATCATCAAAGAATAGTAGTCTGAAAAGGCTTTCACAAGCTTTTCTTGTTCAATCATTTTTTATTTCATTTCCTTTTAACTACTATAGCCATCATTACCATAACATTTTCCAAATATATAGAGTGAGATGAGCATCATTTCATCTGATTAGTACAATCCAGTCATACCTCAAAACTAGGATACTTTAGTTCGAATTCGACAGCTTCATCGACTTTTTTCTGCCAACCAGGAGAAGAAAACAAAGCAACAATATCAATATTTCTGATGATCACTATTATTGAATATAACAAAGCAACCCATATCTGCAATGTTTAGTGCAAAAATCTCATCGTCTGATAACTGTGTCTCAGGCATGCTGCTGAAGCAGTTCACATGAAAGGCTAGCAATAAAAAGAAGACGATTAACACGAGTAATACTTCATGCTGCTAAGACCAAATTCCACAAAGTTACAATGTCATAAATGCACCTTGTCCACCCTACCATGCATAAAAATCAACCCGGTATAATCTTCAAACAAATTTAAAACTGTACCGGTTGACATCTGACCGAAAAAATATCTCTTTTCACTGTCTACCCTGCCACTAGCTGATATTGCAAATTCATTGAATAAGGCCAACTAGATTTAACTATTTAAAACCGAACTATGTGGACTGAAGCAAAAATCTGTAAGGCTTTTGGCAAATTGCACAGCCGTTCCATATACTTTGCTAATAAATAGCAGGATTAATAAAGGGGCGAGTTGCAACCTTTGTGTACTTGTAATTTTGGAGATCAACGAAAATTTCTCCGCATGAGTCTCTGCAATCTACAGTGTAAAATGCCACACGCCTCGACAATCTCCGACATTTCTCATTAATCAGTTTCTGCAATATATAAGAGGCTTTTAAACAAGAACAACAATGCTTATTGATACTGGATGAATCAAGCTTTCAAATTCTTTCAAGAGGATTCAAGTTTAAATGGGCAGAGCATCTTACCTTAGTAGCGAGTGAGCAGGAACTAATGACAACCACGTCAAACTTAGAGAAGAAATCTCCACCAAAGCTTGATATATCACCTAGTAAAGTATCAGATAGAGAAACCATAGAGCACTATTCAACTATCGGAATTCAGAGTGAATACTGGAAAAGAATGCCCCATAAGCAGCTGTCTAGTAAGAGCCGACCTTTTTCAACTGATACACGGACCATAGAATTAAACTCTTTGAGAGAATCACAACAGAGCTCGGCAAGAGTCCTGCCCTTATACACGCTCTCGTCAGGAGGAATCAGAAAATTGGCAGACAATGCCTCTTCAGTAACTACCCCATCATCCACCAGGGTCACACTCCCGACTCCCGCCAGCACAATGTTCTTGCAAAACTGCCCCCCCCCCCGGAAAACCATAGACAATCAGCACAAAGCAACACACCAGAAAGAAAAAAAAACAGATTGTCTTGACAGAGATACGAGTATCAACACACGGCGAATAACAACCAAGGGCTGCTTAATTGACTAGAAAGTGCAAAGATTTCACCTCGGCAACAGTTCCCGTCATTCCACAGACAAGAACATGGGCTTTGCTCAACCTGACAGCAGAAGAACAAGCTCGATCATGTCTCGAACATTACAGATTTTAACAGAGAATTACCCACAATAAGCAGAACGGTAGACACAACAGCAGCAATCGGAGAATTGAAGATCTCAAGAGCAGCCAAAGAAGAAGGAGAGGACCTCCTCTGGGCATCAACGCCCCAAACCCTAATCTGACGATCGTAAAGTTCAGTCTCCTGCTGCGTCAGCTCCTCCCCGTCCATCCTTCCCAAGCCGTAACCTGAACAAAGCCGCCGCAAAGCACCGTTTCCACGATCAAAAGCTCGAATGTGCGCGCATTACGACAACTCCAGCACTGTATATGCGACGAGATAAACAGAGAAGAAGATAGAGAAGGAACGGCGGCGCCTCCGCCGGAAACGAAACCCTAGGAACTCACGCCGGTGATGCACGGGATCCCAAATTCGCGAATCGCCAAGCAAGTCGAAGGATCTTCGAGCCTCAACTTGGCTTCGGCTTCGAGCTCCCAGCTTCACCGCAGTTGGCACCAGCGAAAACTTCTGCCCTTTCCCTCTTCGAAGATTTCCATTTTCTTTACCCCGAGCGAACGCCGGAGCCCCGCCCGCCGTCGTCATTGACCAAGAGAAAGTTCGTTTTTGGGCCTGGGCCTGGGCCTGGAACCGCGTGTTTCCGGGCCTTCAGGTCTTTAACGGCCCAAATCATCCCGAAAAGGAGGCGAGATTTGCACGTCATCTTGTCTCTATGATTCCCATGGGAAAAGGAGAGGGGGGGGGATATTGATCATGAATTTGAACCAAAAACCGTCACCAGAAAGGGACTGAGGGCGTCCTCTCCGACCAGTGATACGCCGGCAATGGTTTGGCCCTTTGATCCCGGGCTTCTTTCCGCGGCCGCGGTTCCGAACATCGTCGGAGAGAACGTTCCGTTTATTCGGACGCTCGGGCCTCGGCTCTGGGAAACGATGGGTCCTCCTGCTCGTCGTGAACATTGGAAGCTGGACCTGAAAAAAGGGTGCCCGAAAATCGGAGGAGGGTGTGATCGACTCCCGGGATTGGGAAGCAGAGATGAATTTTCGGTCAAGAGGGTACGCGTTAAAAGACAGAAACATGTGAGAGTTGTTGGTAGGAGGAGAATGGGTGGTTTCTCTCGGGGAGGGGGGGGCGGAAAGCTTTCAAGGGATCCGCTTCCGTCCGGATGGGACGAGACTGTTTGCTTTTTCTTTCTGATGGTTCGGCTCTTCTGGGACTCTTGACTGTTGTTTGGAGTGCGTCGGGAGTTATGCCACGTCGCCATAGTTTCTTCTTTTTGTCAAATTCATATTGCCGTCCTTTGGAAGGTGAGAAAATTGTCCAAAAAAATTTTAAATTTATTCTACTTTTATCAATTCATTCTTGAACCTTTTTAATTACGGCAATAGAGTCCTAAGCATTTTCATGTTTTATCGATTGAGTCGATCCGGTCAATTTTAGTTAGAAATCGCTGATGTAAATGCTGGGCATACGTAAGATGGCTAATGTTAGTGCTAGTGCTAGCGTGGACAATTTTAAGTAATATTTTATTTTATTTTTTTGAATTTTAGTTATTTGTTTTCTTTTTCTTTTTTCCTTTTTTTTTCCTTTCCTTTTCTTTCTATTTTTTCTTCCCTTCTTCCTCTAGTCGATGATGGCCAACGGCCGGCCAGACACGAGGGCTGGAGAAGTCGACCTTGCTAGCCTTGTCGTTGGATGAGGTTGGCCTCGCCATGTTTGGGCGAGGCTCGAACTTGCCCGGTCATTGACAAGCCTTGCCCACCCCTGGCGAGCCTAGCTCAGAAATGGCAAACCTCGCTAGTGACCAGTAGGGGCAAGCTTCGTCACAGGTCGGCGAGGTTGACCTCGACAACCAGCTATGGAAGAAAGCAAGAAAAAAAAAAGAAAAGGAAAGAAGGAAAAATAAAATAAAATAATTGAAAAATTAAAATATTATTAAATTTTGTCTCTGTCAGTGATCTACAGGTAAAATTTGTCGGATAGACTCAATTAGCAAAACCTGAAAAAAGTTTACGACTCAATTTGCTCAATTACAAAGTTTATAACTTAATTGACAGAAATGTAATACATTTATAATTTTTTGAACAATTTTCCTATTAGAAGGTCATGAGCTTGCATGACGTGCGTGAATTGACCGCCTTACAAGCTAACGCAACTTGCTTCATTTTCTTAACGAGAATGATGCGGTTGGCACACTGACTAATGAATAGATTTACATGCATAAATCACATGCCCGAGTTCTTTCGTTTCCATGTAAGAATAAGTCCTTATTTGGCCCACCATTCTAGCTCTAACTCCTTGGGATTCGTGGGGCTTTCATATAAAAGCAAAACAAGGAAGCCAGACTATTCTACTTAAGTCCGTCAAAATGTTTCACGCCCATTGACGATAATGTTCATAAGATTTTTATATATATATAATCTGCCTATATCTATTGATTTAAGTTTTTGAATTAGACTTTGCAGCACCCCTTTGATCGAATTTCACGTGGCAAAGAGGGCGTGGAAACACCGGCTCGGGAGGCTCGTATACCCTTCGTATACACAATCGTAATTTGCTAAAAAAGATGAAGTTGAAAGATACAGACTACCGGACGTTTCAATGATTGGATTAGGGTGCGGAAATGATTCACTCGAGCCAACAAAAAAAAGGCGGAAAAAATTTCGGGGCGGGCGGGGGAAGGGAAAAGACCAAAAGGCAGAAAACCCGATGCTGACTAGTTGCCGACAACATCATATGCGGGAATTTCCTGAGAAGATTTACCGGGGGACACGTGGCGGGCGTCAAACAAGCGCGATCAGAGTCGTGGGCAAGGCATCAAGTCATAATGGATGGGGACCTACTGACCTCCACACCACGGCCCCCCCCCCCCCCCGCCCCCCACCCTCCCCCACAACTTTGGGGGTTGCGTTTTGCTTTAGCCTTTGTTTTTATCATGACCCTCCCCAAATCCTAGTTCTCTCGCAAAATAACCCCTAATTTTACTCAGAATTAATATCATAAAGAACCTCCAAACTAATATATCCGTAAGAAGTTTTACTCAAAACTAATTTTTTGATTGGAAAAAACCCTCCAAATTGATACACATGTGATAATTTATACTCCGTTAGTTTTCGTTAAATTTTGCTGTCAAATTTATGATCAGGATGACACGTGACAGTTGAAGGATGTATTAATTTTGGGTTTAGTCCTCCGTTCGTCAGAAGTATACCGATTTGTGATTTTTCGTGATATTGATCCAATTTAAAAGAGGATAAATTTGTCATGAATATACCTGTTTGGACGTTTTTTGTGGTAAAAAAATTAATTTATGATAAATTTGTCATGGGTGTACCGGTTCGGGATTTTATGTGGTCAAAAAATTAGTTTGAGATAAATTTATTACAAGTGTACCGGTATGGGATTTTTCATGATATTAACCTTTACGCTAAAAGTGACATGAATTCCATTTATATAGGACATCAATTCATGTAGTGCCACCAAACCACATCACAGTCTCGAAGATAGCACAAAATTTTCGAATGCCCGATTGGATCGAGTTGGGCTGAACTAAAGATATCTAGTAGAATCGGTCGATTTGATTTTCCCAACACTGCAATTTCGTAAGGGGAGGATCCATGTTCCCGATTATTTAGTAATTTCTCTAGCTCTCATGTGACGGTAAGCGATAGTATCGTAATACCCTATTTGTACAATTATGACAAGCTCCTCTTTTTTTTTTTCCAAACACACCACAAGCAAAGTTAAATTACACAGTATCTTGCTCAATGTCGATGTGTTATTGGTAGCATTAGGCAAATGAATCGCGTCTCGCGGACTATTTCAAAGAGAACATGCGATGGATGTGATAAAAAATTGATTGGAGCAACACGTTCTTTACATCCTTTTGATCAGCTCTATCAGTTATATTATTAATAACATCTCGTTTACATGAATCGGTCTTTTTAAAAGATCTAGGTTAAGTAGCCATCAAAAGCGCGTTACCGATAAATCGGCGAGGTTAACTTTACTGTCTCATCCCCTCGTAGTGATAATTTATGTTAATTAATTTAATTAACATGCTTTCATGAAACTTATTAATGGTCCACTTTGATTGTAATGACCTGGTCGCACTCACAAGATATTGTCCGTTTTGGACATCAAGTCCTCGCGGTTTTGTTCCTCCGAAGACGGCCCATACTACCCCCAGAATAAATCTGTTGCAAGTTAAGACTTCTCAAGCGTTTATAAGTTTCCCAAGACTCTCCCTCTTAAGTGATATGGGACAGGAGAGACGTGCCTCCTTCACCATCTTAGAAGCCTGCCAGGAGCAGCTCTTTGTCTAGGTCCTCGGACCTTGGGGATCACTCCCCGCCCTCATCAGACTGGGTTGCCACATTGATTACTTTGGAAGCTACTTTCATATAAAAACAAAATTTAAAAGACTAAAGTGAGATTTTGCGGGGAAAATGAGAATGTTTCGTTTGCATTAAGCAACTGTAGGCTTTGGGGGACCACTAACCAACCAGCCTACTCATTCTTAGTCCTGAATTAATGGGTGGAAAGGTTAACCGAAGACATTCTTTCCCTTGGGCTAACTGTGGAACTTACTCCAAAGCGACCGATGGTTTCATAAACTGTCGTGGATTAGTTCGTTTTGGGGCACAACTTTACATAAAAGTGAATCGAAATTGCTGACATTGTATTGTCGAGATCGATTGCCTTGTACACATACTTTCTTGTCGGCATCAGTACTCTACTAATAGCATGCTCAAGTCGTGAAAACACTATAAAAAATGAAGGGAAAGAAACCGAATTAGGATAGAGGAAGACCCTGATTTCGTATGATCTAACTTAGCAAAGCAACAAAGTAATCATTTTACGTCGATAAGCCGGGGAGGAATTGGCGATTCCCATGATAAAGTAGATCGTTAGTGTATGAACCTGAATTTGAGGCGTTCGCAGCAATGGCTCTGCTGATCCGAAGACATCCACGTGCCTCTTTTTTAAAATCGTCACGGTATGGCTCGCGTGTCTTTACGTGTGACCAAACTAGTGAGAAAAAAAATAAAGAAGTGGGTAGTCACAAAAAGGGTTAAAATGTCCGATCCCTCCACACGACGTTATGGAGTGTACTGAATATGTGTAAGTTCAGTGGATTCTTGTATTCGGATTATGCCGAGTCCCATTAGGATTTCATTGAAATCGAAAACTATGATGTATCGGGCGTACATGCACGCACGCTTGGAGAGTTGAGAATTGGGGGAGTTGAAGTGAAGAACACCAAAAGCAAGACATGCCATAAAATGTGAAACACAATGCCACAGCCACATGCTGTGTCACAAGTCACAGCCCATCCATCATGCTCTGCAGTTCTTTTTTTTTTTATTTTTTTTTTGCCTTTTCTCTTTCTGCCCTTGGCCTTTTTCTCTGTTGGCCTCTTTAAGAGTTTGAGAGGGGGTACGAACAGTGGGGCTTGTCCCCTTCTCCTTTTCTCATCAGTCACCAGGCAATAGCCACATTTCAAAACACCAAACCCTACATATGGAATGCAAGATAATAATAAAAAAGAACTGAAGTGGACTAGGAGAGCCAAATCAAGCCTGCCCCTTTTTGGCTTTGTTCAACTTCTCCTTCAATGATTTTTCTCCACATCACTCAGACAACTCGCTCACATTATCCCCTTTCTCTTTCTGCAACACAAGAACAACCCTTCAAGTGGAGGGCTTTGATGGCTTTCTGCTAGCAGCAACAGGTAGTGACTCTTCTTTAAAAGCTCCCCATCTTCCTATTCTTTCTTTTTTTTTTCCTTTTTGTTGGGTTTGCTTTCTTTTCAGTTGATTCTTTTATTTTTGCTGGTCTTTGTGGAATCTATGCCAGGAATGGATGGTTAGAGAGAAGGGCTCTCTGTCTCTTTCTTTTCTAATCCTGGACTGGACTTCTTGTGCGTGTAACTAGTCCACTTTTTTCACCATTCGCTCTTGTGGTTTCTAGACTTTTTTAGTCACGGTTGTTTTACTAATTTTATCTTCTTTCTTCTTCCGGTGGAGGGTTTGTTTCTTTTTTGTTTTTTTTTTAAATGTGTTTGTTGATCTCTTCGTAATACGTTCTCCTCTGATCTTATTGTACTGTACTTGTGGACTTGTAGTTATTGCCAACGGTTCTTGTGATGTCCCTTTTCTTTTACCCTTTCCATGACTTTAGATATTACAAAAGAGCTACTGGAGGTAATGATTACTCCGTCTTGAGCTGGCCATTTTGCAACTCTTTCTGTAATTTCTAATTTCTAACTCATGAAAGATTTCTCTTTGCCCGAGCAGCCGACCGGAAATTTTTTCCGGTTTATGTTCTTCAGCAACTTAGAAAGACAAAAATCTCAAGTGCTTGATTTGGCTAGATGATACTGTTTTGTTCAGTTTTTGCTTCCTGTTTGATGCAGTTGAGGAAAAAAAAGCCCTATCTTGTGAAGTTAAAAGGAGTAGCTTGACCGTCCTGGGGACGAAAGAACTCTGAGTCGCTTTGCCAATAATCTCATTGATTTGAAGTAGTGAAAGGCTTATTAATGGATTGGAATCTGAAAGCTCCTTGGGATTTGACTGAATTTGCCCAAGAAACCCTGCCAAGCGACCATGGGGCTGATATGCCAAATAGCTATGGGATTCCTAGTGCAAAAGGAGAATTTTCGGTTGATTTGAAGCTGGGTCAAATGAGTAACACTGTGAACGAACCGGTAAATATGTGGAAGGACTCTGCTGTCTCAAAGATGGCATCGTCTCCATCAGGGTCATCGAAGAGGGCTCGATCAGCAAGCAATGGGGGTCAGGCAGTACATTGCCTTGTTGATGGTTGCAATGCGGACCTTAGTAACTGTAGAGAGTACCATAGGCGCCACAAGGTCTGTGAAGTTCACTCCAAGACTCCTGAGGTGACGATTAATGGTAAAAAGCTAAGGTTTTGTCAGCAATGCAGCAGGTACTGACCATATCTTTTGATTGTTTCAAATCGATACCAATCTTTCGATGTATTCTTCAAATTCGTTGTTCTGCTGCATCATTGTTAATAATACTTGCAGTCTGAAGTGGATTGTGTAAATTGGAACTGCTCCTAACAACAGGAGCTGCCGAGTTAACAATGGCTAATATTATGTTTTAAATAATATCTGGTCTTGTAGGTTCCATTCACTGGAGGAATTTGATGAAGGCAAAAGGAGTTGCAGGAAGCGCCTCGATGGACATAACAGAAGGCGAAGAAAACCTCAGCCGGAACCCCTAAGTCGGTCAGCGGACATTTTATCCAATTTTCAGGGTGAGGATCCTCTTGCAGTAATTTTTCTTAGCTCCAATGTACCATGTGTAATACCAGTACATGGCAGGCTCTAGGGCAATTTCATGAATACTCTGTTCTGATTAGAGCTGGCATAAGATCCATACATGCAGAAATTGCATCTGCAAGGGGATTTATTTTCTGGAATGGAATGACCATCATCTCTTTCTACTTTACTGTTCTTCACCTGTATGTTTCCTCCCGTTAGACCTTCCCACGGGAGATTTTCCATCAGAAGAACTTGGGAGTGCTTTGTTTTATGTTAAGAACAGTGGTTCTGAGGGAGCTCAACTAGCTTAGGAATGAACTTAGTTCTTAGAACCAGTGACTAGTTGATAATTCCTGATGTGTTCTTTCATCTGTTATATTATTCTAGGGCAATTTCATGAATACTCTGTTCTGATTAGAGCTGGCATAAGATCCATACATGCAGAAATTGCATCTGCAAGGGGATTTATTTTCTGGAATGGAATGACCATCATCTCTTTCTACTTTACTGTTCTTCACCTGTATGTTTCCTCCCGTTAGACCTTCCCACGGGAGATTTTCCATCAGAAGAACTTGGGAGTGCTTTGTTTTATGTTAAGAACAGTGGTTCTGAGGGAGCTCAACTAGCTTAGGAGTGAACTTAGTTCTTAGAACCAGTGACTAGTTGATAATTCCTGATGTGTTCTTTCATCTGTTATATTATGGCTGGTTGAGCCCTCATACATTCCAACAGAAATAACTTGACGTTAGATCTTCAATTCTTGGCAATTTTAGCTTTATGGTCCGGCTTCTCTTTTACAAATTCCACGTGTGTATGATAGCTTACCATGAGCAGACAAATTCCAAGTCCAGGAGAAGTCTATAAATGACTCCTCAGACTAGCATGAATGTTTCTGTTGGTTGTTATGTTTCTTTGACTCTTTAATCAATCTTTTTCAGGTACCCAATTAGTGTCACTCTCTAACTCACAGGTATATCCCACTACTGCTGTTGGCAACCCAACATGGGCTGGAGTTGTCAATCCCGCAGCAGAAGCTTCTCTATATGCCCACCACCAACACCTTTTCGGGTCGCCCTCTAGCATATATGGGGGAGGCAAACAAATTAAGTTCTTGCAAGGGAATAATCCCGTGTTGAGCAGCCAAGTGTCTGCCGAACCTTCTGTATGTCAGCCACTCCCTAGGACGATTGTTTCGTCTGATAGTGGTGGGCTTGGCCGCAATTTGTTCTATGACCGGCTAGTCAGTGAATCGGACTGTGCTCTCTCTCTTCTGTCATCACCACAGATGCAGACATCAGGTACTAATTTCGGCAATATGGCGCACCAAAACTCCTACCGTGATAATCACAGCTTAGAGCCGTTGGACTCTGTTCGCATTTCCAATGGCAACAGAAGAAATACCAATTCCCAGGGAATGTTCCACTTAGGATCTGAAGGACGACAAAGAAATGAAGCCTCTCAAGTAATTCCCTTTCACTGGGACTAGTAAGCTATAAGCTCACTCCCCAATTTCCTGATGCATAATTACTATATATTCATTCTCATGTAGAGATTATCGTGGAATTCTTTCTCGTATGTACACTGTCTGTTTCGGTGAACTCTTCTAATTGAAGGTATTAACTACATTGCCCTCCTGCTTTGGTGTGGTCATCGCTCCTTTTCTCCAACGAGGACCATACTTATCAAACTTGGGCAAAGTCGAGAGGACTCCATTTGGACTCTTGTTTGCTTACCCAGTTAGCTTCATCACTCAAATGCTTTATAACTTGGATATGATTTAACTGACACCAAAGAAAGATAAGTACGACATCATTGGTTTGTCATCCTAAGCAGTGACACATTAGTTAAAATGAGAGGAAACAACAAACTCTAAATGTCGTTATACCTCTATATTGCGTTAACACAATGATTCCTCCTATGTTTAGTCAGTCCGGTGCATTCAGGTTAGCCTTTTCACCACAATCCGTATGTGTTCATTATACTCGTTTTCCTATAAAAACTTCTAAGTATACAATCTTCATGGTCACATGATTTTTGTCTTCATAATTGACCTCCCATAGTCCTATCACTTGTGGTTTTGGCTTTTCTGGGCAGAGAGAAAAGATGGCTTGACTCTGCTAATTCTTCTAGCGTCAGAATCTGCTATGTGAAGGAAGATAGAAAGAATCACTCATATAGTTGCTTCCCCGAATTTATTTGTACTATCTCGGAGCTCTGTGAGCTGAAATCTACCTGCCTCCGATAATGTTTTTACCCATGCACGACATACATATGACGTGCGTAGATTAAGCATGGTGCTAAGGGATTTAGCAGTATTCCTCTTCGATGAATCGTTGATTGCCGACCCACCTAAAATCAATGTTGCCAATCTCACAATCTGCAACATCTAGGACTACATGGCCATGGTTTCATAAAACCAGATAGCTTCATGATTGATCAAATTGTTCTACCGTGATTTACACGACGGTTCTGCATTATGACAACCGCAGTGGAAACAAACTCAATAACGAGAACCAGAGGAATCACTAGAAATCATCCTTAACCTTAAGGAAATGAAAGACGAAAAGAAAACGAGCGTGCTTGACCAAGGTACGCATGGCAAGCGAGACAGAGGGATGATTTCAGAAAAGAAGCAAAATAAGTGAAGATATTGGCACGGCTCAATCAGATTAAAGGACCCATTTCAAGACTTGGGAGATTTGATATGATTGAGCCATTCCAACATCGTCACAAACTCGACTTACCAGCACCGTTGGGATCGATTGATGCACCGGACACCACGGTTCGCCACGAGTCTCTTTGACAATCTCCGACGGCCATGGTTGTGTGATGAACCTGAGTTGCATAGAAATAATATATGCCTACAGCAGAAAGCGAAGACAATTTATGTAAGCAAAGAGGGAGCCCCCTCCCGCCTTTACGAACTGTGAATGGTTGGGACGTCAAAATCGTCGCCTTGATTCATTGGGAAGACCTGACCAAAGAAAAGGAGGATTAAAATAAATTCCATAATTAGGTCTTGTGGAACTCCTCGGCGGTCGATAACGTGGGGCAACAAGCTCACACAAAAAGGTTCCTTCACCAAATCTTCGCTATCATTCTCGCACCCACAAATTATTCGACGAATTAATCCTTCCTAACCACTCTAACATTTCGATCTTTTTCCCAACACATTTCGTGCACGCTGGGAAAAAGAAACAATCGATTCACCGTAGATGTAAGCGGTAATCGAATCGTGCAACGCTACCTGCACAGACATTCCATCTACACCGACATGTGGACAATCGCTTCGGGAGCTCAAGTCTTATTCGGAGTTCATCGAGATCAATGTACTGCTTAGAAGGGTGATCAAAATCAACCGATACTTTTGAAATGTTGGTCGTGATCTAGCTTTGGGGCCTCTTTTTGCTGATGAGGACCTCGCTATTATTAATGCAACGCGTACACGCCCGTTAATCACTAGAGGTTGGATCGCATTTCAGGAGCCTGCCAAGGAGAGTTGTTGGAAAGCGAACGAAATCGATCACGTCAAGAAAAAGGAATTGAAAATTTGCAAGCAAGTAACCCCCATCAAACAAAATCTGCCGGTACGAGTGTTTGACGGTTCGTGAACTTTCAGTTGCCTGAAGACTTTCCACAAGAATAGGGGGATAATTGTCAATTTACGCTCTTGGCAGTCACTTTCGTCCTCTTCAGCAGAGAAAAAAAGGGCGTCAGCTCAGATGACTCTATCCGACGAAAAGTGAAATAGGATGATGGAGATTTGCTCCCAAATTGGCGCGAGAAAAAGCTAACGCCTGGCCTCGGGTTTTGCCCACTGCCCCCAAAAGATCAGCAAAGCTCTAGAAATCTTTCCCTCGATGGATCTTCTTCTTTAGTTCCCTTCCTCACAATCAATAAGATTTCTCTCTCTCTCTCTCTCTCTGCCATGGCCGCTCACAAGTCAAGGCTCGAGTCACCACGAGTTTGTGGGAAGTAGTAGACAACGTGTATTCGTAGTGGAATCCAAATGGCTTTCACTTGCCAAAAAAAAAGACAGCTCAATTGGGTACAACCACCAAGGAGCACGTACAGACCAAGTACTAGTGTATCCTTGAGAAGGCCCTCCACCAAATGCCAAAACATCCAATCTAATTAATGGGGTTAGCTGAGACTTGATTGGGTTGCCAAAATCAAGTGCAATAATAGAGTTGGCTTTAGCATTAGGAATCTTCACCAACCAACCTTCCATAATCTTGAAAAAGTCAGTCCTGAGTTGTGACCTTCGGGAGAAGTTACGGATGACAATTTTTAACACAGAGGCTCGTGAGGTCGAAGTCTGCTTTGCAAGGTGCAGAAGAAAGAACCATCCAATACTACTACATTTCAACTGGAAAAAAGCGAAAATCTTGGTCTACATACTGGGAAGCAAAATGATGAAACCATACAAACTTTAAGTCGCGAAAACACATGCAGTCTCTCATTAAGTGACCAAGTTTGCAAACATCTTCTGAAGCAGTTACAAGCGAATGAAATTGGCAAGGAGCTCGAAAGGCAAGCTTTACATGTCTCGGAGCAGCTTATTTCCTTGTATGGGATGCCCAGCATAAAACTCAAGTCAAAGTTAACAGTAGATTTTATATGGAAATCCCCAAGGATTTCTTGAACTTCTCAACCTCCAAATACACAGTCGAATAAGGGAGAAACTCTGAGAAGTAGCTGTTACTCAGATCGTTTATCGCAACGGCAAGTTTAGGGATTTCTAACGTCTCTTCATGAGTGAGAGTCCTGACAAACCTTGCAGGATTTCCAGCCCAAAGTTCACCAGTTGGAATTCTCCTTCCTGGGGGAACCACCGACCCAGCTTCAAGTATCGAGTGGGTCTCTACCAAGGAGCCTTCCATTAGAATGGAGTGCTGACCAATAATGCACTCAGGCTCAATTGTGCATGACCGCAAGAGGCTGTATGCACCAACGGTCACGAACCTATCAATAGTTGTCTCTGCTGGCAAACCTGGCAGAAACGAGAGAAGTTGCTGGTCACATAAATTGACAGCGCAAAACACAAACGAGGAGAATTTTGCAGTCCCTTCAGAATTGTCACTAAATCTTAATATAGTAGACAACTGCTAGTAGATGCATAGTAGAGCCAAAACTACATTTTGTTGACGTACCATGACAAAAACCTTATCTAAGAGATTCTCATCCTTCGCTGAAACATCATATCTTACTTACCTTTCATCTATTATTCGTTCTATGAACAGAAACATTAGAAACTGAGCTCATCTCATCAACAAGCTCTAACTTAAAAGCTTGACTAATAAGAAGGTGTAAAGCATGCATACTACAGTACTTGAGGAAGGATAGAAATGGGAATGGAAAAAGGATGGCATGTCAATCAAGAATCAAGACTCATAAAGATACTGCTCAGTATAAATATGTTAGGAACTTATCAGTTCACACACCTTAGAATCTACTGCAAGGCAAACAAGAAATTTGATTAGATTAACAACTCGAACAAATAGAAGAAAACATAACTCTTCACTATGGAGACTCTTCTGTTGGGGAAGAACTAACACCGAAGTGTTTGAAAACCACAGGACTGCTTAATTTATTCGAGAATTTTGACTTTATAACATATCATTCTTAAAAAAGATATATTAACTGTTAGTGAATGGAAAGACACACACACAGAAGCAGGAAAAAAAATTAAAACGGGAATCAGAAATGTAATGGCGTTTGGAGGCGGGTTTGTGAAGAGAGGAACAATGAGAGGAGAAGGTGAAGCTTTCGGAGGATCCTGAAAAGGCTCCAATTTCCAGCAACATCATTGATTGAGCACAAAACCCATACTATGATGCCATCAATTTTTTTATGTGGACGGCCTGGAGTTGGAGGCACCCTGTAGAAAACCCACAGGTATTTCAGAGCCACTGATTTCACTCTGCTCTGCCCCAATTAACTTACAGCAGCCCTCGGCTTCCATTTCTTTTAGCTTCTTTTTCTTTTCCCAGAAAGCGAAAAATCGATTGGAACGCAAGAACGTAATAGACCACGTTTCTCTCCCTCTCTCAAAATATTCACCACATAATATATCGAATGAAGTGAACCATGTTTCGTGGGGAAAAAATCCCAATGATCACCAAAGTGTTATATTAAAACCCACATCATCATTTGAACCTCAAAGTTCACATTACACAATAGATGTCTCAGTATTGTTGTGATTTATAAAAGGACAATTCAGCAAAATAAAAATCAAAGGGATTAATAGAAGAAAGAAGAAACTATGACATGGTTTCACGCAGCATTTCTTTTCAACATCCAAACGACACAAGTAACAACACTGCACAGTGCTGATCAAATGCTTTGAGTAAAAAAGAAGATCGTTGAAGTCCAACGAATTCAGACAGTGCGGAAATTAACAACAAAGATTAGTGAACCGTTGACCCCCAAACACGAGCACATCAACTACAATTCCCTACAGGATCAACCGGCAAATTAGTCCCACGTCAATATCTTGCTATTGATCAAACTAACTTCAGCATAATTTAAGAAGTTACAGGTCCATCTTATCAAACAAACTACATAGGATACATTCGCACCTCGTGAGCTCTAAATCACAAGCTAATCCACTTGTGACAGCTGCCTCCCCAGTAATATCATCAATCCTCTATAAGTAGGAAAAATTCAGCTGCGGATACTAACAAACTTCACGGTCCCTTAGTATTCTCCACAGGCAATTTCCCTCTTCAATAGCTAATGACTTCCTAAAGCACTCCTTAAAGAACATTTCTTTGCACACATTCTTCCAGGTGAAATCATGCAGGTGGAGCAAATAAAGAAAATTAAAATGCTGAAAAAATACAGAGAGATCACACCGATTCCGGAACCCTAACACCCAAAATCACAGTCACAATCACAATCTCCACAAATCCCCAAAAAGCAATACTCTAACCTGTGGGAGAAGACCAAGCGGCGTGAACGACACACCTCTCCTGGACATTGGCGCAGAAACCGACGGTGATCTTGTTGAGGTCGCCCCGGAGGACAGACCCGCTCCAGACGGACGCCCCGTCGTAGACCGTGACCTGGCCCGCGAGGACCACGTTCGGGGCCACGTAGGCGTCGACGGCGACCTTGGGGAGCCACTGCCCCAGCGGGATGATCTTCCTCTGGCCTCTGTAGTCCCATTTCACGCGATCCGGCGCCGGCGACGGCGCGACCGTCTTCGAAGCCTCGGCGGCGAAGCCGCGGCGGAGGGCGCGGTGGCCGTGGTTGGAAACCGCGGCGGCTAGGGCTCTTCTGGAAACGCGAGCTATGGTGGCCATTCCCGATCGAAGAGCGCGCTGGACTGTGCTCTAGAGAGAGAAGCGAGACTCGGCTTCTGACGCAGAGCGAGACGGCGAGACGGAGAGAGAGAGAGAGAAGGAGAGAAGGAAATGGATTTGGGCTTATGGATCTATTGGGCCTACCGTTGTGGGCTCTTGTTGGGTCCACAGTGGTAGATCCAAAAGGAGAAGGAAATGGATTTGGGCTTTGGATCTATTGGGCCTACTGTTGTGGCCTCTTGTTGGGCCCACAGTGGTAGATCCAAAAGAAAATTGGAATCTCTCCTTGTGTTTATATGCTCCTTCCCTCTTCACCACTGGGGTGAAATTGGACCTGAAACTGAGTAAGCTTACTCTGCGTTTAGGTCGAGCTTGACCCCATAATTATTTGAGATCGATTCGTCTGGTTTCGAGTTTAGCTTGGAGCTCGTCAACCCTCCCCTAGACAAACTAGCAAGTCTAATCATCATTCGATTTTTCCTTTAATTATATTTGATAGTTGTCAGAGTAGACAGATACCTCGAGATCACAAAGTATTGAAATTTATTGAACTCGAGTTCATTTACAAGATGATTATGATCAAATGAAATCGAGTTCAAATGTTTCGATTTTTTGGAGTCGAGCGGGAAAGTTAAATACTCAATCAAGCCGAGTCAAGTTCCAGATGTTGATTATTTTATGTTTACTTTCTCCTACGCACTAATGCAGATGGTGCAATTCGGTTTTTATTAGGGAAAAAACTACCAAAAATCTCAAACTTTGCCATGTGTGACACATTTACCCCGAACTTTTTTTGTGACACCGAAAACCCCAAACTTTCTTATTTGTGACACATTTACCGCAATGTACATTATCCATGGGCATTTTCGTCTTTTCCGCTTTTTCTTTTTATTTTTACTTTTTTTTTCCTTTCCAACGGGGCTACCCTCGCCGGCGAGGGCTGCCCTCGCCGGCGTCGGCGAGGGCCGCCTAGCCCGACGCCGACGAGGCTCGCCCTCGCTCGCCCAGGCGAGGGCGGCCCTCGCCCTCCCCAGCCCAGGCGAGGGCAAGCCTCGCCGCCCCAGCCCAGGCGAGGGCGAGCCTCGCCCGACGCCGGCGAGCCTCACCCTTGCCAGATCCAGGCGAGGGCGAGCCTCGTCGGCGTCGAGCGAGGCTCGCCCTCGCTCACCCAGGCGAGGCGGCCCTCGCTCACCGGGGCGAGGGCAGCCCTCGCCCGACGCCGGCGAGGGCAGCCCTCGCCTGGGCGGGGCGAGGGTCCCTCGCCCTCGCCGGAAAGGAAAAAAAAGTAAAAATAAAAAGAAAAAGCGGAAAAGACGAAAATGCCCATGGATAATGTACATTGGGGTAAATGTGTCACAAATAATAAAGTTTGGGGTTTTCGGTGTCAAAAAAAAAAGTTCAGGATAAATGTGTTACACGAGGCAAAGTTTGGGGTTTTTGGTGGTTTTTTCCCTTTTTATTATTCATTATTTTTATTTTTTATTTTCTTAGGAAAATGACACAACTAGTCCATTAACTTTGGCTCGATGTGTAATGTGATCCATGAATTTTTAATTTGTTCAATGTGGTTCCTGAAGTTTAACCCAATATGCAATGTGATCCTTAAACTTTTAATCTGTTCAATGTTTTTCTTTAAACTTTTGATAATTGTTAATGTTTAATGTAGTCCTTCCATAAATTCAAATTCATGGACTATATTAAACACTTTTATATAGTTCAAGGACTACATCGAACATATACCAAAAAATCATAAATCATATTGAACAAATTAAAAGTGTAATGACCACATTATACATTGAGTTAAAGTTGAGTAATTGTTTGTATCGTTAACCCTTTTTTTTCTCCACTCATCTCTTCTTCAACCCGTAAACTGTGCACATTCATGTTTTTGACATCACACACCATAATACCCCAACCTCCATCTACTATCAACTTCTTCAAGCGTTAAGCCATGAACAACCTATGCTCCACCGTCACCACCATCCGTCACCGGAACACCACCGTCGGCCACCACATTTGGCCGCCACCATCAATCACCAGCAACTCAACATTCACTTTCACCTAGAAATGCACAGATATTGCGTAGAAGTACAAACCAATTCAAATGCCAATACAGATTAACATTCAGGCCAACGACTTCAAGCCGTTTCCTTGCCGATGATTGCCACGATCACCATCCGCGATCACTGGAGATCACACAAACACAGCTCAAAGGAAACATCGATTCAGCAATATGCTCGACAATTGTGAAATACATCAAAGATCATTTCCCTTAATAGCTAACGAAACGACTACTCACATCTAACACTTGAATACCTGTTCAGATTGAACAATGACAGGAACTAATCTATAACTAGGCCTTAAGGGGGATATTCACAAACAATTTACTTGCGTTCAGTGAAGGAGTGTGTTGCGACCTTCCCATATGTGAACCACCAAAGGAAAGGTAATGGATTACGAAGCGTACACTTAATGCGAACTCTTCCAAATTCTTACATGTAACGCAAACTCTCCCAAACTCTTATCAATCGTGACTTTGGGGTTTTAATTTAATCAATTGAACACGCAATTTAATTCATTTTGAACTCGCCACTTATCCATTATGGGTCGATTTGAAACCAAAGTAAAATGTGGGAGAACATTTTATTTCAACAAACTAGAGAGATCATAGATATGGGGACTTGATTACATTAAATAAATATAAGGCTCTTTTAACACCTCTTCTTTTTATGTTAAAAAAATATTTTGCAAGCAGGCTTGACCAATTTTAATCCTAAACCACTGACTTCTGAAAGATGACTATGCGGGTGTGACATCCGGATCATTACTCAGTAGACCCATGTGCCTTGAATACTTAGCCATTCAATTGACGAATAATGAAGTTGTATCGTGCGTGGACAAACTTGACAACCTAGGTCGATAAATACTTTAGTCGATCGGGTTTGAATTTCCGCACTAAGTTATGAGTATATTGAACGAGCTCGATGTTCAATCACATACGAAACTAGAACGCGGAAAGTGCCAACGTTTTGTGACCCGACACCAATTCTCTTCCATGGCCATTCCTTCTCTTTCTAGCTCATCCCCACCGCGCCACCTAGCCCGTCCCGGCCCAATGCGCCACCTAGCGACACCCGCACCACCTGGCTGCGCCACACCCTCCATTTGGCGCACCAAATTGCTTCAAAATTATAATCCATGCTGCTGAGGGGAATAAGAAGATAAAACCAGCAATGTCATTCTTCTTCCTCCTTTTTCCAGTTTCCGCAGCCTCCCTCCGTTCTCACTCTCTTCCTTTTTCCCGCGATACCGCGATCTCATGCCGTTCCATCCCGCCGGCGACGCCTTGTGCAGCCAGCCCTCGCGCCGTTCCGTGTCTCGCATCGTTTCATTCGTGCGGCAGCTCAATACTCTGCTCGTCTCGGATCGCGGGAGGCCAGCCAGTAACCGGACCCTTTTTCAACTCCGCCAAGCGTTGCAAGCCACTTTTGGGAGTTTCAGGCAAGTGAATGTCTTCTAGTCTAGGCTGTGTTGATCGGTTATTGCTCGGCGAGGTTGATTTTCTCCGATTTCCGCGGTTTCCGTTGTCTTTCGTGCACGTTCGTGTTAATCGGCGATTGCGGAGGACATGTATAGCTAGAATTTTTGAGTTCATGGTTTATTTAGTTCTTGAATGTGTTGTTGAGGTGCTGACTGCTGAAATGCGTGCGTGCTCGAGGTTGAATGACACCAAAGCAGGGCCGAATCCGTAGACGTTGTGGAAGTCAGATCCGGTCTCGGATTGACCCACGGTTTTTGCCAATTTTATACGATATTGTGTGGTACGAATTTCTTAGGGCTTCCTTCACGAAAGTTACACCTTATTCTTTGTTCTATAACATAATTTAATTCTGGATTTTTGGGACTCCATATGACTATATTATATTTGATAAACACACGATTTTAAGTCAGTTTTTTTAGAAGACCGGTACTGACCTTTACACGATTATGATTTTCTAAAGAATTTTTGACAAGGAATTTGGACAAGTGTTCTTCATGAAAGTTGTAGATTACCCCTTAAAATACAACATATAAATTTTCCATGATTTTTAGAGCTCACTCAACCTGTGATACGTCTACCTTTCTTTCCGTTTGAGTTCTGGAATTAAACTACTGTTTTGACCCGGTTTGTCCGAATTGTTGGGAATTGTATAAGCTAAACTGGGTTTTGAGTTTTTCACAAGAAATGTTCCTCTGGATCTTGCCTACGTTGTGTTAAAATTTCATAATTTTTGAAGCTGATTTACTTAGGTAATGATAGCGACTTCCGAAGGCGTACAAACTGCCTTTATGGGGCAATTTTGGGATTCTGGATGCAATTCCGTTTCGTAACTTGTCTTTTAAGATTTGTATTGCTGACTAACCAGTTTTATACCATTTCTATGATTTATAAGTGGATGAAGGTTGGTCAGTTCTGAACTTGAGTTTTTTTCTTTGCATTAGCAAAGTGAACGATATTTTAGACTAAAATATTGAATTGTTGCACCATGAGTATGACTGTTCCGTCGGTCCCCATGACGATGATGCCCCAGGAGTGAGGATGCCTGGAGGGGTAATTGGGTTTCTCCGGATGCCTGGGGGGTAACTGGGGTTCTAGATGACCTCACGATCTGAGAGGGGTGCGAGATACCTGAGGGGGTAGCTAGGTTCTCTAGAATGTCTAGGGGTGTAACACGGTTCCCTAGATATCCTCGCGATTCTATGTGGGTGCGAGGTGCCTGGGGTGTAATGGGGTTTCCTGAAAGATGGTGCCAGCTAAGTATTGAGTCAAAAGTGATTGTTAGTATTGCTACGATTCAATTGCGTTACTAGTTTACAGACTCCAAGATGTCTTTGTTTTTATACCAACTTACTACTTTGGTTTTGAAGAAGGTATAAGACAAGTTGATATTAAGAGTGATTTCATTTATTGTATGTTTGGAATTTCCTCGCATGTGCAGTGATAGGTTTACATAGTATAGAGTAGTAGACATTTTTACTTGCTGAGTTTATGCTCATTGATTGTTGACTATCCTCTTTCAAATTTGTAGCTATGCCGATCTTGCCTGCCTCCACCTTGATTAGCTATGGTGCCCCTGTCGATTTCTCTAGTCATATTACTGAGCTTGTGGATCTTGATTTCCCAGAGGATGGTGGAGTAGCATTTTTGGAGACCAGGTAATGATTTTTTGACATATTGTGGATGATGGATAGGTGATGTTGTACATAGGTGTTTACAGGTTGAGAAAATATGACTGATGGAGCTTTTGGTGTAATCAGGGGCGGCAAGACCCTTTTTATTTTCCCCAATGTACCCCAACCTATGTCGCCTGAGTACATAAATAAGAAATGAAAATGTGATCACCATGTTTATATTTTTCGCGTGTGTCCCTCTAAATTTTACATGTCTCAGGTTGTTCTTTGATTTTACACGCTTCCGCATGCATAGAAAGTGAAAGAATACATTAACATTCAATAATCAAAGCTTATAAATAAATTGTTAGAAATGATTTGAAGAACCTTGATGCACTAAGTAAACCAAAAGCTCCATTATGTCCAACACATAAAAGATTTTGCAAATTTTTATTTTGTAAAGGGCAAGAAAGTGGAAAAATTGAAAAAAAAATCGAAGTAATTCAAATCAAAGTTGGTAACCCCATAGTAGATGGTAATTTAATGGAGAGAAGATTGGTGAGATACACTAATTTAGGCTGGTAATCTCTAAAAAGGTTAGTATGTAAGAAGTTGATAATCTAGGTAAATAAAAATCAATTAGAAAAATTAGAAATTAAAAGAATATATAATTAACATTGGATAGCAACTATACGATTTGGTAATCCAGGATTAGTTGGTAATTTAATTTAACAAAAATCAGTTAAATCACTCCAATTTAGGCAGGTGATTTCATTGTAAGTTATACAGATAAAAGCTGGTAAGTTGGTATAAAAATAGTTAAGGTGCAAATCAACAAACAAATTGGTATTTCCAAAAAATGAAATAAAGTTATGAACAAGTTACTTCCAAAGATTTATTGGTCATTTTCCTATCAACAATTGTTTGACACTAACCAAACACTTATTGAACCGGCACGGGAAAAATGTTTTTGGTACCAAGCGATAGAATGAATTTATTTGCCTCGGCGAAATCACTGAGAAAAAGTTCAGATACTACGATCATCCATTACGCAGGAGACGAAGTCCATATCTCACAATTAATCCCCAAGCTATTCATGATATCCTTAATTTTGTGGCCATATGCATGTATTCGAAGAAGATCCTTCTCCTTCCCTTTTTTCTGGAAGAAAATGAGTGACTTTGCACGCTCCATCCTTCGTCCCGTCGCCTATCGGCTTCAGCTGTGTACCCAGCAAATCTTACAAGTAAACCAGATATAGAGATGAGGATCGGCATCTTCCTCGTTCGATAGAGAATTGGTAGTTGAACCCATGCTGGTCAGCTGGACAAATTCGGGCCGTTGACGAAATCAGGATAAATAACAATACCTATTATTGGTAGAAGTTTGCTTATATGTCTGGACTTCTGTTGAGTCCATATTACATTTCTCACGCACATACACAGCATATGAACGAAAAGCAGTCCTAGCTTTGATACACGTTCTCAACCCTATGTAATCAGGAAAAACCACCGCCTGTTTTAACACCCACCCACCACACCAGTACTTCAGTGTCCGCCATTTACTATGTAGGAAGATCCATCCTGAGGAACCCTGCAGTTTGACAAATATTCAATGGATCACTCTTTCACGGTTCAAAAGCAGGCATAGGACTAGACAACTATCACTCTGAAGCGAGCATCTTTAGCTTCTGTTAGTTTTAGACCTAGAATTTTGCAGATCACTCGAGAGCTGCTTATATGAACCATTCAATGAGTTGTCGAGGGACATTGGATTATCAAAATACCCACGTTTGGGAAAACCAATATCTGCCATGTATGAAAATGACGTACCTTTGGTCTGAGTTACAAAAGTGATCTACAAAAACTCCAGGCCTAACACCGACGTCGCACATCTCATGGTACTTGACCTTGGAATGATAGAAAATATATATGCCAATCATGATTAGTGCAGTGTTGTGAATTGCCAAGCTATGCATCTTCCAAGTTATGTATATACAAGTACAAGTTTGGAAAGATCTTACTGTTTTCAGGAGACGAGCGTTTTCCTCTTGCAGGACTCTGAGCTGAAGAAATTAAGTGACCATCATGTTGCGTATGCACAAAGGTCTAATTGCATGTCCTCGACTTTTATATAGCAGCATCCACTACTTTTAGCAACAATATAGATTGTGGAATGTTTGTTCTTATGAACTTTTGATAAAACGTTTAATGATATGATAGGCCTCTAAAAACGTATGCCCTATGCCGCAATTAATTCATCTTAAATCCTTTTCAAAGACCAAAAGGTTGAGCATCAACGTGCTGTACAATGCAGATTCGTCACGATATGTACGTTCTTGAATTGCTAATAATTAGTAAATGTTTGCCTTTCGGAGTATTGAGGCTTTCTGTTTTACATTATTCATAGAACAAAATGCCAAAACGCGGCACAAGATACAGGCTTTGGATAATGTTTCAGGAGGTGGTTTCATGTGCATTTAGATCTAAACAAGCTAGGAGGCCTATAATACACGAGACATCTACTATCTACTGAGTATGAGTCAAATAGAAGACTTTAGTAAAGCGTATTCAAGATGTTGCATCGACCCTCAAAGTGAAATCTGACTCAATATGGAGTCTGGATAATCAAGCAAAAAACACCATGAGAGTTTGGTTTAATAGAGGAAACTTACGTTCCTCGTCAGCAGGTTTACATGCTCCGAAATGATGCGTCTCTGTCCATTGCAACCGTATGCTCAGTCAGAATAGGACAGTAATGAAGTTAGTGAACATATACTGTGCTAATACATGTCTAAGTCATCTGTTCCAGAGTCTTACAAAGATCCATATTGTTAAGGCCAACTACTACTTGCACTGGGATAGTCTTTTCGACTAAACCTTAAGAGGGAAAGAAAAATGACACCTCTGAGAAAATATTTGTAAGGATGAATAAATTGTGATCAACGATCATCGTGCTATTATATATGCATTCTTGAGATTTTTTTTTTGGTAAAGGTAAAAAATGTATTACTTTTCAATCACCAAATACAAACTAGAGCCAAAACCAACCTCAGACCCAATTAGGACATGTAAATGTCCAGACAAGACAAAAGGGGGCAGTCAAGTACAAACGGATGCATTCTTGAGATTTTAGTCTGCATCAAAGTCAAGAATTAATTAATCAGTAACATTCACCTTCTTGGAGTGGATGCGTTCGACACCGGTCTTCAGCTGTCTCTCGAGTTGTCTCAGCTCTTTCATGCTCAACATCGAAAGATCTTCTCCAGACAAGTGCCTGCATACATGAGCAGTGCGCGTCTTATTTAGTCAATTGCGATCCTTTAGAAACTTTTAAGTTTTTTCATTTCCATCAAAAAAGAACTCGCTTCCACCTACTTGAGTTGTGTTTCCATGGTTTCAATCCCTCTTGTCAACTCGTGAATTTCAGCCCTCCAAAACTGTATATATTGCATCAACAGACTTATAAGTATGTCCCCAGAGTACAATAACAAAATATCGCTGCATAGAATTTTTAGGGTTCGTCGTGCTGTGCCTAGTGAATCGATCTCCTTCTTCCTTTGGCTGAATATCAAGTGATAGTTAATCTCAACTAGCTCGATTAATTAAGAACTGTAGGCGAAGATGTATTTTAATCGCTTAGCAGCAAAGCGTTAACCATACACGTACTCTGCAAATTATAATAAGATGATAACGAAACATCTATCTCAACTCTTTTTCTTTTGAGAGATCATCATATATTTTATGGTGTGAAGTAGAACAAATAACAAGATTTCTACTTTCCTGAATTTGATTATAGAGAGTCTAAAGGAGAGAGAGATTAAAGATTTAGATTTCATGGCGACAAATCAAGTTCCATATTAAGACAGATTAAAGGATAGATCTCAATCACCTCGATGCTTCGGCATCCCTGGCTGTGTGATGATTGCGGGACTCCTAATTCGTCTCGGTACTTGACAACAGTCCTATCCATGCTGCGAATTCACCCCGTTAAAGTAGCAAAACGATTGTCATATAAATGCGTACACGCGCATATGGAAGGAACAAAAGCATGTGCGAATGGAAAATAGAAAAGGTAGCTGATAACTAAATAGATCGATTATATTAGTGTGATTACTCATGGCTGGCGAATTGACAGCATTTCCCAGAAGAAGAGAAGATGACAAGGGCGATTTCGGCATCGCAGAGGACAGAGAGCTCGAAAGCCTTCTTGAGAAGCCCGTTTCGCCGTTTGGAGAATGTCACTTGCCTGCTTGATGCCTTCTCTATTCTCTTCAGTTCTACTTTCCCTCTCCCCATTTTTCTGGGCTCAGATCAGATCTTGCAACCCAACAAACCAAACCAACAACAAAAAAGACAGTTTTAAATTGATCAGACGAGACTCGTATCTTTCTTTCTTCGGATATGGTATTGTGGGATGGAAACTTACCGGGATAAAAAAAAAAAGGTGTGCCGATGCAAGCTGGTGAATATGGTAAGAATGACCTGCCATTTCTACTTGCACATATAAATAAAGCCGGACACCGCTGGAACATGCATGAGAGAATAGGAGATTGGGGCATTTGATGGTACGGATGACGCAGGTGGCACGACGTCAACGATATGTCTCCTTCGTCTTTTTCTCATTAGGTTTGATCGGACAATTTCGCACAAAATCGTCTTTTTCAATCCACCCCCACCGTACTCTGAAGAAAGGAACCAATATTCTCTTCAGACTTTGGTTCGTATACCAATTTCATCTGCCCCACCCTTAAAGCCTCCGATCTGCTCTTTGAATATTGTTATTAGACTTCGAGTAACGATGATGCTCAATTGTTCTCGTAAGATGCTTTCGTAACGCAATGGTATCATCTCTCAAGGTGGCCATATAAAAAAAGGTAACGAATTTCTTAAATAATTGCGATTATATAATTATGGGATAGTAACACAGATGATATCTCAACTTTAGCTTAAAATACAATATAACCCATGAATTGTAGTTTGATGTGTAATATGATTCCTGAACTTTTAACCTGTTCAATTTGTTGTCCTTAGACTTTTGACATATATTCAATTTAGTTTATAAACTATGTGAAAATATTTATTATTGTCCCTGAACTTGAATTAATGGAAGGACGGCATTAAACATTTTCATATAATTCAAAGACTAAGCTAAACATTGACCACATTGAGCAAATTGAAAATTCATGAATCACATTGCATATTGAGCTAAAGTTCTAATATCACATTGAAAAAATTAAAATTTCAGAAACTACATTGCTTATTGGGTCAAAGTTCAGAGACCATTTATGTCATTATCTCTATAATTAACAAGACATGACAAACAAACTAGGGTTGATACTACGAAAAACTCCAAATTGTTGCACTTGTCACAAATTTACCATCAGTTTGTTTTCGTTAAATTTTACTGTCAAATTGCTTTGTCAAATAACACGCGGCAGTTAATTGATGTACTAATTTGAAATGGTAGCTTCCTTTGCTTTTGATTATCCCACATTATTTGAGACGCCCTCGCTTTTTCGCTTCATTTATGAGTTTACATTATTAGTGAAGAAAAAAGTGTTGGGATCATGCTTATGAATTTGGGACGAACCTAGTGTAAAGTTGGATTGTGCCTTCTCCATATGCGAAATGTATGCGACGCCCAGAACATTTCCTTTTACCGAATTTCTTCTTTTTGCCTGATAATTCTAACTTTCGCTCAACCTATTTTCTCTCTTCGTCTCACGGGCTTTGCATATCTGCTATACCCACTATATCCGAATAAGTCGGAAGGTCCGTTGAATCATGGGCATATCCGTGTTCTACCTTGTGCACTCGCGGAAATTATCCTTGAGAATAATATTTTACAAGCTATCGTAAATAAAAAAGAAGGAATTTTTAATTGTCCAAGCAATTGAACTACAATTTCAGCCCTAAAACAAATTCATGAATGAGCTTGTAGTAGCGAAGGAAGAGGAACAACAATCACTACCGAAACCCTAACCTAGTCCAAGTCTCATAGGGAATCCTTGAAGCTGCACGTATTGCAGGTTTCCTAGCAAAAGACCGAGAAATTGAGAACCTGGAAATTGAAAAGAAGGGTCAAGTGTTGGCAGCTGTATGATGTCTAGGATGACGAAAATTGAAAAAACGACAAGCCAGAATGTTCCTGTCCGTAGATCTGCTTGAGAAACTATAATATGCATATATATTGTGTCACGCATTTTTTTTTCAAGGCACTCTTTGTGGTATTTAAGACGCGGAAAACAGACGGCACACTATGTGTTAACCACTTTGTACTAATGTATATCAATTTGTGATTTTTTGTGATATTAATCCAATTTAACGGAAACTAATGAAAAATAAATTTGTGATAAATGTACTAATTAGGGATTGTTAATGCTTAAAATATTAGTTTGAGGTAAATTTATTATAAATATACCAGTTTAGAGTTTTTAATAATTAAAAAATTAATTTAAAATAAAATTATTATAAATATATTAATTTGAGATTTTTCGTAATATTAACACGATAATTTATGCTTCAAGTAATAATCCAAAGACTGTATACCGGTGAGAATAGATTGTTGAATTAAACTTGTTTGATGCGGCATTTTTAATTGCTGAAATGTTACATGTTGTCCCAAGTCGACACGTCAAACTTAGCTCCACGAGGAGATTCTAGCAAAGCCCATGAAAGGCCGACGCGTGCGCCTTGAGGTGACCCTTACTCGGGGAGCAAAAATCAAAAGGTTCCTAAAGTCCATCATGTTCAAGTTGAATACGAAGGTGAAACGAATCTGCCCACTAAGTTTCGTTCTGCCTTTGCGAGGGCGAGAAGATCGAGCTCACATGGTGACCCACCTCCTCGGACATCGAACTCCCTTCATCACATGATACGGCACGACATGATTATGATGCAAGCCAATCTTCTGTCAGGGATATGAGGACTTGGCGGTGTTCCTTGCACTGCTTGAGATGATCAATAGAACGATGATGTTCTCACCTCGAGTTCAAACGTCTGGCTTGTTGCTGCTGAGGAAATCCATGTTATTGCCTTGGGAGTTGACAGGTACGTCAAAGATGAAGAAGGATCAGTATGCCTTGGATGTATAAGGGACATGTAACAGATCCTCAAATATCCTGAATGTCTGCATCATTGTGCAATGGAACCTGCACTGCAGTGAGAGAGTTTACAAACCAGCATTCTAGGGCAAAATTTTGATTTCTTATAATGGAATGCTAAGATACATTCTTCAAAAACCATCTTTTGATCACACAACTACTTTTTTAGATCGCAAACATGATAACAAATTATCGATAAGCATGTTACAATCTTGTTGATAGATGTCGGTCCGCGCTTGGCCACATATCGGACACTCAGGGCCACTCGAGCACTCACAATCTTTTTTCGAACAATGGTGAGCGAGCTGCTTTAATTTTGTCTCTCGAATCCAAATGCGATCAATCCCTCTGTCGAGGTGACATTTGCTCAGATTTGATTAGCCAATCTCTTTTGTCCCTCATATATTCTGAGTTGACATCATCAAATGATGCTTTCTATATACATTCTCCTCCTCCTGACTTTTACTTTCCTTGTGGAGTTGATATGCAGGCAAGGAGCAATCGACACGCTGCATCTCTTTGCCGAGGAAAATTCAGGGGCTCGTGGAAAAGCAGCGCCACTTTCTGCGGAATCAAAGCATGGGCATCAACGTGTCGTCCTAGTGGGGGCAAAGCTCTTTTGACGGGTCTTCTTGTTAGATTATGATTTGAATTTGAATCGTTTACGGAACGTAACTCATTTAAGTAAATTTTCATATTTAACCTTGAAGATATATATTTTTTGTTAGAGAATATTTAAAATTGTCCACAAAAAAAATCCTTCTTGTGATACGTACAGTGGACATCTTTGTCCTGAAGTTGGGCGGTCAACAAAAGGAGTTAAATCCTTTGACTCCTTGAAGCTGCAGAGAAAACCTTGTGGGCCTAGGGGCAATAGAAGGAAAGAAAGTTAAGGGGCTAGCTCTTGCTTCTTGTGAAACCCGTCCAAAAGAAGAGTTCTTTTCTGTGGATTTAAGCCGCCGCGCAATCCGAGAGCCGCACAAAGCCGCATAGTGCCGAAGACAAGCCGCGCCAAGAAGAAAAGAAAAGAACGTCAGAGGCACGTTCCTGTTACGAGCCATACGTAAGCATTTTGCTTTGGGTTTCAACACGCGGTGATTTATACCATGAATTTATTTCATCCAATTGAGTTGTTGGTTCATAAACACTTTAGATTTTAGCTTAAATTTAGGTGTGATAAACACTTAAGCGTTTTAACGATTTGTAACTCTGATTCTCCGATTATTATAGATTATTTGTTGTCGACCCTTCCCGTGGATGTAAGTACCGACATTCTAACCGAATCACATAAATCTCTGGTGTACTTTATCATTCTTTGTTTATTTTTCTGGTATTTTTGCATTGACTTAATTTACAAGATCATGTCGCTTCTGCATTATATTCCAATAATTGTTATTAGAGCTTGAGGGTTGGATTTTCTGGATTGTGATTTGGGGCTTTTGCTTGTCTGATTATTATTTGGAAATACTGCTATTGCAATTATATTTGGAGCGAAAGTTGAGATTGAGAAGTTTAACGAGAGAAACAACTTTGGGTTATGGAGCATCAAGATGCATGTTCTATTGACAACCCAGTGTTTAGCCAAGGCATTAGATGGCGAAGATGGGCTGCTCGTTATAATGAAAGCGGCTAACAGGGTAGAGCTAATGGAGAAAGCAAAGAGTATAATGCTGTTGAATTTATCGGATGAGGTGTTAGTCGAGGTGGCTGGAGAGAAGGATGCCGCAGCGTTGTTGTAACATCCCCAAATTTGGACCCCAAATGGAACCGAGATGATTGAAGGAAAAGGCATTGGAAATGATGTGTGGACCAATCTGAGGGTCGATCATGGATTGGTCAGTATAGACGGAACAATATCTAAATGATTAGTCGTGGTTCGATCGAAAGATCGTTCATGAATTGGCTAAGGGATCGCCAATGAAATGACTTCCTGATCATGTAAGTCGATTAGAGTGATTTGACTATGGATTGACCATTCAACCATAAGGGTCGGCCGTGGAATGATCCCGGGCAACCGTGAATCGACGTCGTGCGGGCATGTGTCAGTCCTGGGTGATTTCGCTCGGCCATGCACTGGTCACAAGCGTCCATGGACTGACTTTGTGGTACTCAATTCCATATGGTTACATGACAACCGAGGGTCGACCATTGCGTTGAATTGAGTAGGCCATGGACAGGCCATGAGCCAGGTCTTGCGCCTGGCCATGGACCAGCTGTGTGCCCGTCAATCAGGCCACGGGCCAACCTTGTACTTATTCATGTGCTGGCCATTGTGCCCTACCTTTATGCCAAGCTTTGTGCCCATAGGTTCCACTCCCAACCCAGTTTTGTGCCCGCCAGACTTGGCCATAAGTCGTGCATTATGCTGTTCATGAGCCAATGCGTACGTCCGATCCATGAATCGATCCATCGTCCATGCGTCTCATCCATATGCACGGCACGCTGCTCGTGTGGTTTCACTTTGCGTCGGCACGCCATTCATGTGGCCCGATGTTGTGCCCATGCACTCGGCTTAGTGCCCATGCAACAGGCCCGAACTGGTCATGAGTCCGGTTTTGTGCCCGAGTGGCTTGGCCCTATACCAGGCCCTGCACCCGATCAGTCTTGATCGACCAGGCCATGTGCCAAGATGATTTTGTTGATTCAGCCTTGTGCTATTCAACTTGGTCTTCGACTCAATTATGTCCAAGTATATTATGACATATTTTTACATCGAACCTCGATTCCAAATGAGAGGGTTGATCATTTGTGGCATTATAACATCCCTAATGACCATTGTTTCTCACCAAGCCAAGTTTAGTAAGAATTTGGATGATCAAGAAGACATGCCATTAGAACTAAGTAAGGATTCCAATTTTGAGTATTTCTTGATGTGGCTGCATAGTACAGCCAATAATGCTTAGTGGGGTAAGAAGACAAATTGACTTAATAGTTATATTATTGCCAACTTCTTGGACAAGTTGGTCAATAATGAAGACCAACCCCAATAATAGAGCCTTGGCACTAATAATGGAGTTGTCTTGCTTGAGCTAATAATTGTGAGACTAGGTAGTGATTCACGCCCAAAGAGAGAGATTCATGAACAAGAGATAAATAAGACAACTTCTTTAGCAAGTTATCAATAATAAGGCTTATCTTGCAAGAAGACCAATGATAGAGGTCAAGCTAGGTGTCCCTTGATTAGTGAAGAAGAAGATGACTCACCCTAGCAATTATTGACTGTCTTGAAGACAAGGACAAGAAGCTTACGCCCAAGGAGTTCTCCACATGAGAAATGAGGGCCAAGGTAAGTCTAGTCAATGTGAAACTAATAATGGAGCTTATCCAAGAAGTCACCAATAATAGAGAGATGGACAATAATCGGAGTATCTTGAGGAAGATACTACTAAATTTGTGTTTTGAAGACCAAGACAAATGAAGTACACGCCCAAGTCAAGAAAGGACGTTCATGCCACTACAAAAAAAGTTGATTTTAGCCACGAATTTTGCCACGAAAAATTTGGCAAAATTCGTCGCTAAACGAATTTGCGATGAAATTAGCGACGGAAAAAAATTCGTCGCTAATAGGCTGTCGCAAAATTTTGCGACGGAAAATTTCAATTTTCGTCGCTAATTTGCGACGAAAAAAAATTCGTTGCTAATTATTCGTGGCAAAATTCGTGGCAAATTTGTCACGAAAAAAAATTTGTCGCAAAATTCGTCGCTAATTATTCGTGGCAAAATTCGTGGCTAATTTGTCACGAAAAAAAATTCGTCGCAAAATTCGTCGCTAATTATTCATGACGAAATTCGTGGCTAATTTGTCACGAAAAAAAATTCGTCGCTAATTATTTGTGGCTAATTTGTCACAAAACAAAATTCGTCGGTAATTATTCATGGAAAAATTCGTGACTAATTTGCCACGAATTGTATTCGTGGCAAAATTCGTCGCTAATTTGCCACGAATATATTCGTGGCAAAATTCGTCGCTAATTTGCCACAAATTTTATTCGTGGCAAAATTCGTATTCATGGCAAAATTCGTCGCTATTTTTTTCAAAATTGTTTTTGTTGATCGCCGAATTTTAGCCACTAATCCGTGGCAAAAAAAATTCGTGGCTAAAATCCGTGGCAAATTTGCCACGGATTTTAGCCACTAATTTCATGAAAAATGAATTTTTGGCATTTTTTATGAAATTCGTGGCTAAAATCCGTGGCAAATTTGCCACGGATTTTAGCTACGAATTTCATAAAAATATGAACGTGGGCATGTGTGTGGGTATTTTTTAAAATTCGTGGCTAAAATCCGTAGCAAATTTGCCACGGATTTTAGCCACAAATTTCATAAAAATATGAACGTGGGCATGTGTGTGGGCATTTTTTAAAATTCGTGGCTAAAATCCGTGGCAAATTTGCCACGGATTTTAGCCACGAATTTCATGAAAAATGAATTTTTGGCATTTTTAATGAAATTCGTGGCTAAAATCCGTGGCAAAATTGCGACGGATTTTAGCCACGAATTTCATAAAAAAATGGACGATAGGCATGTGTATGGACATTTTTTAAAATTCGTGGCAAATTTGCTACGGATTTTAGCCACGAATTTCATAAAAATACGAACGTGGGCATGTGTATGGGCATTTTTTAAATTTCATGGCTAAAATCCATGGCAAATTTTTTTAAAATTTCATGGCTAAAATCCGTGGCAAATTTGCCATGGATTTTATCTACGAATTTTATTCGCCACGGATTTTAGCCGCGAATTTGCCACAGATTTTAGCCACGAATTTCTTAAAAAATGAATGTACGCATGTGTATGGGCATGGGCATTTTTTAAAATTCGTGGTGCCACGGATTTTAGCCATGGATTTTGAAAAAATGAATTGTGGGAAGTTTTATGAAATCCGTGGCAAATTTGCCACGGATTTCATGAAAAAATTGCTTAGGCATGTTTGTGGCCATTTTTTTAAAATTCGTGGCAAAATCCGTGGCAAATTTGCCACGGAGTTTATCACGAATTTCATAAAAAATGAATCGTGCAATTGTTTATGAAATTTGTTGATAAATCCGTCGCAAATTTGCCACTAATTTCATTTCTACTAGCCCACACATGCCTAATTCATTTTTTTTCCCAACAATAACGTTTAATTAACAATAATAGCAATAATAACAACAACAACAATACTAATAATTACGACAACAACAACAATAATAAATATGACAATAACAATAAACTCTTGTCATAATAATAATAATAATAATTACGACATAATTAGTAAAAAATCTCAAAAATCTAAATCTTCATCTTCACCTTCGTCTTCATCTTGATCTTGATCTTCTTTTTGATCATTATCGTCATCATCATCCTCATCATCCTCTATCTCAAAATCAGATTTTGCAACACCTTCTAAATTTGATTCTCGAATTTCGGTTAGATCTACATATATCATTGTTCCACATGGATCTCGTAGAGTAGGAATGTTATATTCCTCAGTTTGAACCGCGTTACAAACTTTCTCTTGTTGATATGCTGTATTCTTCCAGCGTTCCTCGATTTTTCTTCGTGCCTTGTTTTTACATACAACTCACTAATCAGTTTTGTCACGTTTCAAACTAGGATATGATGCATAATATACTTGAATTGCTTGTTGTGCCAACACAAATGGTTCATATTTCATATACCTTTTCTTGTGATTTATTTCAATCAAATTAAACTTCGTTTGCACCTTCATTCCTTTGACGGAGTCGAATCACATGCACTTAAATAACACAACTCGCATTAATGGTCCGGGGTACTCTATCTCGATGATTTCATCCAAGAAGCCATAAAAATTATCTTTTGAACTATCACAATTGAATGACCGAACACACACACCACTATTCATTGTGACTTTTCCCATTCCATATTCTTGAGTGTGAAAATTATATCCGTTTATGAAATATGCTGGTCAAGTTCGTATGCTTGACCGGGACCCCATGATAGATAATATAATAATCCTTGCTCTTCAACTTGATCATGATTACTGTGAACCTAAGATCGCACACGCAAAGTCAATAATATATATTTAAATGATGTATAAAATATTAATAACTTCGTTTTGGTTTATAGACAACTTACATATGTTTTGAACCATGCTGCAAATTGTTCATCGTACAAACGGTCAAACACATTTGGTGGTAGTTCATACATTGAATTTTGAAAAATCCTATTAACAATTTACATTTATATATTAGTAAATATTTGACACGCAATACATATTTTTGCAAATATACACTTACTAGAAGTATGGCTCCACTTCTGGACAGTTCAGTAAAATATATGTATGGGCTGCCTGTCGTTCTTCACCTGTTAAGCAACAAAACTTACATGCGCCGCTTGGTCGATCGAGATAATTGAAAATAGAGAATGATTTGCAATTGGGATCAATGGGATCCTTATCATTTCTTCCTGCTCTCCACCTCTTGCATTGCACGTGCAGCTCAAAATAGTATGATGCAAATGTTATCACTTCTTCCACAATATATGCATTACAAATTGAAGCTTCAATACATGCCTTATTCTTCACTTTTTTCTTCAAATGATATAAGAACCTTGTTGCAATAGAAAGAAGTTTACCAAAACATAATATATAATAAAGTATTTTGAAATTTATTCTGAAAAATTTTTTACCTCTCAAATGGATACATCCATCGAAATTGGACGGGACCTGCAACTTTGGCCTCATAAGGCAAGTGAACCAAGAGATGCTCCATTGAATTAAAAAACGATGGAGAAAATATCCTTTCTAAATTGCAAAGAATAATTGGAATGTCTCTATCCAGTTTCTCCATGTGTGATGCTTTTAATACTGTTGAGCAAATATCATGAAGGAAATTACATCGCAAAATTAGCGATGAAAAAAAATCATTCGCTAACTCCGTCGCAAATTAGCAACGAATAATTTTTCGTCGCAAATTCCGTTGCAAATTAGTGACGGATTTTTTTCGTGGCAAATTCCATCGCAAATTAGCGACGACATTTTTTTTCGTTGCAAATTAGCAACGGAAAAATAATTCGTTGCAAATTCCGTCGCAAATTTGCCATGAATTCTTTTTCGTGGCAAATTCCATCGCAAATTTGCCACGAATTTTTTTTCGTGATAAATTCCGTCGCAAATTAGCCACGAATTTTTTTTCGTGGCAAATTCCGTCGCAAATTAGCGACGACATTTTTTTTCGTCGCAAATTCGCAACGGAAAAAAATTCGTCGCTAATTTCGTTGCAAATTAGCCACGAATTTTTTTTCGTGGTAAATTTCGTCGCAAATTAGCCACGAATTTTTTTTCGTGGCAAATTCCGTCGCAAATTTGCCATGGATTTTTTGCGACGGAATTTGCGACGAATTTTTTTTTCGTCGCAAATTAGCGACGAATAATTTTTCGTCACTAATTTGCGACGAAAAAAAGATTCGTCGCAAATTCCGTCGCAAATTAGCCACGAAAAATTATTCGTCGCTAATTTCCGTGGCTAAATCCTTGTTTTTTTGTAGTGTGCCTAGGGAGAAAGAGAATGAGAGAGACCAAGGACAATCACCATTTAGGTCTAAAATGACTCAATAGGGTATAATGACCCTAGGAGAAAAGCTTGGAAACCAAGTTGGAAATGAGTGGCCTTAATTGGAGGCTTGAATAAGAAACTTAATGATGACCAAAGACTTTCAAGAACCCCGTTATTATTAACTCGGACTCTTAGGGCCATTCATGATTACATTTGTCTTCATCTTTATTAAAGACTTTTAGTGGACCACACTATAAATAAGCTTGGTCCTCACTTAGCCTCCTTTTTCCTCACACCATCATCATCCACGCCACTCTTCCTCCCTCACAAGCTACCCCACTGTCCAATCCCTCTCCTCTTTGCTCACGCCATCCTCCCTTGTTCACGTCAATCACCATCGTAAGCGTAAGTAAATTCCCTAATATCGGGATAGAAAATTATGATACGTTGTTGGCATGTGCTCTCACCTGAGCCTTTATTGGGATTCACTTGTTGTTGTTGTCTTGATGTTCATGCATAGCTTGATGCCATGCTTGATGTTCTTTCATTGTGTGAGCCGCGAATTGATCTTAGACAAGGTATTTGTACCTTTGCTATTGATTTGCTAGTGATACCAAGACGATAAGGTTGGACTCGTGTCAGACAATGATTATTTCTTCATAATTTGAAATTAAAGAATTTACTTATTGAGTTAATGACTCATTCCCCATTGTTTTTTTTAGACTTGTAGGATGGCGGCTCATCTTGTCCGTTTTGGAACCCCCGTGGAATTGGTAGTAGATGTGATCGACGTGGCCGGAGGGAGAGCCTATCGCAAGGTCATCTCCCAAGTCATGGTTAATGAAGACCTTGAGTAAAATGTCCCACATATATTCGAGGCTTGGTATGAGTGGACCGAGGATGGCGGACTAATTGGACCACTTTGTGGGTTTAATGGCCCGTTCGGTGGTGCCAATGGACCGGCACCCGAGACCACCGCGAATGGGGCATAGACGGCCAATCGGACTTGGGGATGACCGAGCAAGTTTTTGGGGAGAAACTTTTCATGGAAGGACCTTTCGAAGGAACAACGGTAGAGCGGCTAGGTGTAACCCAACCATTTTGTTATAGCGGCTACAAAGTATGTGTGAAATCGGCCCGTAAGAAAAGAAAGAGGGCATGTAAATAGGCTTGGCATGTAAAATGTCTTAGCTATCATGTAAATATATGATTTTCTCTCAACATTCCCCTTGACCTCGTTGTTGTCGAATTGTAGTTGTCCCAATGTTCGCTTCCGCTTGTTCGTAATGAAAGATAATAAGAACGGGATGACACAAATTGAGCCAAGGGTCACAGCCTTGCCGAGACGTGGCAATTGTAGGCAAAACTTCAGGCTCTCCATGTAATGAAAGGTTTGAACAATCGCTTGTACATGCTGAAGAGGATGTTTCAGTTTCGATATTACAAAGGTACATCGATCAAATCTCACCTAGATAAATTTAACAAACTCATGATGGATTTTAAGAACGTCGGTAAGATACTTGATGATGAAGAACGGGGTATGATGTTGTTGGCTTCTTTATCGGAATCGTGGGAGCACTTTACTGATTCACTACTACAGAGGCGTACTACGATTATCTCAAAAGAGGTAAAGTCTACATCGTTTTCTAAAGAGTGGCAGAGAGTTGTAAGATGACAGTTTAGCACAGGATGTAGCGCGAGGACTAATGATTCGAGGTAGAGAACAACATTGAGGATCTAATAACAGCAGAGGTAAAAGTAGGTCAAAGTCACGCAATAAAAATCCAAGGGACGCGTGAAGTGCTTTGAATGTTACGAGGAGGGGCACATCAAGAGAGATTGTCCGAAGAGAAGAAATAGAGGTGACAAGTAGAATGCCACAAGTAATGTAGCAAACGTTGTTGAGGAGAGTACTAGTGATACAGAGGCCATCTTGTGTTTGACTACTGGTTCGTTAGGAAACAAATGGGTGCTAGATTCTAGGAGTTCTTATCATATGATGCATTATAGGAACTAGTTTACTACTTACCAGACTACAGATGGTGGTAGAGTTTTGATGGGGAATAATGCAACCTACAATGTTGTGGGGATAGGAACAATTCCAATTTGGATGCACGATGGGGTGGTGCGCACACTGATAGACATAAGGCATGTACCAAAACTCAAGAATAACCTTATTTATCTAGGGACACTCGATATCAAGTACACCGTTGAAGGTGGAGTGCTGAAGATCTCTCGAGGTGCCATAACAATGATAAAGTGAAAGAAAATGAGTTCTCTCTATCATCTACTAGGAGAGACCATGACCGAAGCTGCTGCAATTTCATCAGGTGAGTCAGATTCTAACTTGACTCGATTATGGTATATGCGTTTGGGGCACATGAGTAAGGCAGATATAACGATGCTTAGTGAGAGGGGGTTATTAAAGGGTTAGAAGATAGGGAAACTGGACTTATGTGAGCACTGCATCTTTGGGAAGCAGTGCCGGATTAAGTTTACAACAGCTATTCATTTGACTAAGCAACTAGTATATTCATTCAGACATTTGGGACCCGTCTCGGGTTCCTTCGAAAGGAGGTGCTTGGTATATGCTGTCATTTATCGACGACTACTCGAGAAAGGTATGGGTATACTTTCTTAAGCACAAATTTGATGTATTTGATCGGTTCAAGAAATTTAAGGCATTGATTGAGAAGCAGTAAAATAATAGGTCAACTGCCGAAGAATCGACAACGGCATGGAGTTATGTGGTAAAGATTTTACCAAGTTTTGCGAGAAAGAAGGGATTGTGAGACACTGAATAGTGCCCAAGACACCATAGCATAATGGTGTTGCAGAACGGAAGAATAAAACTTTATTGGAGCGAGCTTGGAGCATACTTTTGCATGTAGATTTAGGCAAGGAATTTTGAGTTGAAGCAGTGAACATGGCATGTTACCTAATGAATCGATCTCTATCATCGGCTAATGAGTAGAAGACTCATGAGGAAATATGGTCGGGAAAATCTATTGATTACTCCGGATTATGAGTATTCGGATGTCCTACGTATGCTCATGCGAGTGATGATAAGCTTAAGCAGAGGGCAAAGAAGTGCATATTTCTAGATTATGCACATGGGGTGAAAGGATACCGGCTGTGGTGCACTAATCCCAGATCACCCAAATTTCTAATTAGCAAAGACGTGATCTTCAACGAAATTGCAATTCTTCTAAGAAGGAGTCTTGAGACACAACCAAAAGAGCAGACAGATCGGGGTGTCAGTAGTGAGGTGAAGACTCCGAAGACCTAGGAGGTAACATAAGTAGAGACTGTAGATGAAGCCGCAGTTCTTGAAGTAGGTGATATTGAACAACCAGCAAAGTCGCAGCACGCCATAGTTGCAGGTAGACAGAAAAGGCAAATTAAACCACTAGTACGTTATAGTTATACATATATTGCTTATGCATTGACTGTAGGTGACGAAATGGAAACATATAAGCCTTCGTCTTACCCTGAAGCAATGGCTAGTTCTGAGTCATCGCGGTGGATAGGGGCTATAAGTGAAGAGATGGAATCACTCTATCGAAATTAGACATGAGAGCTAGTCAAAGTATCCAAGAGCGAAAAGATTGTTAGAAGTAAGTGGGTCTTTAAACAGAAAGAGGGCATTCCTGATGTCGAGGTAGCAAGATATAAGGGGAGACTGGTTACGAAGGGGTCTACACAACGGGAGGGCATTGACTACAACGATATTTTCTCTTATGTGGTAAAACATACTTCTATTCATATTTTACTTGCCTTAGTTGCTGCATAGGATCTAGAGCTTGAGCAACTAGATGCGAAAACGGCGTTTCTTCACGGTGAGTTGGAGGAATAGATTTACATGAGGCAGCCAGAGGAATTTGCTATTTCGGGTAAGGAAGCTCATGTTTGCTTATTGAAGAAATCTTTGTATGGGCTGAAATAGTCTCCTAGGCAGTGATATAAACGTTTCGATTCTTTCATGGTTAGTCAGGACTATTCTAAAAGTCAAATAGATAGCTGTGTTTATTTTAGGAGATTGGAGGATGAGTCTTTGATATATCTATTGTTACATGTCGATAATATGCCGATAGCATATAAGAATATGTCTAATATTGATGTGCTAAATAGGCAATTGAGCGTTGAATTTAAGATGAAAGATTTAGGTGCTGCAAAGAAAATATTGGGTATAGAGATTTTGTGTGACAAAACTGCAATAATTTTACGTCTTTCTTAGAAGAAATTTATTGAGAAGATTGTTGTACGATTTAATATGCAGTTAGCGAAATCTATGAGTACACCTTTAGCAAAGCACTTTAAACTTTCAGATAAGTTATCACACAAACTGAGGAAGAGAAGTAGCATATGTGCCGTGTTCCTTATTCTAGTGCAGTGGGTAGTATTATGTGTGCTATGGTATGCACTAGGCCTGATATTTCACAAGTAGTGAACGTTGTTAGTCGCTATATGAAGCGTCTTGATAAAACTCATTGGAAAGTTGTGAAATGGATCCTCAGATATTTAAAGGGGACAACAGATGTTGAAATTATGTACCGAAGGGCCAATAATGGCAGTTAGACCACTGGTTATGTGGATTCGGATCATGTCGGTGACTTGGATGAATGCAGGTCTCTATTAGGATACGTACTTACGCTAGCAAGTGGTGCGGTTAGTTGAAAGGCATCCTTACAAAATCACGTTGCCTTGTCTTCGATTGAGGCAGAGTACATGGCACTAACTTTTATAGCGAAGGAGGCGATATGGTTAAAAGGTTTGCTCTCAGACTTTGGGTTAGATCATAAAAGTGTTGATATACATTGTGACAATTAAAGTGCGATATATTTGATATATAATCCGATTTATTATGAGCGAACGAAGCATTTCAACATCAAATACCACTTCATTCGAGATGTTTTAGCGAAGGGTATGGTTGTTGTTAAAAAGATTGCAATATCAGATAACCCAGTGGACATGATGACTAAGCGTGTTCCTTTGGCGAAGCTCAAGCTTTGCTTGAGCACTATTGGTGTCTATGGAGAATGAACGAATGAACGTCCGTCGGGGCGTTGGGAGAACAACATAGATGATGAGTATTATGACTTGACTACAAACATCAAGTTAAGGTAAAGAAATGTTAGATTATGATTCAAGTTTGAATTGTATACGGAACGTGGCTTAACTAAGTTTTCATATTTGGCTGTGAAGATACATATTTTCTGTTGGTGAAAATATTCAAAATTGCCCGCAAAAGAAATCCTTCTCGTGACACGTACAGTGGACATCTTTGTCCTCAAGTTGGGCGGTCAACAAAAGGAGTTAATCCTTTGACTCCTTGAAGCTGCGGAGAAAAGCTTGTGGGCTCAGGGGTAATAGAAGGAAAGAAAACAAAGGGGCTAGGTCTTGCTTCCTGCGAGACCCGTCCAAAAGAAAAGAAGGGTTCTTTTCTGTGGATTTAAGCCGCCGCACAATCCGAGAGCCGCATGAAGCCGCACAGTGCCGAAGACGAGCCGCGCGAAGAAGAAAAGAAAAGAAAGTCAGATGCACGTTCTTGTTACGAGCCATACGTGAGCATTTTGCTTTAGATTTCAACACGCGGTAATAATTTTTAGCGTAAGTTTATTTCGTCCAATTGAGTTATTTATTCGTAGACATTTTAGATTTTGACTTAAATTCAGATGTAGGAAACACTTGAGCATTTGAACGATTTATAACTCTGATTCTCCAATATAATGGATTATATATTACTGGCTCCCGTGAATATAAGTATTGACATTCTGATCGAATAGCGTAAATCTCTGGTGTTCCTTATTGTTCTTTATTTATTTCTCTAGTATTTTCACATTGACTTAATTTGCAAAATCCTGTCGTTTTCGCATCATATTCTAAGAGTTCTATCCATACTTTTATCTTTTCCTTGATTGGCCTATTCCTGTCATGTGATAAAAGAAGGACATTGCTTTTATACTTGTCTTCTCTCTATTTTTGTTTCCAACGATTTCGCCTCGGAGAGGGCACGGAAACAACGGTACAACGAGGCATGGAGATCAGGGGAGAAAGAATGCGACTTCTGTCCTGTTGGGCCGCTCCTCGTCTTTTTCAGATGGGTCAATTCAATTGATATCGACGTACTTCTTCACTGAGCTTTCGCTTGAGCAGCAATATTCGGACGGGTGCGAAGGAAATGGCTTTTTTGGATTCTCTACTTGCAGTCATGCCACTGTTAGCATCCCTCCCTAAATGATCTAACGTCGCATTCGAAACTTATTGCCGTAGAAGATTTCATTCTATATGATAATACTCACATGGCATGCTTTTTCTTAGTAGGACAAGTAACATCGTTCCGTTGTGAAACATAAGTCCTCGTCGCGTTTGTAAACCAAGTTGGCAGCATACAGCTTAAGTTTAGCACGGTGAAAATGCTCTAGGTTTAGCACGATGGGTCAAGTTGCTTTGTCATGAACTGACATGAAGGAAAGAGAGTGGAGAACTGAGAGAGGGTGAAAAGGTTAATAACGGGTCTACAACAGTTATGCATCACCTGTAAGACTAAAACTGAAGGATTCTAATCATGTATAGAAGAATAAATTTAAGCACAATTAGAATCAAATGCAAAAAATAGGATCGAAAATAAACCGGCCTTCAGCCGTTGTACAACTTTACGTTCGTCGGAATTCCACGGTAGTTCGACGTTAATTTGACAACAATTACGGGCGCATTCTACTAATTCAATCCCCTTGCGTACTGATGATATATTACCGAATGAGAGGGTTTGCGTTAGACCTTGTATCTGTCCTTATGGAATGAACGTTTGTCTTTATAAACCGCTTCCCATTAAGGCGGTTACTGAAGAGAGCGGTTGCTACCGAAGGGGTACGAAGCGTGAAAAAATCGTATGTGGATAACCGTCACTTAAAAGAGAAAACGTGGGTCAAAACCAATGGATAAGTTCTTATTTCAAAAACTATATCCCTAAATGTTGGATCACATTATAAATATATTGTCACCGTGATGTGTGTGGGCTTTCTCGACTCCTTCAGAGTAGTGTATTGATGCCCTGACAAAGTAGATCAGCATGCACATATCTAAAGCCAACACAATGAGGGGTCATGCGATACGTAGTCTTCTTCAGAGCCTTCTTACGATCTGCAGACAATTAAGTTGCCATAAACAGCACATGCATATGTTAAAAGAAGCAAACTTGTTAATGATGAGAGCTCTCTCTCTCTCTCTCTCGATCACAGAAAAAGGACACTGTTCAGGACGGTAAGAAATGGCAAAACCAATAGCACTAACAATGATACAATGAACCCGCCAAGTACTAAATATTACAGACACTGACAGAGAGAATGAGAAAGGGAAACGCCAACCGCAACCCAAACACCGATACCCGCCTGTCCAAAATAACAAGAGCAGAGTGCGTCAGATCGCAAGGCAACGCACTTTCACTATAACCTAGCGATTATCCGGTGTAGATGTGGACGCCGATGACAACGAGGAAGATGGTGACGAGGCCGAAGAAGATGACAGCATGGACGACGATGGAGGCACCGCTGGTCTGCATGTTGCCAAACTCGACCACCCGGTGGCGCCCCGGGATCTGGAACAGCAGCCCGGGGCTGAGCAACACGAACAGCACCACCGCTATGATCACCGGTCCCCAATCCCCCATCGCTGAAAAGCTCTATAGATGCTTTACGTCCCCTGCGCCTCCTGACTTCTTCGCGGTCTTGGAGAGGGAAGGAGAAGAGACGGAGAGCGAAGGCGACTCGTTTTGAATTTGTGAAGTGCATGGAGCGATGCGGTGGCTCGTCGTGAGGGGGACAACTGCTAGGTAACCGGAACGAACGTGTTGCCCTTGCATCTTCGACGGTCCCGATTTCCTAGGGTGGCACGCGCACCCCCCACGATCGGGGGGCTCGTTCGCGGCCCGGCATGGCTTGGCAACGCCGTTTGTGAAACAACTGTGTTGGGCTCAGACTGTCGGCCCAATGGACATGGAGGTCGGAGAATGATCATGTTTTTTTCCGATAATATTGAAAAACATTTTCCAAAAAATGAATGAACGAAAAATATTTTCATCGTCCACGAAAATATTTAGACAAAAATTATTATTGATAAGGAAAACATTTTTCGTTGGTTAATTATTTCAAGTAATATGGACGATTATTTTTTTAGAAAATATTTTCGAAATTATTCATTTTCCGCACAACATATGGAGACTTATTCATCACTTTCTTTTTTCCGAATTTTGGAACTCATCAGTGTAAAACATGTGCAACATACACATTCAATCTTCTAGGAACTCAAGTGTGAATTTCACCACTTCTAGTTTTAAATGACGGTTTTCATTGTATGTGACCGCACTCTGAGTTTTGTGATGTACAATGCCACATCATGACTTTTCGAATTCACGTCTCTCTCTTTTCTTTCTTCTTTTTTTTGTTAAAAATGGAAGTACGTGCTATGTTCGCCTAAATAGTTCAAATAAAACAATAAAAGACATAACATAAAAAGAAGGGATAGTTTATTGAAGATTCAAATTCCTATACGAAAGGGTAATGCATTTTTAGACTTTTTTTTTTCGCATTTATGTCTTGTAATTATAGGGAAAGTTGTCTCGGTGTACAGATATTTGTGCAAATTTTCTATATAGATATATTTTACTATCGATCCTTTCAATAAAATTCTACAATAGCTATTGCCAAGCGCACTCGCGAGACTTGAGTACAACAACATCTCTTTTGCGTTAGATATTAAAGCCTAATACCTTAAAAAACTTCAAACTTTAACTTTTATCCTAATTTTACCTTTTGTCTCATAAAAAACCTCAAACTTTAGGTTCATTGTTTTTTTTGGTAAGGAACTTTAGGTTCATTGTTCATTCCCAATTCTACCACAATTTTTTTTCATACCATAAAAAATCCTCAGTTTTAAGCCATATCCTAATTTTAACCTAAACTTTTTTTTCCTATGAAAAACCCCTAACTTTATGTCTTGTCCCAATTTTACCCTAAAAATTTTACTGTTTCATGAAAAACCACAAATTTTACCTGAGCCACAAATCTACTCTGTTAACTCTTCATCCAAAATTTCTCGTTGACAACTAATAAATGGAAAACTCTCAAGCATGAGCTGTTCAAGCATCTTGAGCGCTCTCCTACCGCGAGAGATGGAACATTCCTAAGCGCGAGAGATCGACGAGCGCAAATTCACTAAGGGCGATTTTGACGGAGAGTTAATGGAGAGTAGATTTGAGACTTAAGTAAAAGTTGGTGATCTTTTATGAGACAAAAAAATTAAAGTAAAATTGAAATTGAACCTAAAGTTGGAATTTTTATATGAGATAAAAAAATTTTAGGGTAAAATTGGTACTCGACTTAAAATTGATGATTTTTTATGAGACAAAACAATTTAGGATAGAAATTGAGACTAGACCTAAAGTTGATGGTTTTTATAAGACAAAAAAAAGTTTAGGGTAAAATTAGGACATAACCTAAAGTTGAAAGGTTTTTTTATGAAACAAAAGGCAGAATTGGGACAAAAATTAAAGTTTGAGATTTTTTTTGGGTATTAGGCCTAGATACTAATAGTCCTTCCTAATGATGAAATTTTAGGAAAATGTTAACCATTTATGGTAATGTGTTTCTATTCATCAATTCTTTATTAACTAAAAAGGTTATTCCGAATTCTAATGTAAAAATGTTTTTTTTTTACTATTATCATGTAATTTCATAGATGTTTTAGCACTTTTGAAATTTGCTCAGCATTTTTTTATAATTCTTTTCTTTTTAAACAAGTGCTTTAACTAGATCCACGCATTGCGGCGGGGTCCAGCATCCAGTGAAAATGGCATCGGGTTGGTCTTCTTACGAAGGAAAGAATTATTGAAATCGGGATGACCATCAAGTCACTTGACGTATCCAAATTTCTAATTCAATGGTGAATTGAAAATTGGCAATGCTGCCCGAAGAAAATGCATTCTATACACCTACGCCCCGCAAGTCATGCGCATGACGCATTACAAACCTTAAACAATCATTAAACTTGCTTATGCTCTCTCTCTCTCTCCTTCCTTCTGGGGATTGTCCTAGATTAAAATAGTTTAGTTCGTTTAGAGATCGCGTGGAGGATTTCAACTCCACCCCGTTATCAAAGGAGTGTGCGTGCGTGCACCGTATAAGCATGTAATTTTTTCCTTTTTCTTTTTTGAATCACAGGCGAACTATTCATCGACGAAAAAAAAAATCATTAGTTACACTTTCTAGTGTGGATTGCCAACCTTATCAAGATATGCCCCTAATTTTCGTTTTCTTCTAAAAGAAGTCGAAGACGAGAGGCGTATTTATGGATTTAAAAGTGGAAGGTACCCCATACTCTCGTGAAGTCGATCTAAACCCTCGATCAATGCAAGTTATAAGCTATACAACGATTCTTTGTACACTTGTCTTTTAATATTGAAAGTAAAGTGCATTGGAAGTTTTAAAACTTATCACGAAAATATAATTGAGTCTTAAAACTTTCAAAAAATATAATTAAATCTCAAAACTTGTCACAAAAGTACAATCGAGTCCTAAAACTTTCAAAAAATATAATCAAGTTCTTAAACTCGTCAAATTGATCTAATCAAGTCATTCCGTTTATTACACCTTTTGAAACTTTTAAAACTCGATTGCACTAGGTTTTAAGCCTTAATTGCACTTTTCGTGACAAGTTTTAAAACTTTCCGACGAACTTATCTCAAATTTCTATATCATCGCGCCATGCGAAAACAACCTTTATAAAGATCAAATTCATTCGGACAAATAAGAAGGGGAGGGGGGGAAATGCTCCTATTCCCTCCATCTATTTCCTTCCTTGGGGAAAAGAAAAATACACGGTCGAAAAACTTTTCGACCAAAAAAAGAAAAAGAAAAGAAAAGAAAAGAGCAAAGAGGACGGTTTGAAAATTTGCGTATCCCGTAAAAAGAAAGAAATCGACCTGGTTCGATCGAAAGTCGAAGCGCGTTTACGGGACCTCACATTCACAATCCTCGAAGGTCGAAGCTCGGAATTTCCCCCGCACCGTTTAGTTCGTGTTATTTTATTTAATTTTTTAATTTTTTATTTTTCCTCTGGCCAGCGAAATTCCCCCCCCATCATCGTCGGAGGACCTTCGACCACGTAAGGAAGAACCGCCGACGTGTCCGCCCCTCGTTGGCCCGCTTCCAATAGAATCGAAATTTTCACTGTCCCCCCCCACCCTGCGCGTGCGCGCTGCGTTCCCTTCCCTTCCCTTCCCTTCTTTAGGTCGCCCCGCTCCATCTCCCCGGTCGCTCCATTTTCCCGGGGGGAATCGAGTAAGTTCCGATCGGGATTCCCCGGCCAGAAAACATTTTTCCCGGGAAAATCCTCCGCTCCTCGCCGGATTCCGGCGGCCTCCTCCTCTCCGCCGGGAAACCGGAGTTTTCCCTCTTCCCTCGTCCTCGCGAGCAGGAGGCGGGGGCGGCATCGTCGTTTGTGTCTCTTCCTTCTCCGGGCCATCGAGCTTCATGCCTCGCTCGTATTCATCGTAGTCGATCGGGACTGAGATTTCGGTCTTCGGTTCAATCGGTTTCTGTCGCCGGAGGAACCGGCGTCGTCTTGTCGGTGCGTGTTGTTCCCCGCTTTCTTGTTCTCCTTTTCATTCGACTTGAATTCCGTCGGTCGAGGTTGGGGCAGAATTGTCGGGCTGGAGCCGCTTTCCGCGCGAAGGTCTTGGTTTCTGTGATTTTGTTGTTTTGTGGTGGTTGACCATGCCTTTGTTGCAGGAATTTTCTTGGAGGATAGGGAGGAGGAGGTGGGATTGGTGGTGTGTGTTGATAGTCGGTGAAGATGGCGAGTCAAAGCGGTTCGTCGAGGAGAAGCGTATCGCTGTCGAGCCTGTCGCATGGGAAGAAGAAAGCTTCCGAAAATGGAGGAGGAGGAGGAGGATTCGACGCCTCTCGGAAATCTCTTCCGTCGTCTCGTTCCATGTACCTTTCAATCATCCTTTCCTACGATTCTTCCTTTCTGCGGTTTACTTTTTCTCGTGTTCTCGTGTACGCGCCGGCATACCGATTGATAATACTATGAATTCACATTGGAAAGTCATTGGTCTGAAATTCCGGACTCTTAAGACATTTCGTCCTCGCGGTTCTGTTGCTGCCCGATTTTCCTCGGAACCGATGGGGTTGACAGAGTGAAAGTCGTGATTTTTTCTGTTTCGGTCCATGTTTTGTAAGTTGGGGGTATCTACCTTCAGTAATTGCGTTATAGAAATACTCAAGCTACGCTCCTCCGGGTCGGAAACTTCCGCGCTGGTTTATGCCACCCTTTTGTCGATTTTCCAGTTTGTTTGGAAAGTTTCTATTTCCTATAAGAAAAGGAAAGCGCGGCACCACCTTCTCCTTGAACTTTGGACGATCCTATATGCAGGATCACTTTTTTCTGTTTCCACTTAAAACACCAAAGAGCCATTAACCATTAATGTATCTCTTCGGCTGAACTGAAAGGGCAAGGAGGAGGCTTTTCCTGGTGTGGAGGTCTCTCGGCATTGAAGTTTGCTCCTAAATGATGTATCTTTTTGGTAACTTGTGGTTTTTGCGTAATCAATTCATGCGGAAGGTCCTTTAATTCAAGGGGCATTGTTATTGCTATTATTCTTACTTTTGCCTATTTTCTCCGAATCATTAGATATATGTCTTTCCTGGCCTTTCGTTTTTACATGTTAACATGTGCATGCGAAAATAACAAATGTCGATAAGAGCTGTTCTGTTCGTTCAGAGGATCCATAATGTGTTTTTCTCGTATGGATATCAGAGCAAGGGATTTCTTTTTGTTTTCTGTTTTTTCTTGGGGGGTGGGATAGGATCAGGCGCACGTGAGGACTCTCTCGTTCTCTGGTCATGAATTTTCAACTGAGCGTGTTCACAAGCGCCTTTGTGCCTGCGTCTGCACCATTTTAATGTGGCTATAGTGAGAACTACATGAGCAAAATTTTCTTCTCCATATCTACAGATTTTGAGGCTAAAACCAAATTTTGATTTCCTAGAACTGTATTTGAGCTTGCGTGGTTCCAGGGGATTAACCGGAGAGCGCACTGTGAAGAGACTGAGGCTGTCAAAGGCCCTAACAGTACCCGAAAGTACAAGCCTTTATGAGGCTTGCCGCAGGATGGCAGCTCGCAGAGTTGATGCTTTGCTGTTAACTGATTCCAATGCACTGCTCTGTGGTATTCTTACAGACAAGGTTTGATGTTTGTAACTAGTGACTTCATTCTTGTGCTTAACACTGTTCCTGATTTAAGACCAATATTGCTTTTATTTGCCTTTGTCCGCTGAAGGATATAACAACAAGAGTCATAGCACGGGAGTTGAATCTTCAGGAAACACCTGTTTCTAAAGTAATGACTAGGAACCCGACATTCGTTCTCTCCGACACCCTAGCTGTTGAGGCACTTCAGAAGATGGTGCAAGGTTAATGACAATCAAAGGAACAAATGCTGTCTACTTTAGTTTTATTATTGCTTTATATGTTGAAATCAGGCTATGGTCCTGAAACTTCTGGCTGCAGGAAAGTTTAGACATTTGCCTGTTGTGGAGAATGGGGAGGTCATTGCTTTACTTGATATAGCCAAATGCTTATATGATGCTATTGCTCGTTTGGAGAGAGCTGCTGAAAAGGGAAAAGCAATTGCTGCAGCCGTAGAAGGTGTTGAAAAAAATTGGGGGCCAACCATCTCTGGTTAGTGCTGAATATTATTTCTGATATCTTTGTTTTTTCCCTACGTGCTTTGTCTGATTATATTGTGTACGACACAGGCCCCAATACATTCATTGAGACACTCAGAGAACGAATGTTTAGACCCTCCCTGTCCACAATCATATCTGAGAATTCAAAGTAGGTAATATCTCCTTTTGCTTTTTTGATTGAATATTATCTTCATTTATCGGACTATTATGTATTGAAAGCTTAAGCTTCTTCTAATAGATGTTGGCATTTTTCAGATTGGTAGCAGTTTCACCAACAGATACAGTCTTAGAAGCAGCAAAAAAGATGCTTGAATCCCGATTAAACTCAGCAGTTGTGACTGTAGAAAATAAACCAAGGGGAATTCTAACGTGAGTTGGTTTTGGTTTAAACTCTTTCTTTTCCAAGAAATAGAAAGGAAGTGACTTTCACAGACTTATGCTTCAGTTCGAATGAAGAGTTATTGCGTAACATTTCCAGCACTGTGACGATTCTTACGGGAATAAATTTTGTGTTTCTTTCAGTTCGAAAGATATATTGATGCGAGTAATAGCTCAAAGTCTTCCTCCAGATTCGACTCCTGTGGAGAAGGTATTTGTTTTGTTGAGATGGGAGAGTGCATTCTCAAACGATTTTACTAATTAAGTTTGTATTTGTTTGAGACCTTTTCTCTATGATGTAGCTTGGAAAAATGTGATAATTTAATCATTTACAGAGAAGAGCTCAAATTGATATGTGTTGGGACTCATATGTGCTTAATTGCTGTTATTATAATACCTTTTTGATTGCAGGTCATGACTCCAAATCCAGAATGCGCAACGGTTGACACTCCTATTGTTGATGCTTTACACACCATGCATGATGGAAAATTTTTACACCTTCCAGTGGTAGATAGAGGTGAGTGACATTGAATTAGGAGTCAGCAGTTGCTTGTTGGTTTAGGTGGATACTTCATAATTTCTAATTAAATGATTGATTGGAACAGATGGAAAAATTGTTGCCGTGGTGGATGTCATTCACATAACTCATGCTGCTGTTGCCACTGTGAGTTGAATTTCTAGCTAGGGTGTTCACTTCTTGCCTTTTGCGTCAAGCCTTGCGTGGGATAGATGCATAATGACTTTTTCTTCCGTTATGATTTTTGAAAAGCAAATACCTTTTTATAGGTTGTCAAGTTTGTTTGTAATACTTTTAACTTTCATTGAGAAGTAGAACAGCTCGAGATTTCATGTTTTTTATGGCTTTAGTATACTTCTTGATATTGCAAGGGGTTTGCAGTGCATTTGGTAATCAGAGTGCAGTATGCCATATTGCTTTTATCTACTGCAACTTCTTGGCTTTAGGATTCTCTTTCCGTGGGTTGCTATTCTATAGAACTTCATGGATTAGAATTTGTACTCCCTGATTCTAACTAAGCATCATGTACAGTGTTGGGGCATTTCATTGGTCATTTGTTTTGTGTTGGAATCAGACTGAAGAATCTTGAGAAGATGGCTCCTTCTCTTTGATGTGTCCTTTTTCTTTTACTAAGATCTTTCATGAGGCTTATTCCACGTTCTGTTTACTACGTACTATTCTTTCAAGTTTTAAAACTTTTGTCTTCTTGACTAGGTTGGAAGCTCTACTGGAATCAATAATGAGGCTGCAAGCTCAATGATGCAGAGGTTTTGGGATACTGCTATGGCTACTAGTCCAACTGATGATGATGAAGAAACCAGAAGGTAATATGATATGCCCAATTTTTTTGACGAGATTCTTTTTCATGGAGGAATTTCTATGGCCTGCTTTTGCAACTATTGTTTACTTACTCCACCAAGCAACATCTCAGTGAAGGTTCCATGAAGTTAACTTCAGATGGAGGAGATGCTGGGAGATCATTATCCTATTCATCAAGCCAACCAAATTCATTTGCCTTTAAGATTGAAGATAAGAAGGGGCGGATGCATAGATTTTCTTGTGGTAAATACTTCTTTTTTGCTTATGAACTTAGCTTTCATAGGAAATTACTGCAATTTTGTCGTTCTTTTTCCCTAATGTGCTGTGTTTGCCATCAAGCCATATGATGGTGCGTCCTATTGGTTTTGACAAAGTACTCTCCCCGAAATTTTAACCATTATGAATTTTTTTGAAGTGATAATCCCGGTCTGCAATGGGAGAATCCCTGATGACATTGTGCTGCCTGATTTTTTTCTTAACTAAAAAATTTAGTACAGCATATTTATGTCGTTTTAACAGAAATGCTTTTCATGGTTGTTTTAAGTAATGCTCTTCAGTTCAGATACCACTAGTTGCTATTGCAGACTTTTATGAAATTGTGAGAACCGACTTTTGGGAGTCTTTATACAATTGAGAGATTCAAGAGGATGCATACTTCTAGGATTTACTAATTTCATCAGTGATGAATGTTCTGATGCAGAACTTTTCTCCCAACATTAAGGTATAGCGCCGTGTTCAATTGACTTTTCCCTTTGTTTCATGTTTTTGTTTGATACCAGATACTCAAAGCATGACAGATGTTATAACATCAATTGTCCAAAGAGTAGGTGATGACATCAACAGAAATAATCTCCCTCAGATTCTGGTATGTCCAGTGTCACAATTTTGCGGATTTCCATGTCATCTCTGCCCATAATTTCTGCGTCTTTTTTTACTAACTCGTTACCCATTGGCAGTATGAAGATGAAGACCATGATAAGGTCGTCCTTGCATCAGACGGTGATCTCACGGCTGCAGTTGACCATGCAAGGTCAGCTGGTTGGAAGGTCAGCTGCTTTGTATATCAGTTCCTCTTTTACTCTTTAACAAATTATAGATCAACCATTTATTCTGGAGCACAAGAACTCACTGCGAACTGTCTTCACGCATTAATGGCAATCCTCTGTCTGTCTCTCTCAATCATTGATTGACCATTAATTCCTGGCATCTTTTGGTGGAACACTTATTGCAATTTGATGATATGATTGATAAAATTGGGGCTGCATAAAGTTTGATCGTTTTTTCTGACTTGTTGTAGGGTTTAAGATTGCATCTAGATTATTCCGGAACAGCCAAGGGAAGTAGAGGAGCGACTGGTGGTGACATGGCTTATGCCCAAGCAGATGCTTGGGCTTCTGCATACAGTGCTGTTGCAGCCGGGGCTGCTCTTGTTGCTGGGTTGGGAGTGTTGGCATACTTGAAAAGAACTGGTAACTAAATTTCCATATCGATTCCCAATTGCAAGGAACCTGCTGAAGTGACAAACGAAAGACGAAATCCTAACATTAATGCTTGGCGGTATACTGCTCTTAATCATATATACTCCGGGGACTGGACGCAGAAGGGGAAGAAAAGTTCTTGGCACTTGCTGCCGCTGTAAGGTTGTGCTATGACACATTTGTTTTCCCAGGTGTTGCAGTTCCTGAACTACAGGTATGTTTTTGGCTGGTCGATATTTTGTGTCACTGGAAATAAAATCGAGGCTTGTTGGTTCGAAAAACGAATATTAATTGATTTTTTTGTTTCTTGGGTTTAGGCAGTATTGTATGTGATGTGGTGGGTAACTGCTACGGGACTATATAACCAATCATTGCATTGTTTGCAATCACTTTGACTGTACTCTGCAAGAATTTTGGCAACATTGGATACTAAACACTGCTTTGTCTATCATCTGTGTCCAGTCTATTTTTTTTCCCTTTGTTTATATCCACATATCAAGACACATGATCATCGCGAGATGGGTTTACAGAGCTGGGCACTGCCTTGCACGGTCATTAGTTCTCGCAGTTCGTCGAATATAAGTGACGCAAATAAAGAAGAAAGAATATGAACACGGTCATTAGTTCTCGCGGTTCGTCGAATACAAGTGACGCAAATAAAGAAGAAAGGGTATGAACTCGTTGGCATTCCAATTTCCCCCCCTTCCTTCCACCCCCTCCTCTATCGCCACCCCACCACCACCACCCCCCCCCCCCCCCCCCCCCCCACAACTTTTACACAGGTTAAAACTTGCAATCTACATCTAAACATCCCAACATCGACCCCATCCCATCCCGCCCCACCCGGCCCTGCCTGTGGAGTGGCCTGGACAGTTCAGGAATTGGCTCGTTCTGGTTTCACAGTGTCGGGTGCGCGGACCCCCACACAGTGCTCGGCCCCGATTTTTAAGTGCGTTAATATTGGCACCGTCACTCTCTTTTTGTGTGGTTTTCGGCTTCTCTTTTCTCTTTCATTTTTCACCTTTTCCCACTCTAGCGTAGGCGCAATTCATGGGGGCTTTCCTGTTCACACCATTCGTCTGCAGAGGACAGAGACAGAAGCTGTCTCCTACGACCTTCTTACCTTGAAATAGGGTTCAGAAACCGACACGGAATTCCCCTCTAAAAAATCGAGTGTGCTCTTGTCGTCAACATCATTATACCTACTCGGATCTGACAAATATGGAGTCCGTTTAAAATGTTGGGCATCTATAACTATAGTAGTTTTGCTAGGAAACTGGCAATAATGTCGAGATCCATACCGGCCACACGCATTTCCATTCGGTTAACTACTAAAGATGAACCATAATAAGATGGAAGGTTGAATTCTGTCCTTGACACTGTTGCTATATGGGAAAACAAATGCTCATTAATGCCGGCGAATCACCACCGTTCAGGTTCAGGAGGAGACCCCCCACGCTTGGGTCTGTCTATTATGTAATAAATATCCCATCTCTGCCCGGTCAACCGACGGTGAATTCGATAACGCTGCTCCGGCGAGGATTCAGGGGGGGACTACATGCCAGGTTTAACCTTCTTCTGATGCTTTCAGTTTCCTAATAAAATCTTTGCATTTCCTGTTCTTCTTTAGCTGTTCTTTTATCTTGTGATAACTACTGCCTTGGATTACACGGGTTGAGATAGTCACAAGCACCAATTTTTCGTGGGAAATTGATAGTGAATTATTATTATTATTTTTTGATTTTCGGCAATTGACAACCCCAGACCAGCACGAGGAGAGAGCGATGGAGTACAATGTCAGTGGAGAGTAGCATTGTTGTCATGAATGATTAGATTGTGACGTAAAGAGATGCAAAACGGTTTGAATATATTTCCCTCATCTAAGTAAAAGAGAAATGTTCTAATATAATCTGATCGTATGTATCCTTAGCATCCGAAAACCCGTACAATGTATTGTGAACGAAGTTTAGACAGAGCACGATCAAAACAACAAATAATTTGGGGCCAAAAGAAAGAACAGATTATGTTATGCTATAACCACGTTATCATCGCTCCATTTGATCGCACAGAACCTGCAAATGACCCTAGAACACACAAGGGAAGAAGAAAGACCAATGAAACCAAAAAGATCGCACCCTGATCTTTTGAGAGCCAAAAGATGATGCCACCATCACCCGGACCGAAACTGAATCGTCGAAAAACACGCGAGTGTTGACCATATTCAGTTCGTGTGACCGCACACGCTACCACACACGAAAAAGCTACAGATTTTTCAGTTGTCCCACAAAAAGGAACCATGTCATGAGCAGCAAAGGACCAGAAGTTTCTCCTCTTCCGCACTCTCTGCACCATAAACAAAAACAGTTGCCGCCTCTTCTCCGAGAGTGAAATCAGGAATGAACATGTCACATCACACCCCAAAGCCAAAGCTAGATGGAATGAAAGCAGCTTTATTGTAATTCAGCCAAGATTCTCCGCCAACTTTATTACTCCCACACTCAAAATACAGCTCCACTATCAGTTCATTCCCCTACAATGCCCTTTAAAAAGCTAATCAGAAAAAGCCAATCTTGCATAAATCTGGACAAACCCATTTGCCAAAATCATCTTCTTTCGGTATCATTTTTCACTCTGGTATGTCTTTCACTTTTCCTAGCGTAGCAGCTATGAGAAATCCTAAGAAGACGACGCTGCTTCCTCTGTTTCCCTCAATTCTGCTCCTGTGTCTCACTCTTTCACGTCTCTCCCTGGCGCAACAAGGACAACCCATCAAGACGATCGTGGTATTGGTGCTGGAGAACAGGTCCTTCGATCACATGCTCGGATGGACGAAAAGAACCATCAATCCTAATATCAATGGCGTCACCGGGCACGAGTGCAATCCGGTCTCGACCAACAAAACTGACCCGGAAAGGATCTGCTTCACGGACGACGCCGAGTTCGTCGATCCCGATCCGGGCCACTCGTTCGAAGCCGTGCAGCAACAGGTGTTTGGGTCCGGCACAATTCCCACCATGACAGGCTTTGTGGAGCAAGCCCTGACCATGTCGCAGAACCTCTCGGAAACTGTGATGAAGGGGTTCAGGCCTGAGTCTGTGCCTGTTTATGCCTCTCTGGTGAGTGAATTTGCGGTGTTCGATCGGTGGTTCTCGTCGATTCCTGGCCCAACCCAGCCCAACAGGCTCTTTGTCTACTCCGCCACTTCTCATGGCTCCACCAGCAATGTGAAGAAACTACTTGCCAAAGGGTTTCCTCAAAAGACCATTTTTGATTCTCTCCACGAGAATGGCATGAACTTTGGGATATATTACCAAAATATACCCAACACGCTGTTCTATAGGAACTTAAGGAAATTGAAGTATATCTTTAAGTTTCATCAGTATGATCTGAAGTTCAAGAAACATGCTAGAAATGGGAAGTTGCCTAGCCTGACTGTCATCGAGCCTCGGTACTTCGATCTCAAGGGTATGCCGGCTAATGATGATCACCCTTCTCATGATGTAGCCAATGGGCAAAAGCTTATCAAGAAAGTCTACGAGACACTAAGAGGAAGCCCTCAGTGGAATGAGACACTCATGATCATCACCTATGATGAGCACGGTGGATTCTATGACCATGTCAAGACTCCATATATCAATGTGCCTAATCCGGATGGGAACACTGGCCCCGCTCCATATTTCTTCAAGTTCGACCGCCTCGGAGTTCGGGTGCCCACGGTCATGGTGTCTCCTTGGATCAAAAAAGGAACTGGTAAGTGCACGACTAACTATTTGACACAAGGAATATTTTTTCAAACATAATCACTTTATTGCCTGCTTATTCAATTAGTTAATGAGTTTTTGCCAATTAGCCACGACTGCAGGGATCGCATATTCTTTGATCGAGTGAAATATTTTATGGCATTGTTGAATTAGTCATCCTTAGAATGGAGATTAATGACAATTATTTTGAGAAGGGTGTTACCAATTTGAGGCTAACTTTGAGTATATGATTTTGACAGTAAAAAGATACCATAGTTGGGTGCTGATGCTTGCGGTTTGGTTGCTATTTGGTAACAAATGGCTCTGATATTTTGAGGAACTACATGTGCCTCAGGCATGTATTGATCTTTCCCTATTTGGATTGGTAATAATGCAGTGATAAGTGGTCCAAAGGGACCAGCTCCAAATTCAGAGTTCGAGCATTCTTCAATTCCTGCAACGATAAAGAAAATTTTCAACCTCACCTCCAACTTCTTGACTCACAGAGATGCATGGGCTGGCACATTTGAAGATGTTGTAGGAGAATTGACCTCCCCCAGAACTGACTGCCCAGGTAATGGAGAATTAAGTGAGCACTGATTACAATTAGCAAGTATTTAACATGCTGCTCAATTATTATATGTCGGTTCTGATGTCATCTGGTATTTCTGGACTTCTGTGCAGAGACATTGCCTGATGTGACGCCTTTGAGGAGTTCGGAAGCAAAAGAAAATGGCAGGCTATCTGAGTTTCAGAGTGAAGTTGTGCAGTTGGCAGCTGTTCTTAATGGGGACCACTTCTTGAGCAGCTTCCCAGATGAGATAGGCAAGAAGATGAGCGTCAAGGAGGCCAGCGGGTACGTGAATGGCGCCATTTCTCGGTTCATCAGAGCAAGCAAAGAGGCCATCAAGTTGGGTGCGGATGAGTCAGCTATTGTTGATATGCGTTCATCACTCACTACAAGGTCCTCTATCCACAATTAGATAGAAGTCTCGGGGATGTTGACGTATTCGATAGAACAGTCTATATAAGAAAATTAGGGATATCTATGCTTGGGGAATCTGTATATCAGAATGGTTTGGAAAGAAAGATTAAATAGGTTCGTTTTTCTAAAATGGTTTTCCATGCTAGATGATTATCTACTTTGACTTGCCATGGAATATAGGACGGCAACAACTGCTTCTCTGAAGTTGTTCTCTAAGTGGGAATGATGTGAAAAGGTAGACTAATGCTTCATGTTTTCATATCCACCTTCGGAAGTTCATCCAGAATTGGAGAATCGGTTGAGCACTTGCGGGACTTCATGAAAAATTGCAGAACCCTTTGAGGATGCAATCTGGATTGCTCTATGATCTCCCATCTGCAACTTAAATCATTTTCTAAGAGCACTTTTTCAAAATTGTTACTCACCGCATTTAGCAAGGTCAGGTGAACCAGGTCTGAGTTGTGGCATTGGTTGCGTGGCTTCGCTTCACACTGGTGAAAAAATGCCTAGCGCTTGGTTGTAGCAACTGAGACCACTCGGTGATGAGACGATGAAAGCCAATGTTAATTTGGTTATCTGTCAACACTTTGAATGGATTTCTCAAGCAGCCAGAGACAAAGCAGGTTACGCATCCACGGGAAAGAGGAAACAAAAACCTCTGAAACTTGCACAGGCTTCTACTGTGTATTTATGTATGACCTCAGTGCTTTTGTTTTGCTCGACCGAGTCAAAGGGGTAGGCAAACAGACCTTCACCATGCAAAATACCATCTCTCAGTGCTAATGTGCGTTGCCACCAAGCTGCGAGAATTATCTTCCGTAGAAAGGTTATCTTTCGACTAGTGCAATTGCACACCGGACTCGTCCCGAAACTTTTGAGGAATTTGCAGTATGGTCCTCTGTTAGGGGATATAGCAGCGATAAAAAACCGAAGCTTTTCCTTACCAAAAAAAAAAAAAAACCGAAGCTTTGGACTAAGCTTCATCATCATTTCTTTCCATTTGCTTTGGGTTTTGGTGTTTGAAGTTGAACAATCGACCACACTATTGAAATACTAGTCAATGTTCTTCAGCAATGAAAGCCTTGGAAGCGGGATTCGAACCTTCGAAGTCGCCCAACAGGGTCCAGAGTCTGAAAATTACCGGTTTTTCCTGCTTGCTCTCAAAATTATCAATTTCCGCTTTGCATAGGTGTGAAGGTAGAGATTGTAATATTGAAATCATCAAATTTTATGAACAGACATGATATGATATAGACATTTCTATCAATGTCAGCTTTTGTACCATCAATGCTCTGTCGATGCTCCACATAACAGAACCGTGACACTGAAATTAGTGATTTGTATGTAGTGTTGAATGGTATGTAAATAAACGTTAGAGCTAGTTGTATATGTTCTGTAATGAAGTGTAGGTAAAAAAAATGTTGGTTTTGCATTGTAATTGAAAAAATACAGAGAATTTATTAAATAATTCCAATTCATTCTTTTGTTAAAATGACCGAATTCGATCCAAAGTAGATTTATCAAAATGGATCATAAAATCCATATTTGATGAGCCGAGTCATCATATGGATTAGTTATATTTAGTAAATTGTTTGTAAATGAGTTTAGAATGGCAAAATCTCGAAAAATATGTTTGTTAAATGAGTTTACAGTTTAGCCAAACCCAAACTGCCTTTGTGACTTCTTTTTCACTCATTATGAGAAAATAATGGACTACTCGGGACTGTTCCAAGTTTAGAAAAGTTTTAGTAGGCTCGCAATATGGGCCCGACTTTACTTATTGAAAATATCAAGACAGCTTTTTTTTCCATTGTTTTTTTTTATTTTTATTAATCTTATAAATTTCGTATGTTAATTATTAGAGTATATCTTTCCTTTGTTGCCTTTGGCATTGTTATCTTTATGTAATATTATAATGTTAGTCCTTGTCATTGCAATTCATGGTCAACATAAATTATCTTCTTCAATATCTTACATTTCAATTAATTAAACTTTCAATTCCTCCACGTTATTAGGTGCTGTAATTTTATAAATTCACAACTAATTACTAACTTTATCTTATTATTCATTGTGGATTAATACAAAAATTGAAATTCTACACAATGTTGAAAGCCAATTCTTTAGCATCTTATTGTCGAAATAATGATTATATCCAAATAACATATACACAAGAAGAGCTTAAATTAAGTTAACTAGGTGGATATGGATTTTCATAAGTTGGATTAATTATTGAAGCATTTTAGTAAATAGATTGGGTTGGGTGCGAGTTGGGTCGGGTTGGGCATGGATCACTAAATTTATATTGCATATAAATACATTAATTTGGGTCGAATCATTTTTGACCCGACCTAAATTTAACTCGACCCACCTTTTAGATGGCCTGCCAAAATGTGAAACAGCTCTAAATGATGATTTAGAAAATCATGCAAACGAAACTTATAACCATTTTGTTTTGGTTTGTTCTTCTTTTTTTTTTTCAAACTACTTGTTAAAAATACTCAAAGAAAAAGAAATGGAGAAGAGGGGAAAATTAAGCGCACCATTATTTCACAGAAAAATACCATTTCTGAAAAATTATCAAAAGAAATTCGTATTTTTTAATTGTTTTTTCTTTTTTCTTCTTCCTTAACAACCAGCCACAAGTGAGCTCTAGCCTTGCCCAAGGCTGGCGAGCTCGAGCCTTGTCACCAGAGGTCGCAAGCTCGCTCGATCTAGTAAGGCTTGAGTTCACTGTTCTCGAGAGAGCTCGAGCCTCATTGTGAGCTCACCTGCCGTTACCATGACCGGCTAAAGAAAAGAGAAAAGAAAATGAAAGAAAAAAAAGAAGAAAAGAAATAAAAAAAATAAAAAGGAGATAAGAAAAGAAGAAATTAAAAATAATAATATTTGATTTTTTAAAATTAAAAATTACTTAAAAATTCGATTTCTTTAAATTAGTATATTTTTTATAAGAACAAACGTTTCGTTAACTAATGACCTGAACCTAAGCGACAAGAACCCAGGCACGTCCTTTGTGGACTCGGGTCTAAGAGTCGAGAGCACTACCCTTATATATCCGAGTTCGGGTGTTGGAGCATTGGGTACTGGCACCAGGGGTTCGGGCCCGGTCGTCGGAGACCCGGTCTTTAATGCCGGTGCTCGGGACCTAACGTTGGAATTTCTGTGCTCAAATGTAGAATTTCGGATTTAAGATCCGATACTTAGTTATATTTTGAAAAATATTTTCCGATTCCTTTAAAGAGAAAATCATTTTCCCAAGTTTAAGGTTAATAGTAAAGTATTTTCTGCTTACCCATTCTCCAAGCGAACCAAATGACAGAAAATCTTTTCTCAGAAGATGCATTTTGCGAAGCAAACCGAGCTTAAATAAATTATAAAAAGAACAAAGTGGGCCCCAGGTCCCAGTGGGAGAACTAGCCACCACCGCAGGATTCGTTCCTTATCCCCCGTCTCTCCCCCTCCATCCCCACGATCAAAATAAAATCTCTCAAAAAAATAAAATTTTCTCTTTTCCAGAAAAAAAAAATAACAAAAAACCTCCCGACCTCCACCACCGCCACCATCGATGGACGACGCCCAGCAGCAACCCCAGCCCAGCCCCTACCCGGCCCATCCTCCGCCGCAATCGGCCGCCGGAGCCGCGGCCGCGGTGCCGTTCGACCGGCTGCTGCGGCAGCAGCAGCAGCAGCTGCAGGTGTTCTGGTCGTACCAGAGGCAAGAGATCGAGCAAGCGAACGACTTCAAGAACCACCAGCTCCCTCTGGCCCGGATCAAGAAGATCATGAAGGCCGACGAGGACGTGCGCATGATCTCCGCCGAGGCCCCCATCCTCTTCGCCAAGGCCTGCGAGCTGTTCATCCTCGAGCTCACCATCCGCTCCTGGCTCCACGCCGAGGAGAACAAGCGCCGCACCCTCCAGAAGAACGACATCGCCGCCGCCATCACCCGCACCGACATCTTCGACTTCCTCGTCGACATCGTCCCCCGCGACGAGCTCAAGGACGAGGCCGCCGGCCTCGGCGCAGCCATGGTTGGGTCGCCGGCGAGCGGGGTCCCCTACTACTACCCTTCGATGGGGCAGCCCGCCGCGCCGGGGATGATGATCGGGCGCCCCGCCCTCGATCCCGCCGGAGGAGTCTACGTGCAGCCTCCTCCGCCGTCGCGGGCGTGGCAGAGCGTGTGGCAGACTGCCGCGCCCGACGACGGCGCATACGGCAAGCCGGGGGATCTCGATGGCCAAGGGTATGTATCAAATGATCGCTATCTTGTGGCTTCATTTCTCTTTTTGCATGACTTTTCGGGCTTTCTTTTCCGTCGTTCTTTTTCATCTGCTGGGTGAATGGTTTGAGGTGCTTGTGAATTGTTCTTGTCGCGGTATGATGATTGTGTGGATTGGATCATAAGCTTCCCCAAGTTTGGATTTTGCTACCTAGGATTTGATAGCGATGTTCTTGGTTGGGAAAAAAAAAGGTTGTATCTTTTCAATTCAAGCAATAGCGTTTCGGGTTTATCCTGTAAAATTGCAACCGACATTTGGACAAGTACTGGTTTTTTTTTTTACTGTGTGGTTTCTTTTGGGCGCTTGAATTTTTTAGCTGAAAAGATGCTCAGCCATTCCCTGATATAGCAGCTTGAGCTGCTTTATTTTCTTGTAGAACTCGAGCTCAAGCTTGACTACGCCGGAATTGAGCCCGTGGGAAAAATTCATATCAATCTTCAGTACTAACCATCTATTAAACAGAAGATTTTGAACATACACTAGCCAAAGGTACATCTATTGCAAAGATTACGTTTCAAAAGGCAAGCGACAGGAAATTCAAGAAGAAAAATGACAATGTCAAGATTACATTTCAAAAGGCCAGTTTGATGCAATCCAATGTCTTGCTGGATAGACACGGGACTTGTTGCCATAAGCCAGCGAGTAGAGAGTTACTACGATATTTAGGCTTTTGGCTCCATGCGTTAGGTGATACTAGATTCTGGCCGGTAGGTGACCTGAATGTTAGGAAATTGGAGGGATGCAGGAGAGTCACTACGTCACCTTTTTATAGAACATGACAAATGGCATTGCTTGCTCCCATGCAAAGCACTTCTTCAAGAGAGGTACATGGCTTTCTACCAAACAATGTTTTACTGTAAAGATTTGGAAAATTGTTAGTTGTTCTTCTGATCCTATAACTGTCTGTGTTTTGTGAGGACCAAAGTGATAAAAAATAGAGATTTGTGACTGGCCACTTAACTGCGGAGAGATTAATGTCAGACACGATAAGAAAACTCTATATTGACTTAGTTCACCAATAATGTAGGGATGGTCGTTATGTTATCACCATGCTTGTGAATCAGCTTTGCTTCTTTGGTAAATGTTGTCACTCACTGGCAATAAAGACCAGTTGGCGAGTATGTCTATATATTATGCCCAACTCTTGGTTGAATATTCTTCTTCATCTTCCAATGTTTTTTCTTCTCCATGCCCATCCTTGCCCATCTTTGAAGCAGAAAAATATTCTCACATGAATTTTTCTTCTTAGATATGTGTACCATGAAGGGAAAGCAAACCACCAAATGTGAGGGAACGAAGGAGGAGGGGGGGGGGGGGGGGAGGTCTGAGGGCTTTGATGCAGCTGAGAACCTAGGAATGAACTATTCTGGATTAATCGACTGATATTATGGCAGGCATCTATAACTCTTCATAGTTTAAAACGGTAAATGAATAGTCAAAACCATTGGACAGATGATGCTTGCCATATGTTTGAAATGTTTTGAGCCAAATACAAGAAAGTCAGTACTTTGATTATTCTGTCAGCTGGTTGGGGTTGGGTGTTACTGGATCATTCCAACCTGTAGGGCATCCAAGCTAACTCCAACTCCATAATCATCAATAGTGGCCAATGGCTTGAGCTTATTAGCTTGTATAGTTGCTTAAAGAAAGCCCCTCTAGGAGATATAGGATATATGGCAGACTGTATACTACCAATGCACAACTATGATTTTAATTGACTAAAATTCTGGTGAGAAGTGACTGCCATTATTTGAACAATGTGAGAATATCAATCTTCTCGACACCTGTTAAGTGAGAGAGATCTTGCCTTTTCCCCCTTTCAGGTCAGGTGATTGAATCTGTATTGATATGATTTAGGACAGACATCTTTAATAGTATACTTAGGTAGAATGACTGTTCACTTGTTTCTGTTTGCTGAGTGAATTTGTCTAAGGCTTAAGAATTCTCAATGATAAAAAATGCCACTTCCTTTTTCCCCCGATATACTTTATTCTGTCAAATGAAACTTCATGGCGAATCTTCTTTGTGGATGTAAGTTGGTCATCTAGATGATTCTGCAATTTTAACGTTTGTCAGGGTAGTGAGAGTTTATTTGCCAGTTCAGACATTGCATTAACCTTAAATAGTGAAAGGGAGATGATTGCTCCTTTAAGTGGATTGTAAGGCCTGAGTATAAGTTCTAGCATATGGCCGCTGACTTCTTTGCCCTTTTATGGACTGTGAAGTTAACTGTGGGACTCCGGTATCCTCTAGTGCCTCGTGGGTGTTAAGAATTTTTGCTTGTCTCAGTAAAAGGTGTTGGTAGTGGTACCAAATCAAGAGTTCTTCTCATAAGTCATTACTATGTGCTTTTTCTTATTTATGATTTGAGTTTGTATAGTGGAAGGTTCTTTTTCTTTTTGGTTTTAAGTGTAGTGGGAGGTTGTTCATATGATGTTTTGGCTTCATGTTGGCACTTGAATCTTATTGTGGCTCTGACTGCCTACTTGTCTTTGTATGGATCCTCGATAAATGTTTGAGAAGATAATGCTTGGAAAAGTATTACCCTCGTCAGTTGTTCTGTTGCATGGTCATTAATAGGAATCTGCTCAAGTTTTTTAACAGCTTGACCATATTGTTTTGGAGGTTTGGGGTGTGCGGTTTAAGGATGCCTGACCTTGGGTTTTCTTAAGATTTGCAGTTGTTTATTTTATAAATGCTTTTGTTATGCGATTGTTGATTGATCTTTTTTCATTGATTTTAAACTTGCAAGGTATTGACTGTGAATCTTCTTTGGTGACGCACAGTTGAATCGAGCAGACTGATATTAAGAACTTAACATTAGAATTTTATCTGATGCGGCGAAGGGTTAATGAGCTTTGCTGATGTTGACTGGACTTTTTATCCCCCCATGCAACTGTTAATTATATTTTGTATGGGCAGCGTTTGTTAGAAAATGTATTGACTTTCACCAAAAACTTGTGAGGACTCCGATAACTTTATTGAGTGCAGCAACAGAATTGCTTGTATGACTCAGATAACTTCATGGGAAGTTGACTTATGATTATGAATGGAAGTGAAAGGTACATTTCTTTCTCGCTTCTAATCTTCAATTTGGCTTCTTTTCTGGTTTCTTCTTTTTAGTTCAAGCCATTTTGCTGCTTGTAATTTCAGTCCAACATTTGTTCGCAACCATGGCCGTGGTCTCTTGTGTGACTTAGCTCATTGAAGCAATTGTTGTTTTAAGGAGACAGCATATGCACTCACTAGTCACTATCAGCTATTCTGACAGTTTCTTTATTCTTTCTTTTTCTTTTTTTTTTTTGGGGGTGGATCGAGAATTTATTTTTTTGGTCAAGGACGGATCAAGAATTAATTTCGCAACTCGATGAAGTCTCTAAGGTGAGGATCAAATGGCTTTGTGTCTGGTTTTGGCGTTGGAAGGGTAGTTTAGATAGCTCTTCCTATTCCCACAATGAATAATCATATTAGATTAAGTGCAAGTGATAATAGCACAAATGGTTCATAAACTTTGACTTAATGTATAAATTTTGGATCTCTAAACTTTTAATTTATTTTATGTGGCTTTTATATTTGAGCCCAATGTGTAATGTGGTTGCTTAAATTTTAATTTGTTCGATATGGTTCTTGGATTTTTCTTTTCTAAACGGGCCATAAAAACTTTATTTTTCGGTACATTATGTTTACACCAATGTCAAAAGAATATTTTCATTTCAGGGTTGTTAACGTTAGTCTTATACTCCATCGATTTGGGGTGATTTTATGCTGACTCTCTTCAGATCCAAAAGAATCTAGCTACACATTTTACTACAAAATGATAAGATTTTGAGAGAAAATCATTTATAAAATCAAACAATTAGCAGCATATGATCATCAGAACCTGGATCCAAAGTAAGTTCCGCGTCTTTACAGCGAGGGTGGAAAAATGATTATTTGCCGACTAACATTGTAGATATGGGGATACGATATGCATCTCTTCATAGACTGTCTCAAGAGTTGAGGCCGACTAGTGATGTGGCAATGATGTAGCAACTAAAATCTAAAGATTGGAAAAGAAAATATGACTAAGATCGGCAAGGGAAGAATTGGAGAAAAGAGATGTCAAAATTGAATGGATGGAGAATTTTCGGGAAAATTGCCAAAAAAGTCTTAAACCTTTTGCAATTTTTCCAATTCAGTCCTAAACCTTTTTTTTTGCCAATTCAGTCCTAAACCTTTTTTTTTGCCAATTCAATCCTAAACCTTTTGCAAATCAGCCAATTCAGTCCTTTTGGCCGGTCGGCGTCCACGTGGCAATATTTTAATAATTTTTTTTTATTATTTTCGAATTTTTTTTCTTTTTTTATTTTTTTTTCTTTTCCTTCTCCCCCCTGGCCTGTCCGGCCACGGGGGAGGTTTGCCGGCGAGGGCCCAGCTCCGGCGAGCTGGGCCCTCGCCACCGCTGGGTGAGCTCGCCCAGCTCAGGCTCCGCCTCGCTAGAGCTGGGCCCTCGCCAGCGAACCTCCCCCCTGGCCGGATAGGCCAGGGGGGAGAACGAAAAGAAAAAAAAATAAAAAAGAAAAAAAATTCGAAAATAATAAAAAAAATATTAAAATATTACCACGTGGACGCTGGCCGGCGCCGTGGACGCCAATCGGCAGCCATGTCAGCGCTGGCCGGCTAAAAGGACTGAATTGGCTTATTTGCAAAAGGTTTAGGATTGAATTAGCCAAGAAAAAAGGTTTAGGATTGAATTGGAAAAATTGCAAAAGGTTTATGACTTTTTTGGTAATTTTCCCGAGAATTTTCACTTGAACTTCAAGGACATCCATGTGAGTAGATATTGAAACGTCCACGTGGCAAGATCTCTGAATGACCAAAGAACAACGCTTATGTGACAGAACCGTCATTCTCCCTAGAAGAACGCTTCTCTTTCCACCTCAAGTTTTGTGTAGGCAACTTGAGGAAAGATTTGCCCGGTTCAAGTTTCCTTTTTTCAAGTTTGAACCGACCATGCAAGTACGGGAAAAGAAGAGATAGATGCACTATCATTTTATGAACAAACTCGTGGAAACAATAACAATAAGTGTCTCTGATGGGAGTTCCAGCAAATGGCTTATGAACTCACTCAAATTCATATCTGGGCCCGGCATTCGGGGGGAGGCCGAGGATATCTAGTCTTATCCGTACAATAGTCGTATTTCAAGTAGTTGCGTGTCACATTTCGGTATTGTTTTATTTGATCTGCGTTTAGGGTCTGAATTTGCGCCCATGCATCTCCATAAGTGTAGTCGCATTTTCCTGAATTCGAAGGGTTGGACGCGACGCACCCATCAATGTCAAAGCCTTGGTATTGGGCTTTGAATGGGCCCTTGGACCAATCGATCTTCCCGGCCCACCCCTCGGCAGGCCATATCGTCGCTTCCACTAGCATCCCTTGTGTCGGGTAGTTCGCTTTGTTCCCCAGGTTCTTGAACACTCTGAGCGGTATGTCGTCCACAAAAAACCTACCATAATAACAAATATCAAAATGGATTTGCGACGCCGCGTTTCGACAAAGAATCACATATCGGGAGCTTAAGATCTTTAGTTCGTACTCGGACGACATAATGATAACACATTCGTAGCATCGCATTTTCCTTGTTTTCGGCTTATGTCCTCATCTAATTATATCTTCATCAACTTATGTTTAGCCATTACCAAATAGATGGTTTCTCATTTCAAACAGACAAGTAGAGAAAGAGAGAGACTTACACTACTTGATATTGGTTCCAAAGAATCGTATAGGAATGGAAATCGGTAGACGGATCAAACCAAAGATGAAATTTTTTCTCCCGGCCCCCAACTCCTTTCGCGAATACGTTTGTACTCAATTCATAAGGTGGGCCGTGGGAACCAATGAACTCAAAGTCAATCTCATCGTGTTGGGCTTGCTTTGAAATTAGCTACGAGCAAAATTTCAAAAGCGTCACACATCGAAATCCCCGAAAGAAAAGATGATGCCAATAATAAACAAGTGTAGCTTGGCTCTTATGGGTATGTTATGGTTAGATGATGTGCATTGTAGATGTATTCAAGAAGCCCCAGATGAAAAGAAAAACCTCACTCACATAGAAGGTGGTAACAACTCCTGGTGATTTACTATGTGGAATTTTGATCCTCATGTTGAATAATCCAGATAGAATACGTCATTTAGATTGAAAGCCAGCCCCTGAAAATTTGAGTTTGAATGATAAATACAACTTAAAGACATCGCCGTAAAAAAGAAAAAAAAAGGGAAAGTAGATAAGTAACATCTACCGTAAAGTGATGAGACATAACTAAAATGAAACAAATCGCGAAATATATTGATCACCTGAACTTTGATTCAATGTAAGTTCGACTTTAGTGTCGCCGTTGAGGCTGGAAAAATGATAGTTTCCCCAAATGATGTTGTAGTTACGAGAGAAGGTAACTTGTCGTCTTCCACATGCAAATAACATATTCACCATCACAAAGCCGAGGAAGCCCGAAAGCAGATAAGATTCCATGGATCCTCTTTCAAACTCTTGAGTTTCACTAAGTCCTGTGTTAATTTTCACCAACTCATCAATCCGACACTTTAGATAGAAATATATTCAAAGCCTCGCCGCTTGCGGTGTGTAGAAGAACAAACGTCACATACGAGAACGTGGAATGCAACTAAGAAGCATTATGAAGATGATATATTTTATGTTGCTTTGAACAAATGCCTTGTGAATGGCGTTATTCTCCAGGGGACCGTAGAATCTTGCATTTCAGTTTACTCTCCCGTGGCACGTAAACCTACTTTGCATTCATTTGGTCAATTCTACTTGCCATAAACTCAACACAATTTGCACGAATCAATCATAACCACGAAAGAGCAGCAGGAAACTGCTTTTTTGCAATAGTCACGAGATGTAAGGAAAACGTCATGCAAATAGTCTTGCTAATCGAAATGACAAGAAGAAACTTAGTTGGAAACGGAGCCAATACAGATGAATAAACTCACAGTGATAAAATAAACCCTCAAATGAAGGATATCGCAAGATTTGAGGTAACTACAATCGTTTTACACGTGATTTACTCGCAATATATAGGCGACCCAAGATGAGTAATTGATTAAGTCCATTCTCACTCTTTGAAGAAAGTTGGATCTTTCCCGGAATACTATGAAATCCACAATAAAAAAGTTCTACGTTGGCATATCTCATCTAGCTATTGGACTGCGTTTTCTTTCCTAAGAAAAGAGGGCAAAATTCTACTGTTACGTCATTACTTTCCTAACAAAACTTGATCCGATTTGATCTCTCCGTGGTATATTTAATGCTAGAGTGTCATTTACATCACAAGATTCAAATACCCATTTTGCTAACTTACACGAGTTTCATTTTAAAAAATTTTGTGCAATTTTGACCTATTGGAAATACTCTAATAATTTTCTGATCTGAGAAAGCATGATATCAAGAGTGTCATTTACATTAAAGGATTGAAATACCTGATTTACTAATCAATATGCACACGAGTTTCCTTTTCTAACAATATGTCCAATTTCTCTCTCTCTCTCTCTCTCTCTCTCTCTCTCTCTCTCTCTCTCTCTCTCTCTCTCTCTCTCTCTCTCTCTCCGAATTCTTGTATGGTATTTGGTATCTTAGAATAGTGAGATAACGCCTTATCCTAGTAATGAGGTCAAAGACCTTATGCTCATAATAAGAACTAAGAGTCGGTCCTGACATGTAAGAATTTAGCTGGATACTAAAGTCGGTCCCCAATAAGAATTTATTTGGATGCTAAAAGTCGGTCCCAACAGGGTAAGACCTATAAAGGCACTGCAAGGGACTGAATATCTGCATTTGCTCACTTCTGTTCTAAGCATAGACAACTTTTTGATATCAAAGCCCCGGATTATGTGATGAAGTATCATTCTAAGATTCGTAATGCCACATAGTTTGAAGGGAAGGTATCAATAACAATGAGTGAAACCACCCCATCCAAAACAATTTCACAAGATGTTTCGGACCTTAACTCCATCAAACTGTTTTCGTAGATCCGAAACCTCTAAGATCGATTGGCTTTATGAGGTTTCCTACCTCAATGATGTTGAGAAGATCTCATCTACTACTCTTCCTTTTGTAAATCACTATGTTGCTTTTGCGAAACACACATCCTCCTTTTCTCTAGTCCGCTTTATAAGGTAGTTAATTCGTCACCTCTTTTGAGTTGAGAAGATCTCATCTGCTACTCTTCCTTTTGTAAATCACTATGTTGCTTTTGCGAAACACACATCCTCCTTTTCTCTAGTCCGCTTTATAAGGTAGTTAATTCGTCACACTCCAAAAGAGGTAAAGGAATATATACAATCTACCCGATTTGATCAACATCCTATTCCCACTATCTAGCAGTAACGGTTTGTTACTCTTCAAATTCCTTTTGAATTCTTTTGACAGTGGATTCAGCAAGGGTACACTCATTTGCACTATGGTGCAATTTCTCTTGCTTTATCATTCCATGGTCGAAAATGTCTTCCTGTTGCTGCTCGCATGGCTCTTCTCAATACAAGGTTTCTTGACTACCAACCTGCCTGTATTGGGACATTTGAGACTACCCAGATGTTGGAACAATGTTTGTCACCCTTTTCCAAATTTCAATATGGCAATTTATGATCCTCAACTTTTTACTATCTTGAAAGTCTAACTCCAAATTGCTGGAGCTCCTTAGGTAGCAAATTTTGTTGTTGTTACCTTGCACTATCAAATAGTGTATAGGGTTCAAAACCATGCCATAAACCTTTCTCTTCCGACATAAGAAGAAGCCTTAATGATCTCTATGGACAACAATCATGCAACATCTTATGTTCACGTTCCCAAACAAATTTTCAGAGATGAGTTGGTTAAACTCCTTCCAGAAACCTGGGTAACCAACTATGAAAAACTCCACAAGGATGTTCATCTAGTCCAATTCACCAAACCAAAGTTTACCAAGAAAAAGGATGGCTGTATGGTTATTAAAATTGACTGCATGGAATAGAAGACAAAAGCATTTAGCTCTATCTTCTCTACTCTTCTTATGGTCCAACCTGGTCAGGACGACCAAGAAGATGGGGAAGATAGACCTAGCCACAAATTCCAGACAGGTCTTCCGGTGCACTCATTTAATTCCCCATGCAACCGTTAATTATTTTTTGAGTGGGCAGAATTTTTTAGAAAATGTATTGACTTTCAACAAAAATTTGTGAGGACTCATATATCTTTGTTGATTGCGGCATCAGAATTGCTGCCACGACTCAGATAACTTTATGAGATGATTGTGAATGCAAGTGGTGTTGTCAAGTAATAGTGCTTGTATATGCAAAACAAAGTTATTCGACAAACCTGAAATCACGTTTTGACGAGTAATCCGAATGTCGACGAATGATCTGAGCCCAACGAATTCACGTTATGTCCTTAAGACAATTTGTCCCATCTACCGGTACCCAAGGTTATTGAACAATTGTCTCTTAGGATAGAACGGATCGCCTTTCCAAAGAAGGGGTACTTCTTCAAAAAAAATGTTGGAATGCAACTTCGCAGAATAATTGCACAATAACAATGATGAAGAAATGGAAAAAAATGAAAAAATTGTCTAGAGTGCATCGGGAAAAAGTCTTGTGGGAAAAAATGCCACGAAGAGTCACGCTACCGAACAGAATAGTTCAGTTATATATAGCGAAAATGAGGAGTCGCTTGAATCGAAGCGGTTTTCGTTCGGGCTGTGAACAGTCACGATTTGAATGATGTGATTTTTCATTTTGGCGAACCAAACCTCGTGAATAGACATGTTTATTTGTCCAAAATAAATAAAAATAAAAACTGATGGAATGGACCCGAGCTCAGCCCGGCTAGATGGCGGCGGCGCACGAGGGGGAACCAACTTAGTTTGGTGTAGGTCCTCTCACTTCCACAAAAGTGGGGTACCCCTTGGTGCCCAAACTTATTTGAGAGGCTCATCTAAATAAACCATCTCCCATTACAACTTCTATCCAGTGTGGGACTATTTCCATCCACACTTCTCATTCACAATTTATGGATTTTGGATACTAAAATCCCAACAAGTGGAAGGTACATTTCTTTCTCCCTTCTAATCTTCAATTTGGCTTCTTCTCTGGTTTTCTTCTCTTTGGTTCAAGCCATTTTGCTGCTTGTATTTTCAGTCCAACATTTGTTCGCAACGTCGGCCGTGGTCTCTTGCGTGACTTAGCATTTAAGGAGACAGCATAGGCACTCACCAGTCACTACCAGCGATTCGGGTGTATTGAGAATTAATTTCGCGAGTATTTATCATTTTTCATTTACAGAAGCCGCGATGAAGTCTCTAAGGTGAGGATCAAATGGCGTTTGTGTCAGGTTTTGGCGTTGGAAGCCTAGTTTAGATAGCTCATCCTATTCCCACAATGAATACTCAAATTAGATTAAGTGCAAGTAATAATAACACAAATCGCCTTGACATTTGGCCTAATGTGCAATTTTTGGATCCATAAAACTTTAATATATTTAATGTGGTTTTTGAAATTTAGTCCAATGTGCAATGTGGTCTCTTAAATTTTAATTTATTCAATATGGTCTATGGATTTTTCTTTCCTAAACGGGCCATAAAAACTTTATTTTTCAGTACATTATATTCACACCTTTGACAAAATTATATTTTCATTTTGGGGTTGTTTTTTTTTTAATTGAAATTTCGGGGTTGTTTACATTAGTCTTATGGTTTACCGATTTTGGGGTGATTTTATGGGACTCCCTTTGGATCCAAAAAATCTAGCTACACAATTCACTCCAAAATGATAAGATTTTGAGAGAAAATCATTTATAAAATCAAACAATTAGCAGCATATGATCACCAGAACCCGGATCCAAAGTAAGTTAGACTTCTGTGTCTTTACAGTGAGGGTGGAAAAAATGGTTATTGGCCGATGAACATTGTTGTTCCGACAGAAGCCAACTTCACCAGTAAAAATTGCAGATGCAAAACCTTGATTCACAGAATACTTCATAAAGAAAATAAGTATCAAGAGATCAACTAAAGAAGAGCTATTGATTAAGTCCATTCTCAATCCTTGAAAACAAGATCAGAAAATAAAGAAAATAAGATTGAAAAGCTTGTATACTGACAATCACTAAGATGAGCTTCAGCGCCAATGAAGCAAAGCAAGAGACTTCAACATCTAAAAGGAAGAACAGTTGAGATTAATAGACAAGGCCTGAAGCTTATGACTTGCGCTTCAGTCTATCTTTTCTTTTTCTTTTTTGTTAGCATCTACTGCCTATCTCAATAGCAGTCCTAGAAGCTGTCGCAGAAATAAATAATGACACAACATCTTTGGAGAAAGAAGAGTGTATACTGAGAAGTGGACGAATATGCACAATATATGAAGTTCCGTGCATGCAAGCAGGTGCAGAAGTTCATGTGGCTTAAATTCTCAAAAGCTCCATGTATATGCTCAATCAAAATAGCAAGAAGAGGGGAAGCTTTGACCAACCGTAGGAATCAGCGAGTGAGCACCAATCAACATTATCACATTGTGACTAGATCAGGAGGCCTGACTCTTTAGAAGAAACAGAAATACAGACTATCCTTTGAATGATTTTTCTAATGTGAAGTTCGAATTCTGTAGAGATACTATAAAATTTGAAGTTCCCTTTTTAAATTGGTAAAAAGCAAAAAGAAAATAAAATGTATATGAAGTGTGAGTTCAGTCAAGATCCATTTGAGCTAGTGGACAATAACAAATTTTCTTCTCTCCTTCAGAAAGCCTTATAAGAATGCCATAATCAAATACGCTTGACATTGATTCCAAGTATGTTAAAGCTTTAACACGATATGGCTAGAGTTTTGAAGGAACATCTTGCATTAAAGAACGGAACTGATGAAGGAAATATGGCCAAGAAAATATTCAAGCACATCAATTTTCCAATGACGTCTATTCGATAGAGAAGCAAGGACCCTTGAACATTCATTCCCATGAATTGACTATAACTTGGGACAAGTTCTAGGGTCAGAATACGAATGCTGTGGGGAAATAACTGAAGCCCAATCCGATAGAACCATATTCCTGAGTACTACAAATATAGAAGCGACTTCAGCTCACAAGACAAGGAAGCACGTAATTCTTTTCCTCCTTTCTGCTTATCAAGTTTGACTTCGAAAGAACATGAGATTGCACTCGGATAAGACCATAATATCTCAAATTTGTTGGTACTTGTTTTTTCTTTTTTGAGTCGTTTTTTTTTTGGTAAGGTAAGGATTGGTATAACTTTTCAACACAATGTACAAAGAGAGGTCCAACACAAAACCCCGCACATGAAAGGACATAAAAGGTTGTCCTAACGGGTGCAAGGGTGTGTCGACCAGTCAGCGTAAACCAGCAACAACATCATTGCAAAAGAAGGCCAAACAATGGCCAATAGTAAGAGAAAAGACAGTAAAACTAGCCACCTCAGGGGAGGTTACATAAAGATAGAAGGCGGGATCCCCCAATTAGATTGGATCCTCTTGTTGTGGGGAGAGTCACGAACAGTCTTGAAGGACAACCCTCTGTCCCTAACGAGCTTAGAAAGGTGCACATGAAGGGCCGGCAAAAACAGGGATTTATCCCTGAAGAGGATATGGTTACGTTCTAACCAAATGATATGGCAAAGCGCTCAAAGGGAAAAGCGTGCGATACGCTGACGAAAGCTATTACCACTTAAGGATCTGACAGCCCACTGCAGCTTTTTTTTTAGTTATTCGTATTTTCATATTTTGATTTTTCGTGTTTTTAGGTGAAATAATTATTTTTTTAGATATATTGTGAGATGTTAAGAGATATAGTTAAATATTAAGAGATAAGATGAGATATGGTAAGATATTCTTTCTAGTTATATTTTAGGAAAGATAAGGGTCACGTAACTTTTCTTTAAATAGGGGAGTCTTGTAATTTTTTATAAGAGTGAAATATATTGAGTCAGAACATTCTATCTATCATCTTCTATTCTTTGCGTGAGTTGCGATTGTTACACCTTCAAAAATTTCTTCCATCAAATCAAGTTGTTGCAGCGTCTCTAACACTCAACAAATTGGTATCAGTGCTTATGGTTCGTGATCATGGCATCAACGAACAATCAACTTCCTCTTCAATACTCTCGTCTTACCAAAGAAAATTATGGTAGCTGGGCTGTTAGAATGAAAGCTCTATTCAGCACCTACAGTGTGTGGGAACTTGTTAACACTAACTATGATGGACAAGAGGATGAACCCACGTTGAACCAAAACGAGAGGAATGCCTTGGAGAAGGTTCGAACGAAAGATCAATATGCCCTGTCGATCATCTATTAAGCGTTAGATGATTCTATAGTTCGAAAAAGTTTCGAACGCCACTCTCACTAAAGAGGCATGGGAGATTCTTCAAAACACATATCAAGGAGTTCAAAAAGTTTTGAAGATTCATCTTCAAACCTTGAGAGGCGAAATCGAGGTAATTCTTATGAAAGAATCCGAATCGATTGTTGATTATTTTAAGAGAATTTTGGCAATTGTTAATCAGATGAAAAGAAACGAAGAAGACGTTTCCGATGTCTGTGTTGTTGAGAAAATACTTCGGTCCTTAGACAAAAAGTATGATCATATTGTGGTTGCAATTGAAGAATCTAAAGACTTGGATGCTATGACAGTCGATGAACTTATGGGTTCATTATAAACCCATGAAGAAAGGTTTAGAAAGAAAAAGATTGAACCGGTGGAGAAAGTTCTCTAAATGCAATTGACCTTTTGAGATAAGAAAGAGCAAAGAAGAGATCCCGTACAAAATTGCGGGACAAATCAAGATCGTGATCGAGGTCATGGTCGAGGTCACTTTCGAGGAAGAGGTCATGGACGAAGCAGAGGAGATCCTGCTCGAAGTGATGGAGGATATCGATACCAAAGAGGTGTTCGTGGAAGAGGAAAAGTCGACAAGCCAATGGTATGATAAATTTAAAATCCGATGTTATCATTGCAATTAACTTGGCTATTATGCTTCTAACTGCTGGAACAAAGAAAGTAGCAGAGCAGACGAAAAGGCGAACTTGGTGAATGATGCTAATCAAGTTCTCTTATTGGCATTCAAAGAATATGAAGAAGGTCAAAGCGATACGTAGTATTTGGATACCGGCGCAAGCAATCACATGTGCGGAAGAAAGGAAATGTTTGCCAAGTTAGATGAGACAATTAAAGGAACTATCTCGTTCAGTGATAACTCTAAAATTCTTGTTGAAGGGAAAGGTACAGTTTTGATTCGCTTAAAGAATGGTGTACGTCAGTTTATTACCAACGTTTATTATGTTCAAAAAATGTCAAGCAATATCTTGAGTTTGGGACAACTTCTAGAGAATGGTTATACTATTCATATGAGAAATCTTAATCTTATGTTGAGTGATCGAAATAATAAACTGATTGCAAATGTGAAAATATCGAAGAACAGAATGTTTATTCTTAATATAAAGAGTGAGATGTCTCGATGTCTAAAAGTATGCGTAGATGATCCTTCATGATTGTGGCATTTGAGATTCGCCCATCTCAATTTTGGCGGACTCAATTTGCTTTCTCGTAAGGAGAAGGTTTATGGCTTACCACATATTGATCATCCCGATTAATTATGTGAAGGGTGTGTTATCGACAAGCATTCCAGAACTAGCTTTCCGAAGGAGGTGACTTATTGAGCCGAGAAGCCGCTTGAGTTGATTCATTCTGATTTGTGTGGCCCGATCAATCTTCACTCATATGGTAATCATTGATATTTTGTTACTTTTATTGATGATTTTACTTGGAAAACTTGGGTATATTTTTTGAAAGAAAAGATAGAAGTGTTTGATACTTTCAAATAATTCAAGAACCTGGCTAAAAAGAAAAGTGGCTATTTTATCAAGGCTTTGAGGACTGATCGTGGTGGAGAATTCACCTCAACTATATTCAATAAATTCTGTGAAAATCATGATATTTGGCGTTTCTTGATAGCCCCGTATTCTCCTCAACAAAACCGTGTGGCTGAATGGATAAATAGAATCATTTTTGATATGGTTCGAAGCATGTTGAAGAGCAAAAATTTGTCCAAGGAACTTTAGGCTGAAGCTGTTTCGTATTCCGTCTATCTTCAAAATAGATGTCCCACGTATGGACTTGAAGGCGTAACTCCACAAGAGGCATGGACCGGGAGAATGCCAAGTGATTCGCACTTGAGAATTTTCAGGAGCATTGCCTATGCTCATATCCCGAACTAAAAAAGATCAAAACTTGAAGACAAGAGCAAAAAGCTCATCTTTATAGGGTATGACTCATCATCCAAAGCCTATCAATTATTTAACCATAACACTTTGAAAGTGTATGTAAGTAGAGATGTCAAGTTCGATGAAGATGGAATGTGGGAAGAAAATCTAAAAGAAGAAGCAAATGTTCGTGGTGATTCCGATCAAATGGAGTTAAAGGATCAACCTTCACCTTCTTCTTCAACATCTTCTTTAAGTTCATCAACACCATCCTCTTTAAATAGTGTCGATGAACCGCTAGTACCAAAATCGAGAAGATTGTCTGAAATTTACGAAGCTACCGAAGAGCTTCATCTTATATGTCTTCTTGTAGATTATGAACCACTTGCTTATGATGATACGGCCAAAGAAGAAAAGTGGAAAAAAAACCTTGAACTAACAAATTGAAGCTATCGAGAAAAATCAAACATGGGAGCTTGCTGATCTTTCGAAGGACAAGAAATTGATTGGTGTTAAATGGTGTACAAGGCCAAGAAGAATTAGAAAGGTGAAGTGACAAGGTACAAAGCTAGATTAGTCGAGAAGGGGTACAAGCAAAAGCCGAAATCGACTATGATGAAGTTTTTGTCCCTGTCATCCGCATGGAAATGATTAGATTGATTATTTCTATTTCTACTCAAAATAATTGGCGGATTTATCAAATGTATGTCAAATCAACATTCTTGAATGACATTCTTGAAGAAGAAATTTATGTCGAATAATCCAAGGGGTTTGTTGTAAAAGGTCATGAAGACAAAGTGCTGACGTTAAAGAAAGCTCTATATGGGCTTAAACAAGCATCGAGAGCATGGAATCTCAGAATTGATGCATATTTCAAGGCGAATAAATTCTCTCAATGTCCATACAAGCATGCACTCTATTTGAAGCAAGAAAAAGGTGATATTGTGCTCACCTATTTATATGTTGATAATCTTGTTTTTACAGGAAATAATTCGACGATGATTGATGCTTTTAAGGCATTGATGGTGAAAGAATTTGAGATGACCGATAATGATCTCATGAATTATTTCCTTGGTGTCGAAGTGAAGCAAAGTGCCGATGGGATTTTTGTTTCTCAAAAAGGATATGCAGAAAATATCCTTGAAAAATTCAACATGGAGAACTGTATGCCTGTCAATACACCAATGGAGTGTGGAACCAAGCTTTCGAAGTTTGATGATGGTGCCAATGTTGATTCGACATATTATAGAAGCTTGATTGGGAGTTTGAGATACTTGACATGCACGAGACTGGATATTGTGTATAGTGTTGGAATTGTGAGTCGATACATGGAAAAGCCGAAACCATCTCATCTTAAAGCTGCAAAGAGAATACTTTGGTATATCAAAGGTACTATTTCTCATGGCTTATACTATTATCGCTCTGAATCTTTAAAACTTAGAGCTTATTCCGATAGTGATTATGGTGGAAATATCGATGATCGAAAAAGCACAACGGAATTTGTATTTTTCTTGTGCGACACTGTTTTTACGCGGTCATCAAAGAAGCAACCAAGTGTTACTCTATCAACACGTGAAGCTAAATATGTAGCTGCATCTTCATATGCTTGTCATGCAATATGGTTGAGAAGACTACTCAAAGATATTCTTTTAGAGCAGAAGAAAGAAATGGAGATTTTTGTTGATAATGTTTCTACTATTGCTTTGGCAAAAAATCTAGTTTTTCGTGAACGAAGTAAACATATCGATGTTCGGTACCACTTCATCCGAGAATAGGTCAAAGAGAATGAAATTGAAGTATTGCATGTGAAGACAGGAGATCAAGTGGCAGATATTTTTACTAAGGTAGCGAATGATAACCATTCTGTTTCGAAATGAGTTCCTGAACCAGAAATAGATTTTTCTATTTTTGGTTCCTGGATGAGTTTTTGAGAAAAAAAACCCATTTGATAACGACAAAAAATTCTGTTTCTAGAACAGAAACCCGTTTGATAACTGTACGAAATTTCTATTTCCTGAAACAAAAACCCGTTTGATAAAACAACATAAAATTCTATTTCCAGGAACAGAAATCCATTTTTTTAGAAATGAAATAAAAATAATTAAAAAAATTCCAAAAAATTCATAAAAATCTCAAAAAAATTCAGAAAATCCCAAAAAATTGAAAAATTCCAGAAAAAATCATCAAAATGTCGAGAAAAGTACTGAAACGGGTCTTCAACATTCAACCACCATCGCTCTCGATATTTGCTCTCAATATTTGTGAGTATGCATTGTTTCTCATAATATCCCAAATGCTTATGGAGAAAAGTAATCCAAGCACATCACATTACAAGAGCCAATATAGGAGATCCCAAAATATCGCGTCACATTACAAGAGCCAACATAAAAAATCCTCAAATACAAAATAATGGAAATACATTAGAAAAGTCAGAAACACATTTTCATGGAATCTCCGCCATATTATTATCAATTGCCAATTGATTGGCAATTCTTTTCTTAACCATGTTGATCTCCATATCCTCCTCAGTCGATGTATCGTCAATAACCTCATCTTGTGGACTTCCAAACGGGTACTTTGAATCACCATATTGAGAAAAGTTCTTATCCATCTTGTCTGAATCACCATATTGGGCACTCGATGCAAGTTCATCATATTCTTTTTGTTGCGCCCTTGCCTCTTTTGTCATCAAGAGTTCACCTAATAGTGGAGATTTAGATCAGAATAAAAATTTCCTCAAATTCTTGATGTCAATGCTGACAGGATATGTGAGAGCCATAAGCAATTGTCTATCTATCGTGCATAGAAATGTATCCTATCTCATGAATTATCTTGTTTTGCTATTCTGAACATGAAATAGAAGCAAACTTCTACTGATGATGCATAAAGATGCAATTGCATATTTTTGTAATTTGAAAAATCTGGGGGCCAAGAGGAAAGGCCGCCCAAGTTAAGAACATGATGATGTATTCAGGGTAGAGAACTAGGAGTAAGTTGGGATATCCAGAGATAACCTAATTTGATCTAGGGTGAACCATACGGACGCAACCTCAACAGAAAACCAGTACACACATTGGCGTAGGAATTCGGGTTCAAGTTCAAATTTAACGGCATCAGACACAGCAGCAGCATCCTTCATAGTCTCAAGGCAGTTGACAACCTGCAGAACAAAGAATTAGATACGCAACATATTTAAGGTCATCGCGAACAGCATCAATAATCAAAGAGACCTGCATATAGAGTTAAATTGACTCAAGCTTGCAGGCACAAAAAACTATTAGCAGAATCACCATATTCCATCCACAAGTGTTACTGGCTATCAAAACTTCTTTACATGTCATGCTTGGACTCATAAGATGGTTTTGTTCTATCATAATTACGAAAAGTTTAGATGCAACCCATGAAGAGAAAATGCACCCAAAACTCCTCCAAGCAAAGCACATCCAAAGCATGAGCTAAATGCCATCGCAGCAACATCATAAAAGGCCCCAGTTCACTAATAACACGACGCCTAAAATTCAAAGAGAAGCTGATTATCCAGAACAGGAACATCAAACCTACATGAACGATACCATAAATTTCAAAAGATATAAGCTTTGATGTTGCACAGCTAACAAAACCCCATATGAAGCATCACTGCGCCAATCATCCTCCCGAAACATGTTAAATCCCCACCGCCGAATAATTCCGAATTTAAAACATATTGGCCTATTCCACTTGAGCCAAACTTTCTGCAAAATCAGTTCCCAAACCCACAATTCTCTAAAGTAGAAATCCAGAAAACAACAGCAACAACAATCCCGCGTCAAAATCATCGAAAACGTGCATACGAATACGAATCGCCCCTGCATACTCGTCAAAATCATCAATAACAATCCTTTTTCCAAGGATTCGTTTCGGTGGAGTACCTGCATACTCGCATACAAATCGCCCCTTCTCGATCGCCTGATCGGCGAACAAGCACCATCCTTTCTTCTTATCCCTCGCAATCTTCAACCTCACCTCCAGACCTCTCTGGCTTGCCCGATTCCCGCACTCCAGTCCGCACCCGCAACCAGGCCCGCACTCGCTCACCACCACCACCTCCTCCTCCTCCCCCTCCTCCCCACCACCATCGCCGCCCCAACAAGCGCAATCACGTCCGGCACCTCTCGCAACTGCACCCCAGCACCACGCCGCCCACCACCACATCCCCCGCCTCGCGGCTCGGGAACGCAGTTGGTCGAGAGGCCGTTCGGCTCGAGGAGCCCCACGGCTGGCGAAGAGGGAGTAGGGCATCGTTAGGCGGGGAGAGGGCCCGAGAGAAGGAGGAAGGGGCGTAGAGGAAGTAGGCGTAAGGGCGGGAGTTGACGGCGTTGAGGAAGGGGACGGGGAGGGGCTCGAGGCCCCGGGCGGCGTCGGAGGAGCAGTGGCGGGCGACGGATAGGGAGGCGCGGCGGAGGCCAGCGGAGGTGAGGGAGACGGCGGCGAGCTCTTGCGGGGTCAACCACGGGAGGATCAGATCCGCGCATCGCAGCAAGGGATCAAGGGGGAGGCGAAGAGGAGAACGCGTTTTTCAGAAATAGTTCTGAGTTTTGTTCAAGAAACAGAGAACCGACTTTTTTTTGGTTCTGATTTCTTGTTCAAAACCGATTCTGGGACAAAAATTTGTCCCGGAAATAGAAAAATAAATTTGCGTTACCAAACGGGTTTTTGGTCCAAAACTGATTCTGGGAGCAAAAAACCAATTCTGGACTGAATGAGAATGGTTTTCATGCACTACCTAAATCTCTTAAGATTGATACTTTTCGAAAGTTCAAGAGCTTATTTGGAATGATTAATGGAAGAGATTTTTTTTTAGTATGTTCATATTTCCATATTTTGATTTTTCGAGTTTTTAGGTGAAATAGTTATTTTTTCAGATATATGGTAGATATTAAGAGATATGGTTAGATATTAAGAGATATTCTTTCTAGTTATATTTTAGGAAAGATAAGGATCACGTAACTTTTCTTTAAATACGGGAGTCTTGTAATTTTTTATAAGAGTGAAATCTGAGTGAAATATATTGAGTTAGAAAATTCTATCTATACTTTTCTTTTCTTTGCGTGAGTTGCGATTGTTTCATCTTCAAAAATTTCTTCCATCAAATCAAGTTGTTGCTACGTCTCTGACGCTCAACAAAAACCACAGGCGAATGTATTTGAGCTCATTCAAAATAGGCCATTGCTTGATGCTTCTTCTATTGGAAGTTTGTTTGTAAAATAAACAAAAGTGGTTTTTCTACGTCCCACATAGAAAATATGGAGTGAAGTAGGTTTGTTTATAAGTACGGGCTTTTTTTGTATGTTCAGAAGAAACATATGAGTTATGGGCTAGACCCATAATACCCCCGTGCGGGGGCACGAATAGTTGCGCAATTTTGACGTGATTATTAGGCGCACTTAGCACTTTGCACGCATGCGCGCTCGCGGATTAATTTGCCTAATCCTCTACTTTGTTCTTTTTTTATTTTTTATTTTTATGTCATGCCATTTCTTTATGACTGTTATTAGTCAAAAGGGTGTCTTCATTCATTTTGAAATTTTTTTGGAAATTATGATTTTCGGGATTTTGTGAAAAAAAATATTTATTATTTTAATTATTTTTTTATTCCGAATTTTCGTGTCTTTTCATATACCCTTTCGGCTGCATACCTTTTCAATTATAAACTGTCAACCGAAGAGTTGTGTTTGATTATTTTAACCGTTTATTGAAAGGTTGCCATCGTTCGTTAAAATGCCTTCATATATATTCGTCGGTTTTTTGGCATGACAGAAAGTTTTTCTTTCTTTTCCGAAATTTTCATTCCTAAAAATACAGCCATCTTCTCGAATTGTTTCGTAGAGAGATCTTGAAGAAATACTAGAATTGCTATCTAGTATTCTCATCGAGACTTTATTGTATCCTGGAGGAAATTTGCCGATGACCATTAGCAACTTCGTGGGGCAAATAATTCCTTAAAGAAAGTGATATCACGCCTCAAAGTCTCACTTCATTGTTCTACCCATTTTCGAAGTCAATTTTTCCAACAATTTTAAGGAATTATTCGATCAATAATGGAGTCGGAGACAATTAAAATCATGAACCAAAACATGGTCAAACTGGACCAGTTTGATGGGAACAATTATGCTCGCTGGAGGGACAACATGATGTTCCTACTCACTGCCTTGAAGATATCCTACATTCTAGATCCAAACTTGGCGCCTATTGAAGATCCGAAGCCTGCCACTGAGGGAGGACAACCAAGCACTGAAGCAATTGAAAGGGACAATAATGAAAGGAAGAAACGTGAGGAGGACGAGTTGCTATGTCGTGGACACGTTCTGAACACATTGCCCGATCGATTGTATGATTTATTCACTGAGATGAAGTCGGCCAGAGAAATTTGGAACGCACTTGAATTCAAGTACAGAGCAGAGGAGCAAGGTACCAATAAGTATTTGATCGCAAAGTATTTTGATTTCAAGTTTATTGATACTAAGCCCTTGTTGGAACAAGTCCACGAATTACAAATGCTTATCAATAAAATTCGTGCCCTCAAAATTAATATTCCAGAAGCTTTTCAAGTCGGAGCAATTATTGCAAAATTGCCTCCAACTTTAAAAGACTATGGAAAAAGGCTGATGCACAAGTCTGAGGACATTTCCTTGGAGCAAATACAAAAACATCTTCGAATTGAGGAAGAGTCACGTTTACGTGATAATTCTGTTTTGTATGACTCCAAGGTAAATTTTGTGGACCGAAATTGAAAATTCAGCCAGAACTTCAAAGTAAAGAATGGGCATCAATTTAAGAAGACTCAAAAGAAGAAGAAAGGTTGTTGTTTTGTTTGTGGCAAATAGGGACACTTTGCTAAGGAATGCTTTCAACGCAAGAGCATGTCAAAGGACAAGAACATTCCACTGGTGAAGGCAGATACGAATCTAATTGAAGAAAACTATGTGGCCATGATTTCAATCATGTTGTCAAATATGAAAATTTCCGAATCTAATAATTTGATGGCAATGATTTTTGAGGTCAACTCTACTATTGTCCAGACTGGTTGGTGGTTAGATTCTGGTGCCACAGTTCATGTGTGTAGGGACAAATACTTGTTCAAGCAATTTAAAGAGACTGTCGACACAAATGTTCAAGAGGTCTTGATGGCGAATAATGCTCTTGCAAAGGTTGCTGGCAAAGGCACAGTGAAAATAGACTTTACTTTTGGAAAGAAGATTACTCTTCTTAACGTGTTGTTCATATCCGAAATTAGAAAGAACCTAGTTTCTATTGATTTACTTTGTAAAAGGGGATTTTGGGTTTTGTTTGAATTCGACAAGGTTATCCTGTCGAAGAATGGGCTGTTTGTTGGGAAGGGCTATGCCAATGATGGCATGTATCAACTAAGTATCAATAATAATATTTCTACTTCTGTTTACATTGTTGAGTCTTTATCTTTATGGCATAGTAGGTTGGCACATATAAATACTCGTTATTTAAAGAATATGAAAAAGTTAGACTTGATAAATTTCAATGGCGACATTGATAAATGCGAAATATGTGCTAAATCTAAATTAACTAAGAAACCATTTCCTAGTGTCAAAAGAAATTCGAATTTATTGGAATTGGTGCATAGCGATATATGTGAATTTAATAGCATGTTAACTCGAGGTGGTAAAAGGTATTTTATTACCTTTGTGGACGACTGCAGTAGATATTTATATGTTTATCTCATGAGGACGAAAGATGAAGCTTTTACCATGTTCAAGAAATATAAGGATGAAGTAGAAAATCAATTGGAAAGAAAAATCAAGGTTCTACGTTCAGATAGAGGTGGAGAATATTTCTTGAACGAATTTTCTTCATTTTGTGAAGAACATGGTATCATGCATCAAGTTTCGGCACCATACACTCCACAGCAAAATGGTTTGGCCGAAAGAAAAAATCGTTCCCTTGGAAAAATGGTTAATTGTATGCTTTCGAATTCAAAGCTACCAATTAATGTTTAGGGAGAAGCATTGCTTACTGCATGTCATATTCATAATAGAATACCATCCAAGAGAAATGACATAAGTCCTTATGAAACATGGAAGGGTAGAAAACCAAATTTGTCATACTTTAAAGTGTGGGGGTGTTTGGCATACTACAGAGTACCGGACCCCAAAAGAACCAAACTTGGTCCCAGAGCCATCAAAAGTGTCTTCATTGGATATGCTGAAAATAGTAAAGCTTATAGGCTTCTTGACTTAGAGTCTAATGTTATTGTAGAATCGAGAGATGTTGAATTCTTTGAGAATAAATGGTCAACGGGTTATGAAATTATTGAAAATAATTCAAAACCTGTAGAGACTCAAGTAGACTCTCATGAGAAGGAAACAAATGATTATAAGGACATGACTGAACTGAGAAGAAGCACTAGAGCTAGGAAGTCAAAGGACTTAGATCCAGACTTTATTACTAATGTTTTCCTTGTTGAAGGAGACCGAGAAAATAACGTGGTAAATAAATACCCTATAGTATTAAACTTAGAAGACGATCCTAAATGTTTTAATGATGCTATGTCTTTTAGAGATGCTTCGTTTTGGAAAGAAGCTATAAAGATGAAATGGACTTAATCATGTCCAACAATACTTGAGTGTTAGTTGATTTACCAAAAGGATCCAAGCCTATTGGATGTAAATGGGTCTTTAGGAGGAAATACTATTCTGATGGATCTATCCAAGCTTTTAAGGCTAGATTGGTGGCCAAGGGGTATAGACAAAAGGAAGGAATAGATTATTTTGATATGTATGCTCCGGTAGCTCGTATAACTTCTATTTGAATCCTTTTCTCTCTAGCTTCCATTTATGATCTTTGTGTTCATCAAATGGACGTCAAGACTGCTTTCTTGAATGGAGACTTAAATGAGGAGATTTACATGGAACAACCGGAAGGCTTTGTTCTTCTTGAAAATGAAAAGAAAGTATTTAAATTGATTAAGTCTCTTTATGGCCTTAAGCAAGCTCCTAAGTAGTGACATGAGAAATTTGATTCATTCATATTGTCTAATGGTTTCTCACACAATAGTGCTAATAAGTGTATATATTCTAAATTCACTAAAGACTATGGTGTTTTAGTGTGCTTATATGTTGATGATATGCTTATCTTTGGAACAAATATGACTGGAATTAATGAGACTAAGAAGTATCTAACTTCCATGTTTAAAATGAAAGACTTGGATAAAGTAGATACTATCTTAGGTATTAAAGTTAAAAAAACATAGTGGGGGTTATTCTCTGAGCCAATGCAACTACATTGAAAAAATGTTAAATAAATTTCAACATCTTGGTTTCAAGGACCTAAGTACTCCATTTGATTCCAGTATTAAATTAAATTATAATACTGGTAGGGCTGTAGCACAACTTGAATATGCGAGTGCTATAGGATCTTTAATGTATGCAATGCATTGTACTAGACCTGATGTTGCTTATTCCGTGTACAAGTTGAGTAGGTACACTAGTAATCTAAATATGGAACATTGGAAAGCCATTACCAGAATTTTTGGTTATTTTAAGAGAACTAAAAATTTAGGCTTGTTCTATAATAATTATCCAGCTGTATTAGAAGGATACATCGATGTTAGTTGGATTACAAGTGTGGGTGATAAACATTCCACTTCAGGATGGGTTTTCACTCTAGGTGGATGTGCTATTTCTTGGGCGAGCAAGAAAAGGGCGTTTGCTCTGTAGAAAGTAGTTGGTTTCACTGTGCTGCCAGTAAGGCAGGCTAAGAACAAGTGGATTAAATCACAGGTAAGCTACTTTCGCTAGCTTGCGGCATCTTCTAATGACTGGTTAGATCTACCATGATGAAGATAATAAACTACCTTACGGAAAGCAAATCTTTGCACATGCAGGTTGAATGACTGGGAAGGCAAGTGAGAGGAGAGACTTACAAGCTACTAAGCTCAAGTCATTGGCCACTATCGATGATTGTGGAGTTGGAGTTAGCTTGGATGCTTTATAAGTTCGGATGGATCCAGCAAGACCCCACCCTAAAGCAGCTCATAGAATCATCAAAGTAATCACTTTCTTGCATTTGTCTTGAAACAATTCGAGGGTACGGTAAGCATCATCTGTCAAGCGATTTCGACTATTCGTTTACCGTTAAACTATCAAGAGTTATAGATGCCAGCGATAATATTAGTCAATTAATCCGGAACAGTCCATTATTACATATCTTAGAAAATTTATGTGATAATGATATCTTTTTTTCTGATTCATCAAAAATTTGAAATAAAACCGATTACATCTCCGTGACATTTGTTAACCAAGTACCTAAAAAGATTTCAATGCGTAATTCTTCGATTTATCCTCCAAAAATCTAAGAACTAACGGGGCATCAAGCAAATTAAAATTCGTTAAACATGAATCTAGCAATGAAATTTCTAATTTATTCTATGTGATGTATAGCCCATTTATATTTAAGTCAACACCTTGTGGCCAGGAAATATACATTAGCCAATGACCATTTGGATTAATCTTTACGTAGTTAATAATTCAGATAAATTCCATTTCTGAACCTTATGGTAATTGCGAAATTCATGATTTAAAAAAATAATTTGTTACCCAATGGTGCAAAGGCAATCTAGTCGTGCGGTTTATTTTTTTGGCTGCCGACATCTGCATCAAGTGATCCACATTATGCTTTTGAGAGAGCATATGAAGAATTTTTGTCTTTGCAATGAGAAAAAGTAAGCTTTATAAGAGTGGAAAGATGATCACCTGTATGATGTCTCCCTTGCTATCTCTATGCTCAAAATATTTTGAATTTGAACGAGTCAAGTGTTGTTATCTTTAACAGGTAAAAAATGATATAAGAATAATAATGTGGGCATCTTATTTTTGAATTCTTTTTTTCCTAATAAGATATGATTTTTTTTAATTTGGATATTCAATTATTCTAAAATCTTGCCTGTCTACGTACATGGATGTCCTTATAGTTGAAGCGAAAATTGTCCAATTAGACTTTCTTTCCCAATCTTTAAATGTCAATTGCTATATTACTAGTCGGCCCCTTTTGGTTCAGCATTTGAAATGCTCATTTGGACTCTAAAATCTCTTGGCCAAATGCAAATGATGTTTGGCAATTTTTTTTACTCACTTTGGAGAGATGCAATTGCATTTGGAATGCTCCCCAAGGGACCTTTGGCCAATGCTCCACCGGATGTGCTTTGAGAAGTTGCATTTTCGGAATGCAACTTGCATTGTTCATCGACACTATTCATCTTCCCCAGACCGAGGTCCGGCAGTCGGTGACAGGCGCCTGAGGGCTAGCCCGACCTCGGCAACCGCCGCCTGGGGGTCGCGCGACCCCGGCGACCGCCGCCTGGGGTCGCCAGACCTCTAGCATCACCTGGGTCGCGCGACCCAAGCAACGCTTGGCCTGGGTTGCACGACCCAGGCGACGCCCGAGGTCGAGTGACCCCAAGCGGTGGTGGCCGGTGATTTAGCTCAACCAGAGCTTTTTTTAAAAAAAAAAATTAGCAAAAGTCCTTTAGCCTAAGTTGATTTTAAAAAATGCTTACCAAACACTGCTTGCATTTCAAAAAACCCCTTTAGCCCAAAGGTATTTGCATTTCCCCAAATGCATTCTCCCAAAGTCTAACCAATTGGGCCCATAGTCTATGAAGAGGTGCATTAAGGAGTCCAATAACCAAATGAGATAGATTAACATGGAGCTCTTTTATTGTGGATTTCATTGTATTTTGGAATAGATCTGATCTTGCTTTCTAAGGATTGAGAATGCACTTAATCAATTACTTGGATTGGGAAACTATCAGAGAATTTCCAACAGGTCAAAATCATACATAATTTTTGGGAAGGAAACTCATGTGCAGATCAGTTAGCAAATTGGGTATTTCAATCATGTGATGTGAATTACACTCTAGCTTTAATAAAGCCATTAAAAGATTTACTTTCTTTGTTGATAGGAGATCAGAGTAATGATGTAAAACTAGGGTTTTGGCCCCTTTTCTTAGGAAAAAAAAAAGTAGTTCAGTAACTAGATTGGATATATTAACATAGAACTCTTTTATGGTATTACTCAAACTACGGGAAAAGTGCCAAAAAAGTTCTAAACCTTTTGCATTTATACCAATTTAATCCTAAATCTTTTTTTGGTGCCAATTCAGTCCTAAACCTTTTTTTGGTGCCAATTGAGTCCTAAATTTTTTAAATTGGTGCCAATTCAGCCTTAAACCTTTTAAATTGGTGCCAATTCAGTCCTAAACCTTTTATTTTCGTGCCAATTTAGTCATTCCGGTCAATTTTGATCGGAATTTGCCAACGTGGACACCTGCCGGTCACCGGCGCCAACGTGGATAACTTTAATAATATTTTAATATTTTTTTGAATTTTTATTTTTTTCCACTTTTTTTTTTGTTCTCTCCCTCCTTCCTCTGACCGGTCGCTGGTCCGGTGACCAACCAGAGGCCAAAGGCCGGCGAGCTCGACCTCGCCAGATCCGACGAGGTCGGGCCTCGCCCGACCATGGCGAGGCCCGCACTCGTCGGAGGTCGCGGCGAGGCCGGACCTTGCTAGATCTGGCGAGGTCGAGCCTCGCTCGACCAAGGCAAGGCTCGAGCCCTCGTCGGAGGCCGCGGCGAGGGCGAGCCTCGCCATGGTTGGGCAAGGCCCGACCTTGCTGGATCTGGCGAGGTTGACGCTCGACCTCACTAGATCCGGCGAGGTCGGACCTCGCCTGACCAAGGCGAGGCTCGAGCCCTCATCGGAGGCCGCGGTGAGGGTGAACGTCACTCGACCAAGGCAAGACTCGAGGCCCAACCATGGCGAGGCTCGCCCTCGCCGCGGCCTCCGGCGAGGGCTCGAGGCCCGACCATGGCGAGGCTCGCCCTCGCCACGGCCTCTGACGAGGGCTCGAGCCTCGCCCGACCAAGGTGAGGTTCGCCCTCATCGGGTGAGGCCGCCCTCGCCAGTAGCCAGCAAGGTCGAGCTCGCCGGCCTCTGGCCTTTGGTCGGTCGCCGGAACGGCGACTGGCCAGAGGAAAGAGGAAAAGACAAAAAAACAGTGGGAAAAAAAGGAAAAAAATTCAAAAAAATATTAAAATATTATTAAAGTTGTCCACGTAGGCGGCGGTGACTGGCCAGCAGGCATCCACATCAGCAAATTTCAGTCAAAATTGATCGGAAGGATTAAATTGGCGCAAAAACAAAAGGTTTAAGACTGAATTAGCACCAATTTAAAAGGTTTATGACTTAATTGATACCAAAAAAAGTTTAGAACTAAATTAGCACTAATGCAAAAGGTTTAGAACTGAATTGATACTAAAAAAAGGTTTAGGAGTAAATTGACACTAATACAAAGGTTTAAGATTTTTTTGGCATTTTTCTCCTCAAACTCCTATAGGCGAATGCATTCGGGAAAAGGATCGGGGTATCTAGTCCTATCCATACAATAGTCGTAATCCAAGTACTTGCGCCTCACATTTTGGTATCGCATCATTTGACGTGCGGTTAGGGTTTGATTTCTCGTCCACAATGCAGTCCGCTGATTGTAGTAGCATTCTCGATAAACCAACGGAACGTCCGGCACGACGCACGCATCAATGCCAAAGCCTTGAAAATGAGCTGTGAACGGGGCCTTCGACCAGTCGATCTTCCCGGCCCAATCCTCGGCGTTCCATATTGTCCCTATCACCTTCATCTCTTGTGTTGGGTAGGTCGCTTCGAGCCCAAAGTTCTTGAACACTCTGATCGGTATTTTGTCCACAAAAAACCTGCCATAATCACATGTCGGAATGAATTCATGACAATGCGTTTTGACAAAAAAAATTATGTATCAAGAGCTTAAGATCTTCGTTTCTTGCTCGGACAGCGTAATGACAACACATTCATAGCATTGATATTTATCCTCAGCTTTGTCTGTATTCATTGACACATTCACATGGAGATAGGGAAATATATGTCTTTATCAACTTATGTTTTTGCCATTACCAAATAGATGTTTCTCATTTGAAACAGACACGTAGAGAAAGAGAGAGGCTTACACTACTTGATGGTGGTTCCAAAGAAACATATAAGAATGGAAATCGGCAGTCGGATCAAACCAAAGATGAAATTTTTGCTCCCGGCCACCAACTCCTTTTGTGTATACGTTTGTACTCAATGAATAAGGTGGTCCATTGCTTCCAATGAACTCAAAGTCAATCTCATCCTGTGGGCCTTCCTTCGAAGTTAGCTACGTACAAGCGAAATTTGAATGCGTCACTCGTCGAAAACCCGTGGTATGGCTCGACTCAATATGCGGTATCTTATGGCTAGATAATGTGCATAGTAGATGAAGTCAAGAAGCACTTCATGAAAAGAAAAACTGTACTCACATAGAAGGAGGTAAGAACTCCTGGGGATTTTTGTTCTGGAATTTTGATCCTCAAGCGAAATAATCCAGCTCGAAAATATGATTTAGATTCGAATCCAGCTCCTGAAAATATGAGCTTGTACGATAAATACAAGTTCAAGAGATTTCAATAAATTTATATGGCTCTCCAAATCAAAAAAGAAAAAGAAAATTAGATAAGTATGATCTACCATAAAATGATGAGACATAACTAAAATCAAACAAATCACTAGGCAGCATGAACACCTGAACTTTGATCTAATGTAAGTTGGACTTCGGTGTCATTGTAGAGGCTGGAAAAATGAGAGTTTCCCCAAGTGACGTTGTAATTTTCATAGAAGCTAACTTGTTGTCTTCCACTTGCAAATAACATATTCGCCATCAGAAAACCAAGGACGCCTGAAAGCAGATAAGATTCCATGGAAACTCTTACAAAACTAGATTTTTCACTAAGTCCCGCGTCTTTAGTTTCACTTGCTAATCCGCCGGACACTTTATAGAGTAATACATTCAAAGCCTAGGACATGTGTGAAGCGCTTGCGGTGTGTAAATGAACTGTAGTTACATACGAGAACATGTAAAGCAATTTAAGAGCTATTATGAAGGCCATTTAATGCAATTTAAGAAGCATTGTAAAGGTGATATACTTAATGGTGCTATTAACAAATGCCTTGTGAATGGCGTTATTTCTTCTGGAGACTATAATATCTTGCACTTCAGTTTACTCTCAAGGTATGACTATAATATCTTGCACTTCAGTTTACTCTCAAGGCATTGCAAGTAAACTTACTTAGCATTAAACCACTGGGGGTTTACTCCGGTGGCCATCCTTCTCACTTGAGAAAGGGGAGATGGGGAGTTCGAATCCCCACATTCGCAATGGGATAGGGGTGGGGCCGCGTAGTTTAAGATCTGGGTTTCGACGCCCACGTCTTGCAAGAGGTGGGGCGCAAGTCTGAATATGTATCGTGAGTGAGAGATAGAGTAGGACCGACAAAAAAAAATTACTTAGCATTCATTATTTTAAAAGAATTAATTAATTTAAAAAAGGTTATTTTAATCCGGTTGTCTCTAAATCTTGACTTTAAACACAAAGTATCATTTTTAATGAATGATTTTGATTGTTTAATTTTGATCTATGGTATAATCAATTAATGTTATTTATAAGAAATTTCACAAAAAAAAAATGTTGGTTCCAAATAGCACAAGGAAAACCTTGAACCGACAAGGGCTGGCAATGTTCGACACGATCTTTTTACACAATAACAATCAAATAGGGAAAATTGTCTAAAAAGTTCCAAACCTATTGTATTTTTACCAATTTAGTCCTAAATCTTTTAAGTTTGTCAATTCAATCTTAAACATTTTCTTTTATTGCCAATTCAGTCATAAACCTTTTTCACTTCTTGCCAATTGAGTTCATCCAGTCAATTTTGGTCGGCCGGCGCTGATGTGGCTGCCGATCGGCCGGCCAATGCTGACATGGCAATTTTTAAATATTTTTTTCAAATTTTATATCTTTTTTTTCTTTTTTTTCTGCCCTTCTTTCCTCTTGCCTGTCCAATGATTGGCCAGAGGTGCAAGCCGACAAGGTTGACCTTGCCTGCCTTTGGCGAAGCTCGCCCCCATCAACCACTGGCGAGGGCGAGCCTCACTCGCCGCTGCCAAGTTTGCCTCGCCTTGGCTGGGGTGCAGGTCGGCCTCGCCTAGCCATGGCGAGGTTGACCTAGCCATTGCTGGGTTTCACCTCACTCACCGACGGTGAGGCCAGCCAATGCCGTCAAAGGTCAACCTTGCCAAGATCCAATAAGGTCGAGCCTCACCGTCGCTGGGTTTCACCTCGCCCAGCGACGACGAGGTCGGCCTCATCTTGGCTGGGCGAGGTCAGCTTGGCAACAACAAGCAAGGCTTGCCCTCGCCAATGGTCGACGAGGGCAAGTTTCGCTAGAGGTCAGTGTGGTTGACCTCGTCGGCCCACGCCTCTTGCCAATTGCCGGTTGCCGGACCGGCCAAAGGAAAGAAGGCAAAAAAAAGAAAAATATATATATTAAAAATTCGAAAAAATAAAAATAAAAAATGCCACATCAACGATTGCTAAATGGCAGATATTGCCAACGCTGACAAGCGTCCACATCAGCATTAGCTGGCCAAAATTGACCGGATGGACTCGATTGATAAGAGTGAAAAGGTTTAGGACTAAATTGGCAAACTTAAAAGGTTTAGGACTTTTTGGACAATTTTTTCCAATCAAATGTGTTCATATCAAGCTTAAATGGGTTCGTTTAATAAATAGGCGTACTGGTTTATACACGAACTATAGTGGGATAATACTTATGACTCAAGTCGAACCTTCGCAATCCTAGTAGATGATATTTGCAACTCAAATTGGATATTACTAATGCAAGAGATTTATGGTAATTCCCATAGATGGTACTTATGCTAGTCCCTATCCCCAATATTTTATTCATAAAAATGAAATCAAACAAGTAACTCTTATATCCTTACCCAAAAAAAAGCAAGTAACTCTTATAAGGAACCTATTTTGTTTTACATTGTAAGCATAATTTATCAGGTTCAAATTAATTTAACATTCTATGCCAAATTGTGCAAGTTATGTAAGTTCTGAACAAAAGAAAAGAAAAAAAGATGGAAAATCAAAGATCGACCTGTATTTCAGTTTGTCATACAAAAAAGGACTACGGAGATGAATATATGTGAAGTATAAGGAAGGGAACCTAGCTATAAATTTTGTTGAAGCTAATCTTTTTGTATTATTTATTGGAAAAATATTTTAAATAATGGTTTAAAGTTGAGCTATTTTCACAAAAGAGGCCAAAAGTGAACATTGCCTGAAATAAGAATTTGAAATAATCAACTTAGTCTCAAATAAGGGCTTGAAATGAACAATTTAGTCTCAAATAAGGATCCAAAGTCATCGGTGAGCGAAATCTTAATTACACTCACGAATATATTTGTCAAAGGGTATTTTTTTTACATTTTCTTTTCTCTTTTTTTCTTTCTTTGTTTCTCTCTTTTTCTTTTTTCTTTTTTCTTCTTTTTTCCTGTCTTCTATTTCTTTCTATATCTTCCTCACGCCTCTTCTTAGCTCTGCAACACCTGCATCTCAATTTTCAACCGCTAAATGATTGATACATAAGAAGAAATCCAAACATAAACCCTGAATGAAAAAATTTTCAATCTCTCTTCGATTCCCAAAAACCAGCTACTACCACCTTCTGCCGGTCTTTAATTTACAATTTCTTAGGAATGCTTTGTTGGGTTTCGACCGAATGATTCATAACATTCATCGATTCAGTTTTTTATATCTGTTCCGTGAGTAGAGAATGAGCATACACTGCACTATTGGACCTTCTCAAGAAACCACATATTCCATGTTAATGCAAACTAAATAGATGCACACTGAACTCGTGACGTGACGGAAATCACTAAAAACTCCATAAATTGAGAATTATAAGCCGAGCAAATATGGTGAATGTTGATATTTAGAGGTGACTTATCAGTTAGCGATTATACTCATAAGTTCACGTTCTCTAGTCCGAGCCCCTGAACCAGCCGCAGCCTCTGAATTAGCTGCTGCATCCTTACCAATCACGATAATTCCACAATCTCAAAATTCATTATCGACTCCTGGCAATTCCACAATCGTCAGTGCCGGGCCACAAAATGCCAATAGATTCTCAAACATTCGGAATTCTAGGCGTGGCAATGGTGGTAACAGGTGTCAAATTTTCAACAAATTTGGCCATAGAGCCAATGTTTGTATGGAAAGATATATGCAGCAACAACGTGAGCAATTCCGTACATCACCGCAGCTCAATTTGGCGGAAATTCCTCCTTCGCCATCTGTTTTCTCCTCAGAGTCATCATACCCAAATTCGGGTGCTACTCATCACATGACAAACAATATCTCTCAGTTGTCTGATGTTTAGTCCTATCATGGTTATAATCATGTCACCTTACGATGCACCTAGGGGATCAACGGATTTGTTATGCGACTAGACGAACCGATGGGCTCAAAGTCACCGATCTCGGATTGAGCTCAAATTTGGTTGGCTGAAGTAAAACGGCGTGCTGATCAATACTCACTGCCGTTGGCTATGATTAATGATGGATTTTCACGATTCAGGGTCGTTTAGATAGATTTTTCTATTATTTTAGTATTTTTTATGGGTTAATTTAGTAAATGGCAGTTTCATAATTTTGCGTTTTGATGTTTATTAATCCTAGTAGGGTTAGGTTTGGGGATATATAAGCTTGTTTTAGGATTTCGTTGGAGGAGACTTTGGATATTTTAATTGTTAATTGATTGAGAGAACAGTTTGTTCCTCATTATCGTTTCGATTCTTCTATTTAGCCTAATTTCTTTCGCGCTTGGCATCAATTGGTATCAGAGCATAGGTTACCTTAATAAATGGCTGAATAGAATCGAGGTGGTCGAAGACAACTTGCTCGTGGAGGCTGGGGGCGTAGAGTCGTTCCTGATGCAGATAAACAGCCGCATCTGAGAGACCTGCGAGATATAGAAATTCAGGAACATAGAAGGCGAATCCAGGATTTGGAGCGACGTCTTGCGGAAGCAGGGCTTGACACTCAATTCGAAGAAGAAGCAGAATTTGAGGATCCATCCGATGATGAAGAGGAGGGCATAAACCCTTTCGGGGTTCTGAACCAGGGGCGGAATGGAGGAGTATGACCTGGAAATTAGTGCTCTTCTCAAAATTCCGGGATGAAGATCGAGATTCCCGAGTTTAATGGTAAGGCTCATCCTAATGAGTTTATTGATTGGTTACATACGGTAAAACGGATTTTTTTTATCTTAAAGACCTAACTGAGAGGCAAAAAGTGAAAAGAGTGGCTATTAAACTGCGAAAATATGCTTCAATTTGATGGGAACACGTGAAAAAGCAACATGCTAGAGAGGAGAAGCCGAAGGTGATTCGCTGGAATAAGATGAAAAAGTTGTTGCAAATTTTTTTTTTGCCTATCCTTTATAGACAAGAGGCGTTTATCGAGTATTATAACGTCAAGCAAGGTGATTAAATAGTTGAGAAATTTACAGAGGAATTTGATCACTTGCGGATGCGTTGTGATGTGGCGGAGGAGACGAGCAGATGATTGCTTGATATCTGACAGGGCTGCAATATGATATTTCTGATGTTGTCCAATTACAGCAGTATTGGACATATGAGGATATGTGCAAATTAGCCCTAAAGATGGAGGAGCAGTTTAAAAAAAAGAGCAGTAAATCCAAGTGATCTAGTAGTGATTCTAAGTGGTCAGGCAGCAATTTCAAGTGGTTAGATAAAGAGTCCCGAGGGAAAGCGGAGAGTTTTTCAACCCCGACAGCAGTTAAGGGCGCTGGTTCAAAATCTGCAACAAAAGGAGAGTAGGATAATGCTGGATCTAGCAGGGGAGAAGCTGTAGGCAAGCAATGTTTCAAGTGTCAAGGACTCGGATATTTTGCTACTGATTGTCCGAACCGACAGTTTGCGACACTTGTACATAATCCAACTTTTGATGAAGACCCAACTTATGATGAATTTGATAGAGAGCAAGAAGATGCGGATTCAGATCAGTAGGACATTGTCTATGCTGACTCTTGTGAGTCTTTAGTTGTACGTCGGGTTTTAAATATTGCTGAGGTAGATGATGAATCGTGGCCCAGGCATAATATCTTACATACTAAGTGCACTAATGGGAGAAATGTGTGTAGTATGATAATTGACAGGGGAAGTTGCAAGAATGTGACATCTACCACTATGATAGAAAAGCTTGGGTTGAAAACTGTCCAACATCCTCAACTATATAAGCTGTCGTGGCTTAAGAAAGGGAACGAAGTAAAAGTGAGTAAGAGGTGTTTAGTACAATTCTCGATTAAGAAGAAATATATTGATGAAGTGTGGGGTGACGTAGTTCCAATGGATGCTTGTCATATTCTGTTAGGAAGACCTTGGCGGTTTGACAAGAAAACACTGCATGACAAATTCAAAAATACATACACCTATTTCTTACTTTACCCAAAAAAAAAATACATACACCTTCAAAAAGGATGATCATACCATTACTCTGGATCCTTCAGATTTGAGAAAAGAAGGGATCTTCTTTCCAAATCAGAGTTCCAGGAAGAGGCGATGAGTGCCATAGAGCTTTTTGTTGTTGTAGTCATGGAGCAGAATCTTGATAGTCTAGAAATTTCAACTCAAGTTCTGCCTAAACTTGAGTAGTTTGCTAATGTCATATCAGAGGAATTGCCACCTGGATTGCCACCCATAAGGGACATTCAGCATTATATAGATCTCATTCTAGGAGCTGCGACTCCTAACTACGTAGCTTACAGAATGAATCCTAAGGACCATGAGGAGATGCAAAGGCAAGTGCAGGAACTATTAGAAAATGGTGCAATTCGAGAGAGCATGAGCCCTTGTGCAGTGCCGGCTTTATTGGTTCCTAAGAAAGACGGGTCGTGGAGCATGTGCGTGGATAGCAGAGCTGTCAACAAGATCACGATCAGGTATCGCTTTCCTATCCCGAGATTTGATGATTTAATTGATCAACTGTATGGAGCGATTATCTTTTCGAAAATAGACTTGAAAAGTGGATATCATCATATTAGGATGCATCCTGGAGATGGGTGAAAGACCGCTTTTAAAACTCTAGATGGTTTTTATAAGTGGATGGTGATGCCTTTCGGGTTATCTAATGCATCGAGCACCTTTATGAGACTTATGAATCAGGTGTTTCAACTTTTTATTAGCCAGTTTGTCGTCATATATTTCAATGATATTTTGGTTTATAATGCATCGACTGATGCAGCATTTGAGAAGGGTGTTCGAGACATTGAGGGAGCAGAAATTATATGATAATATCAAGAAGTGTCACTTCCTGACTAATCGTGTAACCTTTTTGGGATATATAGTAACCAAGGAGGGCATTTAAATGGACCTAGTTAAGGTTGAGGCTATTACAAATTGGGAGATTCTGAAAAATATTCATGAGAACAAATTGAATGCAAGGCGTGCGAAGTGGATGGAGTTCCTTCAAGTTTTCAATTTTTCCATCAAGCATAAAGCAGGAGTGCTAAATAATGTGGCAAATGCATTGAGCAGAAAACACTCTTTACTGTCTACAATGCATGTAAAAGTTCTAGGCTTTGATACTTTTAAAGATTTATATGTTGATAATCCTTATTTTGGGGATATCTGGAGGAAGAGCAAAACGGAGCCTTTTCAGCAATTTTAGATCATTGAGGGTTACCTATTTAAAGATAACAAATTGTGCATTCTTCAATGTTCTTTGAGGGAATCTATTATTATTGAGGGACATATAAGTGGTTTAGCTGGGTACTTTCGCGTGGATAAGACGAAAGTCTTGTTGAGTGAACATTTTTATTGGCCTCGAATGGAGCGTGACGTGACGCGTTTTATAGAGAGATGTAGGGTATGTCATGTGGCAAAGACTAAGAGTACTAATGCTGGACTGTATATGCCTCTACTTATTCCAGTTGCACCGTGGGCGGATGTCAATCTTAACTTTGTCTTGGGTTTGTCAAGAACGCAGCGGAATAGAGATTTAATAATGGTGGTTGTCGATAGGTTCTCGAAGATGGCCCACTTTGTCCCGTGTAGCAAGTCTTATGATGCTTCACAGGTTGCTCGATTGTTTCTACAAGATATTGTTAAGCTGAATGGAATTCCTAAGTCCATAACTTCATATCGTAATGTGAAGTTTGTGAGTCACTTCTGGCGCACTCTTTGGAGGTACATGGGCACAAGTTTGAAGTTAGTTCCTCTCATCATCCTTAGACTAATGGTCAGACAGAAGTTGTCAATCGAAGCTTAAGGAATTTGCTGCGGAGTTTGATTGGAGATAATCCGTGACAGTGGGACTTGGCATTGCCTCAGCGGAATTTGCATGTAACAGATCTGATAACCGAACTACAGGCAAGACTCCTTTTGAGGTGATTTATGGGCATAATCCAATTACTCCATTGAATCTCACACCGATACCAGTTCTCAAGCAATTTAGTTCGAAAGCTGAAGAACATGTGAAGCATATCAAAGAGCTACATTCCCAGGTCCATAATTAGATCAACAGGCAGAACATGAAGTATAAGCAACGCGTGAATATACGTAAGAAAATAGCCGTCTTCAAGGAAGATGATCTAGTTTAGATTCACCTTAAGAAAGAATGATTTCCAGCGAGTAGGTTTGGCAAGCTTCAACCTAGAACTGATGAACCCTTCAGAGTTTTGGAGCGAATTAGTGACAATGCTTACAAGATCGATTTGCCGGATAAGTATAATGTATCCGGAATTTTTAATGTAGCAGATTTGTCACCTTACTACGCTGAAGAGGAAGAAGATCCTCAAGAGATTGATGACAATGAAAATGAAGCAGATTTGAGGACGAATCTTTCTCTAGCAAAGGAGGATGATGCACCTAGGATACCAGTAGAACTGTTATACGACTAGACGAACCAACAGGCTTGAAGTCAACGATTTCGGATTAAGCTCAAATTTGATCGGCTGAAGCGAAACAGTGTGATGATCAATACACATTGCCGTTGACTATGACTAACGATGAATTTTCGCGATTTAGGGTCGTTTAGATGAGTTTTTCTATTATTTTAGTATTTTTTTATGGGTTAATTTAGTAAAGTGCAATTTCGTTATTTTGCGTTTTGATGTTTATTAATTCCAGTAGGGTTAGGTTTGGAGATATATAAGCTTGTTTTAGGATTTCGTTGGAGGAAACTTTGGATATTTTGATTATTAATCGATTGAGAGATAATTTGTTTCTCGTTATCGTTTCGATTTTTCTGTTTAGCCTAATTTCTTTCGCTATTCGGCATCACCTTAGGCAACGGATCTAGCCTACCCATCACTCATATAGGTAGCTATATTTCCCCAAATTTTTGTATGTCTCATATCTTGATTGTTCCTTCCATTAAAAAGAATCTCCTATCAGTTCGTCAATTCTCTGAAGAGAACAATTGTGATTTCATATTCTCACCCACTTCTTTCCTTGTGAAGTGTCGCTATTCGAGGAGGATCATACTTCGAGGAGATCTTGATCATGGCCTCTACTCCACTTCTACGTCTTCAGCCTTGTCTTCATCGTCACCACTTGCTTTTCCAGCGTATAAGACAGATTCCATCCACAAATGGCATTTTCGTTTGGGTTACGCCTCCAACAACACAATCAGTCGAGCACTAAATAAATCTATAGTCTCTGTTTCTTCTTTTCCTGCATGTCTCTCTAGCAAGAGTCACAGTCATATTCATCCACTCTCCAAAAATAAGTCTTCGGCCCGTTACGACTCGTCCATTTTGATGTACGGGACCGTCTCTTGTACCATCCTTTTTGAACAACCGTTATTATGTATGCTTCACTAATGATTTCTCTCGGTTTTCCTCGATGTATCTTTTTCAATCCCGTGATCAATTTCTTTCCATTTTCACAGCATTTTTAAATTTGGTAGAAAATCAACTTAACACTACGGTGAAAGCCATTCAATGGGATAATGCAGGGGCGTTCCAATTTGCTCCTTTCTGCAGACTCTTGCAGGACCGAGGAATCCACCACCGTACCTCTTGTGTAACACTTCATCACCAAAATGGTAATGCTGAAAGAAAGCATCGACACGTTGTAGAGATGGGACTGTCGATGCTCGATCATGCCTCAGTTCCATCTCACTTTTGGGATCTCGCATTCGAAAGTACTGTTCATATCATTAATAGGCTACCTTCGGCAGTGCTCAACCATAAGTCACATTGGGAGGTTCTCTATAATGTTAAACCCTCAATTCATCACCTACGCATCTTTGGCTGCGCTGTCTATCCATACCTTCGACCTTATGCAAAGAACAAACTACAACATCGATCTCATTGCTGCATTTTTCTGGGTTATTCTCCTGGCTTTCATGGTTATCGATGCAACTCTCTCAAGGATAATCGGTTCTATATTACCACTGGTGCTATTTTTGATGAAAATTTATTTCCTTTTATTTCTGCTGCATCATCCGTTCATGCTGGCCTATCTCCTCATTTATCAACAGATTCGGAATTTTACCCCCAACCAGGTGGCATTTCCATCCCCGTCAGTCCACTCATGGCCTCTCCAAATCAAAACCATTCCACCTCAATTTTGTAGGACTCCTCTACTGAATCAACAGCACTGTGTGTTATGGCACCATCAACAGAAAATGCTTCACCTAATTCCGCATGTTCTACCGCATGCTCTACTGATCAGTCTAGTCCTTCTATTGATCAGACCATCAGCTCCTTGGCTCGGTCAGAGCCCTCTCTTGGTCCGCCCGTGGCTCCTACACACTCCATGGTCATGCGGCTTTGAGACGGTTCTTTGGCCCAATGTCATCTCACTAAGGACCACACATACGCCCTTCATTATGTGGTGCAGACGATACCTACTCCAACTTGCTTCAGTCAAGCAGCTACAGATCCCGCATGGAAAGTTGCCATGGCCGAAGAATATAAAGCCCTTATGAAGAATCAAACCTGGGTTCTAGTCCCTTGTCCGTCACAATCTAAAGCAATTGGATGCAAATGGGTGTTTCGCATCAAATATTATGCAGATGGCTCACTTGAATGGTACAAAGCGAGATTGGTGGCCAAGGGATATAATCAACAGGAAGGAGTTGATTTCCATGAGACTTTCAGTCCCTTTGTGAAGCATGTAACTGCCCATACGGTGATTTCACTCATCTACAGTCAGGGTTGGACACTTTGATAGCTTGATGTTAAGAACGCATTCCTTCACGGTCACCTTACCGAGGAGATTTATATGCAACAACCACCAGGTTTTGTTGATGCTAATCATCCCGACTATGTTTGCAAACTTCAACGGTCGCTTTGTGGATAAAAGCAAGCACCACTAGCTTGGCATAAAAGGCTAAGTTCTTTCCTCTTATATGTTGGTTTTCATGTTTCTCGTGATGATTCTTCCTTATTTGTCCTACATACATCAGCATACGGTGTATTTCTCCTTGTATATGTGGATGATATCATCTTTACAGGCTCTCCCCAGGCACCACTATTCCCTTTAATTTCATATCTACAATGGGAGTTCGCTATCAAAGATCTTGGTGATCTTCACTATTTTTTGGGATTGAATTACAACACACTGCCTGTGGCCTTCTTTTGCATCAAGGGATATATGCTATTGAAATTCTTAAGAAGGCCAACATGGACAAAGCATGAGCTGTAGCTACACCATGCCCGACCAGTTCGGATCCTTCTTCTCTTCATCAGGTTTTCTTGTTTCATGATCCTATACTGTATCGTAGCACGGTGGGCACACTACAATATCTCACCATTACCTCGACCAGACCTTACTTATGCTGTGAATACTGCCTGTCAGTTCATGCATGCCCTACAGAAGCCCATTGGCAATATGTCGAACCCATTTTATGCTTCGTCTCTGGCACTTTTAGTCACGGCATCCTCTTCACCAAAGGATCTCAGGATTCCCTTCATGCTTTTTCCGATGCAGGATGGGCTGGTAATCATGATACTAGACGCTCCGTGGGTGGTTTATGCTATTTTTCTTTGCTCTAATTTAATCTCCTGGAGTTCTCGCAAGCAAAGAATGATTGTTCGTTCAAGTACTGCAAATGTCTGCTGACACCACTACTGAGATCATACGGATTCAAGCTTTACTTTCTAATCTAAGAATCACCCTGCAGGGGTCTTCGGTACTATGGTGTGATAATATTTCAGCTATCTACCTCAGTGGCAATCTTGTTTTTCATGCTCGGACGAAACATGTGGAGATTGACTATCATTTTGTTTGTGAGCAAATTCATCAGCGCCAATTACATGTTCTGTATATCTCTTCAACGGACCAACCAGCGGACATATTCACCAAAGCCCTTTCAGGATCCCGTTTCCGCCTCCTTCAGGCCAAGCTTATTTTGATTACTGTCCCATCAGCTTGCGGGGTATCAAAGGAAAGAAATCCCAACAGCGTTGATTGTGGAACTGCTACAATTCCTCCACGACTTGGTCATCGAGTCAGATCATTTCCTTCCAAGAATACACATACAATTCCTCCACGACTTGCTCCTCAAGACAGATAATTTTCTAGAGATTATATCCCACAGAATCACGTCTCTTGTAAACCTAGTGCTTAGCCTATATATTCACTGTGTTGTATAGCAAACGTGCATATAAAAAAAGACATTCTCTTGAAATGTATAGAAAATACAAGGCAACGTTGTGCCTGAATCTTCTTCTTCTATTCAGCCCTCTTTTACCATTTTAATAGCTTACACCTTCAAGTTTCATCTTGTGCCGTCGCACTGAGATCTAGGGTTCATATCGAGCATGAGCATCAGATCTTGGCTCTCGTGCTCAATCTAGGGTTCGGATTGACCTCCATCTAATGACACTGGTGCTTAATTTGCTGTCGAAGGCGGTGCGGACAAGGTCGAGGTGCATGAGGTTGAGGGCGTCGATGGTGACGTCCGCGGGGAGAGAGAAAGGTACTTTAGAGGAGAAGATCTACGGAAGACAAAGAAAGAAAAAAGAAAAAGAAAGGGAAATTAAAAAAAAAGATAATAAAAGAATTCTTTTAAAATAATACCTTTGGACGAAAATACCTCTCGCTATATATAAGATTTAGTCGGCAGGTAAGCTTATACCATTATTTGAAAATAAGTTAGCCACTTCAAGCCCTTATTCGAGATAAAGTCCATTATAGTCCATCTTTTGAGAAAATTGCCTCACTTCAAATCCTTATTTGACATTTCGCCTTATTTCTTTTTTTTTTATAAATCATTTTTATAGAGATCCCAATGTAGTTTCACGGTTCGTCAGTTTTCCAGGAAATTGTTTATGAACTTTCCTATGTTTAGATGACAAAGAACTAATCGATGTACGGAAAATGTTTTTCGTAAACTGAAAACAGTAAGCTTAGATTGTGGGAGAAATTTTCTTTTCTAGCAAAAAGGAAATCATATTCCCAAAACCACCAAATAAATAAAAACCAACCATTTTTCTTGAAAATGATTTTCACAGAAAATATTTTCCTTTATGGCTCCGTTTTTTGTTGGACAACATTTTCTCTCATTTTCTAGCATTTGGTTCGCTTAGGAAAAAAAGTCAACGGAAAACCTATGCTTAAATTAAGAGAAATAATTTCCTCTTTAAAATATTAGAAATCATTTTCCAAAATATAACTAGGTATCAGCGCTTGAACCCGAAACTCTACATTTGAACGCGAAACCCCAACACTAGTTTTTGGGTCCCCAGTGTCCAAGACTAGGTCTCTAGCACCCCAAGTCGGGGTCCATTGAGACAAGGCTCGGGACCTCGATGCCCATGCCCAATGCCCTGGCACATGGGTTTGGATCCACAAATGCCAAGCACAAGATCCTAGTATTTGAACTGGAATCCCCAACATGCGAGTCTAGGTACACAATGGTTGTGCCCAAGTTCATTGAGGATGGGTCCATGACCCTAGTGCCCACATTCAGGTCCATCGAGGTCGAGCTGGAGACCCAGGTGCCCATGCCCCTATTACCAATGCCTGAGTCGAAGTCCATCAAGACTAGACCTGAGACTCTAGTGCTTGTACTTGGTTTTTGGCTGCTCATGCTCAAGCTACCAGTGCTCAAATAATGTATGTTTATTTTAAAAAATCAAATTAGATTTTTTATATCGAACGATGGAAAATATTTTCTAATATATTTTCATATTTTAGCCAAATATTGAAAAATATTATTATTTTCCTAAAAAATGACATCTTAGAAATGTCACATTTTCCATGAAATAAAGAGAGGCTATCGTGAAGTTTTCAATGAAACAAACGCACCCTTAAGTTTCATTAGCATTCCAAGCCTGTTTTCCATTCTCTTGTAACGGAATTTGTGGCGAACATGTGATTGTCATTTTAAAACTGGTTTTACTAACATAATAGTTTTTGGGCTACTATGAAGTAATAGCATGTTGTGAGTCACAAATTTTTGAAGAAGAGGACCCCACAATGATTTATAATTAATTATTTTTTGGTTTTTTATAGCCTAGAAGAGACTGTTAATCTCACAGTAAATTAATAAAAGTGTTTCTTTTAGAACATGACGGCCATTGGTATGCTAGCGGGCTCTTTCATTAACCTTTCAAGCTGGTTTTCTAAGGTGCGTTTGGTAACCATTTTGTTTCAAAAAATAATTTCTTTTCGGAAATTATTTTTTTTATTCCGTGCTCGGGAACAATTTATAAGTATTTGAAAGCGTTTGGTAACTGCCCAAAATTTCTATTATTGAAATAGAAAAAGAACATAAATGCATTTAGTAACTGCATAAAATTTCTTTTTATTAATAATATTTTGAATTTTTAATATTTCTTTCTTTTTTTTCTTCTTTTTCCCATTCCTTGGCCATGGCCAGGTTACTAGCGCCGGCAATCGGCCACACAACAAGGTTGGCGAGGGCGACTCGTGGCTTGAGCGAGGGTTGGACCCTCGCTATGCCCTCGCCCAGGCCACTGGCCGCCCTTGCCAGATTTGGCGAGGGCGGCGGCAGTGAGGGTCGCCTACTTCAGATCTGGTGAGGGTGGTCCACGTTAACCCTGGCCTATGGCTAATCACCAGTGGCCGGCGGTCAGCCACATGCCAAGAAGAAGGAGGAAAACCAAGAAGAAGAAGAAAAAAAAAATTCTTTTCCATTTCTGATTTTTGTTCCCAGAATCGAGAATCAATTGTTTTTTACTTCTTAATGTTTCAAAACTGATTTTGGGAACAAATTTGTGTTGGGAACAAAAAATTTACCAAACAGATTTCTATTCTAAAATTGATTTTGGGAACAAAAGAATAAAATCAGTTACTATTTGGCCAGTTACCAAATGCAGCCCTATTCTTCGGCTTTGTTGGCTCGATTTCAGGCTTTGATATTGGTCCAAAGCATAGCATTCTTGGATGGATGGGCTTGGGCCGGAAAGATCAATTAGATAGAGGGCCCATTCAAGGCCCAATATCTGACTCATTGACTTCTTAAGGATTAATCCAAACGTTCTTTCATTTTCTTTTGATAAAAAATAAAACATTCCTCGGCTTAAATCTAAATGATCAAGCGACCAAAAATTTTCAATTATGTCAATTGTGATATATTTACCTCGAGTTTTTTTTTGTAACCTCAAACTTGTGTGTGACAAATTTACTATAAATTTGTACCCTTGTGACACATTTACTCTAAAATTTTTTAATGACACAAAAATCTCAAACTTAAACTTAGACCACGTGTTTACCCTCCATCAAGAATGTTTTTTACTTTTTCTTTTTTTCCTTCCTCTTTCGTCTTTATCGTTGCCCTCACCACCGTCATCCTTACAATGGCCATCGTCACCATCCTCACTGTCACCAAACCAATGAAGAAAAAGAATGATGAAGTTAAAAAAAAAAAAAGGAAAAAGAAAACGAGGAAAAAGCATACAATGAGCTGACATATTTTTCTCACTTATGTTGTCCACATATTTTTAACAAAGGATAAATATATCATACGAGTATAAGTTTTGAATTTTTGATGTCACCTATAAAAGTTTGGGCAAATGCGTCATACAAGTATAAGTTTTGAATTTATAAAGTCCCAAAAAAAGTTTATGATAAATATGTATGGTGAGCATAATTTGAGATTTTTATTATGACTTTTTCTCAAATCTAAATGGGCTATTCATCGAATAGAATAAATTTGCTTGATGCCCCACTGATTCTAAGATTTTAAGAGGATAAACTAACAAATCATGAAATCATAGATGATGCACGAGATTTTTTAAGGTATTTGGTTGTTTCATTTATTTACAATAAAGTGAAAAAGAAGAAATCAAAATTTCACTCCGTCGCGATTTAAAAAAATGTTTTTTTTTTCAAAATTTATGACTATTGCATGGATCTTGCCGCAACATTAAATATAGATGGAGTAAGACACGAATGTACTAATAAATCTTGTGGTCAAATACATAGCAATATCAATACCTTGAAGGCAATACGAGTTGTCATTTTTCCATCGAAATTTTGGAGAGAAAAAAAAAACTTAATATTATGCTCTGTTTATTTTTAGAAAAATAGAAAATATAAAAAATAATTTCTTAAAAATGATCGTAAAAATGAAATGACCGGGAAACCCAATACGGCTATATGAGCGTCGAGACATCGCGTCACGGAGGACAAAGAAAAAGTCAGAGTCCAGATCTATATATATAGACGGATCGTTCTCACGACTCCAATCTCCGAGTTTCCTCCGTCCCTTCCGTTGCGAATCGTCTCTTCCGTTTCTAGGGTTTCGAGCGCGAGATTTGGGCGATGGATGCCATCGATTCCGCCATCGATCCCTTGAGAGAGTTCGCCAAGGATAGCGTCCGCCTCGTGAAGCGATGCCACAAGCCCGACCGCAAAGGTAAACCCCCCGAGACCGCCGCCCTCCTCGTACCTTCGTCCCGTGTCGGAATTTCTCGGGGTTTCGGCCGCGCGATCTTTTGCAGATCTGGCGTGAGCGCTGGGGTTTTGGTCGCGATTTTGTGTCCTGTGTAATGGCGATTTCGTGGATGCAGAGTTCACGAAGGTGGCGTTCCGCACCGCGATCGGCTTTGTGGTGATGGGATTTGTGGGGTTCTTTGTCAAGCTGATCTTCATTCCGATCAACAACATCATCGTCGGTTCTGGTTAGGTAGGTTTTTTGCCTGGATCTGTGAATCTGTTTTTAGTGGTCGGTGGAATTTGCTTCCCGCGGTTCGATCTTGGGTTGTTTTGTGGATAATTTCTTACAAGGACCTGTAATTTGTTGGTGGGGATTTAGTTAGCAGCTCTGTTGTGAATTGAATTCGGGCCGTGTCTGCTCTCCGGTAAATCTCTGGTAGAATTGAAATTTTTGATTAGGTTCGTGGATCAGTTTATGATCCTCGCTGGTACGACTTTGTTCTGAGGTTGCATAGGCCATGAAAGGAGTTGTTGAACACTGTTTGCGTCTTAGTTTATTTATCCAAGCGGATTTTTAGCCGGACAACCATCCATGGATGAGATTTATGCAATAAGAACTGCTGATAACTACTGATTCCAAGAGAAATTGACAGTTTTGACGTTAGTTTCGTTATTTCTGATTCCATGGAAACGATTCTCCTGTTACAGATTTATTTGAGACGCTAGAGGAATTAACTGCTGCAACTTGCAAGTATGCATAGTAAATCTCTTTGAGGAAAATAGACGGCGATGTCAACATTTCAGAGGAAATTCTGCTGGATGAAGATCGTTAGCGGTAGAAAGCTCTGAATAGCATCTCCACTCTTTCCTTGAGGTCTAACTAAAACCAATGTTCTGATAATTGGACCAGACATCCTGTTCAACGGGTTGAACTGGATGAGGTCCAGTCCATTGACTGTCAGTGGTTCAAAACTGAACAAAATAGGGGTTGGACCATGTCAAACTGGTCAACTGAGCAGATAGATGAGGAAAGGTGAAAAAGCCTGTAGACTCGCGGTTATTTGAGGTTCAAATGAGGGTTTTTTCCCCTTTAGTTTGTAGGCACATGCCATTTACCCATGTGCGTAGTGCACCTTCATTGTCATCAGTTAAATTATTTAAAGGGGAAGCACTCACTTAATGGAAAATGCTTCAGTTTCAGGCAATATATGAACCTCTAGCTTAATACTTCTGCAGCCATGAGTAACATGCAAATGGCCATTAACCCAATGGTTGCCGTACATGGATCAGTCTGGTTTTGAAAACATGGAGTAAAGCCTCCATTTTCGTAAATTGAGTGTTAGATTTATAACCATTTTGTCATGTCATAATCCCATCACATCATCAACTAGTGTTTTCCCTCCAATTTAATCTTGATACTATTTTCTAATGCTGGTGGACTTATTTAAGGCATTCTGTTGTCAGCCAATCGTTTTTTTATCCAAAAAATGAGTACATCTCCATCACCTCATTCACGTGTTTGGCTGTCGTGTGATGGTTTTTATTGCTCAATCAATGGGGTATGACACTATCACTTGCTGATGTATAAGAGTCTTTTAGTTTGCTGAATCAGTTTTTGTGGTGTGTTCTATATGTTTAGATAGGTGTCTCGATCTCATTTGGCATTTATGAGAGGATCTATATGTACTTAGTGGAATTATGGATTGCCTACTTAGAAAAAGTTTCATCAGATCGCTACTAAATTTTAAATGTTGCAAATTATTAGCTCTGCTTTACATCTAAATGAAAAATTACATAATAAAGTGAAACTTGAGAAATATTCAGAATTCTTTAGTCGTAGATGGAGAGAGCTGTTTAGCGGCATTCTGTTGTCAGATATCTTTGCCATGGAAAGTACATGGTATCTTTGAGAATGGGGCAATTGAATAAAAAGATGAGATAGCTCGATTCAAATGTCTTTAAAAGTTATAGTGAATACAGTTTAGTTTTCGTTAACTTCAATCTAGTTGGTCTGCCTTCCCAATTCTGCTTCCCTGATTGAGAAGTCTTTCCATTTAGTAATCGTTGGGTTTCTCTTTAATTCTTGGTGTGTGAGGTTCTACTGCAATCTGCTGTCCCCATTGATGAACCTATGGAAGATGTCTTTTATAATTCAATTAAATCTGTTTGCACCATTTAGCATATATGAAATTTCTTTTCAATTTGTTACAGTGTCTTGTGATTTTTCTAGTTCTCTTCTCGAATGAAACTTGGATCGCGTTCTTTTGCAGGCCAGAACGCAGGCCATCAAGAAAGTGGATTCATGGGAATATGAGGCCGTTTGCCCAGAGCATTATTAGTTTGATTGGACTGGACATCAGTGTTGTTTGAGCTGAGGCCCTTTTTTTTTTTCTCATTATCTTTGTAGTTTATACTCAATGCTGCACATTTTTTAGTGTTTTACCTTCGTTTTCGTCATAATCAACGAGTTTTCGTAGTTTTGACATTGCATCCTCAATTTCTTTATAGAACAAGTCGATGGAAATTTAAGTTTGAAAGGGAGGACGGATCCTGCTTAGCCCACTCAATTCGATTTGAAGTGTATGGATGGCGTTGGGGACTGTGGTTGCTTCCCATCCTCATAACTCCCTTTGGGGGTGTTTAAAGTGTTCGGCGAAAAGAAAAGTGTTTGAATTGAAAGGCACGCACTTAACAAAAATAGAGTTTAATTTATTAAGATACTGATTATTATATCACAAGAAAAATGTAAAGAGTGATTTAAGGATTACTCTTTGTATAAGATCCGTATGCATATTTTGGAAATCCTCCTTGCTTTGAACGTGTTTCGGTCGCCGTGCGCAAACGCCTAGTCCTTCTCTCTGGCGACTTGTGTGCCATCTCTTTCACGGAACAACAGGAGGACGTGATTATGTTCATTCGAATTGATTTCTTCAAATACTGTATTTTTAATCAAATTTATTTAACTTTGATGAAATCAGATGAAGCAATTTGTTTTGAGGTATATCTTAATAATTCACGTGTTTCTATATGAAATCTACGTAAAGAGTGGTTTCGATATATTGTTATTGGGTCCGCCTTTTGCCGCAAATTCATTAATTCGTCTTAAAGAACGAAAATAGAGAATTGATGATAGCAAATAAATCGTATTTTGTAATGTATTTCTATCGAGGGTCCACAGTGACCTTTTTTCTAATTTTTGAATCAATGGGGTAGCAAAACGTCTCCATGCAAGTCACTGAAGTATTTTTCATAGTCATCTTTTAATTTAGAGTATGTTTCTTATAGTTTTTGTGGGAAATCTATGTATAATTAGTCGATCAAAGCAAATCAAGCCGAATGAGCCACAACAACACAAATAAGAAAACATTTAGAAATTATAAGGTTGTTCCAACTTTTTTAGCAGTGATTTATTTTCTTCGTACTAAAATGAAAACGATTACACTTCATTTGCATAAATCCTTTTTCTGTCACCTTTTCAACTTTCCAGTTCCGTAATATATTTATTCAAACGAGTGATTTTTTCTGAACTGTTTCTCAAAAACAATTGTGAGATCCAACATCCGAAAATCACCTAAAGAGAGATTCTCTTCGACTCTTCCTCTGCCCCTCTCTTCTATTCCAATTCTCTCCCCAGTACATCCCCCCCATTCGTTGTGGAGCAAAACACGAAAGGGGACATTCTGGTAAATCCATCTCCTCACCCCTGAAGACGGGCTCCCTCCTCTGCGCATTCCTCCACACCTGCAACACACCCATTTGTCTGTCCCCCCCCCACCCCCCCACTCTCTCGCGCGATCTCGAGCCATGGCCGCCGCCGCCGCCGCTTCAACCCCCTCCTCCGCTGCCAGCACCTCCGCCTCCTCTTTTCCCTCCAAATCCCAGACTCCCCTCGACCGATTTACCCTCCGCGTGCCTCCCAGTGCCGCCAAGCCCCCCGCCTCCCACCTCCGCGTCTCCTCCGGCTCTCCTTCCCCATCTCGCATTCCCCGCGCCGCCGACGCCGCCGCCAACCCCGACCGTAGCCGCCCCCGAAACGTTCGTCTCCAGATTCGCCCCCGACGAGACTCGCAAGGGCGCCGATGTCCTCGTCGAGGCCCTCGAGCGCCAGGGCGTCTCCAACGTCTTCGCCTACCCGGGCGGCGCCTCCATGGAGATCCACCAGGCCCTCACCCGGTCTCGCGTCATCAGGAACGTGCTCCCCCGCCACGAGCAGGGGGGCGTTTTCGCCGCGGAGGGATACGCGCGCGCCTCCGGCCTCCCCGGCGTTTGCATCGCGACCTCCGGCCCTGGCGCCACCAATCTGGTCAGTGGACTCGCCGACGCCATGCTAGACAGCATCCCCCTCATCGCCATCACTGGCCAGGTATCTTTAGGAGTTTTTGCTGCTCGACCGTCCGATTTTTTTTTTCTTTTTCCCCTTTTCTGTCTCTTCTTTTGTTCCGGAGGGAATGCTCGCGGAGCGCAGGAGCTGTATGTATGGAGATATATGTCCTTCTGTAGACCAGTTATTAGATAGCATTAGGATGACAGATGCTGTTAAATTTTCCCTGGCTTCATTTGTCGTGCATATGTATTAAATAATCAGTGTTTTGAGTATGCGACCCTGTTCAGTTCCGCTCGCTTTCTCTGATGCACCGTCGCGTTATGGATGAGTGTGTACGTGAATGTGTTTGTAGGTGCCACGAAGAATGATTGGAACGGATGCATTTCAAGAGACTCCGATTGTTGAGGTGACGCGGTCTATTACGAAACACAATTACCTTGTCCTTGATGTGGAAGACATTCCTAGAGTTGTGAGTGAAGCTTTTTACCTGGCGACTTCGGGGAGACCTGGTCCCATCCTGATCGATATACCTAAAGATATACAGCAACAGCTTGTCGTTCCTAATTGGGATGTGCCCACAACTTTGCCCGGATACATGTCGAGATTGCCCAAGTCACCTTCGGAGGCCCACTTGGAACAGATTGTGAGGTTGGTATCAGAGTCGAAGAAACCGGTTTTGTATGTGGGAGGTGGATGTTTGAATTCAAGTGAGGAGTTGAGAAAGTTTGTGGACCTCACGGGGATTCCAGTCGCTAGTACTTTGATGGGGCTTGGGGCATTCTCGTGCTCACATGAACTGTCCCTTCAAATGCTGGGAATGCATGGAACTGTTTATGCTAATTATGCTATTGATAAATGTGATTTGCTGCTTGCGTTTGGAGTTAGGTTCGATGACCGTGTGACAGGGAAGCTGGAAACTTTTGCCAGCCGAGCTAAAATCATTCACATCGATATTGATTCGGCGGAGATTGGGAAAAATAAGCAGCCTCATGTTTCAATATGTGCAGATTTGAAGTTGGCATTAAAAGGGATAAATAGCATTATGGAGACTAGAAAATCGAAGCTCAAGCTTGATTTTTCGGCTTGGAGAATGGAACTTGATGAGCAGAAAATGAATAATCCATTAACTTATAAGACTTTTGGAGAAGCTATCCCTCCCCAGTATGCGATTCAAGTTCTCGATGAGCTGACTGATGGAAATGCTATTATAAGCACTGGAGTTGGGCAACACCAAATGTGGGCTGCTCAATTTTACAAGTACAAGAGGCCCCGCCAATGGTTGACGTCTGGTGGATTAGGGGCCATGGGTTTTGGATTGCCTGCTGCGGTTGGAGCTGCCGTTGCAAAACCCGATGCTGTTGTGGTGGACATTGATGGAGATGGAAGCTTCATAATGAACGTCCAGGAGTTGGCGACAGTCAGAGTGGAGAATCTGCCTATCAAGATAATGCTGTTGAACAATCAACATCTGGGCATGGTTGTCCAATGGGAGGATCGCTTTTATAAAGCCAACAGGGCTCACACATATCTAGGGAATCCATCTAGAGAGTCTGATATATTTCCAAATATGTTGAAATTTGCTGAAGCCTGTGGAATACCTGCATCGCGTGTGACGAAAAAGGCAGATCTTAGAGCAGCTGTCCAAAAGATGTTAGATACTCCAGGACCATACTTGTTGGATGTGATTGTCCCCCATCAGGAGCATGTTTTGCCCATGATCCCTAGTGGTGGGTCTTTCAAAGATGTGATTACTGAGGGAGATGGACGATCCGCGTATTAAGTCATCCGGGCTAAATATTTTGCAGAGTTATATGTATCTACATACCTTTTCTTTGCCAAAGTATCTGCATACTTAAGATGATAGGATCTGTATAAAAGTTGTCAGGTTTTGTTTTCCAATTTATTTGGGTATATTGATACTTCAGATCCTTATTTGCTTGCCTAGGCTATTTTTCTTTTTTCTTTACTTCTTGTAAGACATGTACTTGATTGTGGCCTTTCTGAGGAAACAATGTTGCGCAGTTACTTTTCTCGTAAGCTGCACTGTCCATTTCCCTGGTGGTTTAGATAATTCGAACCTTTTAAAATGTGCCTGTGCAAGGAGCAAGAAATATATGAGAAAGATAACTAATCGTGTACGTGCTGCAGCTACATTACATTCTGTCATTGTGAACTTTTGTCAAACTTGATCATTACAGAAAAACCTTTCATGCAGTCAGCACAGGGTGGCGACAGTATTTTGTTCCATTAATAAATTACTGTTTAGCAAGTCATAAATCAGAGATTCTTTGCCTGCATTCTTCTGTTAATATATGCCATTAAGAGTTCCTAGTGGAGTGCTTTTTTTATTTAATGTTTTGAGTTCATTTCTAGGTATCACTGTACCGGATCCCGACCTCCCCTACCATATTTTTCATCAATTTCCATAATGTTTTCTCCTATTCCGTGACTAATTCTGAAGATTGTGCATCAGGTTTTGATCCACTTTGTGGGGTCAAACTAGGATGTTTTTGGTTCTATAAGGTTGACATACAGACCCTAAGACTTTTTTGGAACTCATTAAGATGTGATAATGCCGTCTGAATGATAGCTTACCAGGGTTGACTTGGAATGTGAGATTATAGATTAATTTTTGAAAGCAGATGGTTTCGTTTGTTTCCTTAGTTTCAGATTAACTTAGCTAGGAATGCGACATGCTCGAGCAATGCAACAGCTTCTTAGTGCTGTGTAGAAAGAGAAAACACGGCAAAAGCATAGAGTCTGGTTCATCCTGAATTTTTATGAGGTAAGAAAGTAAATTTAATGTGTTAGTGCTTGTTTGGGGGTTTTAGGAGAATTTTAGCGCCCTACTTTTGCTTCTATTTTTGTTTTTTCCCTTCTAACTTGACTTGTCAATTCATCAAAAGCTAGTCAGAAGTCGTCTGTTAAGTTTGGCGGAGAAGTGACAAAGGTTTTTCCTCTTAACTTTTGGCTTTTTGGTGAAAATAATATTGAAAATTTTGAGATTTCCATTTGAAATTCAAACATAGGATCGTAGCATGTTCTTGTTTATTTAGTATTTTGTTTAGTAAGAGCTAGAAAGTAATGAGACTTCACAACTTCTAAATTTAACCAAAGTCAAGATAAAGATAAATATTGGAAGCCATTCCTAAAGCCAATGCCATATCCAAGAGACTATGGGCCTGTTTGGTTCGGCTTTAGGGGAATGCATTTGGGGTAATGCAAATACCTTTGAGTGAAAGTCCATTGGGGAAAAGCAAATGGTGTTTGGTAAAAATATTTTGTAAAGTTATTTTGACCAAAATATAGTGTTTGGTAAATTTTTTTAACAAAAGGACTTTGAGAATTATTTTATTTATTTAAAAAAAACAAAACTTACTCATCGCCGGAACCGGCCGCCGGCCGTCGGAGCCGGCCACCGGCCGCCGTCGCCTGAGGTCAGGCGACCCCCGGCGAGCCAGATCCGCGGCCGCCGGCCGTCGCCCGAGGCCAGGCGACCCTCGGCGAGCCAGATCCGCGGCCGCCGGCCGTCGCCCGAGGCCAGGCGACCCTCGGCGGGGTCGCACGACCGCCTGGGGTTGCGCGACCCAAGCGACGGCCGCCCTGGGTGGAAAACAAAAAAAAGAGATGAACAGTAGCATTCCGAGAATGCTGAAAGCTCAAGGCACCCCCTAGAGTGCCTTGAGCTTTCAGCCTTGAGAAGGCCAACATTTGGCCAAGGAGCTTCCAAAATAATTTACCAAATACAAAATATTTCCCCCAAAGGGCTTTGGAGGCCCAAAGCCCCTTTGTAAAGCCGAACCAAACACCCCCTATGTCCTCCAACAAACTGTCATTTTCCTTCTGCATGCTCTAGACGGTTCTTGTTATGTCCTGTAAGACACAGCATCGTTAATTACTGACAAACATGCTATCATCCTACTGTCAAAGCAGTTTGTGTTGATATGTTTGACTCTGGAATTTTGCATCACAAATTGGTAGAGAAGAGACGTCCCAAGAAGGATAGCTTTCACCAGAACTCCGGTGGGTGCTTCACAAACAGTAGCTGCACTTGGATAGAGAGAATTCTAAGCTTTTGACCCGCCCCACTGCAAACTATGCTTGCACTATTTAGCTGTCTCTTTAAAATCTCACCCATCCGGTGACAGAGAATCGTGGGAGATTCTTTATAATAGATCCTGTTAACTACTATAGGCTCCATACACATAATTTATTCACTTTTTTCTATACGTGGAAATTTATATATCTTCTTTTTTAAATGCACCATCCAATTTCTGTTTTGCGGGGAGAAAGTGAAGAAATTTGCCTGGTGATTTAATAGATTGGGAAAAGCCACTCACCAAGGTGTATCAAGTTTTCACTGATCATAGGATGATGATCCAATACAACTTTTCAAAAATAGCATCCAACATGATAGTTTTTGATCTATTAAAGTATGGTGTGAGTAAAAGGTCATATTTTTAGTTATCTTTAATAATGGAAAACTGTACTTATGAGTTTAAATATGGAAACTTATTTATAAACCGGAGCTCGTATGTGTAGCTGCTCTTATTAATTTGAAGACATCCGCATGGAACTATCTTTCTCTTTCATTGGCTTGAGTAGGAAATAATTGCTGCATCAAAAGGTATTTTCCTCGCCAAAAGGCAAGTAATTCTTGACGGATAGGCATGCATGTTGTCTAGACTGCGCAAAACAAAGTCTGATGGGAGAAGTGAGGGACTTGGGCAATCTTCTCCAACAATCCATGTGGTTGCAATCAAGAAGAACATGCCATGAATTTCGACAGGCTTCTGTAATCTAGTGCATGGAATATTGTGTCCCGTTGACATCTGCTGGGTACGAGAATAGCCCCCTTAGGGCAATGCTTACTTTTTCGGCTGGAATACTGACTTAGCTGTGATCCCTTGATCCGTCAATCCCACCAAGTCTGGGGTGCAGACGTTACCTTTGATTCTTCATAAGTAGCGAATTCCTTTACATAATGCCCATCGTCTCAACGAGGTCTTGAGCAGTTTCCCCTGAGAAAGAGATAGCTCTCACCTACCAACATCATGGCATCTTTGTAGCTTGGAGTAAAGAGAACAAAATACTCATTGCTGTATAGTCCATGGAATTTCAGAACTTTATTTGAGCTTGAATTTCAGGGATGGAGATGAAACTCCTGGGGAAGGAGGACCTCGTGGTGATGATCTCAAGCAATCTTGGTGGTTCTAGCTGGGTGCCATCTGAACCTGGGTGACTGCCTCTGTAAGACGGCAGGGATGGTTCCCTGAAGTCCTCTGCAAGTTCCTCTTATCATCAAGAACAAGCTCAAATGGCTCCTTGTTAATGCAAAGAGTGGATAGATCTATTTGTTCTCCTTCACCAAGTCAATATTGTGGATACTTCACCAGCAGGTAGTGTTCAACATATTGCATCTTTGTTGGGTGATTGGCCCTGACCATCTAAGGCCTAAACCGCGGAGTGATGATATGGCTTCTGCTACTATGTGAGGGGGAACTGTGGTATGTGCTTTCTGTCGAAGCACCGGCTGATTTAATAATGCTATTGAATCATGGACACTTACCTTAGAAGAAAAAGCAATTGCTAAATATCTCACCTTTATGACCATACTTCTGGGTCTACAATCATTGCTTTATGTATATATTGGGATGGGAATTCTTCGGTCAATCTTCATTTTCATATTTTTGTCAATAAATATTATAGGCATCACTATTAATGTAAGATCTGTATAAGGCGAAAATAAAAAATCAAAGAGATTTTAAGTTTGAGAACTCACTCTCAATCCAGCATTTGAAATGCATTGTTGTCCCTATCCATGGTCCGTTCTCTATTCACCGCTAATAAAAGTTTAGATTGTTTCTTTGTAATGGATGTACAAGATTTGTGAGAATGAGAAACAAAAGGCTAGGAAATTAAAGTGAGATTATATTTAGGTAAGCCTTGCGCAGCACACAGGATCATGAGTTGGTTAGAGATGGGTATATTAGAAATAAGAGCGTTCAGACAAGTCAATGGATGGAGATGTGTCAAAGATATATGGTAATTTTTTTGCACTTGATTAGCAGAAATAGATATTGACTGGAATACAAGATAATCTTTAAGAAGTTGTTTAAGATATAGAGAAAGGAACAATGTTGGGAGGGAGGGACGGAGGGACGGAGGGACGGAGGAAGGTGCGAAGAGAGGACCTGGCCAAACTCATTGTAGAATTTTTTATTGCGGATGTGTATCTGAATTCAGTTATTGAAGATATGTAATCTTAAGTGTCCAAGTATCAGGATTTGACCGAAAGATTTTTCGATCACTTGAAATGTTCTGCTCTAGCTTTGGGAATCAGACAACCAAATATCCTTGCTAATAATGCTTATATTGAAGCACAAATGTCTTCCAGCTGGAAGTTGAGTAACATAATTCCTTATTCTTGAAACATAAATGTTGATCTAGCTAGATTAGAGTATTTTCAATTGTAAGTGGGGGCTGTTCTTCAAATTTTAAATCTGTGCAGAAAGTGACATTAGAAGTTGCTGGGTAATAGGTGCAAATGGACCTGTTCATTACAGTTGATTCATGAGAGATATTATTTTGTGCAATTGATGTTTAAAAAGGATTGTAACCTTTATGGAAGAAATCATTTCCAGAAATCTTAGTTTAGGATAAGAATTAACAATAGTAGAATTGGTGTATACTGGGATTGGTATAGAGTACATGATGTGGATATCGTGCCATATCAAGGAGAAGGTGCTAGGGGCCCATTGTCCTATCCTCTTGGCCCAATTACTCGAGCAAGGGCGAAGCAATTCAAGCAAGCTGTTGGTATCATGATTCGAGATCTTTGGAGTGGAAGCAATCTCGGATCGAGACTTGAAGAATCTTGAACCTCTTGGCGCAACACGATCAAATTTGGTCAGTTGCAAGGAAATGGGCCGCTGATTAATACTCACCGCTAATGCCGTGACAGATGTTTTTTTTTGCGTTTCGGAGTAGTTATGATGTTTTTTTTTATTTAAGCACTTTTATTAATTCTAGTGGCGTTTTTGTAATTTTGCGTTTAGGGTTAACACCATATAAAAAGGGTGTTTAGGGTTTCTTTGGAGGAGAAGGATTTGCTTTAACAAAACGAGAGGTTCTTCTCTTCTTTGAGTTTTCTATGGACTTAACCTTATCAAGGCCTTCCTTATGGCGGTCGATTCAACTAATCGAGTAGGATATCGAATTTTCTTGTTCGTGGCGTATATAACGTTGATTGGTCGACACAAGTTCGTCCACATGTCACGTTTATACCGAAGTTACCAATTACATGTTCGATTGGGGGTTGAGATTTTGCAATTCGCACTTTCCAGATCTTCATAGAACGATCAACTTCCATTCAGATTTACTTCATCTGATATCAAAGCCCAGGTTCTACAAGGTCTAGTTATCCTAATGTTGTTACTTTCATTCGACAAATTGAGAATTATTGAACTAGGATTTCAGATTTTAACCGAATTAGGGATCCAAATCGTTCTCGCTGCATTTTTTTTTCTTTTCAGTCTTAATGTGTCTTGATTGTATTTGAGTTCGTAAAAAAAAAAGGTTTTGGCCAAAAAAAAAGAGCAAGCCAAACAAAAAAAAATATCAACCGAAAAGAATCGAGAAGACGACTCGTTTGTTAGTTGGACCGAACTGAATTAAAAAAAAAGTATCAAAAATTGAGTTTGAATTTGACAATTAGTGAAAGTTTGATGAATTATTTGATTCTGCTTGGTGGTTTGGTCGATTGTTGTAAGATAGGTGAGAAAACGATTTTTAGTCCAATAAAAAGCTTGTTAGAAGGGAATACAAAAGACAAAAGGCAAGAGTATGTGACCTTAATTGAGAAATAAAACCGACATTGAGTTTGAGTTAAACATGAGGGGGAGCGACAAATACCTTGAGCAAAATACGTGAGGGAGTGTTTGGTGAGATTTCTTTTATTTCTAACATTTTCTTGTAGGTAAATCATGTCACACGACCAAGAAAGCATAAATCAAAAGGAAGATGCTTCCAAACAAAGGGATGATGTAATTTTGAAAGGCATTCAACAATTGAGATTGCAACTTGAAGCACTTAGTACCCGAGTTATGGGATGTGAAACGAGGCTTGACGGAGATCAAGAGCCATCACAGGGGAGGTCGCGAAATCAACGAGATTGATTTAGAACATGACTTAGATGGCAGCGGCAATTTGATGATGAGTTTGAGGCCGACATGGAGGAAGATCGAGATGGTCAGTTTGGGAGGTGGAACGGAGGACGAGGCCGAGGGGTTAGATATCGAGAAGATGATGAGCTTAGCAACATCAAAAAGATGATGAGTTTGGCAATATCAAGATGAAGATTCCATCTTTTCAAGGGAAGAATGATCCTGATGTGTATCTAGAGTGGGAAAAAAGAATAGAATTGGTATTTGACTGCCAACGATATTCCGAGCTTAAGAAGGTAAAAATTGCAGCTATTGAATAAACTGATTATGCTATAATTTGGTGGAATCAGCTTATGATTAGCAGGAGGTGAAATGGTGAGAGGTCGATAGATACGTGGGATGAGATAAAAACATTGATGAGGAGACGTTTTGTACTGAGCCATTACCACCAAGACTTGTTTTATAAGTTACAAAATCTCACACAAGCCAATAGGAGCGTGGAAGAGTACCATAAGGATATGAAGATTACCTTGATCCATGCTAATGTGATAAAAGACCATGAAGCCACAATGTTACGATTTTTTAGTGGTTTAAGCAGAGATATAGCGAGGGTGGTGAAGCTGCAATATTATGTTGAATTGGAGGAATTGGTGGACAATGCCATCAAAGTAGAGAGACAATTGAAGTTGGACCGAAATTACAAGAGTAGTGGAGGTTCAAGCTCAAATTGGAAGTCCCATTGGAAGAGAGATGAGAAGCCGAATTGGAAGAGAAACAACCACAAGGCCGAAACTTTGAATGAGAAAGAGAAGGATGGCAAAGGTGGCTCAAATTCAGCTTCAAGTAAAACTGAAAACCCTAACACTAAGACTCGTGATATTAAATATTTGAAGTGTTTGGGGAAGGGCCATATGGCAAATCAGTGCCCTAATAGGAGGGTGATAATCATGACTGAGCATAATGATATTGAATCAGAAAATGAGAAGGGGGAAGAGGATGATGACATGCCACCATTAAAGGATTATAGTGATGTTGAGATGCCAGCAAATGGTGAATTGATGGTGGTTAGGTATTCTCTTAGTATTCAAGCTAAGAAGGATGATCAACACCAACAACGTGATAATTTGTTCCATACACGGTACGTGGTGAATGGCAAGATTTGTAGTTTGATTATTAATGATGGCAGTTGTGCGAATGTGGCAAGTTGTACTATGGTGGGGAAGTTGGGGTTCAAGATTACAAAACACCCTAGACCATATAGACTTCAATGGTTAAATGATAGTGGAGAGGTGAAGGTGTCGAAGGAAGTCCAAGTTTCATTTAAGATAGGAAGATATAAGGACGATATGATGTGTGATGTTGTACCTATGCAAGCGGGCCATGTTTTACTTGGTAGGCCATGACAATATGATTGGAAGGCACATCATGATGGATACACTAATTGATATTAATTGGTAATGAATCAGAAGACTTATACGTTGGTGCCAATGACACCTAGTGAGGTGTATGAAGATCAATTAAAACTAAAACGTGAGGCTGAGAGGGAGAGAAATGTTGCGAGAACCGAGGGTTTGTGAGGAGAGACCGAGACGCAAGGAAAAGGAGAGATCGAGGGAAGAAGAGTGGTAAAAGCCAAGGGAAAAGAAAAAAGAAAAGAAGATAAGTAAAAGAATTTCTATGCAAAACCCAGTGAAGCGAGGAGAGCTTTAATTCTAGACCGGCCGATGCTTGTACTTTTGTACAATAAGGTACTATTTACTACTAATAATTTTGACCCGAGTTTGCCTAGCTCTGTTGTGTCTTTATTGCAGGAATTTAAAGATGTCTTTCCTGATGAGCTTGCTAGAGTGTTGCCCCCGATTCGAGGTATAGAACATCAAATCGATTTGATACCTAGTGTGCAATTGCCTAACCGATTCGTATATCGAAGCAATCCTGAGGAGACAAAGGAACTTCAATGGCAAGTCAGTGAACTATTGGAGTGCGGGTATGTGCGAGAGAGTCTTAGCCCGTGCGCCGTCTTTGTTTTGTTGGTGTCAAAGAAGGATGGGTAGCGGCGAATGTGTGTTGATTGCCGAGCAATCAATAACATTACGGTAAAATATCGACACCATATTCTTAGGTTAAATGACATGTTGAATGAATTGCATCGTGCTAGCATATTTACTAAGATTGATTTGAGAAGTGGTTATCATCAAATTAAGATGAAAGAAGGGGATAAATGGAAAATTGCATTTAAAATCAAGTATGGATTGTATAAGTGGTTTGTCATGCCATTTAGACTAACTAATGCACCTAGTACGTTTATACGATTTATGAACCATGTATTGCATGCTTTTATTGGTCAATTTATAGTTGTCTATTTTAATAATATCTTGATATATAACTAAAGCCTTGACAACCACATTGAACATGTCCGAGCTATTTTGCAGATTTTAAGTACCGATCAATTATATGCTAACCTAAAGAAATGCTCTTTTGTGATTAACAAATTAGTGTTCCAAGGGTTTGTTGTTAGTGCTGATGGTATATAGGTTGATGAGGAAAAGGTAAAAGCAATCCGTGAGTGGCCGACCCCTAAGATTGTGGGTGAGGTGCGCAGCTTTCATGGTTTAGCAAGTTTTTATCAACTATTCATAAAAGACTTCAATACCATTGTCGCACCTTTAACCGAAGTTATCAAGAAGCACATGGGTTTCACATGGGGAGAAGAAGAAGAGAGAGCGTTCAATCTGTTAAAAGATAAGTTGACTAACACTCATTTGTTATTATTACCGAATTTTGGTGCAGCATTTGAGATAGATTGCGATACTTCTGGTACAGGAATTAGAGTTGTGTTAATGCAAAGAGGACGTCCCAAAGCTTATTTTAGCGAGAAATTAAGTGTAGCAACATTGAATTATCCTACTTACGATAAGGAGATGTATGCTTTGGTGCGAGCCTTGGAGACTTGGCAACATTACCTATGACCAAAGGAGTTTGTGATCCACACTGATCACAAGACCTTAAAATACTTAAAGGGACAGTAAAAGTTGAATAAAAGACATGCCAAATGAATGGAGTTCATCAAAACTTTTCCATATGCGATTAAGTATAAAAAAAAAGTAAGAAAAATGTGGTAACCGATGCACTTTCTCGAAGATACGCAATTCTAACTACTCTAAGAGCAAAATGTCTAGGTTTTGAGTATATCAAAGACTTATATACTGGTGATGAAGACTTTGAAAGAGTGTTTGAAGCTTGTGAACATGCTACATTTGAAAAATTCTATAAGCATAATGGCTATCTCTTTTGTGAGAACAAGTTATGTTTGCCTAAATATTCATTGCATGAGTTGTTGGTGCGAGAGGCGTATGGTGGTGGCTTAGTGGGACATATTGGCATTAATAAAACTTATGAAGTGCTGTATGAACATTTTTATTGGCCATATATGAAAAAAGATGTCACATGTATTTGTGAAAGATGTATTGCATGTAAGTAAGCTAAGTCTACAACTAAATCACATGGCTTGTATACGCCTTTGCTTATTCCGAAGCATCTTTAGGTTGATATTTCAATGGATTTTGTGTTAGGATTGCCTAGGTCTAAGCATGGTTGGGATTCCATTTATGAAGTTGTTAATCGGTTTTCAAAAATGGCTCATTTTATACCCTATCATAAAACTGATGACGCATCGCATGTTGCTGCTTTGTTCTTTCGTGAGATTGTGCGTTTGCATGGCATGCCTCGGTCCATTATTTCTGATCGAGATATTAAATTTCTTAGCTACTTTTGGAAAACATTATGGAAGAAGTTAGGCACATAGCTTTTATTTTCTACTACTTGTCATCCACAAACTGATGGTCAAACTAAGGTAGTTAATAGAACTTTAGGAGTATTGTTGCGTACTATAATTAAAAAGAACATAAAATTTTGGGAAGATTGTTTGCCGCATGTTGAGTTTGCATATAACAGGAGCATGCATTCTGCTACTAAATTTACACCCTTTGAGGTTGTTTATGACTTTAATTATTTAACTTCATTGGATTTAGCCTCTTTGCCTATTGATGAGCGTATGAACTTAGATGGTTCTTGGAAGGCCGAATTTGTCAAGGCATTGCATGAGAAGACGCGGTTGAATATTGAGCACAAGACCAAGCAATATGCAAAGCAAGCTATCAAAGGGTGCAAGAAAGTAGTGTTTGAGCCCGGCGATTGGGTTTGGGTTCATATGCGCAAGGAGCGTTTTCTCAAGCGGTGACTTTCTAAGTTACAACCGCGAGGGAATGGACTGTTTATGGTATTGAGCAAGGGCGAAGCAATTCAAGTAAGCTGTTGGCATCATAATTCGAGATCTTTGGAGTGGAAGAGATCTAGGATTGGGACTTGAAGAATCTTGGACCTCTTGGCGCAAGATATCAAATTTGGTCAGTTGCAAGAAAACGGGCCGCTGATTATTACTCACTGCTAATGCCGTAATGGATGTCGTTTTTTTTCGCATTTCAGAGTAGTTTTGATATTTTTTTAAAGTTTTTTTTTATTTAAGTGCTTTTATTAATTCTAGTGGCGTTTTTGTAATTTTGCGTTTAGGGTTAATACCATATAAAAAGGGTGTTTAGGGTTTCTTTATAGGAGGAGAATTCACTTTAACACAACAGTTCTTCTCTTCTTTGAGTTTTCTGTGAATTTGACCTTATCAAGGCCTTCTTTGTGGCGATCAATTCAACAAATCAAGTAGAATAGCGAATTCTCTTATTCGTAACGTCTATAACGTTGATTGGTTAACACAAGTTCATCAACAGGTCATGTTTATATCAAGGTTACCAATCACAAGTTCAATTGAAAGTCGAGGTTTTGCGATTCGCACTTTCCAGATCTTCGTAGAACAATCAACTTCCGCTCAAATTTACTTCAGTACAAATCTTGAGGAAAGCTTATTGTTGTTTGTTCTAGTTAAGAATTATCTTTTTTATGCAAGAACTGGCATGTTATGAGTATGTACTTGGTCACATGACCAAAGACAAATTTAAATAGTAGAATATCTCAAGTGGATTTTTGCCCGATTGAGGGATCTTCCATGTTCATGCAAGAACTACTATTGTAAAGACATTAGTCCCTTTGTTTAAGCCACTCTTGTTTGAGTATGCTCTTATGGGAAAATTATATGTTGCGACCACTTGTATTTTCCCCAAGTGATGAAATTTAGAATGCACATGTTATTTTTCAATACCTCCAAAATTAGATGAAGAGGAATCTAAATTAATTTGGAACTAGTTAAGTATCCTACATCGCTGGCCTATGGGGTTTCAATGTGCTTTATATCTATGAAATCTCCTTCCGCTCATTAGGTTAAGCTTTTGAGTTAAACTTACTAACAAGATCACAGACCAACTTCCACACAAAATTTGTTTCGCTTGTGAGGCTCCTCATTCATCGATTCTATGTGTTAATCTCAGTTTGCTTCGAACGTAAAAGGGGTGTTAAAGTAACCCACATCACTTATCTATAGGGTTTTAATGTGCCTTATATACATGTAGTCTCCCTTCATTTATTAATTTAAACTTTTGAATTGGACTTTCTAACCGAAACTTCTATTAAAGGGGAAATGTGTCTTGCTAGTTTTACCATTAGTGAAGGTCATATTTATGTTGGTGATGTCATGACTTTAGAATCTATCAAGTCAGAGGCCAAATGTGGGATTTTGGGCCCTGTTGAAACAAGAAATACAACTGTAGGGAGTTGATTGATATTAATTGAACATAGGGGTTGACTGAGACAACCCTGGAGTATAGAAGCAGGATGTACTCCCCTTATTGTCGCATAGGCATATTCTTGAACATATCAATGCCCATAAATTTGTAAAGGAGTTTAGATCCCTCTGCTTGCATCTTTTAAATCACTATGATAAGTCATAGCACGTTCCATTATGTTTTTTGCAGGTCTATCCGTTGTCAAATTTAAAGATTTGGCATCCAGTTTTAATGAGCTTTGTCCCATATTGTGAGGTTGAAGGAAAAACATATATTTGTTTTGATAAGGCTAAGTTTGTTTAGCATGTCTGAGAGACATTACCATGGAGGTTTAGAGTAATCAACTTGGAAACTAATGTAGCTTGGCCAATATTTCCTGCTATTTATTGCAACAGAGGAAGAGGCGACACATGAGCACAGAGAATGTCAATATTTAATGTCCTTGAGGAATATTTTTCAGCTTCTTGTGAGGTCAGAAATCACTGTGTTAGAGCTTGTTTGTGCTTGGGGGATTTGAACCCCGAATTTTCCCTAATTTCTTGATTTTCTTACTTATTGATTGGCATCAAATGCTAAAAGTTGCTCCTCTAGCTATTGGCTTTTGGGTGAAAATTTATTGAAAGTTCTAAGATTTCCATTTAAAGTGCGACCTATGTTATTTAGCATGTTTTTGTCTATAAATTTACTATTTTTTGAATAGAAGCTTATAATTAATAGAAACTTGCAAGTTCTAATTTTAATACTAGTCAAAGCCAAAATTCAGAGACCATTCCTAAAGCCTATGCCGTTGCCTGGAGCCTATGTCAACAAACTCTTAATTTCCCTGTACATGTTCCAGACTATTCCTCCTGAGACATGGAAGTTAAGTTTCATTAACGTCATTCTTATATGAAGATGCTCTAGTCCTTCCATGAGAAAAGGTTTCATCATGCTAATGCTGGACTGACATAGATATCAATAAATCCCCTCAGGCAACAATTATTATAGGCCGTTTACCCTCAATTTTGAGTTAAGTTCTAGATAGAATATTTCTTCTTGCTTGCATGCATGCATTATGAACCATCCGTTCTATGACATTGGCAAAAGAATATGCAGAAACTTGCCTTAGCTAGTTACTGAATTAGGAAAAAACCACTTGCTGGGTGGCAATGCCTTTCCATAGATTACACGATTAGAATCTAATAACAACTTTGGCTACAAATCTGTCAATCAACGTGGTCCTTTGTGATCCATCTAAGATATGATCTGTGTAAAGATCATTTCTTTGCTATTTTCAATCGTGTAAACTCTGAAACTTTTTCTTATGAGGTTATACACGAAAAATTTTCTGAAAAAACAGAGCTCTCTTTTGTGGCTGTTGCTTAATTGAAAGGAAGACATTCTATATTTACATGTGACTATCCTTCTCATTCATTGTCTTGAGGAGAAATTGTTGCTGCATCAAAAGATTTTTTCCTCACCAGAAGGCAAGTGATTCTTGAAGGATGGGCATGCCTGTTATCTAGACTGCACAGACCGAAGTCTGGTCGGTGAAGTGACAGGTTTAGGCGATCCTCTCCAACAACCAATGTAGTTGCATCCAGAAGAACATGCCATGAATTCCGGTGGGCCTCTGAAACCCAGTGCATGGAATATCGAGTCCCATTCACATCTGCTGGGTAGGAAAATAGGCCCTTAGGACTGTGCTTACATTTTCTGCGGAAATACTGGCTTAGCTGTGATCCCTTGATCCGCAGATCCAACCAAGTTTCAGGTGCAGAGATTATCTTTGATTCTTTGTAAGTAGCGAACTCCTTTATGTAATCCCCATCTTCTCCAATGATGGTCATGTAGCAGTTTCCCTTGAAAAAGGGATAGCTCTCACCTACCAACATCATGGCATCTTTGTAGCTTGGAGTGAAAAGAACAAGATAATCCTCATCAGGCAGTCCCCAGAACTTCAGAACTTTATTTCGAGCTTGAATTTCGGGGATGGAGATAAAACTCCCAGGGAAGGAGGCCTTCTTGGTGAGGATGTCAAGTAATCTTGATGGCTCTAACTGGGTTCTGTCTAGATCCGGGTGACTGTTTCCATAAGATGATGTCAAGGGTTCTCTGAAGCCAGTCCGTGGTGATTTCCTTTTATCATCAAGGATGGGTTCAACTGGCTCCTCATTAATGCAAAGTGTGGAGAGATCTATCTGTTCACCTTCAACAAGTCCAGCATATTGTGGATATTTTGCCAGCACATATTGTTCAACATATTGCATCTCTGTTGGGGTGATTGGCCCGGACCATCTAAGGTCTAGACCACGGAGTGTCGATATGGCTTCTGCTACTATGTGAGCGGGAATCACAGTACGTGCTTTCTGTTAATGCATCAATTGATTAAATCAACATGCTATCAAATTGCTGGAACTCATCTTTCGGAAAAAAAAAGAAGAGAGATCGATGAATATCCTACCTTAATGACCATGCTGCTTGGTCTGCCATCATCTGTGGAGGCCTTAAATATAGATTGGAATGGGGACTTCTTTGGTCGATCCTCTTTCATTAACTATATATTTAGCTGAATTTTAGCGAATAGCCACTGCTAGATTAAGGATTCTGGAGAGCAAGAAGTACGGAATTGAAGAACTCACCTTCAAACCAGCAGTTGAAATTCTCTTTGAATTGGAGTCTCTACCGTCTCTACCCATTGTTGCTTCTCTATACGCCACTGTTTAAAGTTTAGATGCTCTTGCTACAGACTAGATTCAGGAGGGAAGAGAGGATCAAAAGGCGAGGAAATTAAAGAGAGGATGCTTAGTAGAAATGCCTTGCAAAACGCACAGAAGATATCGCTAGGGAGTTGGTCTGATATGGGAATTTTAGGACATAGGAGAGTCTTCAGAGAAGTCAATGGAAGGGAAGTAAGAAAAGCACAAGCCAAATTCTTCTGCACTTTATTTGGTGGAAAGTATATATGGACTGTGGTGCTAGGTAAACTTCAAGAAGTTGCTGAGGTCGGGACGAATTGGAGGAAGTGAGGAAGGTGCATAGAGAAGACTTGGCCAAAGTACTCACAGCAATTTCGGGAGTCCAGGAATAGAGTTTGACCAAAGGATTAATGAGTCACCTGAAACGGTCTGCTTTAGCTTTGGAAACAAACAACATTGATTCGTTGGTTAAATCACCCATAGTGTGCCTCTACAGAACCTTCCAGCTGGAGAATAAGGTAAAGTGGAGCTAGGTTCTTGAAAATAAATGTGAATGCAGCTAGGCTTAGAATATTTTCAATTGTGATGGGATGTCATCCTTCAATTTTAAATTTTCTGCCGAAAGTGACATTTGGGGATGCTGGTGGACAGGCGCAATTGACCTATTCTTTAGCATTTGATCTATGAGTTTTACTTTTTCTTTTTGCTGAGCATATTTAATTTATATTGTAGTTGTTTAGAAAAAGGGTTGTGATTGGCCTACAAAGTCATTTCCAGAGATTTTAATTCATACAGAGATAGAGAAACGATGGATTTCGTGACCGTTGGGTTTGGTGCAGACCTTGAGAAGAGGTTTTTATTTCTCAGTTTCAGCTTAGTCCTTGTTGCAAGGACCAACTTTTTGTGTATGAAATGGGTTGCTTGACCTATGACCAATAGAAGAACAAAGGGATGTAGACCTTGAAAAGAGGTGTTTTTCTCAGTTTCAGCTTTTTCCTTGTTTTTGCGAGGAACAACTTTTTGTATAGGATATGGTTTGCTTGACCTATGACCAATAGAAGAATAATGGGATTTAAGAATTTCATGAGGGATGGCTGAGGTGCAGGACCCTTTTCTCTGATTAAATGAAGGATCTGATCTAGGTACAGAACTAGCACCATATGGACACCAAAATTGTTGTTGCTGGTTTCCATCCAAGAAATAGACCAAAAGAAAATGAGGGAGAAGAGGAAGTTGTCTATTTATCTCATCTCGGCTTGATATTGTCTACTTATCACTGTGCAACGTGATCGCTGTTCTCTTTCTCCTATTAAACTGTTCAGTGCAGTTCCCTTCTTGTATAAGGTTACACATTTATACTTGATGCAGAAACTGGATCTCCATTAACTGAGAGTATCACATCCTCATATCTATCTTTACAATTGTCATAATCTTCTGATACGATTATGCCTCGAGTACAAAAGCTTTTAATCAGGGTGCATGTTCATCTAGCCACTTTTGATTGCTCTGGTGCGACATTAATCTTCAGGGACGACTATTTGTTTATGCAAAAGGAAACGTCCATGTACTGTGAGGCCGCAGGTACTTTCTTTCGGCGAGCACATATAATGTACTGTCGATATGGAGTTAAGTAATAGCTATTCCTTTCAATTCCGGTACATACGATGTGTTTCTACAGGAGGAAAGAAAGATGCCGCTTGAAGATGCCTTGCTGCGAAGCATACATACAGACAAAAGTAATTGGAAAACTGTATTATATATGTTGGTAAATTGACGTTAAAATAATGAAACAAGGGTGCCTTTCGTACAGCTCATTTGACACTGATTAGCGTAAACGAAGTTCCCATCTGATTCCTTGGCTGCTGGAAGGTGACGTCACATTCATTTTTTTCCCTCTTGTTCGAGGGCTAGTTGACGTAGGTTATATTGGAACAGCTGCTATTGATTAATTTTAGCAATGTCCAGAGATTGTGGCAAATTTTTAGTAAGAAAATGTCAACAGGAGTAGCTTTCACACACTTTTTAGCATCAGTCATTTTGTAATATTTTAAACCGATTTGCTCTATTCAATTCAATTCCTTCACCATTAGGTTGTGTGATATGTGTGTATAGAGAGAGAGATGTTTGTACATGTATCACTGCTTATTGACAAATGTTCCGCCGTTACTGTGAAGAAATCTTTCTAGCCGGTGGACTCTGTCAATGTCCTCAGAGAATTCCAGCCCCTTGGTTAAAGTAATGCTGTGCCACTTTCATACGAAGCCTCCTCTTGAAAAGGACCTTTCAACTAAACATCTCTCTCTCTCTCTCTCTCTCTCTCTCTCTCTCTCTCATTTGATAATCTTATAACGATAGTGACATCTTTTGCATCAAATGCTTCTAGTGATCTTGTCGCTTTTGATTTCGGGCTCTCGCTCCAACGGTACAGGTAAGAACGTCATGCTAACGTCTGGTTGATGCAAGATCTTCATTATATCGAAGTTTCCTTTTTTTTTTTTTTTTTTCAACATCTGCGAATACATGGTTTCAATACTGGCTTTGGACCAAAGACATCAAAACGGAACCGGATTAACATTGCTTAATCCCTTGTGGACATATGAATGACGTAAAAAGTAAAACTAGGCTCGCTATATCTCGCATGCTTGCGTTTTACTTTAATGTGGCGCCTTATTGGTTCTGAGTATAGGCTAATGAAGGTCTGTTTCCTTGGGGCCTTGAGGCTTGCTTCTTCACTGATTAGTCATAATTAAGCCTACCTCGTAATTGAGATTATTTTTCCTTTGCTTGCCAGAACCGATCCGAGTCATCATGCAAAGGGTGAAAAAGCCATTTGATGCTTATTGCCATGCCTCACGCGTTTTCGAACCTCAAGTCAGATGCAAAACAGGGCGTTGGTTCTTATGTTAATGTCGTCCAAAATCACCAACCAATTTGCCAAAATTTATCGTTGAGGGCTCTGAGCTTTTTGCCTTTTTTTTTCACATTTCCAATTAAATACATAGCTACAAACATACACGTTGTAGGGTTAGCGATTAAATTTGTGTAGAATAAATGTACGACATAGTTTCGCTCCTTGATGTACTAAATACAAACAATTCCAGTTTTGTATCATCCACTCGGGCTATGACTCGCTCGACACCTAGTTCATATAAGCCTCTCAGGATGTTTTACAGATTTAGAATCTACCTAGCTAAAATTGGCTACTTCATCACATTGGATTATTCAATATTTATTGAATTCTAATAATGACTATATGACGGAATTAATCTTGCAAAACTTGGCACCCAGTAATTGGTTTGGACTTTGGAGGTACCGCATAGGCCAAGGACGCGATACAGTAAGAAAAATTCTTGAAAATCGGCAGCAGTAATAAGATCTTCTGGCTCTAAATCTGCTGACGGTATTTACACATTGGCTGGAAAGGGACCAAACAACCCAAACATTTAAAAGACGGGAGGTGAAATTGGGTAAAAAAAATTGACCTCAAAATCCACTTTGACATTTAAAATAGAAAAAGGAAAAAGAAGAAACTTAATTCAAACACAGATATTGTGGAAATTTTATTTTGCAGAGTGAAACATCATATCGATTTTTATATATGCTCCTCAGTCCTCACATGGCCACCACCAACTCTTGTACCTACAGGCTACTAAATCGAAAAGAAATCGAAAAAAAGCGGAAAAATCACATGGAGGACCACATCACCCAATTGCTATTCAAACCCCAGCCATCTTAATGATTGAATGATTATTTTTGGTGTCTTCAAATTACTTTTATCGCGCACATTTGCATTATCAGTCCCCTGGCAAGAGCAATGACCCTTCATCCGAGAATTGGCAAAGATTGTGGCTAGATCTCATTGGGCTGAATCGAACCTCTTATGTTGACTTCAAGAGGGCACTTTCACTTTTCATTCGAACAAGATCCGTCTCCATCACAAGCTGTCCACCCATCATTTTGAGACAATGGCCTTCCAACTAATTTGCATTCTTTAACTTCAAACTATCCACAAAAGAGCAGCATTCCCAGCGACCCTCATCAGAATATGTCAACCACCATCATATGCTAAATGATTGAAACACCAACCATCTGATGTTTCTCTAATGAAGATACAAACGTTGGCAAATCTGATTTTGACACAATGCAGTTAGGTGACCAGCTGACAGCTCGTAAAGATCTCTTGAAATTGAAGCAAAAACCTGTCCTTCCTCACGCTAGAAAGATACTAAAGATTCCTATCAATAGCAACTTAAAGTGTCAAAAACCCTCCCACTACAACACTATGAAGATGATGTGAAAGTGGCTGTAGATGTGGTAAGAGGAAAGAGAGGAAAATGCCCCCAGAAGTACCTCTGTCCTCCACTCTCGCAACACCCCTCATTCGCTACTCTCCTCCAGCCCCTTCTGAGGTGGAAGGCAACCAAACTTTCAAACACAAATCACTCAGAGGAACTAGGAAGATGAAATTTAGCGTAAGGAAACTCATACCAGTTTTCGTATTGGTCCTTGCATCCATATCCATCCTTAGATTCATCCGAATTGTCATCACCACTTCATCTCCGCACCCACTTCCATCTTTGCCTCCACATGTGCAACACGCATGCACCTCTCCTTTATCATGCAGTAAGGTTCTAACGGGAATAGCAGGCAACTCAACTTCCACACCGCCTGCCTACACCACCTCACTAACAGCTAAGGAATTTAGGCTTCTATCAAACCTCGTCAAGCAGAGGAGACCTTGCAACCTTCTCATCTTTGGTCTTGAGCCACAATACCTCAGCCTCTCATCAATAAATGCAGGAGGCACTACAATCATACTGGAGGATGATCCTAATAAGTTCACGAATTATAGGACAGAGATAGCCAGCAGCACTCAGATATACAAGGTACAGTACAATGTACCAGCAAAAGAGGCGTATGAACTGCTCAAGCATGCAAGGAGAAGTTCGACCTGTGCACCTGGGGCTGCACTGCTTCGGCTGTCAAAATGCCGGTTGGCTCTAACAGGTTTGCCACAAGAAGTGTACAAAACAAAGTGGGATCTTGTAGTGGTGGATGGACCAAGTGGAAGCGACCCAGAGGCTCCTGGAAGGATGGGAGCAATCTATTCAGCAAGCATACTAGCCAGAGCTGGGAACTCAACAGATGTAGTGGTTCATGATGTACATCGCACCATCGAGAGGTGGTTTTCCTGGGAATTTTTATGCGAAGAGAATTTGGTTTCTTCAAAAGGGAAGCTCTGGAATTTCAGAATACTGGGTCATACAGACCCTGCAAGATTTTGCTTATCCCAACCATGACAGGTACAATTGTCTCCTCAGATCTTATTGCATAGGGAAAACAAAAGTGACACATTATGAGAGAGAAGAGTAAGCGCGGGTAAGGAGACGCCATGGAAACTGCATGGTTCAGCCAGTGGCACAACATGCTATGGCCACTTTTGTTTTGGAAACTGCCCACATTGGAAAACAATTGCGATTAAGGTCGAAATGCAAAGAATGAGATGGCAACCGATAAAAGTTTCATCAAATACGCATCCCTCTGGTGTAGTTTTATCGGCATATCGAGCAGGAGAGGCTTCTTTCCTTACCAGCGAGGTGCTAGCGGCTTATACACAAAACCATGTTTTTATCAGCGTGAGAAGAGAGACAACCCCAGATTCTTTTGCAAGACAGTACCTCTGGTGTAGTTTTATCGGCATATAGAGCAGGAGAGGCTTCTTTCCTTACCAGCGAGGTGCTAGCGGCTTATACACAAAACCATGTTTTTATCAGCGTGAGAAGAGAGACAACCCACAAAACCATGTTTTTATCAGCGTGAGAAGAGAGACAACCCCAGATTCTTTTGCAAGACAGTACCTCTGGTGTAGTTTTATCGGCATATAGAGCAGGAGAGGCTTCTTTCCTTACCAGCGAGGTGCTAGCGGCTTATACACAAAACCATGTTTTTATCAGCGTGAGAAGAGAGACAACCCCAGATTCTTTTGCAAGACAGTTCCTCTTGTAGTAACTTTGCCTTTTCTTTTTTCTTTTGTTTCTGAGCATACAATGTAAATGAATCCCATTCACCATGCACAAGAAATTGTCTTTAGACAGAACCATTTTTTTTAATGAACGAATGAAAATAAGAGAGAAGAAAGAGTGTCCAACAGTCCAACATCCAAGAGAAAGAATGTAATAGTTGCAAATGCCCAGACACGAACCAAAATTTGTCATACCACTGCAGCCATAAAAGGTTGTGTCCAACTGAAAACTTGCACATAATCAAAAACTATACATACCAAACACAATCTGAAGCTTTGCAGAAATATTTACACTGCCAAGATCAACCAAATCTCACTTGTTTACTTCTCTGCGCTGTAATAATTAGGAAAACAACCAATTAGTTCACATTGCTCAGCTAATTCAGAAAGTGTAAAAGAAATCAATGGAGAAAAAAAGGGACCATAATGTTTTATGAGCCAGATTCACTGGTTGCAGGCTCTCATGCAGTGTCAAAGTAGACTCAAAAAATGAGACAATGATTTAATTGGACATCATGGAAAGCTGGTCCAATAGTCTAAAAGTGAGACAACCATGCGCTCCAAAGCCAAACAGAATTGAAATTCTCTTAACTTTTTTGGGAAAAAAGAAGACATGAATATGCACTTTCCCGATCAAATCACCTTGAGCAAGAAAAGCTTTGAGTCGCAAGTATGCACTCGTGACAAAACATCCAAATATTGCAAACTAGTTAAAACCCCAAAACGCAAAACAAAAGACAACCTTAAACTAGAAGACTGCAAAAGAGAGAACCTCACAGGATATGGTATCACTATTCAACAAATATAATAACAATCTAATTTGAAGCATACTTTCAAGTCAACAAAAGTCAGTCAAATGTATTAATGGTTAAAAAAATGGAAGAAAGGTAATCTAATTATTAAATTGGTCCGCTTATATGGGTAATCGAACCATATATATAGGAGCTTTTCCCTAACTGCGATACACGACCAAGAATTTTCAAATGCCCTTGCTGAGCTGAAAAAAGTGAATAAGGTGTTTCAATAACAAAACAAACCAGAACAACAATGAGACTGTTGAGGTATCTCCGTACAAAACCCAAACAATCATGCAGTCAGTATTCATCATATCCCAACAATCGATAATCCAAACTTACCAATCGCTTGCTGACGTACGGCTGTACATCTGTTGGCATCTCAGGTTGACTTTCAACACTAGGCAATTTTCTTTTCTCCACCTCAAATTCTTTTCTTGATTCCTTTCGACTGCCTGCCTGCCAAACACGGCCAAAATTTGGAAGCCATTCAGCATCATTGTAGCTCTTAATTATTTCTCCTCTTCTCTCCATCTCCATCTCAATCTTTCTCCTTTCAGCCCAAGCAGCGCCCACCCTATTAGGGTTTAACTTCTTGGACTTTCCTGGTTTATTAGAAGGAGAAATTACGCTAACTGATGGTAGCTGTCTGTGGTTGTCTGTCTGCCTTTGTTCAGAAGCATCCAACCAAGGAGGTGGTGCTCCAGAGTGCACATTTCCTTGAACATCCATTTGAGATGAGGAAGAAATCTGAGTGAGCAGCTGCAGACCTAAAGCGAGCGTCACAAGAATTCCGGTATCAACTAAAACTGCCAATAACCTCCTCCAGTACACAGACACATGCACGCACGCACACACAGAGAGGGATGCCTTCACGATAACTCTGGTCGAGAAGCCCTACTTTGATGAACATAAGGTTTACGTAAAAAGCAAAGACAAATACCTTGATAGCTGCTGTCTCCTTTCGTCGTCCCTCCAACCTGATTCACATGATTTTATAACATGAAAGAGGTCACAAGTATGCAAAGGATGAAAGCTACAATTACAGACACATAAATCGTTTTGTGCATGTCCATAACGTAGATCAATGCCAAAACCATAGACCTGCGAGGCATGCAAGTTATGAAAAAAAGAAAAGGGGGATGGATGCAATGCAAGAACTGCGTGCATCAGACTCAATTAGGACAGGCATTTCAGAAACAGTTACAGTCATTTAAATAAAGCTGTTTCTTCTTCAGCAAAACAGCCAAACAGAAGTGGGAAATTAACTGGAAAGGTTCATGCTATAAAGAAACCGATAAAATCATCTCTCATGATGACGAAATTCTGGTAGGCTTCAAGTTTAACATTATGTACCTATTGGGTAGGAAAAAGAACAACTTATCCAAATTGTAAAGCACATCATATGTCGATTGAAAAACATTGTCTAGTGACAAACAACAAAGACTTGAGAACAGGAACGCTACATCCCACAAAAATCAGCATTGTTGCTATAGATGAGTACTTCTTTCAGAAGTCAAACTGTTACAAAAAAGAGTAAAAACCAAAAATGCAGCAAACAAAAGGATTCCAAGTGGAACATCCTGTATCCCAAAAGCAACCAGGAGAAAGGAACAACAGTCATTTTCTGAACTTCATAGTCTAAACATTTAAACAGGAAATGAGTGGTGCTAAATTAGCTCCCTGAAAACCTGCATTGATAATGTGTATACGCAGAGCAACCACAAAAAGACTGTTGAGTTATAAAGAAACTGAAGAAGCAATTTCAAAAAAGACGCTGGAGGAGATCCAGAACTCACACTATCACCAATCAAACCATTGGAAAAAAAGTTCTTGTTCCTATCTCGATGCAGACTGGGGCACTGCATACTTCCATTCCCTGAATCATTCACATAAAAAATAGTTACTACCGTTACCAATGTATTTAGAGGAAAAGAGTCACACATTACATTTACTTCATACCTGTTGAACCACTAGAGCTCTGGAGTAAGACTTCAGGATATTTCTCCGAAGGCAATGAAAAGGTGGAAGTGTGAGATGCACCACAAGTGTTCGGAACCCCATTAGGTCCAGTATGGGATATCTGATACTCATTCGTATAATATTGTAAAGGCATAACAGCATTCAAAAAGTTTTCATGAGGATGATATACAGAATTATTCCTAAAATTCTCGACAATCCCATAGTTCTGTTCATTTTGGATATCATTTGACGGTCCACATATTGGTCCATGTGATCCTTCTCCAGATAACACGGCTTCTTTCTTCGATGCTTCGCATTTCTTCTCCCACTGCACAAGCAGCATTTCTTTTCCTGTTATCCATGTCAATCAATGAAAACTAACAAAGCACCAAGAAGGTGCCAACCAGAGAACATTGTTCAAACAAAAAAGAGGACAACATAGTACTCAAAGCTTTAAAACTCGAGGACAACAAAATCACTCTAAGAGCACTTCTTAGACCGTACCTTAGCTACATCATCATCCAAAATCCTGAAATCATCCAGGCGGTCCATTGCACCACCATTTTTCCAAATAAAATGCTTCAGATTCTTGAGGTGATCTGCACCCGCTAGGTGATTAATTGCATTCCCACTGTTGCCGCGACACCAACAATTAAACCCAACTCAATGAATAGGGATATAGAATGAGCGAATGAAAAAACTAAGAATGAACCGCGGCCGATGAGAATTCAGTACGATTATCCCCCCAGGCAGACATAAGCCGGAAATAGTGAATCAACTATACGACATGGGAAGCGAGTTGAAGATACAACCAGTCCTAAATTCGACTAATCTATTGGAGGCGATGCCTCCGTCTCGCTCTAATTTGATTGTGGAAAAACAACGGCGAGAATTAGCCGAAATGCCCTCACCAGGCGAACGAACTATCGAGCTCCTCGACGTCGATATCGCAGAAGACGCACCAGAACCGATTGCGAGAAACGTGCTCGGGGCGGAGCGGGCTAGGGTTGTCGAGAAAGAACCGGACGTCGGCCAATTTGGAGCGGAACCGAGTGAGGTACCCGGAGAGTGATCTCTTGTGGTTCGGAAAGTACTTGTGACGCTGTCCTTGATCGTGATTGTGCCTGCAGACTTTGCAGAACTCAAATTGGCTCTTCCCCTTCGCCGCCGCCGCCGCCGCCGCCGCCGTCTTCTTGGCGTCGTTGGTCGGGACGGCGACATCGGAGATAGGGTTCGGTTTCCGGCGCGGCGAAGAGCCCCCCACCATGACCCCGATCGGCGTCGGCGATGCGGGACGGCGGAGACTCGTGCGACGCCACTCGACTCGGGAAACTCTCGATCTCTGCAAGTTTCGCGGCGGGAGCGATGGATGCTCAAGGAAAACGCGCCGATTTGAGTCGTTGTTCGTCGTTTTAGTCCTCCGCCGCGGGAACAAGCCCCGGTAGAACAAACTATCACTTAACTTAAGATAACGACACGAATAATCTTTAAATCTTAATTTAATGTACAATTTAATCCCTGAAAATTTTAATTAGTTTAATATAATTCTTGAACTTTTGGTACATCTTTAATTTAATCCATAATATTCAATGTAATTCTTCCATTAATTCAAGTTTAGAGATTATATTGGATATTTTCATATAGTTCAAGGATTATATTAAACATGTACCAAAAGTTTAGGAATCACATTGAACAAATTAAAAGTTCATAGACCACATTACACATTGAATTAAAGTTCAGGGACTGCATTGGCCAAATTAAAAATTTCAGGACCAAATTGCATATTTAGCCAAAATTTAGGGACTATTTGTGTAGTTTTCGCACTCAATTTCGCAAAAAAAGGTTACATTAAAACTCAAATTTATGAGTGTTCATTTATAATTTGGAAATTTGATGTGATGGATGAAGATGCTTTGAAGCGGTCCAATTGCTTAAATATTCAATTTTTTTGCCACACTATCTTGTTTGTCAATCTTTATGTCCCGACTAACCCTAATTTTATTTAAAGATGTGATTTTTTTGCTAATATATCACACTATTGCCTTCTCTTAAGAGGCTGCTAAGAGTAGGATTTATCAAAATGGGATATAAGCTCATTTCTTAACCCATATAACCCATATTTAATAGATTGAGTTGTTATATGGTTCGGTTACGTTCACTAAATAGGTTGTAAATGGATTTCGAATGGTAAAACCCAATATAGTTGAGTATTAATGGGTTAACAATTTATTTATAACCTTTTAGCAAAAAAAATAATTTATTTATATCCAACACAGATTTATGACTCTTTCTTCACACTCTCTCATCTTTGCTTGCCTCACTCACCTTAGTTTAGGTATAAGTTTTCCTAAATTTGATTTGTTGTGAAAGTATTATAGCAACATGGGTTGGGGTCGAATATGGATCGGGTTGCTAGATTTGCATCGCATGGAAACGTCCTTATTTCACATCGAACCATTTTCGATCCGACCCACTTATTTCACAAGTACAACTAAGAGTTCACAGAAAATTACAATTGAATGAAAAAAGATGATTATAAATTACACGTCCTTTTTACCATTTCCGACCGTACCCACCTGTTTGAATAGGACCATTTTCAATCCGGACTGGTTCCAAGGGGAATGGGTCCAATCCTAGAACCAATGGTATGTTTTGTTTTTTTCTGTTCGTCGTTATTTTCTCTCATCAAATCAATATAATATCGTCAAGTCAGTGTTTGATGCATGTTTTCAAATGAAACATCTACTGCCAAGGTTCAGATCATTGAGACACTCTAGGTGCTATGGAAGCCCACGCACCATCATCTTATACCGGCTTTATTCAGTAACCATAATATCTATACGGGACAAGGACACTACAAATGCCAAAACTTATATACAACGCTCATTTTAGTATCAAAAGTTTCGAAATAATCACTTAAGCGCCAAATTTTTTTAAAAACGATCACTTAGGCCGCAAATAGTAATCATTTTGCTCTAGAAATTAAATTCTTACTAGAAATTGATTTCCGGGCCAGAAATTGATTTTTGGAAAAGAAATCTGTTTGATAAAATATAACTAATTCTACTCTAGAAATTGATTTCTAGAACAGAAATCTATTTTTATTTTTTATTTTTTTGGGCACCTCAAAAAAAATAAATTTCACTCAAAGTGGGTGTCCAAAAGTATTTTAAACCATTTTGTGAAGTTTTGAAATTTTTGATTTTTTAATTTTTTATGGCACCTCAAAAAAATTAAATTTCACTCAACGTGGGTGCCCAAAGGTATTCTAAGCCATTTTGTGAAATTTTTTATTTTTTTTATTTTTTTGGGCGTCTCAAAAAAATTAAATTTCACTCAAAGTAGATATCCAAAGGAATTCTAAATCATCTTGCGAAGTTTTGAAATTTTTTATTTTTTTGGGCACCTCAAAAAAATTAAATTTCACTCAAAGTGGGTGCCCAAAGGTATTCTAAACCATATCGTGAAGTTTTTTATTTTTTATTTTTTTATTTTTTTGGGTACCTCAACAAAAATAAATTTCACTCAAAGTGGGTGTCCAAAGATATTCTAAACAATTTTGTGAAGTTTTGAAATTATTGATTTTTTGATTTTTTTGGATACCTCAAAAAAGTTAAATTTCACTCAAAGTGGGTGCCCAAAGGTATTCAAAATCATTCTATAAAGTTTTGAAAATTTTTATTTTTTATATTTTTTGAAAAAATTCACCAAATTTCCTATTTTCCCGAAATTTGAATTTTTTATTTTCTAGAAATTTTTTTATGAATTTTTCTGGAATTTTTCAATTTTTATACATTTTCTAAAAAAAATTAATGAGAAAAAGAGAGAAAATAGGGAAAATGCATTCTGCAAAGAGAAACTACAAAAAATAGATTCTCTTTTTCTTGCCCAAAACTCATTTTAGAATCAAGAATGTATTATGAAATCAAGTATTTTTAACAAACACATTTTTATTTTAGAATGCAAAAATTGCTCTAAAATGCATCCCGGAAATTTTTTAACAAATGCATTTATGTTCTAGAATCCATTTTGGGGCAGAATTTCTACTCCAGAATGGATTCCATGCGTGGCCTCAAGTGCCAACTCATCGGAAATCCAACGTGGCATTTTTTTTTAATTAATTTCTGAAGCTGATATGGCTCGCCGGAGTTTAGTCAGCATGTACACACCAAAACAACGTAATTTAACATGTAAACCTGGATTTTTTAAACAAAATTTCTGATTTTTTTTTCTTTTTTTCTTTTCTTCTTCTCTTTCTTCTTTTTCTACCTCCAATCACGACTGGTGGACGGAGGCCGGCCACGGTCAGTCGCCTGAACGAGGCCATTGTTGCCCGCCATAGGCGAGGCCCCATCGACCCTCACTTGGGTGAGGGCGAGCGAACCCCTGAGAGGGTCGACCTCACCTCACCCCGGCAAGGGCAAGTCTCGTCAGATCCAGCGACCTTGTGGGGCGTCGCCTGGGGGAACGCGATTCTCGGCGAGGTCATCATGGCCTGGGTGACGGCCAGTCTCGCCGGATTTAGCGAGGCTCACCCTAGCCCTGGCAAGGCTCACCCGAGGCGGACCCTCGCTGAGTGTCACGTTCCCCCAGGCGACGCCCCGCGAGGCCACTGGGGCTCGCCCTTGCCCACTCGAGGCAAGGTCGACCCTTGTCGGGGCTCGCCCGCCCTCGCCTAGGCGAGGGTTGGCCGGGCCTCGCATGTGGTGGGCGACGGCAGCCTCGTCCGGGCAAAGCCAGATGGCTAGCTGTGGCTAGATTCTGGTCACCGACGGTGACCGGAAGTAGGAAAAGAAGAAAGAGAAGAAAAAAAAGAACGAAAAAAAATCTGAAAAATATTTAAAAAATCTAAATGTACACATGAAAATGCCATGTAGATTTATTTTTAAAAAAATCCGACTAAGATTAAAATTTTAATTATAAAAGTCAGGAGTTAATTTGATCGAAATTTCTCGCCATTGACACTTAAGTGATCGTTTTTCCTCCAATTTGACACTTAAGTGAGTTGACTAAAACTTTTGATACTAAAGTGAGCGCCCTACATAAGTTTTGACACTTTAAGTATTCTTCTCCTACTTTCTTACCGATTCAAATTTTTTAAAATTGGAAATTGGACCGGTGTTTTAAGTAACTGCCCAAAATCAACCGATTCAATCCATTTTGAATAATTTCCAATCCGGACGATTCTTTTTGCACGCTACTGTTTCACCGCCCATTCCCACGATCTTTTCATTTCCGCAGGTGAAGGAGGGGGGTTCAAGTCCAATCATTGAGAATCGATGTCACATCGCGAGAAGAAAAATTGCTCTGTGGTCCAAAATTGGGGACACGCAACAAATGGTTGACCGGTCATAGGGGACATGTGCTTTGAATTTGGATGTATGTGGCCCAAGCCCACCATTTGCATGGATCTTCTTCACGAGGCCCGTACTGTTGGGCAGACTTGCCTAACTACTGCCATCCCTTTTACCGGTTTCATGTTAATCCAAATTTGTTAATCAACTAACTAAACTAACTAACAAGAGCATCAACCAAATGAAAAGACCCAGAATTGATCGATCGCCTGGCAAAACAAGCAAAGACAGACGCACGACCGGGTTGCTTTTCAAGTTCGCGAAAGCAATTATTCCACTGCGGTTCAGAGAATCCTATATTTTTCAATTCTCACGGATTGAGAATATCATTTGGCATATTGCCGGTATTCAACAATTGCGCAACTAGCAACTCTTTCTTACAGTGATGCAATGTTTCTCTTGAGCATCTTTTCGCGCTTGCCTTCTTCTTCTTTTTTCCCCTCTTTTGCAAATATTGGCTGGTACTGTGGATGTGGTGCAGTTGATTACATCACACTGTTGATGCCAAATTTAAAAGTTTTGTAAGTACTACGATTTTCTGAAGTGATGGAAGCTTGGACTTGCCGCCTTGCATCATGAAAGAGTAGTTGAGTTGCCGAAAGGACATTTGGCTCTCTGGTCTTTTTTTAAGGTTCCTTTTCCGAGACACGAACATCATCATGCTTCTCACGAGAATGCATGTTGCTTCCTGCCTGAAATCACATGATTCACGCATCTGAAACTAGTCTAATTAATGGTGCGAATGATTCCACCAAATAGCAAGCACTGCTTCTAACATTCCTTTCAATTGCAAAGCTATTCTCTCCATTCACACCCAGGGCGATGATTGACAGAGACGTTTTGGATTCGTATTTGACAACCAGAGCACAGTGATTGTTAACCCTACTTCTTTTCGGCGACGCCATGTTTTAATTGGTAACTTAACCAACTTGGTCACAGGTGCACGTTTCGCCGCCTCATAAGTCATAATTCAGCTTTCGTGCTTTGTCGCTATTCATTCCGGCTAATGATAGTAGCAGCGCAAGAATTCGAATCCCACAAGTCTTTCAGCTCAAAACTTCTCTTCCGATCCAAGGAGTAAAAGTTGCTGCTGTTTTTGGTTGGTTTCGGAACGACTATGCCCGAAAGGTATGGCATCTTTTATCCTGCCTGTTCTTCTAATCCTAGAAAGCAACGAGAGGTACTTTAGGTGGGCATGTATGGCATATTCATCTTCCTCTCTCATCTGTTCATGCCCCAATTATCAAAGTCAAGACAGTGAAGTAGTCCTCACATGACTTTTATCAGCTCCACAATCTTTTGTCCCCCTCTCTCTGTCAAAGTCCTCTTGTGCCTAACTGGTCCCTGTCCAAATTTTCATTCGACTCAAAACTGTGAAATACAGGTATAGGAACACTGTTTCTCCCGAAGGAAGCGTCGCCCCAAACCTCCTCGATATCTTACTTGCAAGTCATGCCCAAAATCATGCCGAAGTGAACCGTATCCAAACGGTGTAGCATCAGGTATTACAATTAGCTGTGAGTCGAAACTGCTATGTGATAATCTGAAGTGGACAATCGAATCGGTTCGGTCGGTCATGCCAAGAAGAACTTTTGAGGGAGCCTGATATATGTTGGCACCTTCATAGACGATCATGTGTATGACGAAAGAGTGCACAAGTGCAGCTTCCACTTGGTGTTACGGCTTGTGTTTCAGCAAATCTAATAATAAGATTTTGCATCTACGCACAGTTTCGCTCTGACAACAACGTGAAGACGATGTGAAAAGACAAATTTAAGGTATTGTCATGATGACTAGCTTGATTATACTGTTGAAAACATGTCCTACATCTTTATCCCACTCCCCAACTTTCTGTAATTGATTGTTCCCTGCATATCTATGACGGTATCCAGATAAAAACACGAGAGACAAGGAATCCATTTCGTTAGCACTTATCGACCATATTGTGGAGTGGAGTTCGGCTTTCATGCGAGTGGTAGCGCTAGTGCTATTTAACTGGTATGCAATCAGTGAGAATTTTTGGTTGCGCATTCGGTTTGAAGCCGCGGAGCGGGAACTCGCACCACTGGGTCCCAATAGTTTTATGCGGGCTGCCGAGAGCATCCTTGTGATACCACACATTAGCCAAACTTATCTACTTCAACCAGATCAGTTCGGACGAAAAAAAAAAAGAGAGAAAGAAATCTTAAAGTGGTCTGGTCTCTACATTATAATCAGCTACCGCTTCCGATGAATTGGCTCATGCGCCCCCAAAACTCCATCTAATGATAATTTATCATTAGGCGTTACCATATTTCCCAGGATTATTAACTTATTACTGGGACAGCTTAACTTTGTGGTTACTTTATGCATTCTAGTACATAATCTTTTGATTAAAGGGCATCAGAATGCACTGTTGATGGTATGCTAGCAAGCGACAGCAGGTGGACCACAGAGAACACACTAGTGCTTATAAATTGGAAAAAGACTTGTCCTCAAGAGTCCTCATTAGGTTTGGCAGCCAAGAAGTTTCTGGCAGCAAAAAGAGGAAAAAGAAAAGGTCTCTCAATGATAGTTATTGTTATTAGGACTAACTTTTTCTAACTTGATTCTCAGTTCTCACAAACATGCTTTTCAAAATAGGACCTAGTTTTGAAAGCTTTACAAATTCTTTGCCCCACTCGATTATGTCGTGACCTCGTGAAAGAACCGGGCGGAGTGTATTATTGCAGACAGATTAACTGTATTTGAGTAATACGTCGTGAGGTTGCTGACAAATCAAGCTAGTTCGATTGTCACGACATCTTTGCGAGGGCACAGTGCATTGCAATGTGACTGGTGCTTTTGGTAAAACCCATACCATATGATCTTATCTGGATTCCCTTTTTCCTTGGTGTTAGATCCCAGACATGGATAGTGGGTGTTTGGTCTTCTGATGTGCAAAAGTTAAGGAGTTGAATACAAAGTGGACACAGCTATCCTGTCACATTGCGTAGATGAAGTGGTTGCTTTTTGTTCTGATTCGTTTGCCTTTTCTATGGACATCAAGGTTCGGAAGTTGACTCTGATTTTTATCAGTTTGACTACTTTAATCTGCAATTATTCGTGAGCCTCGGTTCCCCAATATTATTTGGCAAACTTGGAGTAATCAAAACTTGCAACTAAAATAGAGAACACAATCGTAATGGAAACTAGAAAGTCATCAAAACTTGAACTTAAAATCGAAGACCCGATTGTGTTAGACTAGATCATCAGAAGTCCGCGACACCGGAATGTTTTGTCATGGTCATTTCAACCGGAGATGCCTCGTGTCTATAGATTTTAGCAACTAATGGTTTTCCTGATTAGGATAATATGATTCAATTCGATTACAGACTGACTTTAAGTGAACTACAAAGATTAGCTTTCTTATATAGCAGTTTTCGTAATCCATTAGAATGGTTGTACTGCATAAATTCCTTAGTTCTTAAAAAGCTTAGGGTACTTGAATCAACTATGCTCTCATCTTTGCTTAAGATGTGAGGGGGATTAGAGAAAAAAAACCTCGGAGTTACGATTTAGGTTGATGCAGACGTTCAAAAAAGCTGCGTCTCAGCAGTCACCAAGCACCGGTATCGAAACCGTACCATCAGAAGTTGCGACAAATCTCCGAGATAGTCGCCATCAGAACGATGCAAAATAACAAGTGGAGGAATCAGAAAAACCATCTACTACTTAGATGATGCCATGCCATAAAACAACAGATGCTTAGGTAGTGTATATCTGGTCTACTGTTCAGCATCCTCACTCTTACGGCGAATGCTATTCCGACCCGCCTAGAATATCGATTCACAAAGACGACTGCAAAAGTTGAGAATCGTCGAAACTGCCAGTTATCGCAAACATACCGGTAGTCTCTCCGGGACAACGGGCACGGCATTCCGAGTTCGCAAGTGATTTTTGAGATTTAGAAATCACCCTCCTTTTTTATATTCATACCATACAATTGAAGCGATCAATGGTAAAATGCCTCTTGACCCAGATCAAGGTGTGTAGACGGTAATGCTTTCAACATGCCACCTATTATTTATTTGTCCTCCAGAGTCTTTTGCTTCCACTTTCACGAGGGAATTGCAAGAATCCAATACCAAAAGACCTGCAAAAGAAGTGCGAAAAAAAACATAGCAACTTGACTGAATCGGAAAAAGTTTCAGCTGGCATCATCATGGTCATCACTCGTCACCAGCATGGATGATATCGTTTCCATGGCCGGGAAGCGCGCGTCCGGAACGTCATCAAGCCGGTCGAAACCTTTGCCTACAAGACTGGCAAGTGATCTCCATGCACGTCGAGTCGATCTGCCTCGTCGCCCGCTCCTTCATCCTCTCCGCCCTATCCACCTCCTCCCTCGCCCTCTCCCACACGTGCCTCGCCCGCGCGAACTCCGACTGCGCCAGCTCCATCTCCCTCCTCGTCAGCTCCCTCACCCGCTCCGCGTACGCCTTCTCCATCGTGGCGAGCCGGATTTGCTCCGCCGCCTCCCACTTCAAGGCCTTGACATTACTCGTCTCGAGCTTCGAGTCCCCGTACCCGCGCACGGAGCCCCCCGGGACCGCGCCGTTGGGGGGCGGGCGGATCGGGCGGAGGCTGATGGACAGCTGCAAGTCGAGGGAGGGGGCTAGCTCGTACGGATCGGACGCGGTGGCCGGCCGGCGCCTCGACGAGGAGCCCGACGGCGTGGAAGGCATGTTGGACGAGGAAGCTGCGGAATGCGGGGCAGGGAGGAGCTGGAGTTCCTTTTGGTCATCGTCTTCCATTTGAAGAAGGAAAGGAAGAGATTGTGGGGGTCACGAAAGAAAAGAGATCGTGGGTGCGGCAGAACTCGGTGTGTATATATAAGCAAAAAGCTCGCACATGCCATCTCTTTACTGTTTTGTCCATGGTCACCATGCAAAATGGCTTAATCAAACTTTAGAAGTTCCCATGTCGCCAGCTAAAGGTGTGTAACAGTGAAAATTAAAAAGCTATCCAATTTAAGTCGGCACTAACCTACGCGCGAACCCGGGATCCGAAGATACCTACGGTCGGAACGAGGGTCCCTGAGTTAGCACGGTACACATCACGTATCAGCAAGTCATCATCTGATTTTCTCGATCGAATGATGGGACATACGACAATAAAAACTGAAAATCAGCTGCTTTAGTTTATTATTGGATTAGAATTTGGTCATTCTAGGGGGGGAAACGACATAAATGGTCCAAGAACTTTGGCTCAATGTGCAATGTGGTTCTTGAACTTTTAAATTATTCGGTGTAGTCCATGAACTTTAATCCAATGAGCAGTGTGGTCCCTGGAATTTTAAATTATTCAATGTGGTCTGTGGACTTTTGGTATATGCTCAATTTGATCCATGTACTATTTAAAAATATTCATTGTTGTCTATGAACATGAATTAATGAAACGATAGTATTGAACATTTCTATATAGTTCAGAGACTAAATTGAACACGTACGAAAAGTTCATGAACCATATTGAACAAATTAAAAGTTTATGGACCACGTTGCGCATTAAGTTAAAAGTTTAGGAATCATTTCCGCTGCTGTTTCTTCTAGAGGAATGCGCGAGGGTGTTTTGGGGCGAAAGAGAAAGTTGGAGATGAGGGGGTGGGAGGAAGGAGAATTCCGTTATATTTGAAGGGGGGACGAAGGGATGGCGAATGTAACGGATGGCGTTATAGGGCTATCGAGTAGAAGCTTTTGGATCGTCGCAAAGCGTTTGCATCTTCTCCCTTTTTCGCCCTTTTTCCTTTGTGATAATTCATTAATTATTGAGTTGTTTTCGCTTTTTTACGTGGAGTGGAGGGGAGGGGAGGTGAAATGAGGAAGGATCTGAGTGGGGGACGAGTGAGGAGGGAGGGGCTTCGTGGGCGTGTAATAATTACGCTCGCACGTGCGTAGGGAGAGAAAGAAGGGGGGATGGCGAGAGTTTATATAAGAAATGGTTAATATCACGAAAAATCTTAAACTGGTACATTTGTGATACATTTACCTCAAATTATTTTTTTGATCATAAAAAATTTCAAACTGGTACATCTATGATAATTTTACCCTAAACTATTTTTTTGACCACCAAAAATCCTAAACTGATACACCTATGACAATTTTAGCCTGAACTTATCATAAAAAATCCCAAACTAGTACATATGTAACAATTTTATCCTGAATTAGAATTTTAATATTATTATTATTTTTTAATTTTTTCGAATTTTTATTATTATTATTTTTTTTTCATCTTCAACCTTTAGCCGGTCGCCGGTCCGACGACCGGCCAGAGGCAGAAGCCGGCAAGGGCCACCCTTGCCCGATCCGGCGAGGGCGGCCCTCGCCGGCATTGGGCGAGGGCTGTCCTTACCTGACTCAGGCGAGGGTGGCCCTTGCTCAACGCAGGTGAGGGTTGCCCTCGCCAGATCTGGTGAGGGCGACCCTCGCCTGCGTCGAGCAAGGGCGGCCCAAGCTGGCTTTCGCCTTTGGCCGGTCGCTGGATCGGCAATCGGCCAAAAGTTGAAGGTGAAGAAAAAAAAAAGAAAAAAAAATTCAAAAAAATTCAAAAAATATAAAAAAAAATAACATTAAAAATTAGTTCGGAATAAAATTGTCACATGTGTACCAGTTTGGGGTTTTTTGTGGTATGTTCGGGGTAAAATTGTCACAGGTGTACCAGTTCGGGATTTTTTATGGTCAAAAAAATATTTTGGGTTAAATGTATCACAAGTATATCAGTTGAGGGTTTTTCATGGTATTAACCCTATAAGAAATATTGACACAAATAGTGGATGTACTTTGCTTCAACGTGCTCTTTGATCTCTGAACTTTAATTTAATGTCCAATGATATCTCTAAATTTTCAATTTATTGAACGTGATCTCTTGACTTTTGGTACATGTTCAATGTAGTCCCTGAACAATATGAACATGTTCCATGCAATCTCCGAGCTTGAATTAATGAAATGACTGCATTGCCGAGGATCATATCTCGAACAGATTAAAAATTCACGGACTACATTGTACGTTGGGTTAAAATTTCGGGATTACATTAAATAAATTAAAGGTTCGGGAATCGCATTGTACATCAATTCAAGGTTCAAGAACCGTCGGTGTCATTCTCCCCTTATATAATAACCCGAGGAATTTCAATTTTCAATTTTTTTTTATTGTTTCTGTATTTATGGTCTTTTTTTTTTCTTTTTCATTCTTTTGTAGGCAAATGAAAATGACTTTATGGTGGTAGGGCTGATGCTGTCGGCCCTGGGTACCCACGAAACAAAAAGAGAGAGAGAGAGAGAGCGCTCCCGACTTTTGGATGCGAGAGCAGGCCACGCCCCCGGGAGGGGCAGATCGGCACGTGGGAGGGGCACAGTGCGAAGGGAGGGGGGCTGTGGCTGAGTATGATTGTGGGTACTGACTCTCTCCACTTGGACCGTCCATTCCCTTGCGGCCCCCCCCCCTCCCCTCCCCAATCGTGAATTATAGCCCATTTGCCCTTTAGTTTCCATTAGGAGCACCGTGCTTCCTCGGTCGGGCCGATTACCTGACTACTCTCAAATCTATTGTACGAATACCGATTTCACCCTAAACTTCCTAATTTTGATGATCTTGCGAGATTCTGGTGTAGTTCTGTCGGGCCAACTGCCGCCGGGAATCACTGGCCCAAGGATTCGCGAGTTGTCCCCGTCAGCATGCCACGTAAGATGGCCGGCCGGCAATGACTGGATGCCTTGCGGAAGGATTGCATTGGATTTTCTGCGCTGAGGTTTTAGGGCTACATTGGCGAAATTGAATTCGCATCGATCTCAACGGGTGATTGGCTTGTTGAGTGTTCGAGAGCTTGGTTCGGCGACATTGAGTCAAGAGTTCAGGGAGGCGATCGGGGTCCGATCTTTATAGATGCGGAATCTATCTTTGTTTTTCTCTCTTCTAACTCTCCAACAGCCAGTCATGTAAGAAGATATGCCTTGTTCATTGGGAATATATAGTGTAGTTTATCATTTTATGACGTACACACTATTTTACTCTAGGGATAATTACACAAATGATTTATGAATTTTGGCTCAATGTGCAATGTGATCTCCAAACTTTGAATTTGTTCAATGTGGTCTATGAACTTTAGTTTAATGTGTAATGTTGTCCATAAACTTTTAATTTGTTCAATATGATCCATCAACTTTTAGAATATGTTTAAATTAGTGCTTGAACTATATGAAAATCTTCAATGTTATATTTTCATTAATTCAATATGAGGGACAATATTAAATATTTTCATATAATCCGAGAACTAAATTGAACATGTATCAAAAATTCAGGAACCACATTGAATAAATTAAAAGTTCAGAGACGACATTGCACATTAGATTAAAGTTCATAAACCATATTGAACAAATTAAAAGTTCGGAAACTACATTATATATTGAGTTAAGGTTCATGAATCATTTGTGTCATTTTTCCTTCAATTTTAATCGAACGTGATGCACCTTAAAACATTTGAAGATGGACAGATTTCTCCATTGCGTTTTTAGGGGCGCACAAGATGGGTTTCTCTATAAGTGCAAAGTTTATCTTTGTTTTTCTATCTTCAAGTCTACAACAGCCAGTCACGTAAGAAGATATGCCTTGTTCGTTGAGGATATAAAGCCTAGTTTACCATTTCTTTGAATTTTTTTTGCTTATCTTTTAAATTTATGCCGTCCACTTTAACTTTAATCGAAGGTGATGCACCTTAAACATTTAGAAGATGGAGAAATTTCTCCATTGCGCTTTTAGGGTTGGAAAAAAATGTATTTTTGCGGCTTCTTGGGCCCCCACCAGAGACGGTCTTTGATAAACCACTTGATCGTCCACTTTAATCCTGGGGAGCATGCTCTGCAGCTAGCTCATTTTTCACATTGCTTTCTCCCAATTGGTCGGTAGCTCCACGGACCAGTTTCACAGCGACTCGCGTCATTCTTTACAATTCCTCGATGAAGATGTACTTGACAGCCTCCACCCATGATTCATAGCACGTCAAACTTTTTCCTTAAACTAATAATCAAGTTGGTACGACGTATTAAACAATAGAAACGACGAAATGAACCAGGTAAATTCAGCCCGAGAAGGGAAAGGATGCAAAACTTCGGACCGCATGAATTGGTGATCTCTTGCGTTTCCCTCGGACACTAACGGTTTGAGAATCATGATCCCTGGCACTCTCGAGCTTAACCGGGTATGCTCAAAAATGGCAGCAGCAATCTGTGGAATCCTTGGCAATCACAGTTCTTGGCGTCATACTGAGCGAAAAGGCTTTTGCACATATCAGCCAAATCACATGATAGAACACGAGTCTTAATCATCATGTCCACATGCCCAAACCCCTTTTCTGGTTAAGCATGATCTGTCGAATAAAAGAGGAAAAAAGTGGAAATGGAGAGGGCGAAAAGGGGAAAAGCTCGCCAGGCCACCCCCAAAAAGAGAAAAGAAGAAAGCCTCAGTGAATAGCCCACCCAAGTCCCCAAATCCGTAGTGTTATGCGCGTGTCAGGCACTTAGCTTTTTACTGTACCTTCAGCCCTTTGAAGATTTTCCCATTCTTTCGTCTCAGCTCGCAGACCCTTCCCCAGATCCGAGATGTCAATGGACAGAGTGAGGTCGCAAAGGTTGATGATAAAGACGAATCCCTGATTCCCATGCATAACGCCAGCGATCCCATTACGAGATCATGCTACTTAATGGGCATATTCCCGTTTGAATTAGCTAAAGCATCCAACTTTCTTCGAACTATCTAACCGTTATCATCTCACGGAATTTCTTTAGCCATAAGACGGGAATGAAACCATCACAGGGCCAGATGCTCATTTCGACCATTTCCCGTGGTCGAATTTGCAGCAACCACAAATTTCAGCCGAATCACAACCCTTGCATTTAATAGAATTGCTACCATTGCTATCCTCTCTACAATTTGAGCTAACTATTATCCAAAACGGTCGGACAAAAAAATGAAAAAGACAAGGGAGAAAAAGAAGCCAGCAAAACAAGATAGTTTAGTTCCCTTAACCTTTCGCTAATCTTAACTGAACCCATGTAAACTTGTAATTTCTAAACCTACAAATCAAGCTACATGTGAAGCCTTCAAGAGTTTATGCAAAAGAAAAAGGCAAAGGAAAAAGGAAAAAAAATGATGCTACGTAAAGGTAAGACAGCAATTCTGATTTTCTTCTTCTACATGTGTGTCAAGGCTGTGTTGCAAGTCGAACGCTCCTCGAAATAGGTCAAAAGTTTTCTGAGAAAGTCACTTGAGGTGAAATACACAGTTTGCACCTTAAATAGAATTAAGAGCTTCAAGTTGCTTCCTTAGATCTTCGAGGTCATCAATATATGCATCTGCTGATCCAGAAGCGGAAGCATTCTGAAACTCATCAGCACTCGGAAGTTCTCGAGTGAGCCCTTCAGGAAGAGCATCTGCATGGAACATAAAGTCAGATGATAATGGCTGAACTAAAGTTGCAAGTGAGCACGAAGAGAACTGAAAGGAAAAGCAGGGGAAGAACACGAAATCTGGAATTCTAACAGCTATTCAGAATTATTCAACACAGCCAATAACTGATTATACACTAAAGCAAGAATTCCAGAAGATGCCAACTTCTATGGAGCACTACAGGACCTTCTATAAAAGTATAATCCGCAGTGAATGACAAAACTACATCACAAACATGGAACCTCAAACAAATTGGAGTAACGAGAGGGAGTTAAACACTAAAAGATAAATTAACTAACAGTTTGAATGGTCGGCTCAGTTCCATGTGCATTCAGGGAAGTAGTGTAATTGTGCAAAGTGGTATTTCCTTGTTTATATCTGCCATCATTGAAATATAAACTTCTGGCGCAACACTGTAAGGCCAGATTTTCCAAAATGGACTAGTCGTAGATGGAAACTTGAAACGTGCAGTAAATCAGCCATGAGAACTAAACCAAAATAATGAGAACCATCCCATGAAAAGAGAACTGCATCATTACCAGCAAAGAGAACCTGTACAAGTTTATATTAAATGACAAGTTTCCTACAGTGAAACACTTCCCTTAAATAAGAGAGAAGAATGCGACCAAAAAAAAAAAACAGAAGGAGAAAGTCACCTGAACTTGCAGCACCCGTCATCTTCGTATCACTATCATCAACAACACTGAAGAGGAGAAAAGATTACAGAAAAATCATCAGATCATCAATGACAATGAAGAGAAGAAAAGATTACAGAAGAAAACGTCAGAATAAAATAACCTCAATGACACCATAACTAAGTCCTAGAAAGAGAATAGCCAAATGCACTAGATTGGTAATGATAATTATAGAAGGACGAGTCATTCTGACATGACACGACAACCATTTTCACACACAATGCTTAGTTCAAAGGAGGGGTAATGACTCCACTTCCAATGCATTCCATTGTTTGGGACAACATCAATAAGTAGAAAACGAGAAAAAAAATTATGCTGTTATCGCAAGGAACCTCTAGGAGTTCCCCCAAAGTAGTTGGATTTTGCAAGAAAAGGACTTCCATCTTATATGGTCTTTCCCATAAAAAATGACAAAATAAAGGGAAAAGATTGTCTCCGTCCTTTCTGTCCTCTTCATTATTTTCTCAAACTGAAAAGGTTCAAGAGGTATCAGTAACACAGAGCTATCTTTATAAATGATTTGGTCGAACAAAACGAATACCTTATGTTCCACTCATTATCAGCATGAAGAGGACATTCAGCAGCAGACGGTGCCTCAGCCTCCATCTTTGCTTTAGCAGCAGCATCCCTAGCTGGCTTCGCAAGCAGGTAATCTTTCTGCATGTAAATAAAAAGAGAACCGCATAAATAAATCACGTATCAGTGGACAGATTAAGCAGTCGCTAAACAAAGGCCGGTCAAATTAGTTGCCTGTCGTTCTAGACATGCTGCATTTGAACATTGAGGATTTGGCCTCATTTCCATGGTTGGGAAATAGTCTTTAAGGGAATTGTATCCCTGCGATCATGCAATACAAACTTTCAGAATTTCAGAGGCAAAGGAGCATAACCCCAGCTTCTATGCACACATGCAGGTAGAGAGAGAGAGAGAGGGAGAGAGTACCAGGTATGGTGAGACATGTCCAAATTTAAGCAAGAACTTTAGTGTATTTTGAACAAGAAGACCTGCAACAACTCCCTGGAAATTTGGAGATGTTATAATTCAGTGGACACCACAAACAAATAAAAAGGAGGAACCTGTTTACCATAGTAGTTGGTAATGATGCAGCACAAACCCCTTCACGTTTAAGTGTACGTTCATCTACTCCAGATGCTACAACCTAAAATAGTCCATGAGATATTACCACCAGGAAATAGAGACAACCAGATTCATGCAAAAGTTGATTGAGAAGCAGTTCATTTTCTTACAAGTCAGCATGAAAACTATTTTTTTCCCATAAATGAAGGGACAAATCCACATTTCTAACGGGCCAATGAGAGGGAAAGGGATGCATATAAAAGTACATATGGATCTACATGAATATTCATCCTCCAGTTTTCCACGTTAAACTTTGAATGCTAACTTACAAGAGGAGGAGCACAGGCAAAACAAGCCATTTCCCCAGGAATCAGCAATTGGATATGACCAGACACGGCATCTTCAGAGACACCTGCATACATTTCCTCATGAATGAATCTTCTCGCGATTGAGGAGCATAAAGATCCCAGTAACATTCACTGCGTCAGCACAGTTCTCATAAAGAACTACAGCTACAACCAGATTCTTCACACATCAGCAATGACTTAGAACAATTAGGCATGTCTTCCTTTTAATTGATTCAGCGGTCAATTCTACAATTAAAATGATGGTGATCATAGCATTCTACAACCATCTGGAATCTGAAATGCTATCAGTATCTCATTCATTTTAGCAAAGCCATTTACATAAAAATCAACCACACAGGACTGCATGAAACTGCCTTAGACCTCCAGAAAAGAGAAACGGAAGCACAATTTAGGGTCTTTCTCAGCTTCTCAAGGACTTTGTTCCAGACCAGTAGTACTCTGAACAACTAAACCAGTTGAACAAATTGTACTTATGAATGTAGTCTGCAGAGAGAGAGAGAGAGAGAGAGAGAGAGAGAGAGGAAAGTATGTATCATACCAGATTCCATCCATGTCTGACTCAACTCATTGCAAGCCTGCATGACCACAAGAATTTCAAGGTCATTTAGCAATTGAAAACATTCCATAAAACCATACCAAGATATGTATAATTCGTTCTTATATAAATGAAACAAAATTGCTCATCAGTTCTAGCCCACCTAAGCTAACAACTCTACCTGGTTAACAACCATTCTTGCTTCATAATTATCAACACAGCTTAACACAAGATCCACGCCGCTACCTTCTTTGTCCTGATGAAAGGACTTATTCTTCAAACTTGACATGAAGGTTTCAAAGCCTTGTAGTGTCGTTATATTCAATGTATAGCTCTGAAAAAATTAGAAAAAGTTGACAATGGAATGATAAACGGGAACAGATAAAATCAATACTCACATCAGACCCACAAATTCAACCAGTTTTGCGTGACTAGAATATTCCTAGCAGATAGTTTGAAACATCTAGTCACCAATGCCTAAGCTAGAACTATACATTAGCATAGGCCAGTAATAGGAAATCGAAGGTCAGTGATATTTGTGAACGATAGAAAATCCATATCAACACATCAATGTTCATAGATGTGGCAACTCTGTACCATCATCACAAGCTGCGATGAAGACTTTCATGATGCTGGATCAATTTTGTCATTTTGGGAAAAACTTGGTTCAGAATTCAGAAATGCGTATCTGCCAAGAGATGTGGGTTGACCTCCAACAAGGACAGGACAAAGTACATACCTCAAGGACAACATCTGGATTTATGTCTGACAGAGTCTGAACAGCAGCATCGGTCTTTGTCATCCCAACCTAAGAAGGTAAAGGAAAGACATTTGACTGACCATTGACCAAGCAATACCATTTCAGATCAACATGCATGCTATATATTGTACAAGCAACTCTGGCCAGCATTCCTCTTCTAACAGTTATATTTCAATCTCATTCTTATAGTTAATTGTGAGGGATTCCTGATTTTATTACATTGATCATTAAGGATGAAAAACTCAAGCGCTGTCAGCTACCTGCTCTGGACGGAAAAATAGCCTGTTCATGTTAGCTAACTCGACTTTGTCATAATCATACAGCAAGAGGCGACCTATACCACACCGCGTGAGCATCTCAGCAGCAACACTTCCCACGCCACCAATTCCCTGCAGATTGAAATGACGTCAAAAGAAAGGCACAAGCCAGTAAATTCAAAACCTTGTTCTTTTTTTGCTGAGTGAATTTTGCAAATGCACAATTAATAACTTGTTTATTGCATATAAAACAATATTTTCACAGAGGTACAGAATGAAGGAAGAAATAAGTACAGACAACTATAGCAACTGAGTGCTCCCGTATCCTTTCATAATTCTCCACAATTCCCATCCTTTGTAGTGCCATGAGCCTACTATAAGGGTTACTGTCTACAACCTCAGCACTCATATCCTGCCAATGGAACAAAAACAGATATCTCCGTATCTTAATCTCAAAGCTTAACAACCAGGCAATGTAGAGACAATAGGAATATAGAACCAACAGAATATCACCTTGACTTTTGAGCGACGAACTGGGGCACATTTTGCAAGCTCAGATAGATGCTTCACCCGCGACCTCAGCTATAAAACCACACCAAATGAAGGCAAACATTATTCAGCGTCTCGCTCATTCTTTACGAAAAAAAACTTCAATTCAAGGACCCAGGCTTCTTTGAACTAAAGTTTTCCTCTTTGATCCTCCTCCTCGTCTTCAGAATTATTAAACGTCATGAGGCAATAGAAAGCAGAAACAATCAACTACTCTCTTTTATGTCCAAGCATAGTTTTTCGGGCAATTCAAATAAACCCTCCAACGTTCCAATTCACACTATCGGGATCGAACACGTCCCAACGCGTTTCTAATGTTCGGAGAACGTTTTCAAGAGAACAATTGGCGATGGGTGCTTGTCGGCAATCTCATCCCCTCGTTTCTCTCGAAATCTGACGCCACGGATCGCAAGAAAGATCAAGAGCAACATCAGACACGACGAAAGCAACAGGAGAACACGCCTGGCTCATACAATGCAGGCGCGGTCGCGCGCGATGAAAGCGGGGAGATAGCGGACCGCTCGCGCGGGAAGACGATGCGAAGCCGGAAGTACCTTGTCGATGGAGGCGTGGTGAGAAGGATCGGGTAAGGATCGCTCGAGCGACTCGAGATCGTCGAGAACCTCTTTCAATTCGGCCTCCATTTCCTCGCTCTGAAATTTGGGGAATTGTAAATTGACGGAGGGTGGACTCTCGCGGCGCTAGAACGATTCCTTCCTTGCCTGCTCTTTATATGCGCGGCACCGGCATGCCAGCCCCTTTCCGTTTCCGGCGGTGCAGAGCTAGCCCGAAAGAAAGAAGAAGAAGAGAAAAACAGCAGATCTTCTTACAGTGATTGATGAAAGTGAAGAAGATGAACACGGTCTTCGGCTTGGGTAACGGTTCCAACCCATTCGGACAGAGTTCGCATGTGGGCCTGTAATCTGTCGGCCTTCCAAGGTATTGGAAACCCAAATGGATCTGGGCCATGGCATCGGTAATCCAAGGCTATTCCCGTCAAAACGGGTGGGTCGGATCGGGTCGAATAAAAATGATCCGACCCAAATAGATCATTTAATCTGTTTTGACCAATCTCCATCCAAAGTAAATCTACTAACTCATATCGATCAGACCCATATTGCTAAAACATTTTTATATTTAATCCAATCTAAGAAAATCCGTACCCAAATTAACGTAGGATTGCGAAATAAGTGAACGCAAGATTAAATGAGTGCAAGAGCAAATGAAGAAATGGATTTATGATCTATTTTGATAGGTCGATCCAAGACCTCGTTTGTGGAAATTCATAAGAGAAAAATGGGAGAAAGCTGGAAATGGGTTTGGAGAACGGAAATGAGCCCTAGAATCCATTTTGGCTGGCTCTAAAGAAAAATGGCATTCCATCTTTCTACAACTATCAGAAGGCGCAAAAATTATATCCTGGCCGCTTAGGATGATGGAGGCCAATGGCTTACAAGTATAGATGAGATTAAAAACTTCTTTTTATCAAAGTATACAGAGCTTTTCTCGAGATCATCAGTAGATCCACACCCTCTCATTAGGGAACTCTTCCTTAAGGTAGTTTCTGACGAAGAAAACTTAAATCTTTTGGCAATTTCAACTGAGGATGAAATATATAGCGTCTTGAAAGAGACGGCCCCTCTTAAATCACCAGGCCCAGACGGATTCCATGCTATTTTCTACACGAAATGCTGGGAAGTGGTGAAGGCTTAGATTATCCAATTTGTGCATCACTTCTTTAACACAGGTCAGTTACCTCATCTTCTCAATCATATTTTTATAGTACTCATCCCAAAAACTCATAATCCACACACCTTTAACTAATTTCGGCCCATAAGTCTATGCAACGTGAGCTATAAACTTATCTCTAAGTTGTTGGCAAATAGACTGAAAGATTACCTTAGTTATATTATCTCACCTCAGCAATCAGCTTTTGTTCCAGGTAGAAGCATACAAGAGAATTCTGTAATTGCACAGGAAATCTTACACTCCATGAGGAAGAAGAGAAAGGAGAGTCCATTCATGAGAGTCAAGGTTGATATGTCAAAAGCTTATGATAGAGTTGATTGGAATATACCTAATGCAATACTCTGTATTTTGGGGTTTTCGTCTCACTTTTGCAGGCTTATAAAAATATGTGTGTTGTGGGTTCATTATTCTCTTCTCATCAACGGTAGACTTGCGGGAAGTTTTAAACCTCCGAAGGGACTCCAACAAGGTGACCCTATCTCGCCATATCTATTTGTGATTTATTCTGAACTTCTTTCTAGAATTCTATCTAGAGCAGAGGATTTGAAGATTATTGCAGGTATAAGAGTATGGCGAAAAAGCCTGCCCTTAACTCACCTTATGTGTGCTAATGACTTCTTGTTATTTGTCGGAGCCACTAAATATCAAGTGAGAGCTTTGAAGGAACGCCTTGAACTTTATTGCTTGTGGTCAGGTCAAAGCTTGAATCATCAGAAGTCATATATATCTTTTTCTAAAAATACTTCCATGGGCATGAAAAATTTTTGTATGTATGAGCTCCATGTGTGAAGGACAGGTCTTGAATCACTATACCTTGGAAATTCCCTCTTCAATACAGGAAAAAGCAGGACAAAATATCAATTCCTTGAACAAAAGGTTGATAACAAACTTAGCTCCTGGAAAAGAAAGACACTATCTTGGGCGGGTAGAGCAACATATATCTGATTGATTGTTTAGAGCACATCGATTTATGCTATGCAATCTAGTCGTTTGCCTTAGAGCACTAGTGACAGACTTGATGCCTCTATAAGAAAATTTTGGTGGGGTGTGCCAATCGAGAAAAACAGATATTTTATACCTAAATGTTGGGATTCTCTGTGTAGAAATAAGAAGAGTGGAGAAATGGGTTTTGGCAGAATTGGGACTTCAACAATGCTTTGTTTTTGAAGCTCGGTTGGGAAATGATCCAAGATAGAGGCAAGTTATGGGTTCGAGTCTTTGAAGGGAAATATCTGCGGACCTCAAGTTTCTAGAATCACAAGGTCAAGGCATTAGCCTCTCCTTTGTGGAAGGCAATCATAGATACCAAAGAAGTACTCAAACTGGGAACTCTACATCAAATAGGAGATGAAAAGTCGATCGAGGTCAGAAATCACCCCTGGATTCCTAATGTCTCAACTCATCTGTCTTCTTTTATTGATCCCAACCCTGTTTTAAAGCATAGAAAGATAAAAAGCTTCTTTATCCCAGGGACAAAAACTTAGGATGTATTAAGTCTAAATCAAACATTTTACCCAACCTCAGTCCAAGCCATCCTTCATATCCATGTGCCAAACTCCATTGGGGTAAACAAATTGATTTGGCATCCAGCTATTGATGGAATATTTTCGGTTAAATCTGCTTACAAACTCATAAAGTCGCGAAATGAAAATGGTAACAACCGGGGGATTTGGAACAAAATCTAGAAAGCTAGAGCTCATGAGTGACACAAAATGATGTTGTGAAGGATAGCAACTAACGTTTTACCTTGTCGAGTTAACTTGTTTCCATTGATCCATATCCTAGACACCTCTTGCTCGTTGTGTGGAGCTTCGGAGGAAAATTCAATACATTTGTTCACAAGATGTCCTCTAGCCCAAATTTTGTGGAGACAGAGCCCAGGGGGTATTATCTCGTTTGCTTGGAACTTCAAGTCTCTGGAAGAGATGGTGAATCACTTTCTTGATCCAAGAAAAATAGTACAAAGAATGGGAGTGGATTGCAAGCTCTTCACCCTTTATGCAACAATTCTTTGCACTAAAATGTGGCATTGCAAGAATGCAAAGCTACATGATCAGACTATTCTAGTTCCTTCCCAGGCAACTCAAATGGCCATACAAGATTTCTTGGAATATTAAAATATATTTAAGAGGGAGAACAAAGTTAAGCTAAGTGAGGAACTAGGTTTTATTGGGGTAAGGTCAAACTCTTGGATTCCTCCATCAAACCAAGAGTTGAAATTTAATATAGATGGTGCGTGAAAAGATAACAGATGTGCCATAGGTATTATTGCACGATCGTATAGAGGCTTAGTTGTCCAAGCATGGACAAGACGAGGAAGATGGAACTCATCAGTGGAAGTGGAAGCTGCAGCTCTTCTTCTCACATGCAAAGCTGCTCAGTCCCTCGACATTCACAAAGCGGTTTTTGAAGCGATTGTAAGGTGTTAATTGATGCTATTCAACAAAAGGGCATTTGTCCTTGATGTATTCATCCTTTCATCTCGGACTCTCGCATACTACTTAGCAACAACCCAGAATGGAATTTGAAGTGGATCAGTAGATCTAGTAATGCTGTTACTCATGAGCTTGCAAAATGGGCTTTTTATCAGTTAGAAACTGCATCATCTTTCTTTTTCAATGATCTCCCATCTAGAGTAAAAAACTTAGTATTAGCAGAATCTTTTTTAATTTATCATATTGATGTAGGCTCTAGTTTTTCTGTGTAATATTTGATCTTCTCTGATGCAACGGAAGGTTTGTTTTAGCAAAAAAAAAAGCTCGTGGATAGAGAAATGAACATCAACGCCATCTGCTCTCTGGTGTAACTAGAAAGAAGAGACGCAATGTTCATGTTTCGACAAGCTGCCCTCTTGCCCAGATAATTCTAACATGATTTGGGGATGCCTAGCTCTCTATGAAGCTATTTTTTGGATAGTCTGAAAGATTATATGGACGGTGATGTTACTGCCAAATGCTTGTGCCGAAATCCTAGTATTCCGTGGAAATTCTTGTTCCCAATGGTGATTTGGACACTTTTGGCTAAATAGAAATAGGAAAAATCTTGATGAGACAGAAAAGTTGGGAAGTGGATTAGAGGGTCGAGCAGCAATTTTGCTGCTGTAAACCCAACCGAGGCGCGAGGCGGGACTGGTTCTTGAAAGCAACACTAGAAATCTTGAAATCGATTCTGATGATCAGGTGTTGATAACTGTTTCCATGCGAGATTCGAGTGAAAATTATATGCCGACTCCTATTATATTCCAATGTAGGGCATTGTCACGATGGTTGACACCGATAGTAAGGAATAGGGGACTTTTGATGAAGTTCCTATTGAAATTATGGACTTTTTATGTAGCCAATTTTAAAGGAGTTTCGGTCTCCTCGTAATGTAGCAGTGGATACGAGCGGAGACAGTGGCTACTCTATTGCTGCACTATTTCTTCTTTGTTCTGTCATGGCCGAATCTGAAGTGACTACAGTATTTTGCTAATTCGTTTTCGGCGTATGTTTAGTGTTGCACGCCAGAGTTACAATACTTAAACGGTTAAGATTTTATAAATAGGAAAAATTCTACTTTTCATTCCTATGCTTTTTGATATTTTCTAATGAAATCATTATACTTTTAAGTTGTACAATCTAATTCTTTTACTTTTACAATTTTTCTAACCATTTCAATTAGTACGGCCATCAAAGTACGCTGCAAACAAAATATGTGCACAGCCAATGTAGACATTCGCATTAGAAAAATTTTATCCACCTTGCACTACAACGTAGTTCAACTGCCAAGTCAGCTAGATTTGATCAGATTTGGTGTAAAAGGAAAGTCACGTGGAAAATTTGTGAAATGAGCAGAACTTGATCATATAAATTAAAAGTACACTAATATGATGTTTTTTTTGAAAAAAAGCATAAAAATATGGTGGCGAAAAGGGGACTTTTTCGTTATAAATAAGATTTGGATGCATTAAAGGTGAGTTGGTAAGCTCCACGTGAATTTCTCGAAGGACTTCTATTAGACGTGCGGACATTATAAACGATGCTTACGGTATCCGCCGTCCATTGTTGCATGAGCTATACATGAGAATTTGGGACACATCTCTTAAGGGTAAGCGGTTTCCAATTTAGTCCGATCCAACCAAAAAATCGAGAACCGAACTGGGAGGACCGATTCCTTATTTCTAGGACCGAGGACCGAACCGGCTAATATTGGAATAGTAGACCGGTTCCAATAGGATCAATCACTTATTGATAAAGGCAAGAGGAAATTGAAAAAATTAGATTAGGCTTTTAATTTTTTCAAAAATTTTAAAAAGTAAATAAATATATATGAAAAAAAATAGAAAAATATATATTTATCGGTCCGGTCCGATTCCCACACTAGAACCGGGAACCGAACCATCCGAAAACCAGTTCCACTTTTAAAAACCAGAAACCAGACCAATATTCCTGAGAATCGAATCAAATCGGTCAGTTTGGTCCAGTCCAGTCCCAGTTTGGGCAGCTGATCTTGCTCACCCCTAACATCACTGACTTTTGAGTCTTGAGCATGCATGTCTCGTTACTATAAAATGGTAAAAGAGTTTCAAATCAATTAAGATGGGTTTATTTCGTGAAAATGAATAATTTAAATTTAAAAAAACATCGTTTATAAAAATGACCAAATTATTCAAAAATCATTGTTCATAGAAATATTTAGACATAATTTTTTGTTCGATAGTGAAACATTTTGCATTAACTAATTATTTCAAGCAATGCAAGCAACTATTTTTAAGAAATTTTGTTTCATGGAAAATATTCTTCTCAATTTTTTATGTTTGGTTCGCTTACAAAATGAATCAACAAAAAATATTTTACGAGTTGGAATACTCATATTTAAATTCAAGAAAATGATTTTCTTTTTAAAAAATTGAAAAACATTTTCCAAATATATGATTAGATATAAGTGCTTGGACCCGAAACTCTATCTTGAGCATGAAAATCCTAATATTGATTCCCGGGTCCCCATATTCAGACCAGATCTCCGGCATCCAAGCTTGGGGCCAAAGCCCTGGTGCTTGTGAGTCGTGACCAATGCTCGACACCCATTCGGGGTGCATAAAAGCCGTGCTCAGGCCCCCGATGCTCAAGCTCTGGTTCTTGGCACAGGTCCACAAATGCCATGCTTGGGTTCTTGGTGCTCAAGTCCTTAGTTAATGAAAAGTCCATTCTAACGATTGTTTTTTTGAATTTTGAATTATTATTCTTTTATTTCCTTTTCTTTTTCCTTATTTCTTGATCGATCGCCAGCCACGGCAACAGTCACAGGCAAGGTCAAGCCTCATCGCCGTCGATTATCGCCATGGCGAGGAAGAAGGAAAAAAAAAAGGAAAGAAAAGGAAAAAAATTACAAAATAAAAAAGCCAAAATATTTTTTTAATTCATTTTCAGGTCCGTCCAAATACCAGAAAATATTATAATTTTTCTAAATGATGAAAAACGTCACATTTTCTGTAAAAATGTTCATAGAATGGTCAAGTAAGTAAGAAGAAGATGAATACGGCCTTCGGATTTGGTAACGGAAATTAATTCGGACAATTTTGTACATCCCGTGGAGTATGGCCCAGCCCAACCAGCACCCAGACTCAGAATTTTGTGTATCCGCGCCTGTATCATACGAGATAGATGTCCGCATAACATCTCGATACTCGCTTACCTCGTATGCTAATGCAACCTGTCCCGTCTCGCCTCGTCCCGGTCGCCCTGCGCCTCAGCTTGAGCTCAGCCGGTCGAAAATGTCGAACCCGGCACCGCCGGCGGGAGCCCTAGGCGAGGACGAACGCGATCCCGTCCCCAGCCAGGCGACCGACCAGACTCAAGAATGGGAGGTCATGGCGGGAGCTTGGCTGCGGGCCTTCCCGGAGGCGAAGGAAGTGACGGCCACCGAGGTCGAGGCTTGGATCGACGTGAACCACGTCTCCCTCCCGTCGGAGCTCAAGTCCATGGAGAGGTCCGAGCTCATCGAGCGCCTCCTCTCCATCCAGAACATCCTCCGATTGCCCGCCCAGATCCATGGCGAGGTAAGCTCCCCTTTTTTGAGCTCGAGCTGTTTCGCCCGATGTTGTCGTGCTCTTGGTTGGAACTTGTTCCGCGCGGCGGGAAAAGGTCTCGCCTTTCCCTTTTGTACGCGAGAGAATCGGCTCGGGATTGACGGGTGCTTACTTGCTGGCTGGTCGGATTGCGTTCGCGATTTCAGGGATTCGATTTCGGATGTGTATCGGTTATTACTTATAGGAGGAGGAAATAAATGAGGGGATGGAAACGAGAGGATGTTCGATCAAGTGCTAATTAAGTGCCTCTTTATTGTGTTTGAAACGGAAGGCATATGCCAAAGTGTTTGCCAGTAACGCCTGTCAGCTGCAAGTGCAGGCTAAGGTACAGAGCAGTTGAAATGTTTTTGGAGTTTTGAGTTTATCAGGCCATTGTCAGAAGGAAGTTTAGTTCATGGAGAACTGTGAGATGAGTGCGTGCACACGAAAAGAAGAAAAGGAAGAAAAGCCAGAAGAGAGTTTATGCGGGGTTATCGGAGTTGAGTGGAGGTTAGATTTATTGCTCAGGTTGAATTGTGTACAAGCGTGTTATAATGATTGGAGTATAGGGGACCTGTTGTGGGGAGTAGTCCCCAAACTTCTTTGCCAGTTTCGGGATACAATTTTACTTTAAAAAAAGAGAGTTTCAATGGGTTAAAGCATCACACGTTTCTTTCAAAAAATAAAAGTAAAGCACCAGGATATGTTGTCAGTGGATGGTTCCATTCTGCTCTACTTTCCAAAATTTGTTGCCAGGAGCCTTGAAATGGCTGGAAAGTATGTCCTTAATTATCCAGGAGTGCGCCCACTCAGTTTATGTATAGTTGAAAAGCATAGATTTGAATTGTAATCAATTGATTTAAAGCCTGTAAACAAGCTGCCGAAATGTTTCAATTCACGTTATGTTTACTTGATTGACTCTATGGCTTATTCTTAATTGCCTTTAATCATCCGATATGCTCATTCGGATGCTGCGTGTAGCTAGAGATGGGAACTGTGTGCTTTCTGTATGCTGAATATTACGGATGCTCCATCTTAAAATGCTTTCAATAAAATGATCACATTGGATCTGCCAAAAGATATCTTTATTGGGCTTATGGGTTTTAAAATCGTGATTGAGATTAAAAAAGAAAAGATGGAGTGATGTTATATTTCCGCACAAATTCTGTTTGCTAGACTTTAATGAAATTAGTAGCATGACAAAATCACTTGCGGTGCTAGCTCATTTCATAATCGTGACACTAACTGCTGGGATCTCGTCAGATATCAAGATTTGGATTTCTTTTTGGTGATGTTGTGGAGTTGTCCTTATAGTGAGTGATTGATTGTGGAGGAGATGTTATTATTAAATGTTCCGGATTCTCTATTAATGAAGGATCCCTTTTGGATTCAGTAGCTTATATCACGTCTGATAATGAGCTTATATAGCCACACGAGTGCATGAATCATAGGTTAGGTATCATTCTCCTATGAACTAGTGCTGAAAGGAGTAAAAGAGTAATGGCAAAGCTGGTGCAGGTCTTTCAATCGTGCTATGATCAATTTCTTTTCAGGAAGTCCAGGAAACTTACTCTTTTGATTGACTTTATATTGCATGGATTTTGGTTTTTACTTCTGAAGATTGCCATGTCTATTTGCTGGGCACTGAGTGGTAATTCATGCGAATTCACGGTATTTTTTCTTATAGCAGGAAAAGGAAACAACTCATATGAATTATCCACCAGCTCGGTTTCAACGTACCGATCAATGGATACCGGTTTATTCCTGGTTGGAATCACTGGACCAGGATGACGTAGTTAAATCCAAGGATATATCTGACTGGCTAACTGACAACCCAGAGATCAGAGAACAGCTTTGCTCCAGACATTCTCGATATCATTTGACGCACTACATCAAAAAATGCCATATGAAGATACTAAAGAGACGGGACAAACAGAAGGTATTGCTTCTAAGTACCTTGCAATTCACCGATAATATCACTGTGGGCATCCTCTCTCCATATTTCTTTGTAGTTTCTGTTTTTTTTCCATCTCCTTCACACGATTCCGCAAATTTTACCAAAAGTTTATCTTTCGGCATTCATAGACCCGATGATTGTGTTCGTTATTAACTCTATTGCATAATGGCTTTGCTTTTACAGCTGCTTCCTCAAGCTCCTTCTATTAATGCTAGCAAAAACGCAGTTCAGAAGCAAGCGATGCAACTTCCATGTATGATTTTCTGTTCTCATCTCTGGCTTTTTGAGCACGAAGGCATAGTTTCCGGCAATAGAAAACTTTCAGTACCATGGGCTGGTGGTGAACCCAACCCCCCAAACGTGAAATTCTCCGTCCGCCGTATCACTTTGCACTTTTACACAGAATCCTATTTTTGAGAATGAATTAACACGAGGGAAAGACAAGTGGGCAGTTAGATTTTTCTTCAAAATCGAAAGGATTTACTAAGTTCTGGATGATTGAGTCTGACTTTATTTGTGAAGAATTGTCAAAGATGCAAAATTACCGTCTTTCCTTGCATATTTACTGCTTTTTGCATGATGCAGTTGCTAATAAACCTAGGAAAGTGCATCTAGATGATGCTCGCTTTCTTTATAATGATAGCAAGCAACCAATAAAGTTTTTTTTTATTGATCAACGGGTGAAGGCTTTTTTCTGTTGGTGGTGCAATTTTTTTCCTGCATGCTGCTTATTTTACTGCTTCGCTTGTTTTAGCTTACAATTAATGATCTCTTGCTTCTTTTCCCCTGTTCTCATTGATTGACAGCCAATCCTTTGAACAACATACCAAGAGATAGTGATCTTTACATGGCAAAACGAAATGAAGCATTTCAGAAGTACGAAATGTGAGTGACTCAAGTTTGTTCTACCGTTTTTCAGTTTGACTGTTTAATGTCCTTTGGTGATCTGTATTCTGAATGATGCTTCAGTTTGGTTGCACTGGAAAAGCAATTGTCAACCCTCTTTCCGAAGCCTCAAGTTGTAAACAAGTGAACTGCGTGGAGCTCAAGTCAGTTTGTATATGCACTTAGCAAGGGTGAATTGTCGTGTTTCCTGCTGGTTTTAGGTGCATGCACAGGAGTGGAACAACAGGAGTTTTATACGGTGCCTCTGTGAATAATCTCTCTCCTTTTAGTTTGTTGCGTGATGAATGATTTTGTTTTTGCAAAGCTTTGCTGCCTGCACAGAAGAATGGTTAGCTGCTGATATTCATCTGGTGTAAAAATTGTAATAGAGATTTCGATGATGGCCGTGGAATAGAGTAGGAATGGCCAAGTAAGACTTCTAGAGAAGGTGGCATGTAGCATTTCTTTGCTGTTTTTCATATCAAAATTTCAGAAAATGATGTACTGGTCCATGATTAAGATTATGCTGTGCTAAGCCAATTGATCATGGCAGGGTATCTCGAGGAACAATTAGGAGGTCACCATAAGTCCCTGTTGAAGCTTGAAGAGTGTTGAATTTTTCTTTTCCCTTCCGATTGTTGGGATGAATGCGTGCGTTGTGCCATTGTATTTGTAATGGCTTTGGTCATCATCAAACAACTTCAATCCTACCTAATACAATAGGTTGATAGTAAAACAGTAATATATTTCACGGCGGCGATAAGAGTCTTCCCTAGTTGTGATACTTTGGCAATCGGGAGTTAACAATTATGGGACGGACGAGAAAAATTTGCATATGTTGAATCTATGTCACTTGAAGAGCAGCGTAAGATTCTGCAACTTTTATATGCGAAATGAATTGCTTACTGTCCATGTTAAATAGAAGAAACAAAGATCAATGTTGCTTCTACTTGTACGGTTTCTTCTCTCCTCTCTTTTGGCTTCAAAAATGATTCTCGTGGATAGATGATTCTTAGGCTCCTTTCGCTGCACATCAGGTTTTCTTTTATGAGCCATACGATGTAAATAAAGGGTTTGCTCCTCGGTGCAGCAAATTGGATGTATATTGTTGTTAATATGATGTTCGAGTCAAGCATAGGAGGATTTTAGTAAACATACATGTGAAATTTTGTGAGATCACAAATCACCGTTTTAAATATTTAAGTCATTAGTAAACTGCTGATTTATAAGATATAGTATACTTATTCATATGGCAGATTTTAATTGGACAAACTTTGACCCGCTTATTGAAATATTAAGAGAAAGTTGCGATTGACAGTTCGACTTACATGTGGCCAAGTAAGCTGAGAGCTCTTATTGGATGCTCCTGCTCCGCTGCATGCGAATCCAACTCACATATGGCGCTAGACCATTAGAGTTCTAGGACGGATCATCTTGGGACTCGCGTGCCCCGGATGCACTTCACCATCTTCCACCAGACCGAAGGGTGAAGGACAACGGTAATCTGTCATTTTCGTCACAGCTACTGCGGGCTCAGCGGGAAAACAGGGTCAACCACGGCCGGCAAATTCCCCCCCAAAAATCCTCATGACGTTGGACAAATTTCATCTCAGACAATCCTCGTCCTCCTGCCGCCTCATGCGATACAGAGATGGCTAAGTCACCGCTGCTTCTCGGTGGCTCCTCGTTATCGCTGGCGGCGGTCTTACTTGTGCTCAGCGTTCGGATCGCGAGCGTTGTGGGTGGAAAGCAGCCGCTCTCCAAGATAGCGATCGACAACGTCGTTCATGCGCTTCATGAGAATGCTTCCATCAGAGCTCAGGCACTTGTTCTTGCACTCGAGGTACTTGGTTTTCTTTGTTCCCTTCTTTCTCTCCCACTCCATGTTCCATCGTTCTTAGTTTCATCTTCTTCCCTGCTTTTGACTTCTCTTCACTATTTGTTTCAACTTCTTCTCTTCGTTTGTGGCTAATAATATCCAAACTGCAAGTGGGTCACGTTCTGGTCCGTTCACAGCCAAACAAGAAAGATTTGGGTGCTTGCATTTGTCTTAAATATATGAGTAGAGAATGGTAGATTTGTAAATCGTATCCGACCTTGAAGGGAACCGTTGTTACTCGCTTCGCAGAACACGTTTTAAGTCCATTTTAATGGTAATTCTGTAGGGCAACATGGAGTATAGGTGTTTTGATTGTAAGAGAGAAAGCTCTTTTGGGAATAACTACAATCACTGGTTCTGAGAAAAATAAAATATAAAGAAGGTGCAGATTTCGGATCAGAAGAAAGGATAAATTAATACTCATATGATTAACTTGAGATCATCAATTCAAAGTAGCGGTATTTTATCTTAATTTGACTGGTGCTGCTAATGCATATCGACCACATCCTGAAACCTCTTTATAATAGGCTCATGACTGATCCAGGCAAAGTCCAACTTGTCAGATCAGTCTGATTCACAACCTGTATATGGTGGCTAGATTGAATAAATACAATTCATCTAATATGACTTCATCACCAGTCACAGTCCTTGTTCAATTGCTTGGTCGTGCTTTAATTTCCGGGTAAAATAGTGAGCAAAACCTTACATCATAATGTTTATATCTGCGTGGACGCATGTGTAGGGGGAAGATACTGAGCTGGCTGTCGTGGACTTTGAAAGCCTCGGACCTGCAGAAGATGACTGGGTTGCGGTTTTTTCTCCTGCAAACTTCAAGTAACCTCCGGCCTCCTACACCCTTCTTATTCTGTATATTTACATTATCTCTAGCCGTATGCATCGTAGAAGTCTCCAGAAATCTAATTTATTCAATCAAATATCAGTTTAGCTTGATGAGAAAATTGGGAAACTGTACATAGATGAGTAAGCATTGCGACTGGTTGCTTCCCTCCACTATTCATTGCTTGGCCAATAAGATTCTGCTCTAATGTTTCAGCTCCTCTACCTGTCGTCCTAATGATCCAAGGCAGCGAGGACCTTTTATATGCTCCACTCCCATTAAGGTAAGGATCGATCCACCCATGCAAGTTCTGAATTTTTCATTACTGAAATACTGTCAACCAATTCTGACCTTGGTTATGCTTATTCGTGTTGCATTTGACGCCCATTTCAGCACAAGTTTGCCAATGAGTCCAGCTCTGACTATACAAAGACGGGGAATGCTTCCTTGGAGTTTCAACTGATAAATCAGAGATCAGACTTCTCATTCGCGCTCTTCTCAGGCGGGCTGTCAAATGTACTTTCTACCTGCTTCTCAGTTTCTTGATAGTCGTTTTGTCCAAAAGAAGGATTTAGTATATTTTTGGAGCACTTAGATTTTGAAGTCTCAATTGTTATTTTGCACCTGTTACATTGAAACTTGGGCTTTGATCAACCGTGCACAATTCTTGCAGCTGAAACTCGTGGCTGTTTCAAATATCATTAACTTTGCAAATCCAAAGGCACCCCTTCATCCAGTGCATCGTTTTCTTTTTCTCTTCAGGTTTTCTCTACAATCACTTGGTGCAAGCTAAAATCTTTCCATATGCTTATCCAAATTAAAGTGCACCAATCTGAAGGTTTTACAATGATTCAGAATTTTCTATTAGCATTCCCAGTTATTAAGCCTTGTCATTTCTCTCAGTTATAATGGTTGTGATAATTTTCTCGACGATATGTTCTCTGGTCTGAGATGCTTATCTAGATGGCAATATAGTGCAATAGTACAGAAGTAATTGTCTATTCTACATGCCGAAAATATGACAATGGTGATATAAATTGCTTTGACGTGAAACACAGATGACAGTTACCTGGACTAGTGGCTATAACATTGATGCAGCGACTCCTTTTGTTGAGTGGGGTGTTGAGGAAGAAACCCAGACTAGATCGCCAGCTGGAACATTGACATTTCAACAAAATAGCATGTGTGGTATGATCTTTTTGTACGCCAAGGTGTATACTCTTTGACAGCTAGTTGTGCTTTGGCATTACTTCTTTCGAATTCCTATCGTTGTCACGAGGACATTTAACGATATTTTGCTGTGAAGCGCTTAGACAGTTGTTGCCAAATATATGCCCTTGCTGTGAGTCTACAATCTTTAGGTCTAGAACTACAGGTTCCAGGCCAAATGGTGCATGGCAATGGCTGAATATAAATCCCAAACTATAGGACCATCATCTCCGATCTTAAACTAACACATCATGGTGCGCGGGAAATCTTGTTGTTTGGAGGTCCACCTGCATGAACGATAGGGTGGCGAGATCCAGGCTTCATACATACAAGTTTCCTAAAGGATCTGTGGCCTAATGCAGAGTATTGCTATGGACTAATACATACATGTCATGAGTTTGCCACATAAGCAGGTTTACCATAGACGTTTTTCTTGATTTGATGTTCCAGGTACACATATAGGCTTGACCACAGATTAGCTAACAATTCATATGTATGAAGCAAGGTATACTCCTTCAAATCATCTCCATATCCAGGACAAGACTCATTGCAGCGGGCCGTAATATTTGGTGACATGGGAAAGGTAAAAGCAGCATAACTCAGGAAGGACAATGTCATGCGTTAGTCTTTTCTTGATTATTAAAGAGCTTCAAGATTCACTTCATGCTGATGTTCGACTTCTTTTTTAGGAAACAGTGTTGGACAAAGTTTTCGATTTGGTTGTCATATATGATGAGGTGTCTCTCTTTCTTCATATAGCATAAAATCTCATAGTTTGATTGAATAAGATTTAACTAGAAAATCACATGCCATATAGCCCAGCATAAGCAAGTTTCAGAGATGCATTATGCTTTTCACAAACTTTTAGGTTTTGCTTTCTGTTCATGTGCAAACGCCAGCACTTTATACAATCAGCCCAATCTGGTTCAATTTGCGTGCTTTTGACATTATCTACTTATCTGAACATGGCTGAATGTTTTCCCCTTTCTGTTTTGGAACTTCACGTGGATGGATTTCAGGCAGAGCGTGATGGGTCAAACAAGTACAATAACTATCAGCCAGGCTCGTTAAACACGACAGATCAGCTCATCAAGGATTTAGACAACATAGATATAGTGTTTCACATAGGAGATATAACTTATGCAAATGGATATATTTCACAGTGGGATCAGTTCACATCTATGATCGAGCCCATTGCATCGACTGTCCCTTACATGATTGCAAGGTATACATTAGATGTGTAAATTAGCAAACAACTTCCTAACCTATATATAATACTGGAGTTTGGATGCAGTGGGAATCATGAGCGTCACACTCTAGGCACGGGATCATTTTACGATACCAATGATTCAGGCAGCGAATGCGGTGTCCTAGCAGAGACCATGTTCTATGTCCCTGCGGAAAATAGACCAAAATTTTGGTAAGTGGTTGGGGCTACTGTAATTTATGAGGAAACACATGCTGTGTAGTCCTTAAGAGGACAGTCAACTAAGTAAAAGAGTCGAGAAGTGTTTAGGAATCAATTAAATTATTAGGTAAACCTGTAGAATTCCCATTCTCAAAACAAATTCACATGAAAGAATCAGCGAAATGCCTCTTCAAATCTATTCCTGCAATGGTTGAAAGGGACAAATCTGAATGATAATTAGAGAAGTCTTTCACTCTCATTGAAGGTAAGTTGTTACTAGTCTTGGATTAGTTGACGAGTAATTGCCCATGCACTATGTGCATTCGCATGACATGTTTCGTCTCGTATCTTCTCTAAACTCTGACTCTTCATAATCAATTTCTAGCATTTGCAGTTTGCATCATTCATGGAGCGGAAGTACAAGTAATGGCATTACACAAAACTTACCCCCCTCCCCGCATATGTGCAGGTATTCAACGGATTATGGCATGTTCCGCTTCTGCATAGCCGACAGTGAACACGACTGGAGGGAGGGTTCTGAACAATATAGGTTCATTGAGAACTGTTTCGCGACAGCAGATAGACAAAAGCAACCTTGGCTGATATTTGCCACACATCGTGTTCTAGGCTATTCTTCTTCGGCTCACTACAGTTTGATGGGCTCTTTCGAGGAGCCTATGGGAAGAGATAGCTTGCAGAAGCTGTGGCAGAAGTACAAAGTCGACATGGCATTCTGCGGTCATGTCCATAACTATGAAAGAACATGCCCGATTTACCAGGTAAGGTTGAGATTTTGGAGGCTAATTAACTGTTCTTCGAGCATAAGACAGGCATTATTTTCTCTTGAAACAAGCCAACGCATTTGTTACCGAGGCCAACTTGATTATTCAAAAGCCGAAGTTGACAATGCTAGTCTCATCGTTCTCATGTCCTTATGTACTGCCATCGATACTTGTGATGACAGTCAATCTGTTGATTGGATGATGCAGAATCAATGTGTGAACACAGAGAAGTCTCATTACTCAGGCACCGTGAATGGGACGATCCACGTCGTGGTCGGCGGTGGAGGGAGCGAACTATCATACTTCAGGGAATCACAGACGATTTGGAGGGTGTATAGAGACTACGACTACAGATTTGTCAAGCTCACCGCGTTCAACCACTCGTCCCTTCTGTTCGAGTACAAGAAGAGCAGAGACGGGAAGGTCTACGATTCATTCACCATCTCTAGGGAATACAGGGACGTCCTGGCGTGTGTGCATGATGGTTGTGAACCGACCACTTTGGCCACGTAGTAATCCAATCCGAGTAAACTTGAAGCTGCCTTCAGGAACAGCAGATTTTAAGATTCAGACGGTACCCGGACGAGGGACATCTGGGAGGGTTTTACTATGAGTTACATTACAAGGAGAACGTGTCATGGATCATGGCACGAGAAGTCATGGATATGAATTTCCTGAAAAAGATTGGAGGACCCAGAAAGAAAATCACTCGTCTTTGCCGTGCGCGCGATACAGACAGCACACGGTTTTCGTGGGGTGGCGGCCGGTTAAGAGAATCTGCAATCAAAACAAAATGGATTTCTTTCTCTTGATCTACCTACCATTCAAGTTACTAATTTTATTCTGACCAAAAAAAAAAAAGTTACTGATTTTATTGATAAAATCATTAGTTCATTAGCAGTATTTTTCTAATCATGGGGCCCGCAAGACGTACAGGGAACAAGATTTGCTATTTTCACGAAATTCCATATGATTGCTGCAAACTTACGGTATTGTTATTAAGAACCAAAAAAAAAAAAGTTAGTCTTATGATTTTGGAATAATGACGTAAATAATTTAAGGACTATATTCAGCATATACTAAAAGTTCAGAAATTACATTTGAATAAATTAAAAAACTATTAAGCTAAAATTTAGAAATTATATTGAATAAATTAAAAGTTGATGTATCGAATTTCTCATTTGATCAAAATTCTGAAGCGTTCATGTTATCATTCAGTCGTTCGTATCATTATTCAGTTATAAAATGGTGATTCAAATGTTTTGGTCCCACACCACACCCTTATCGACATGTGTAGCCGCAAAATATCCGGTCTCTGTTTTCGCCTAATACAATCCAAAATGATCAAGTTTTGAGAGTCTTTCACTTTCGCTTCTTTATCGCGAGAGCCGAGAGATCGGTGGTCCATCGGAACGGAAGCCCGACCGATTCCTTCCTCTGCATCTCTCGTATCTCGCGTGCACTGAAAGAAATCGGAGAAAGAAACGAACAGTCTGTCAAAGTCAAACACAGAATTAATTATTTGTTCTGCCGTATTTCAGTTTGACTGTTTTACGTGGTTTGGTGATCTATATTCTGAATGATGCTTCAGTTTGGTTGCACTGGAAAAGCAAAATTGTCAACCCTCTTTCCGAAGCCTCAAGTCGTAAACAAGTGAAACGCGCGGAGCTTTAGTCAGTTTGTATATGCACTTAGCAAGGTTGAATTGTCGTGTTTCCTGCTGGTTTTAGGTGCATGCACAGGAGTGGAACAACAGGAGTTTTATCTCTGGGCACGGTGCCTTTGTGAATAATCTCTCTCCTTTTAGTTTGTTGCGTGGCGAATAATTTTGTTTTCGCAAAGCTTTGCTACCTGCACCGAAGACTGGTTAGCTGCTGATGTTATCTGGTGTAAAAATTGTAAAAGAGGTTTCGATGATGGCCGTGGGATCGAGTGGGAATGGTCAAGTAAGACTTCTAGAGAAGGTAGCATGTAGCATTTCTTTGCTGTTTTTCCATATCAAAATTTCAGAAAATGATGTACTAGTCCGTGATTAAGATTATGCTTTGCTAAGCCAATTGATCATGACAGGTACCTAATACAATGGGTTGATGGTAAAACAGTAGTATATTTTACGGCATCAAGAAAGGTCTTCCTTAGTCGCAATACTTTGGCAATCAGGAGTCAACAATTTTCGAGAAGGACAAGAAAAATTTGCGTCTGTTGAATCTATATTGCCGTAAGAGTGGCGTAAGATTCTGCAACTTTTGAATGCGAAATGAAATGCACGCTGTCAATGTTATAAAGAAAAACGAGAGATCGACGTTGCTTCTACTTGTATGGTTTTTTCTCTCCTCTCTTTTGGCTAGAAAATGATTCGCGGGACAGATGATTCTTTGACACCTTTTGCTATGCATCAGATTTTCTTTTACTATCCAGACGATATAAATAAAGGGGTTTACTCCTCAGTGCAGCAAAATGGACGTATCTTGTGGTTAATAAGATGTTCGACTCGAATATTGAAGGATTTAAGTTGTTAGACTTATTAGCAAGTTGGGTATTTGGGTTATTTGTGTAATAAGGGTATTTGGGTATTTTTATGTTTTAGGTTAAGGCTTAACCTTAAGCCTATAAATACCGTATGTATTTCTCCTCTTTTGAATACAAGTACTCTTTTACCAATTACATGGTATCAGAGCCAAAATCTACATACCTTTGGTAAACCCTAGCCACCGCCACAGTAAACCCTAGCCACCGCCACTGTAGATACCGCCGGCGACCACCGTCCGGCGTCGCCCAACGCCGGCGACCCTCCGTCCGGCGTCGCCCAGGGCCGGCGACCTCAGATCCGACGAGATCTGAGTCCGGCGACCCCAGTCCGGCGTCGACTAGGGTCGCCAGGCGAGATCTGAGTCCAGCGTCCGGCGTCCTCCGTCCGGCGTCGTCCAGCGACCCTCTTTCCGGCGTCGTCCAAGGCCGGCGACCCTCCGTCCGGCGTCGCCCAGGGCAGGCGACCTCAGATCCGGTGAGATCTGAGTCCGGCGACCCCAGTCCGGCGTCGACTAGGGCCCGCGATCCTCCGTCCGGCGTCGCCAGGCCCCGGCGACCTTAGTCCGGCGTCGGACAGGCCCAGCGACCTCCATCCAAGGTCGCCCAGCTCCGGCGCACCTCCATCCAGGGTCGCTGACCTCCGGCGACCTCAATCCAGGTGACCCCAGTTCCGGTGGAACTCATCTAGGGGAGTTTCTGAGGCCGAGGGTTACGTGGAAGTGATTTGTGGAGGTGATTAATGGTGATTTGGTGATGAGGTGATTAAAAAAATATATTTAGTGGTGTTTTGGGTGAGATTTGTGTTTGGTGGATTTTATTGGTTCTGTTGGTGGATCTTTTTTGTTTTAAATCTCACCCTTTAGTGTGTTTAGTGATAGTTTGGTGACTTGATTTGTGAAGATGTCTACTGATTCGACAACTTCGGAGGTTCGTTCTGGGGTGATTACTCCAACTATTACAGCTGAACCTTTGGTATGAATAGTTTACACACATCATTGGTAAAGTTGGATGGTACCAATTATCCTAGTTGGTCTATGGCTCTTTCTACATTTATTTATGCTAATCGTCAGTCACGATGGCTTGAGGAGGAACCCCCTGAAAATCCAACTGAATTGAATGAATGGAGAGTTACTGATGCTGCACTGCGTACTCTGTTATGGGGAAGTATGACTGATTCTGTACGTCATCTTTTCATGGATTGCATGACGGCTCGTGAGGTATGGAGGAAGTGTGCTGTTCTTTACTCCGGTCGGAATAACATGAGTCGGGTTTGTGATATGTGGGAGGCTTTATTTGAAGCCAAGATTGGTGATTCTGGGTTGGCAGAACATTATGCTAATTTTACGTCTTTGTATCAGCGACTCAGGTCCTATCTTCCACCTGCTACAACTGTCACTCAGATGCAGCAACGAGAAGCAGATATGTTGGTGGTTCTCTTTCTTCGAAGCCTGGGTCCAGATCACAGTGCTCTTAGGCAACAGGTTACCTCTCTGGATACTTTACCTTTCATAGAAGAAGTATATTCTCGTGCTGCTCGTTATACTCCTAGTTCTAGATCTTCCACTATATCAGATAGTAGTGCTATGGTGGCTCGTGGAAGTCCAGGGACTCGTGGTCGTGGAAGTTGGAACTCTACTGTTAATCGTGGTCGTGGTCGAGGAGTTCCAGGTCGAGGTGTTCCTCGTGGTAGTGGTGCTACTAATTTCAGAGGAGGTCGTGGAGGTCGTTTCTGCACTCATTGCCAGCTTCCTGGACATACAGTTAACTACTGTTATGATCTTCATCCAGAGTTGCGGGGTTTACATGCTTCTGTTGATACTGAGACAAGGTCTCCTTCCTCAGTACCACGATCTGATCAAGGTACTGTGAATTTGACTAGGGAAGAATATGATGAGTTGATTAGAGCACGACAGCTTGGTGATCCATCAGGTCCTATTGCTACTTTGGCACAACACAGCGATGCTACCTGTCTTTTATCTACTACAGCTACTTCTAGTCCTTGGGTTATTGATTCTGGTGCCACTCATCATATGACTGGTGATACGCGTCTTCTTACCTCCACTTCTTCCATTCCTTCCACATCTTCCGCATCTGTTACCTTAGCAGATGGGTCCAAATCCAAAGTGACTGGTTCAGGTTGTGTATCATTGAGTTCCTCTGTGTCTTTACCTCTTGTTTATCATATTCCATACTTTCCTCATAATCTGTTATCAGTCAGTTCCATTACTCGTGACCTTGATTGTGATATCATTTTTTCTTCATCTTCGTGTGTTCTACAGGATCGGAAGACTGGTCGCCGAATAGGTGGTGGGCGAGAGGTTATACTCAGAATTACGGAATTGACTACGATGAGACTTTTTCTCCTGTAGCCAAGATTCCTTCTGTTCGTATTGTTATTTCTTTGGCAGCTCGTTCTAAGTGGACTCTTCATCAGCTTGATGTCAAGAATGCTTTTCTCCATGGTGATCTTCAAGAGGAGGTTTATATGGAGCAACCACCTGGGTTTGTTGCTCAGGGGGAGAAGATGTGTAGATTGCGAAAAGCTCTTTATGGGCTCAAGCAGTCTCCTCGAGCTTGGTTTGGTCGTTTTAGTGATGCAGTTGTTGGCTTTGGTATGCATCGGTGCAGTGTGGATCACTCAGTATTTAGTATGTCATCGTCAAAGGGGTGTGTTATTCTTGTTGTCTATGTTGATGATATTATTGTTACTGGAAGTGATGTTGAAGGTATACAGCGACTCAAACAGTTTCTACAAAAGGAGTTTGATACCAAAGACTTAGGTATTCTTCGATATTTTCTGGGTATTGAAGTTGCCTATGCTGATGATAGTATTGCCTTGTCTCAGAGGAAATATACTCTTGACATTCTTAAAGAAGTTGGGTTGCACGATGCAAGACCTGGAGATACTCCTATGGACCCTAATGTGAAGCTTGATAATGAACAGGGAGAACCTCTTCATGATCCAGAGAAATATCGCCGGTTAGTGGGTAAACTGAATTATCTCACTATTACTCGTCCAGATATCTCATTTGCTGTTAGTGTTGTGAGTCAGTTTATGAGTTCTCCTCGTACTACTCATTGGCAAGCTGTCCTACAAATTGTTCGGTATTTAAAGGGAGCTCCTGGTCAAGGGCTTATGTTCAGAAATTGTGGTCATCTTCATATAACTGGTTATTCTGATCCCGAGTCGTTGGAGGTGACTGGTTTTTGTGATGCAGATTGGGCAGGTTGCCCAGTGGATCGTAGGTCTATCTCTGGGTATTGTGTTTTCCTTGGAGGTAATCTTGTGTCATGGAAAAGTAAGAAACAGTCAGTTGTCTCTCGATCTAGTGCTGAAGCGGAGTATCGTGCTATGGCTAATGTTACAAGTGAACTTCAATGGGTTCGCATGTTGCTGACTGAGATTGAAATGCCTATGAAAGAATCATCTACTCTTCATTGTGACAATCAATCTGCCGTTCACATTGCTAGCAATCCAGTGTATCATGAGAGAACTAAGCATATAGAGGTGGATTGTCATTTTGTTCGGGAAAAGGTGAATTGCGGTGATCTGCGATTGGTACATACACGTTCTGAGGAGCAGTTGGCGGACATCTTCACAAAACCTCTTCGGCGTGGACGTATTACGTATATTTGTAGCAAGTTAGGTCTTTTTGATATATATGCCCCAACTTGAGGGGGAGTGTTAGACTTATTAGCAAGTTGGGTATTTGGGTTATTTGTGTAATAAGGGTATTTGGGTATTTTTATGTTTTAGGTTAAGGCTTAACCTTAAGCCTATAAATACCGTATGTATTTCTCCTCTTTTGAATACAAGTACTCTTTTACCAATTAGATAAGTCAACGAGTTTGTGAAATTTTGTGGGATCACAAACGATTATTTTGAAAATTTAAGTCATTAGAAAACGAGTGATTTATAAGATTCAGTGTACGAACAGATTTTAATTGGACATTGAATTTGACCCGCTTATTGAAAGATTGCCGGAAAATGACGATTGACAATTCGACTTACAGGTGGCCAGTAAGCCGAGAGCTCTTATTGGATGCACCTGCTCCATGGGAATGGGAATCCAACTCACATATGGCGCTAGACCATTCGAGTTCTAGGACGGCTCACTTCACCATCATTTCCCAAACCGACGGATGAAGGACAACGACAATCTGCCATTTTCGTCACGGCTACCGCGGGCTCGGCGGGTCAAACAGAGTCAACCATGGGCGGCAAATCCCCCCCATGAATCCTCATGACGACCAACGTTGGACGAATTTCATCCCAGACAATCCTCTTCCTCCTGCCGCTTCGTGCGACACAGCGATGGCTGAGTCACTGCTGCTTCTCGGTGGCTTCTCGTTATCGCTGGCGGCGGTCTTACTAGTGCTCAGCGTTCGGATCGCGAGCGGTGTGGGTGGAGAGCAGCCGCTCTCCAAGATAGCGATCCACAACGCTGTTCATGCGCTTCACGAGAATGCTTCCATCAGAGCTCACCCTCTTGTTCTTGGACTCAAGGTACTCGTGTTTCTTTGTTCCCTTCTTTCTCTCCCACTCCATGTTCCATCGTTCTTAGTTTCATCTTCTTCTTCCCTGCTTTTGACTTCTCTTCTCTATGCGTTTCAAGTGCTTCGTTTGTAGCTAATAATATCCAAACTGCAAGTGGGTCAAGTTCTGGTCCGCTCACTGCCAAACAAAGAAAGACCTGGGTGCTTGCACTTTTCTTAGATATATGAGTAGAGAATGGTAGATTTGTAAATCGTATCCGGCGTTGAAGGGAACTGTTGAGACTCGCTTGGCAGAACGAGTTTTGAGTCCATTTTAATGGTAATTCTGTAGAGCAACATGGAGGATAGGTCTTTACCAAAAAAAAAAAAAACATGGAGGATAGGTGTTCTGATTGTAAGAGAGAAAGCTATTTTGTCAATAACTACAATCACTGGTTCTCAGAGGGAAAAAACCATATGGAGAAGGTGCAGAATTCGGATCAGAAGAAAGGATAACTTAATACGAGTTTGATTAACTTGAGATCATCAATTCAAAGTCGTGTTATTTTGTCTTAATTTGACTGGTGCTGATAATGCATGTCGACCACATCCAGGAACCTCTTTTTCCATAGGCTGATGACTGATCCAGGCGAAGTCCGACTTGTCAGATCAGTCTGATTCAGAACAACCTGTATATGGTGGCTAGACTGAATAAATAAAATTCATCTAATATGACTGTGTCACCAGTCACAGTCCTCGTTCACTTGCTTGGTCATGCTTTAATTTCCGGTTAAAATAGTGAGCAAAAACTTGCATCATAATGTTTATATCTGCGCGTGCGTGTGTAGGGGGAAGATACTGAGTGGGTTGTCGTGGACTTTGAAAGCCCCGGACCTGCAGAAGATGACTGGATTGCGGTTTTTTCTCCTGCAAACTTCAAGTAACCTCCATCCTCCTACACCCTTCTTATTCTGTATATCTACATTATCTCTAGCCGTATGCATCGTGGAAGTCTCCAGAAATCTAATTCATTCAATCAAATATCAGTTTAGCTTGATGAGAAAGTTGGGAGACTAGTGGACATAGATGTGTAAGCATTGCGAGTTGTCACTGGTCGATTCCCTCCACTATTCATTGCCTGGCCAATAAGATTCTTCTCTGATGTTTCAGCTCCTCTACCTGTCCACCTAATGATCCAAGGCAAAAAGCACCTTTTATATGCGCAGCTCCCATTAAGGTAAAGATTGATCCACCCACGCAAGTTCTGAATTTTTCATAACTGAAATATTGTCAACCAATTCTGACCTTGGTTATGCTTATTCGTGCTGCATTTGACGCCCATTTCAGTATAAGTTTTCCAATGAGTCCAGCTCTGACTATACAAAGACGGGGAATGCTTCTTTGGAGTTTCAACTGATAAATCAGAGATCAGACTTCTCATTCGCGCTCTTCTCGGGCGGGCTGTCAAATGTACTTTCTACCTGCTTCTCAGTTTCTTGGATATTTGGTCTCGTCTAGATTGTAATGGCTTCGAATCCGGCCAAAACAAGGATTTAATGTATTTTAGTAGCACTTAGTATTTGAAGTCTCAATTGTTATTTGCACTTGTTATGCGGAAACTTGGGCTTTGATCAATTGTTCATAATTCTTGCAGCCGAAACTTGTGGCAGTTTCCAATATAATTAATTTTGCAAATCCAAAGGCACCCCTTTATCCACGTCTTTCTCAAGGGAAGTCTTGGGATGAAGTAAGTTCTCTCAGTGCATTCTTTTCTGTTTCTCTTTCGGTTTTCTCTACAATCATTCAGTGCAAGCTAAAATATTTCCGTATGCTTGTCCAAATTAAAGTGCACCAATCTGAAGGTTTTAGAATGATTCATAATAAGCCTTGTCATTTCTCTCAGTTATGATGGTTGTGATAATTTTGTTGACGATAGGTTCTCTGGTCGGAGATGCTTATCTAGACGTTAATATAGTGCAATAGTACAGAATTAATTGTATATTCTATATGCTGAAAATATGATAATGGTGATATAAATTGCTTCGATGTATAACACAGATGACAGTTACCTGGACTAGTGGCTACAACATTGATGAAGCGACTCCTTTTGTTGAGTGGGGTGTTAAGGAAGAAACCCAGACTAGATCGCCAGCTGGAACATTGACATTTCGACAAAATAGCATGTGTGGTATGATCTTTTTGTACGCTAAGGAGTATACTCTTTGACAGCTAGCTGTGGTACAGGGTTACTACTTTCGAATCCTTTGTCATCATTGTCACCATGACATTCAATGATCATTTTGCTGTGAAGCGCTTAGACAGTTGTTGCCAAATATATGCCCTTGCTGTGAGTCTACAATCTTTAGGTCTAGACCCGCGGGTTCCAAGGCTGAATATAAATCCCAAACTATAGGACCGTCATCTCCGATCTTAAACTAACACATCACGGTTCTCAGGAAATCTTGTTGTTTGCAGGTCCACCTGCACGAACGGTAGGGTGGCGAGATCCAGGTTTCATACACACAAGTTTCCTAAAGGATCTGTGGCCTAATGCAGAGTATTGCTCTGGACTAATACACACATGACACATGTCATGAGTTTTGCGACATAAGCAGGTTTACCATAGACGTTTTTTTTGATTTGATGTTCCAGGTACACATATAAGCTTGGCCACAGATTAGCTAACAATTCGTATGTTTGGAGCAAGGTATACTCTTTCAAATCGTCTCCATATCCGGGACAAGATTCATTGCAGCGGGCCGTAATATTTGGTGACATGGGAAAGGTAAAAGCAGCATAACTCAGGAAGGATAATGTCACGCTTTTCTCGATTATTAAATAGCTTCAAGATTCACTTCATGCTGATGTTCGACTTCATTTTTGGGAAACAGTATTGGATGAAGTTTTTGATTTGGTTGTCATATATGATGAGGTGTCTCTCTTTCTTCATATAGCATAAAATCTCATAGTTTGATTGAATAGGATTTGACAAGAAAATCATATGCCAGATAGCCCAGCATAAGCAAGTTTCACAGATGCATTATGCTTTTCACAAACTTTAAGGTTTTGCTTTCTGTTCATGTGCAAACGCCAGCACTTTATACAATCAGCCCAATCTGGTTCAATTTGCATGCTTTTGACATTATCTACTTATCTGAACATGGCTGAATGTTTTCCCTTTTCTATTTTGGAACTTCACGTGGATGGATTTCAGGCAGAGCGTGACGGCTCAAACGAGTACAATAACTATCAGCCAGGCTCGTTAAACACGACGGATCAGCTCATCAAGGATTTAGACAACATAGATATAGTGTTTCACATAGGAGATATAACATATGCAAATGGATATATTTCACAGTGGGATCAGTTCACATCTATGATCGAGCCCATTGCATCGACTGTCCCTTACATGATTGCAAGGTATACATTAGGTGTGTGGATTAGCAAACTACTTCCTAACCTATATGTAATACTGGAGTTTGGATGCAGTGGGAATCATGAGCGTGACACTCCAGGCACGGGATCATTTTACGATACCAATGATTCAGGTGGTGAATGCGGTGTCCTAGCAGAGACCATGTTCTATGTCCCTGCAGAAAATAGAGCGAAATTTTGGTAAGTGGTTGGTGCTATTGTAATTTAGGGGGAAACACATGCGTTGTAGTCATTAAGAGGACAGTCAACTAAGTAAAAGAGCGAAGAAGTGTCTAGGAATCAATGAAATTTGTAGGAATACCTGTAGAACTCCCATTCTCAGAACACATCCACATGAAAGAACCAGCAAAATGCCTCTTCAAATCTATTCCTGCAATGGTTGAAAGGGACAAATCTGAATGATAACTTAGAGAAAAGTTTCACTCTCATTGAAGGTAAGGTCCTTACTGATCTTGGATTAGTTGACGAGTAATTGCCCATGTACTATGTGTGTTCGCATGACATGTTTCGTCTCGTATCTTCTCCAAACTCTGACTTTTCATAATCAACTTCTAGCATTTGCAGTTTGCATCATTTCATGGAGCGGAAGAACAAGTAATGGCACAACACAAAACTTACCCCCCTCCCCGCATATGTGCAGGTATTCAACGGATTATGGCATGTTCCGCTTCTGCATAGCCGACAGTGAACACGACTGGAGGGAGGGTTCTGAACAATATAGGTTCATTGAGAACTGTTTCGCGACAGCAGACAGACAAAAGCAACCTTGGCTGATATTTGCCGCTCATCGTGTTCTTGGCTATTCTTCGTCGGATCACTACAGTTTGATGGGCTCTTTCGAGGAGCCTATGGGAAGGGATAGCTTGCAGAAGCTGTGGCAGAAGTACAAAGTTGACATGGCATTCTACGGTCATGTCCATAACTATGAAAGAACATGCCCGATTTACCAGGTAAAACGAAGACATTGAGATTTTGGAGGCTAATTAATTGTACTTTGAGCATAAGGCAGGCGTTGTATTCTCTCGTAACAAGCCAAAACATTTGTAACCGAGGCTAACTTGATTATTCAAAACTATTAGTGACAATGCTACTCTCATCCTTCTCATGTCCTTACATGCGACGGTTGATACTTACGAGCATAATGATTCTTAATTTTTGGTTGGATGATGCAGAATCAATGTGTGAACACAGAAAAGTCTCATTACTCCGGCACCGTGAATGGGACGATCCACGTCGTGGTCGGCTGTGGAGGGAGCGAACGATCATACTTCAGCGAATCGCAGACAATTTGGAGCGTGTACAGAGACTACGACTACGGATTTGTCAAGCTCACCGCGTTCAACCACTCGTCCCTTCTGTTCGAGTACAAGAAGAGCAGAGACGGGAAGGTCTACGATTCATTCACCATCTCTAGGGAATACAGGGACGTCCTGGCGTGTGTGCATGATGGTTGTGAACCGACCACTTTGGCCACGTAGTAATCCAATCCGAGTAAACTTGTAGCTGCCTTCAGGAGCAGCAGATTTTAAGCTTCAGACGGTACCCGGAAGAGGGACATCTCGGGGTATTTTTTTTACGAGTTACATTAAAAGGAGAACGTGTCATGGATCATGGCACGAGAAGTCATGGATATGAATTTCCTGAAAAAGATTGGAGGACCCAGAAAGAAAATCACTCGTCTTTGCGGTGTGCGCGATACAGACGGCACATGGTTTTCGTGGGGTGGCGGCCGGTTAAGAGAATCTGCAATAAAAACAAAATGGGTTTCTTTCTCTTGATCTGCCTACCATTCAAGTTACTAATTTTATTCTGACCAAAAAAAAAGTTACTGATTTTATTGATAAAATCATTAGTTCATTAGCAGCATTTTTCTCATCATGGGGCCCGCAAGACGTACAGGGAACAAGATTTGCTATTTTCACGAAATCCCATATGATTGCTGCAAACTTACGGTATTGTTAAGAACAAAAAAAAAAGTTAGTCTCATGATTTTGGAATAATGACGTAAATAATTTAAAGATTATATTAAGCATATATTAAAAGTTCAGAAATTATATTGAATAAATTAAAAAAAATATTAAGGTAAAATTTAGGGACTATATTGAATAAATTAAAAGTTGATGTATCGAATTTCTCATTAGATCAAAGTTTTGAAGTGTTCGTATTATTATTCAGTCCTTCGTATTATTATTTAGTTATAAAATGGTGATTCAAATGTTTTGGTCCCACACCACACCCTTATCGACATGTGTAGCCGCAAAATATCCGGTCTCTGTTTTCGCCTAACACAATCCAAAATGATCAAGTTTTGACAGTCTTTCACTTTCGCTTCTTTATCGCGAGAGCCGAGAGATCGGTGGTTCATCGGAACGGAAGCCCGACCGATTCCTTCCTCTGCATCTCTCGTATCTCGCGTGCACTGAAAGAAATCGGAGAAAGAAACGAACAGTCTTTCAAAGTCAAACACAGAATTAATTATTTGTTCTGCCGTATTTCAGTTTGACTGTTTTACGTGGTTTGGTGATCTATATTCTGAATGATGCTTCAGTTTGGTTGCACTGGAAAAGCAAAATTGTCAACCCTCTTTCCGAAGCCTCAAGTCGTAAACAAGTGAGCCGCGCGGAGCTTGAGTCAGTTTGTATATGCACTTAGCAAGGTTGAATTGTCGTGTTTCCTGCTGGTTTTAGGTGCATGCACAGGAGTGGAACAACAGGAGTTTTATCTCTGGGCACGGTGCCTTTGTGAATAATCTCTCTCCTTTTTTTTTTTTTTTGGTAAGGTAATCTCTCTCCTTTTAGTTTGTTGCGTGGCGAATAATTTTGTTTTCGCAAAGCTTTGCTACCTGCACCGAAGACTGGTTAGCTGCTGATGTTATCTGGTGTAAAAATTGTAAAAGAGGTTTCGATGATGGCCGTGGGATCGAGTGGGAATGGTCAAGTAAGACTTCTAGAGAAGGTGGCATGTAGCATTTCTTTGCTGTTTTTCCATATCAAAATTTCAGAAAATGATGTACTAGTCCGTGATTAAGATTATGCTTTGCTAAGCCAATTGATCATGACAGTTTCTTAATACAATGGGTTGATAGTAAAACTGTAATATATTTTACGGCATCAAGAAAAGTCTTCCTTAGTCGCAATACTTTGGCAATCAGGAGTTAACAATTATGAGAAGGACAAGAAAAATTTGCGTCTGTTGAATTTGTATTGCGGTAAGAGTGGCGTAAGATTCTGCAACTTTTGAATGCGAAATGAAATGGACGTTATCCATGTTCCAAAGAAAAACGAGAGATTGATGTTGCTTCTACTTGTATGGTTTTTTCTCTTCTCTCTTTTGGCTAGAAAATTATTCTCGGGGACAGATGATACTTTGACTCCTTTTGCTGTGCATCATATTTTCTTTTACTATCCAGACGATATAAATAAAGGGTTTACTCCTCGGTGCAGCAAAATGGACATATCTTGTTGTTAATAAGATGTTCGACTCGAGCATTGAAGGATTTAAGTAAACGAGTTTGTGAAATTTTGTGGGATCACAAACTATTATTTTGAAAATTTAAGTCATTAGAAAATGAGTGATTTATAAGATTCAGTATACTTATCAATATGACAGATTTTAATTGGACATTGAATTTGACCCGCTTATTGAAAGATTGCCGGAAAATGACGATTGACAATTCGACTTACGGGTGGCCAAGTAAGCCGAGAGCTCTTATTGGATGCACCTGCTCCCTGGGAATCCAACTCACATATGGCGCTAGACCATTAGAGTTCTAGGACGGCTCACTTCACCATCATTTCCCAAACCGACGGGTGAAGGACAACGACAATCTGCCATTTTCGTCACGGCTACCGCGAGCTCGGCGGGTCAAACAGAGTCAACCATGGGCGGCAAATCCCCCCCATGAATCCTCGTGACGACCAACGTTGGACGAATTTCATCCCAGACAATCCTCTTCCTCCTGCCGCTTCGTGCGACACAGCGATGGCTGAGTCACTGCTGCTTCTCGGTGGCTTCTCGTTATCGCTGGCGGCGGTCTTACTAGTGCTCAGCGTTCGGATCGCGAGCAGTGTGGGTGGAGAGCAGCCGCTCTCCAAGATAGCGATCCACAACGCTGTTCATGCGCTTCACGAGAATGCTTCCATCAGAGCTCACCCTCTTGTTCTTGGACTCAAGGTACTCGTGTTTCTTTGTTCCCTTCTTTCTCTCCCACTCCATGTTCCATCGTTCTTAGTTTCATCTTCTTCTTCCCTGCTTTTGACTTCTCTTCTCTATGCGTTTCAAGTGCTTCGTTTGTAGCTAATAATATCCAAACTGCAAGTGGGTCAAGTTCTGGTCCGCTCACTGCCAAACAAAGAAAGACCTGGGTGCTTGCACTTTTCTTAGATATATGAGTAGAGAATGGTAGATTTGTAAATCGTATCCGGCGTTGAAGGGAACTGTTGAGACTCGCTTGGCAGAACGAGTTTTGAGTCCATTGTAATGGTAATTCTGTAGAGCAACATGGAGGATAGGTGTTCTGATTGTAAGAGAGAAAGCTATTTTGTCAATAACTACAATCACTGGTTCTCAGAGGGAAAAAACCATATGGAGAAGGTGCAGAATTCGGATCAGAAGAAAGGATAAATTAATACGAGTTTGATTAACTTGAGATCATCAATTCAAAGTCGTGTTATTTTGTCTTAATTTGACTGGCGCTGATAATGCATGTCGACCACATCCAGGAACCTCTTTTTTGATAGGCTGATGACTGATCCAGGCGAAGTCCGACTTGTCAGATCAGTCTGATTCAGAACAACCTGTATATGGTGGCTAGACTGAATAAATAAAATTCATCTAATATGACTGTGTCACCAGTCACAGTCCTCGTTCACTTGCTTGGTCATGCTTTAATTTCCGGTTAAAATAGTGAGCAAAAACTTGCATCATAATGTTTATATCTGCGCGTGCGTGTGTAGGGGGAAGATACTGAGTGGGTTGTCGTGGACTTTGAAAGCCCCGGACCTGCAGAAGATGACTGGATTGCGGTTTTTTCTCCTGCAAACTTCAAGTAACCTCCATCCTCCTACACCCTTCTTATTCTGTATATCTACATTATCTCTAGCCGTATGCATCGTGGAAGTCTCCAGAAATCTAATTTATTCAATCAAATATCAGTTTAGCTTGATGAGAAAGTTGGGAGACTAGTGGACATAGATGTGTAAGCATTGCGAGTTGTCACTGGTCGCTTCCCTCCACTATTCATTGCCTGGCCAATAAGATTCTTCTCTGATGTTTCAGCTCCTCTACCTGTCCACCTAATGATCCCATGCAAAAAGCACCTTTTATATGCGCAGCTCCCATTAAGGTAAAGATTGATCCACCCACGCAAGTTCTGAATTTTTCATAACTGAAATATTGTCAACCAATTCTGACCTTGGTTATGCTTATTCGTGCTGCATTTGACGCCCATTTCAGTATAAGTTTTCCAATGAGTCCAGCTCTGACTATACAAAGACGGGGAATGCTTCTTTGGAGTTTCAACTGATAAATCAGAGATCAGACTTCTCATTCGCGCTCTTCTCGGGCGGGCTGTCAAATGTACTTTCTACCTGCTTCTCAGTTTCTTGGATATTTGGTCTCGTCTAGATTGTAATGGCTTCGAATCGGGCCAAAACAAGGATTTAATGTATTTTAGTAGCACTTAGTATTTGAAGTCTCAATTGTTATTTGCACTTGTTATGCGGAAACTTGGGCTTTGATCAATTGTTCATAATTCTTGCAGCCGAAACTTGTGGCAGTTTCCAATATAATTAATTTTGCAAATCCAAAGGCACCCCTTTATCCACGTCTTTCTCAAGGGAAGTCTTGGGATGAAGTAAGTTCTCTCAGTGCATTCTTTTCTGTTTCTCTTCCGGTTTTCTCTACAATCATTCAGTGCAAGCTAAAATATTTCCGTATGCTTGTCCAAATTAAAGTGCACCAATCTGAAGGTTTTAGAATGATTCATAATAAGCCTTGCCATTTCTCTCAGTTATGATGGTTGTGATAATTTTGTTGACGATAGGTTCTCTGGTCGGAGATGCTTATCTAGACGTTAATATAGTGCAATAGTACAGAATTAATTGTATATTCTATATGCTGAAAATATGATAATGGTGATATAAATTGCTTCGATGTATAACACAGATGACAGTTACCTGGACTAGTGGCTACAACATTGATGAAGCGACTCCTTTTGTTGAGTGGGGTGTTAAGGAAGAAACCCAGACTAGATCGCCAGCTGGAACATTGACATTTCGACAAAATAGCATGTGTGGTATGATCTTTTTGTACGCTAAGGAGTATACTCTTTGACTGCTAGCTGTGGTACAGGGTTACTACTTTCGAATCCTTTGTCATCATTGTCACCCTGACATTCAATGATCATTTTGCTGTGAAGCGCTTAGACAGTTGTTGCCAAATATATGCCCCTGCTGTGAGTCTACAATCTTTAGGTCTAGACCCGCGGGTTCCAAGGCTGAATATAAATCCCAAACTATAGGACCGTCATCTCCGATCTTAAACTAACACATCACGGTTCTGAGGAAATCTTGTTGTTTGCAGGTCCACCTGCACGAACGGTAGGGTGGCGAGATCCAGGTTTCATACACACAAGTTTCCTAAAGGATCTGTGGCCTAATGCAGAGTATTGCTCTGGACTAAGACACACATGACACATGTCATGAGTTTTGCGACATAAGCAGGTTTACCATAGACGTTTTTCTTGATTTGATGTTCCAGGTACACATATAAGCTTGGCCACAGATTAGCAAACAATTCGTATGTTTGGAGCAAGGTATACTCTTTCAAATCGTCTCCATATCCGGGACAAGATTCATTGCAGCGGGCCGTAATATTTGGTGACATGGGAAAGGTAAAAGCAGCATAACTCAGGAAGGAAAATGTCACGCTTTTCTCGATTATTAAATAGCTTCAAGATTCACTTCATGCTGATGTTCGACTTCTTTTTTGGGAAACAGTATTGGATGAAGTTTTCGATTTGGTTGTCATATATGGTGAACTCTTTCTTCATATAGCATAAAATCTCATAGTTTGATTGAATAAGATTTGACAAGAAAATCATATGCCAGATAGCCCAGCATAAGCAAGTTTCACAGATGCATTATGCTTTTCACAAACTTTAAGGTTTTGCTTTCTGTTCATGTGCAAACGCCAGCACTTTATACAATCAGCCCAATCTGGTTCAATTTGCGTGCTTTTGACATTATCTACTTATCTGAACATGGCTGAATGTTTTCCCTTTTCTATTTTGGAACTTCACGTGGATGGATTTCAGGCAGAGCGTGACGGGTCAAACGAGTACAATAACTATCAGCCAGGCTCGTTAAACACGACAGATCAGCTGATCAAGGATTTAGACAACATAGATATAGTCTTTCACATAGGAGATATAACATATGCAAATGGATATATTTCACAGTGGGATCATTTCACAGCTATGATCGAGCCCATTGCATCGACTGTCCCTTACATGATTGCAAGGTATACATTAGATGTGTGGATTAGCAAACTACTTCCTAACCTATATATAATACTGGAGTTTGGATGCAGTGGGAATCATGAGCGTGACACTCCAGGCACGGGATCATTTTACGATACCAATGATTCAGGTGGTGAATGCGGTGTCCTAGCAGAGACCATGTTCTATGTCCCTGCAGAAAATAGAGCGAAATTTTGGTAAGTGGTTGGTGCTATTGTAATTTAGGGGGAAACACATGCGTTGTAGTCATTAAGAGGACAGTCAACTAAGTAAAAGAGCGAAGAAGTGTCTAGGAATCAATGAAATTTGTAGGAATACCTGTAGAACTCCCATTCTCAGAACACATCCACATGAAAGAACCAGCGAAATGCCTCTTCAAATCTATTCCTGCAATGGTTGAAAGGGACAAATCTGAATGATAACTTAGAGAAAAGTTTCACTCTCATTGAAGGTAAGGTCCTTACTGATCTTGGATTAGTTGACGAGTAATTGCCCATGCAGTATGTGTGTTCGCATGACATGTTTCGTCTCGTATCTTCTCCAAACTCTGACTTTTCATAATCAGTTTCTAGCATTTGCAGTTTGCATCATTTCATGCAGCGGAAGTACAAGTAATGGCACAACACGAAACTTACCCCCCTCCCCGCATATGTGCAGGTATTCAACGGATTATGGCATGTTCCGCTTCTGCATAGCCGACAGTGAACACGACTGGAGGGAGGGTTCTGAACAGTATAGGTTCATTGAGAACTGTTTCGCGACAGCAGACAGACAAAAGCAACCTTGGCTGATATTTGCCGCTCATCGTGTTCTTGGCTATTCTTCGTCGGATCACTACAGTTTGATGGGCTCTTTCGAGGAGCCTATGGGAAGGGATAGCTTGCAGAAGCTGTGGCAGAAGTACAAAGTTGACTTGGCATTCTACGGTCATGTCCATAACTATGAAAGAACATGCCCGATTTACCAGGTAAAACGAAGACATTGAGATTTTGGAGGCTAATTAATTGCACTTTGAGCATAAGGCAGGCGTTGTATTCTCTCGTAACAAGCCAAAACATTTGTAACCGAGGCTAACTTGATTATTCAAAACTATTAGTGACAATGCTACTCTCATCCTTCTCATGTCCTTACATGCGACGGTTGATACTTACGAGCATAATGATTCTTAATTTTTGGTTGGATGATGCAGAATCAATGTGTGAACACAGAAAAGTCTCATTACTCCGGCACCGTGAATGGGACGATCCACGTCGTGGTCGGCTGTGGAGGGAGCGAACGATCATACTTCAGCGAATCGCAGACAATTTGGAGCGTGTACAGAGACTACGACTACGGATTTGTCAAGCTCACCGCGTTCAACCACTCGTCCCTTCTGTTCGAGTACAAGAAGAGCAGAGACGGGAAGGTCTACGATTCATTCACCATCTCTAGGGAATACAGGGACGTCCTGGCGTGTGTGCATGATGGTTGTGAACCGACCACTTTGGCCACGTAGTAATCCAATCCGAGTAAACATGTAGCTGCCTTCAGGAGCAGCAGATTTTAAGCTTCAGACGGTACCAGGAAGAGGGACATCTCGGGGTATTTTTTTTATGAGCTTACATTAAAAGGAGAACGTGTCATGGATCATGGCACGAGAAGTCATGGATATGAATTTCCTGAACGAGATTGGAGGACCCAGAAAGAAAATCACTCGTCTTTGCCGCGTGCGCGATACAGACGGCACAGGGTTTTCGTGGGGTGGCGGCCGCTTAAGAGAATCTGCAATCAAAACAAAATGGGTTTCTTTCTCTTGATCTGCCTACCATTCAAGTTACTAAGTTTATTCTGACCAAAAAAAATGTTACTGATTTTATTGATAAAATCATTAGTTCATTAGCAGTATTTTTCTAATCATGGGGCCCGCAAGACGTACAGGGAACAAGATTTGCTATTTTCACGAAATCCCATATGATTGCTGCAAACTTACGGTATCGTTATTAAGAACCAAAAAAAAAAAAGTTAGTCTCATGATTTTGGAATAATGACGTAAATAATTTAAGGACTATATTGAGCATATACTAAAAGTTCAGAAATTACATTGGAATAAATTAAAAACTATTAAGCTAAAATTTAGGGACTATATTGAATAAATTAAAAATTGATGTGTCGAATTTCTCATTGGATCAAAATTCTGAAGTGTTCGTATTATTATTCAGTCGTTCGTATTATTATTCAGTTATAAAATGGTGATTCAAATGTTTTAGTCCCACACCACACCCTTATCGACATGTGTAGCCGCAAAATATCCGGTCTCTGTTTTCGCCTAATACAATCCAAAATGATCAAGTTTTGAGAGTCTTTCACTTTCGCTTCTTTATCGCGAGAGCCGAGAGATCGGTGGTTCATCGGAACGGAAGCCCGACCGATTCCTTCCTCTGCATCTCTCGTATCTCGCGTGCACTGAAAGAAATCGGAAAAAGAAACGAACTGTCTTTCAAAGTCAAACACAGAATTAATTATTTGTTCTGCCGTATTTCAGTTTGACTGTTTTACGTGGTTTGGTGATCTATATTCTGAATGATGCTTCAGTTTGGTTGCACTGGAAAAGCAAAATTGTCAACCCTCTTTCCGAAGCCTCAAGTCGTAAACAAGTGAGCCGCGCGGAGCTTGAGTCAGTTTGTATATGCACTTAGCAAGGGTGAATTGTCGTGTTTCCTGCTGGTTTTAGGTGCATGCACAGGAGTGCAACAACAGGAGTTTTGTCTCTGGGCACGGTGCCTTTGTGAATAATCTCTCTCCTTTTAGTTTGTTGCGTGGCGAATAATTTTGTTTTCGCAAAGCTTTGCTACCTGCACCGAAGACTGGTTAGCTGCAGATGTTATCTGGTGTAAAAATTGTAAAAGAGGTTTCGATGATGGCCGTGGGATCGAGTGGGAATGGTCAAGTAATACTTCTAGAGAAGGTGGCATGTAGCATTTCTTTGCTGTTTTTCCATATCAAAATTTCAGAAAATGATGTACTAGTCCGTGATTAAGATTATGCTTTGCTAAGCCAATTGATCATGACAGTTACCTAATACAATGGGTTGATAGTAAAACAGTAATATATTTTACAGCATCAAGAAAAGTCTTCCTTAGTCGCAATACTTTGGCAATCAGGAGTTAACAATTACGAGAAGGACAAGAAAAATTTGCATCTGTTGAATCTATATTGCTGTAATAGTGGCGTAAGATTCTGCAACTTTTGAATGCGAAATGAAATGCACGCTGTCCATGTTATAAAGAAAAACGAGAGATCGATGTTGCTTCTACTTGTATGGTTTTTTCTCTCCTCTCTTTTGGCTAGAAAATGATTCGCAAGGACAGATGATTCTTTGACTCCTTTTGCTGTGCATCAGATTTTCTTTTACTATCCAGACGATATAAATAACGGGTTTAGGTGCAGCAAAATGGGCATATCTTGTTGTTAATAAGATGTTCGACTCGAGCATTGAAGGATTTAAGTAAACGAGTTTGTGAAATTTTGTGGGATCACAAACTATTATTTTGAAAATTTAAGTCATTAGAAAATGAGTGATTTATAAGATTCAGTATACTTATCAATATGACAGATTTTAATTGGACATTGAATTTGATCCGCTTATTGAAAGATTGCCGGAAAATGACGATTGACAATTCGACTTACATGTGGCCAAGTAAGCCGAGAGCTCTTATTGGATGCACCTGCTCCATGGGAATCCAACTCACATATGGCGCTAGACCATTCGAGTTCTAGGACGGCTCACTTCACCATCATTTCCCAAACCGACGGGTGAAGGACAACGACAATCTGCCATTTTCGTCACGGCTACCGCGGGCTCGGCGGGTCAAACAGAGTCAACCATGGGCGGCAAATCCCCCCCATGAATCCTCGTGACGACCAACGTTGGACGAATTTCATCCCAGACAATCCTCTTCCTCCTGCCGCTTCATGCGACACAGAGATGGCTGAGTCACCGCTGCTTCTCGGTGGCTTCTCGTTATCGCTGGCGGCGGTCTTACTAGTGCTCAGCGTTCGGATCGCGAGCGGTGTGGGTGGAGAGCAGCCGCTCTCCAAGATAGCGATCCACAACGCTGTTCATGCGCTTCACGAGAATGCTTCCATCAGAGCTCACCCTCTTGTTCTTGGACTCAAGGTACTTGTGTTTCTTTGTTCCCTTCTTTCTCTCCCACTCCATGTTCCATCGTTCTTAGTTTCATCTTCTTCCTCCCTGCTTTTGACTTCTCTTCTCTATGCGTTTCAAGTGCTTCGTTTGTAGCTAATAATATCCAAACTGCAAGTGGGTCAAGTTCTGGTCCGCTCACTGCCAAACAAAGAAAGACTTGGGTGCTTGCACTTTTCTTAGATATATGAGTAGAGAATGGTAGATTTGTAAACCGTATCCGGCCTTGAAGGGAACTGATGAGACTCGCTTCGCAGAACGAGTTCTGAGTCCATTTTAATGGTAATTCTGTAGAGCAACATGGAGGATAGGTGTTCTGATCGTAAGAGAGAAAGCTATTTTGTCAATAACTACAATCACTGGTTCTCAGAGGGAAAAAACCATATGGAGAAGGTGCAGAATTCGGATCAGAAGAAAGGATAAATTAATACAAGTTTGATTAACTTGAGATCATCAGTTCAAAGTCGTGTTATTTTGTCTTAATTTGACTGGTGCTGATAATGCATGTCGACCACATCCAGGAACCTCTTTTTTGATAGGCTGATGACTGATCCAGGCGAAGTCCGACTTGTCAGATCCGTCTGATTCAGAACAACCTGTATATGGTGGCTAGACTGAATAAATAAAATTCATCTAATATGACTCTGTCACCAGTCACAGTCCTCGTTCACTTGCTTGGTCATGCTTTAATTTCCGGTTAAAATAGTGAGCAAAAACTTGCATCATAATGTTTATATCTGCGCGTGCGTGTGTAGGGGGAAGATACTGAGTGGGTTGTCGTGGACTTTGAAAGCCCCGGACCTGCAGAAGATGACTGGATTGCGGTTTTTTCTCCTGCAAACTTCAAGTAACCTCCATCCTCCTACACCCTTCTTATTCTGTATGTCTACATTATCTCTAGCCGTATGCATCGTGGAAGTCTCCAGAAATCTAATTTATTCAATCAAATATCAGTTTAGCTTGATGAGAAAGTTGGGAGACTAGTGGACATAGATGTGCAAGTATTGCGAGTTGTCACTGGTCGCTTCCCTCCACTATTCATTGCTTGGCCAATAAGATTCTTCTCTGATGTTTCAGCTCCTCTACCTGTCCACCTAATGATCCAATGCAAAAAGCACCTTTTATATGCGCAGCTCCCATTAAGGTAAAGATTGATCCACCCATGCAAGTTCTAAATTTTTCATAACTGAAATATTGTCAACCAATTCTGACCTTGGTTATGCTTATTCGTGCTGCATTTGACGCCCATTTCAGTATAAGTTTGCCAATGAGTCCAGCTCTGACTACACAAAGACGGGGAATGCTTCTTTGGAGTTTCAACTGATAAATCAGAGATCAGACTTCTCATTCGCGCTCTTCTCGGGCGGGCTGTCAAATGTACTTTCTACCTGCTTCTCAGTTTCTTTGATATTTGGTCTCGTCTAGATTGTAATGGCTTCGAATCGGGCCAAAACAAGGATTTAATGTATTTTAGTAGCACTTAGTATTTGAAGTCTCAATTGTTATTTGCACTTGTTATGCGGAAACTTGGGCTTTGATCAATTGTTCATAATTCTTGCAGCCGAAACTTGTGGCAGTTTCCAATATCGTTAATTTTGCAAATCCAAAGGCACCCCTTTATCCACGTCTTTCTCAAGGGAAGTCTTGGGATGAAGTAAGTTCTCTCAATGCATTCTTTTCTGTTTCTCTTCCGGTTTTCTCTACAATCATTCAGTGCAAGCTAAAATATTTCCGTATGCTTGTCCAAATTAAAGTGCACCAATCTGAAGGTTTTAGAATGATTCATAATAAGCCTTGCCATTTCTCTCAGTTATGATGGTTGTGATAATTTTGTTGACGATAGGTTCTCTGGTCTGAGATGCTTATCTAGACGTTAATATAGTGCAATAGTACAGAATTAATTGTATATTCTATATGCTGAAAATATGATAATGGTGATATAAATTGCTTCGATGTATAACACAGATGACAGTTACCTGGACTAGTGGCTACAACATTGATGAAGCGACTCCTTTTGTTGAGTGGGGTGTTAAGGAAGAAACCCAGACTAGATCGCCAGCTGGAACATTGACATTTCGACAAAATAGCATGTGTGGTATGATCTTTTTGTACGCTAAGGAGTATACTCTTTGACAGCTAGCTGTGGTACAGGGTTACTACTTTCGAATCCTTTGTCATCATTGTCACCATGACATTCAATGATCATTTTGCTGTGAAGCGCTTAGACAGTTGTTGCCAAATATATGCCCTTGCTGTGAGTCTACAATCTTTAGGTCTAGACCCGCGGGTTCCAAGGCTGAATATAAATCCCAAACTATAGGACCGTCATCTCCGATCTTAAACTAACACATCACGGTTCTCAGGAAATCTTGTTGTTTGCAGGTCCACCTGCACGAACGGTAGGGTGGCGAGATCCAGGTTTCATACACACAAGTTTCCTAAAGGATCTGTGGCCTAATGCAGAGTATTGCTCTGGACTAATACACACATGACACGTGTCATGGGTTTTGCGACATAAGCGGGTTTACCATAGACGTTTTTCTTGATTTGATGTTCCAGGTACACATATAAGCTTGGCCACAGATTAGCAAACAATTCGTATGTTTGGAGCAAGGTGTACTCTTTCAAATCGTCTCCATATCCGGGACAAGATTCATTGCAGCGGGCCGTAATATTTGGTGACATGGGAAAGGTAAAAGCAGCATAACTCTGGAAGGATAATGTTACGCTTTTCTCGATTATTAAATAGCTTCAAGATTCACTTCATGCTGATGTTCGACTTCTTTTTTGGGAAACAGTATTGGATGAAGTTTTCGATTTGGTTGTCATATATGATGAACTCTTTCTTCATATAGCATAAAATCTCATAGTTTGATTGAATAGGATTTGACAAAAAAATCATATGCCAGATAGCCCAGCATAAGCAAGTTTCACAGATGCATTATGCTTTTCACAAACTTTAAGGTTCTGCTTTCTGTTCATGTGCAAGCGCCAGCACTTTATACAATCAGCCCAATCTGGTTCAATTTGCATGCTTTTGGCATTATCTACTTATCTGAACATGGCTGAATGTTTTCCCTTTTCTATTTTGGAACTTCACGTGGATGGATTTCAGGCAGAGCGTGATGGGTCAAACGAGTACAATAACTATCAGCCAGGCTCGTTAAACACGACAGATCAGCTCATCAAGGATTTAGACAACATAGATATAGTGTTTCACATAGGAGATATAACATATGCAAATGGATATATTTCACAGTGGGATCAGTTCACATCTATGATCGAGCCCATTGCATCGACTGTCCCTTACATGATTGCAAGGTATACATTAGATGTGTGGATTAGCAAACTACTTCCTAACCTATATATAATACTGGAGTTTGGATGCAGTGGGAATCATGAGCGTGACACTCCAGGCACAGGATCATTTTACGATACCAATGATTCAGGTGGTGAATGCGGTGTCCTAGCTGAGACCATGTTCTATGTCCCTGCAGAAAATAGAGCGAAATTTTGGTAAGTGGTTGGTGCTATTGTAATTTAGGGGGAAACACATGCGTTGTAGTCATTAAGAGGACAGTCAACTAAGTAAAAGAGCGAAGAAGTGTCTAGGAATCAATGAAATTTGTAGGAATACCTGTAGAACTCCCATTCTCAGAACACATCCACATGAAAGAACCAGCGAAATGCCTCTTCAAATCTATTCCTGCAATGGTTGAAAGGGACAAATCTGAATGATAACTTAGAGAAAAGTTTCACTCTCATTGAAGGTAAGGTCCTTACTGATCTTGGATTAGTTGACGAGTAATTGCCCATGCAGTATGTGTGTTCGCATGACATGTTTCGTCTCGTATCTTCTCCAAACTCTGACTTTTCATAATCAATTTCTAGCATTTGCAGTTTGCATCATTTCATGGAGCGGAAGTACAAGTAATGGCACAACACAAAACTTACCCCCCTCCCCGCATATGTGCAGGTATTCAACGGATTATGGCATGTTCCACTTCTGCATAGCCGACAGTGAACACGACTGGAGGGAGGGTTCTGAACAATATAGGTTCATTGAGAACTGTTTCGCCACAGCAGACAGACAAAAGCAACCTTGGCTGATATTTGCCGCTCATCGTGTTCTTGGCTATTCTTCGTCGGATCACTACAGTTTGATGGGCTCTTTCGAGGAGCCTATGGGAAGGGATAGCTTGCAGAAGCTGTGGCAGAAGTACAAAGTTGACATGGCATTCTACGGTCATGTCCATAACTATGAAAGAACATGCCCGATTTACCAGGTAAAACGAAGACATTGAGATTTTGGAGGCTAATTAATTGTACTTTGAGCATAAGGTAGGCGTTGTATTCTCTCGTAACAAGCCAAACCATTTGTAACCGAGGCTAACTTGATTATTCAAAACTATTAGTGACAATGCTACTCTCATCCTTCTCATGTCCTTACATGCGACGGTTGATACTTACGAGCATAATGATTCTTAATTTTTGGTTGGATGATGCAGAATCAATGTGTGAACACAGAGAAGTCTCGTTACTCCGGCACCGTGAATGGGACGATCCACGTCGTGGTCGGCTGTGGAGGAAGCGAACGATCATACTTCAGCGAATCGCAGACGATTTGGAGCGTGTACAGAGACTACGACTATGGATTTGTCAAGCTCACTGCGTTCAACCACTCGTCCCTTCTGTTCGAGTACAAGAAGAGCAGAGACGGGAAGGTCTACGATTCATTCACCATCTCTAGGGAATACAGGGACGTCCTGGCGTGTGTGCATGATGGTTGTGAACCGACCACTTTGGCCACGTAGTAATCCAATCCGAGTAAACATGTAGCTGCCTTCAGGAGCAGCAGGTTTTAAGCTTCAGACGGTACCCGGAAGAGGGAAATCTCGGGGTATTTTTTTTATGAGTTACATTAAAAGGAGAACGTGTCATGGATCATGGCACGAGAAGTCATGGATATGAGTTTCCTGAAAAAGATTGGAGGACCCAGAAAGAAAATCACTCGTCTTTGCCGCGTGCGCGATACAGGCGGCACATGGTTTTCGTGGTGTAGCGGCCGGTCAAGAGAATCTGCAATAAAAACAAAATGGGTTTCTTTCTCTTGATCTACCAACCATTCAAGTTACTAATTTTATCGATAAAATCATTAGTTCATTAGCAGTATTTTTCTCATCATGGGGACTGCAGGACGTACAGGGAACAAGATTTGCAATTTTCACGAAATGCCATAGGATTGCTGCATAATTACGGTATCGTCAAGAACAAAAAAAGATTAGTCCCGTGATTCTGGGATGATGACGCAAATCTACGCTGAACAGAATGGTAGATTATAGTTTAAGAATTAAATTAATCAAAGTGGAAGTTCATGTACCAAATTTCTCGTTTTGGTCCCGCACCACACCCTTATCTACAGGTGCAGCCGCCAAATATCCGGTCTCTGTTTTCGCCTGATACAATCCAAAATGATCTAGTTTTAAAAGTCTTTCGCTTTCGCTTCTTTGTCGGGAGAACCGAGAGATCGGTGGTTCCTCGGAACGGAAGCCCGACCGATTCTCGCGTGCACGGAGAGAAATCGGAGAAAGAAACGAACGGTCTCTCAAAGTCAAACGCAGGATTATTCCGGGTATCAAACTCGCATCTCGGAGTGTCCCGGGTTGTCGTTAAATCCCCCCCCCCCCCCCCCCCCCCCCCCAAGTCTCTCCACGTCTCCGCTTCGCCATCGCCAGTTTGGATTGAGTTGAAACCTGCCCGCCATCGGGGAACATGGGACAACGCTTCCTCTGCGCCAAAGTTTCGATTTTCCTCGCTTTACTGCGTTTCGCGAGCTTGAGCTTCACCTGGCGACGTGTCAATGGTATCGGAGAACAGCCGCTCGCCGAGATCGCTATCCATAAAGCCACACGAGCCCTCCACGAGTCGGCTTCTGTCACGGCGTATCCCGTCGTTCTTGGCGTCAAGGTAAAATTTTTAATCTGTACTTAAATGTTTGGAACCACTTTATGCTGTGATTTTGCGCCAGATTTTTATACGCCCGACTTGTCTACTTTTCAAAGTCGGTCATTTCTACTTTCTAGCGCTTGGGTTGTTGTGTGACGAGTCATAGACGCAGGTGATTATTTATGTTCCTTTTGAAAACAGAGTTAAGTAACATCTTTGATCAATTTTAATACTCAGATGTAAAGTTCAGTGTGTATGACCATCTGGTATAAAGTCGAATGCTTTAGAGCAACTCTTTCGTTGGGTTAACTTCACAAATTTGGGAGTCCTTTTTCTTGTTTCTGGGGGACAATGTAGATTGTTTTTCCTGTGATTCTTCAATGGGGATGTTTATTGAGCGTTTAAGTAACTTTGATGGGTACAGGTAATGTGACTTATGATTATGCAGGGTGAGGATACGGAGTGGGTGACTGTGGATCTCCAATACCCCAGTCCGTCCGTGGATGACTGGGTTGGCGTTTTCTCTCCTGCAAAATTCGAGTAATGTAGCTCTTGTTCATATATGCATATGCTTGTGTTGTGTTTTACCTGCTCGAAATTTCGTCAGTAGCTCAATCATCAGGCAGTTCTTCAATTGAAATAAGTCAATTATTCCGATGCATCGAGCTGGAATGTCTACATTTCTGGTCTTTAGCGCTAAAGGTGCTTTATTTAACTGTGGCAGCGGATCAACATGTCCCCCAGTTAATGACCCAAAAGAGCAGTCTCCGTACATATGCTCGGCACCAATCAAGGTTAGTTTCGTGTGGATTTTGACATCATCATGTTAAGCTCTTGCCAAAAATATGTGATCGAGCTTCTCTGACCCGAATATATTAATTTGCCAGTACAAATATGCGAACCATTCTAATCCAGGGTATACGAAGACAGGCAAGGCTTCTTTGAAGTTTCAGTTGATCAATCAGCGAGCAGATTTCTCATTTGCACTATTTTCTGGAGGAGTGTCAAATGTGCGCGGTTTTCTTAGCATCTCCTTCTTAGTCTGTCTTAATAAATATTGCATCGTGCCTCTCTTGTTCCATATGGCTACTTCTCTCCATTGTCCTTTTATCAAACTTTCCAGCATTTTGATTACCCCAACAATTGATTGTTGTTCCCATGCTTCATTGTTTATGCAGCCAAAGCTGGTGGCAGTTTCGAACTCTATAGTATTTGCCAATCCTAAAGCACCTCTTTATCCACGCCTTGCTCAAGGGAAGTCCTGGGATGAGGTGAGTTGCCTTGACTTTCATTTCCCAATTGGCATTTTGGGGGACTTTGTTTGATATTCTCCTTTGATTTTTACCAGATGACAGTGACATGGACTAGTGGTTATGATATAAAGGAAGCCATCCCTTTTGTCAAGTGGGCCTTAAAAGGAGAAAATCAAGTGCGATCTCCAGCAGGAACCCTGACTATTGATAGGAACAGCATGTGTGGTATGTTGGCTTTGCATATTTTATGAGATGTGCTTTTCAAGTTGCATGTCTTAATCTATACCTCGACATTCTTGGCCTACTAAACTTACCATAATACAGCAAATCCTTGAATTTGGGATTTCACATCCGCTTATCATTTGATGAACTGTTCAATGTCATTACCATCAGCTGACTGCATAGCTAATTACCTTCTATGGCCATTTTCTCATTATCATGAGCGCCACTCAATAGGCTATGATGATGCTTTAACTCTCACAGCTTCTATTTCCAGGTTCACCTGCACGGACAGTAGGATGGCGTGATGCAGGTTTTATTCACACAAGTTTTTTGAAGGATTTGTGGCCAAACTCTGTGTATGTATCTTACCATTTGTTTCTAGCAAGAGTATTGGGATGAGGTATCAGCATCATCTATTCCGGTATGTTCCAATGGGTTTCAGGTATACCTACAAGATGGGTCATCTGTTGTCAAATGGTACCTATATCTGGAGCAAGAGCTATTCATTTAAATCATCTCCATTTCCTGGACAAGATTCGTTGCAACGCGTTATAATATTCGGTGACATGGGAAAGGTGCATATACGATCCTTTCGTTTTTCCCGCTGTTGCTTTTATGGGTTGAGTGAGAACTGGGGATATGATTTTCTCTTTATGGTTATATGATATGCATCGGATTATGTTAGCACAATGCAGTAGAAGTGTATGGCACGTGTCCTGGGAAATATGGTAGTATTCAGTGCAGAGCCTGTTCTTTCCTGAACTCTAATTAGTAATGTTGCTCGAATTGATCTTTCTATAATAAGTGGTTGACTGCGTTTTTTCCTATATATTTTCAGGCTGAGAGAGATGGTTCGAATGAATACAGTGACTACCAGCCTGGTTCACTCAATACCACAGACCAACTAATCAAAGATTTGAAGAACATAGACATAGTTTTCCACATCGGAGACATTTGTTATGCAAACGGGTACATCTCACAGTGGGATCAATTCACAGCACAGGTGGAGCCTATTGCATCAACCGTCCCATATATGATTGGAAGGTTGTGTGTTATCACTCATTCTGTTTGTCCCTCTTGTTGATACCATCACTCAGGTTGAGTAACTCCATTTCCTTGGTTTAATTATCCTCTTGTTTATTTCATCTGCAGTGGTAATCATGAACGTGATTGGCCAGACTCGGGATCCTTCTACGACACTACCGATTCAGGTGGGGAATGCGGCGTGCTTGCTGAGACCATGTTCTATGTTCCTGCTGAGAACAGAGCTAAGTTCTGGTAAATAGCTTAAATCCTTGTTTAAGAAAAGACAAGACATTAACTCTTATGCATGAAGAGTTAGCAGATAACTCAGTCGCTAGCAGATGTGCTAAAGGGGGTCATTCATCTTTTGAAGCTTGTTTCCTTCTCCCTTTGTTCGTAACATTGGGATTCAGTCATCACATAGGAGGGAGCTGTGTTTGATGCTTGCCCTTGTTTATCATTGCCTTTCCTTGCTTGAGTGCTTTCAAATCAGAGAAAAACAAGATAGGGCTGTTCCTCGATAAATTTTACACTGTTATCTTTGCATAGAAATTAAGAGAGCCATGAGGTAGCTTGGAATGATCTCTAAGGACAGTGATTGTGGTGGATTTACATGTAATTTACAGATGTGTATTTTAGAAATCCACTATCTTTGAACCTAAAAAAGATACGAGTTAAGTCACATCCTCGCTAAGTATTATCAATATATTGTTGACATATGAATTTTGCAGGTACTCAACAGACTATGGCATGTTTCACTTTTGTATAGCCGATAGTGAGCACGACTGGAGAGAGGGATCCGAACAGTACAGGTTCATTGAGAACTGTCTTGCATCTGTGGACAGGCAAAAGCAGCCCTGGTTGATTTTTGTGGCCCATCGGGTCCTTGGTTATTCCTCCGACACTTGGTATGGCATGGAGGGCTCTTTTGAGGAACCCATGGGAAGGGAAAGTCTACAGAAGCTGTGGCAGAAATACAGGGTGGACATTGCCTTCTATGGCCATGTACATAACTATGAAAGAACTTGCCCTATCTATCAGGTACGCACAGATGGATTGTTATGTGGTGCTGCAAAACAGTTGCAGGCTTTGTGCTAGTGCTCATAGCGAGTACAAAGGTCTCTCTTCTTTTTATGCACATTCACAACTTACAACCATGATTTAAAGGCCTTTGCACGGTTAATTATTAAGTACGGTTTCTCTTACTCATGCTACTTCTGCACTGCCCCTGTAGCCATCAGTGCCCCTTGAGCAACATGGTTCCTTTCCTGGAAAATCGAGAACTGGGTTTCTTTCCTTGTAGTAATAGTGTTGAAGCTTCAATGGTGACATATTATGAATTTATGCCCTGAATCATCATTTCCTAGCCATACATCATCATTTTCTAGCTAAGGGCAAAGTTCCAGTCCTATACTGGGGGTCAAGTGTCCTTGAGGTTTATCCAGCATTGGAAAGTAGGTTCCAGTTAGTTTTGGTTTATACCAGTGTGATACCGGCACTCTCATGTAACAGTCTGTCATATCAGCTTTTCAACTCAATCTCTTCAAGTTGACAATTAGAATTTGTCGATTGAGTTTCCAGAGAAATTATCTACATAACAACATATTTGATTCACTATCTCCCCTTCGTGGAACAGAACCAGTGTGTTAATTCAGGAAAGAATCATTTTTCGGGCACCGTCAATGGAACTATCCATGTAGTCGCTGGTGGGGGAGGAAGCCATTTGTCAACGTTCAGCCAAGTCACACCTAGCTGGAGCCTGTACCGAGATTTTGACTTTGGATTTGTGAAGCTGACAGCCTTCAATCACTCATCTCTTCTCTTTGAGTACAAGAAAAGCCGCGATGGCCAGGTATACGATTCCTTCACGATATCGAGAGAGTACAGAGATGTATTAGCCTGTGTACATGACAGTTGCGGCGCAACCACCTTGGCTTCCTGATTATAACAACTTGCGGTTTTCTTCAGATGACTGTGCTAGCAATGTTTTATCTTATTCAATTGTCATTAGAGTACATGAATCTCTACGTAATAAAGGTGCCACGTCTACTGGTCAGTTTTAGGAACTGTACTTTTGCTGCTTTCTCAGCCAGGACACTCTCTTCCCTCATCTTTTCTTAAGCAAATTCCTTTCTAGCAATTTAACCATTAAATTTGATACTTGACGCGCCATATATACATGTTTGGACTAGGGTAGCTTCAAGGTCACAGCACACACACACACACTTTTGGATGTGTATTAATCGTCCGAAAGTACATTATTGCAGCGAGAGCATGTCTAGCTGTTGGTTCGTGGCATCAGGAAGGTACTGAATTTGCATTCACGAATCAGAACCTTGTAATGGGAGTCCTTGCGACTTTTGGGTCCAGTTGACAATTTCGTAGATGCAATAGTATTTTATTCTCTTCTGGGTATAAGTCAAGATGCAATAGACGAGGACAGGCGAATGGTACTAGATAAGAACCTTGATTACTATGCTTTATATATTTGAGGTGACGATTCGCCATGAGTACACAGGGAAGCAGCTCATTTAGCTGAGGCACTTTTGCTATTTCATGCCCTGTTGCATCTTGCTTTTCATTTCTACGCGGACGCGGACGAATGTTGTCATTTCAAAACTTAGTTTTGTTTCATGATGTTCTATATCCTGGATATCGACCCGCTGCAACTTCCAAAAACCTGAAAAAGGTTGCATCGGTTAGGATCCTATCCTTAAGATTCAGAAATAGGTCGCCTCTCCATTGTAATGTGCACGGCAACTGTATGCCAGGCGTTCAACATTGCAATTCACAAGAAAAGAGCAAGAATATTCAGCAACAAGAAAGCAAGGTGAATGGCATGGCCAAAAAGAACAATTAGCTGCACAGAAGGGCACAAAGTATAGCACATGGGACTAAGCCTCCATTTACATGCTCGTCTGAGGGCAATTTTACAAATCATGGGCCAGAAAAAGGATGAAATACATGATCTAGACTGTCGGCCATAGCATAAGTTCAGTTCAATAGAAAAGTTCCAGCACTTGGGTAAAAATTATATGCTGCATATTGCGACAGAAAGCAACTAACAGACATGGAAAATTACTTGCTAACGGGCAGAATAAGTTAGGCTTTTTATTTGGTCTAATCTGATCCAAGCATGTATGTTGTTTCATTAAAAGCGGATGGTGTACGGTGGCAACAGACGGATTTCCTCTTGGGACCAATTTGTAGTGCCACAATGACCCCATACATGTAAGAACGTAAAAGATCGCCATCGTCTGCTTGAAACCGAAAGTGCTCAAATTCATTTACATGCCCGCCAGATTCCACCAGAGAGGCATCCTGGCTTGTTGATCCATCTTGTGCCAGAAACTGCTAATTGTCATTCATTTTTACAGTGGAAAACCTAAAACAGCACATGCTGAAATCTACACAGAAACTGATTACCACAGCCTATCAAGGAAAGCCCAATCTAACCCGCCATAAAAAGGACACATCTAGAACAACAATTTCTTAGAAATAATTGTTTGTATCATTTTGAAAATTTAGTTAATGGAAAATATTATCAATATCGATAATAATTAGTGCGTAAACATTTTCATTAATTCATTGTCGTATGCAATACAAATGATCGTTTATAGAAAATGTTTTTTAAATAGTAGATTTTCTGTGAAATAAACGCATCCTTAATTTATCATTTCAATATCAGGATGCTCATTCTCTCGATCATCCCTTGAGCTGATTGCAGATAGCAAGTCATCTATCCTTAGAGGTGAATGCCGGACAGCATATTGAAATACGACCTTCAAAGGAAGAGAGAAGATGATCAGCAACCACTGAGCACAATAATACCTGTGCTTCACAGGGAATTGATAAAAAGCCAAAGCGACATCAACAATGTTTCTTACCAAATAGGAAAACAGCAGAATGCTTGAGAGAAGGAAAAAAGAAATGCCAATAAATATTGCACAAGACAAAATCCAGATCCGCAACCTTATAAACCAAAATACCCCTTCAAAAGCAGCAGAAAAGCACAATCACGCCACACCTAGAGCTCCAAAACTCCAACTCGTACTCAAGCATCAGCAGATGTGAGAAGTTTATATCACAGAGATAGCACCTTAAAATCTCGTAATATATTGTCAATGCCATTCCTTTTTGCTTTAGCCATAAGCAAACCATTTGTATTCTTGCAGGAGAACTACCAGAGTAATTCTCTATAATTAGCAGAATTCGCTATAACTCAATGGAAGGCATTTATAAAAACAATAACTGTTAACAAATATTACTTAAGTTATATATGCGCGCGCATGTGTGTGTGAATGTGTGTTTATATATACACATTATCAGTGTCTAATATTGATTACAAGTGCGATAGATTACAAAACACAGAGCCAACTCAATTACCAACCTTAGAGTAACTATCTGCGAAAGCACGTGCTCTATTTGACTTGCCAAGGTACTGAAGATCAGCTCTATCAAGCCTCCCATCTGCAAAACTCAATCCTCCATCACTAATAGCAAACTTCAAGAGATATCCTGGGCGTATGCCTGACTGGAAGTGGATGAAAACAGAAGTTCAATTTCAAGTTTAATATAAAACCATAGGTATGCATTAAATTCAATAATAGAATAGCTAGATATATGTACATGTGTGTGTGTATGTATGTATGTATGTATGCATATCATGTACACGCGTATGTCTCAATGCATGCATGCATGCATGTGACAAAGACACTAGGAAAGATATATTTGTTGAACTGTAAGCAAAACTGAACCTTTTGTACTAAGTCGTTATCCAAGCATCCAAATACCACAGGAGGATCATCTGAGGTAATTACTTTCAAATCATCTTGTAGCTCCAAAACTACCTGATTATAAAGGGAAGAGAAGCAAGAGACTTTCAAGTGATCAGAAAGCTGAAAGCATAAGCTCATTTCATTCTGAAGAACTGTCATGCTGCTCTCTGTGGTAGCGTATGCTTGTGACAGCATGAGAGAGCGGCATTTGTCAAGTACCTGTTGCAATCTTGGGACATTTCCTTGACTGTCTGTATCAATGACATACTGACTACACTTCTCATCCTTCCAGACTAATGCCAGGGGTGTGTTACCAGTTTGATAGTGTGCTTGTCTACAGACAAGGTTCGGAAAGGAATATAAAATAAAGTGAGAACAACTTTGGCATAAAGTGAACACATGTACTACACAACAGATCGCAAACAGGTTACCAAAACCAAGTCAAACCTTATTAAACAACAAGAACAATGATCAGTGAGCAGCTATGAGGTGTGGTGACAAAACAAGCATATGCTGCACCCAGAAGCATAACCTTACACTCAGCTGCCCCCTTATACTACTAGATTGATAGATTGAAGCAATCAAATTATTACCTATCAAAAACAAGGATACACTCGGTAAATAGAAACCAAAAGAGATGTTTCTGATCCATGAAAATCAAAAAAAAAAAAAATCTTGATGTGATCCTACTTAATGAGGAGGGATTGAATGGACACAACTATTCCTTACTGGTAAGGATATGGCCAAATGAACAACTTCAACATTTCCTCTGTCAAATTTTGTTCGTAATTGTTATTCGAATGCTTCTTTTAATCTCAAAATTGATAGTCTATTTCCTCGACATTATACAAATAAGTCTCTCCAAACTTCAATTCGAGGGCAATCATATCATCCTTTGTGCAGATCCCTAATCCAGACTGAAACTGCATGGATGCTCACCGTCAAATATACTATATGCATTTCATAGCATGATCATGACGTATCACATATGCCGTAATCCACATCCTTTGAACCTGCAATCTATAAGATGCGATTCTTTACCGATTAAACTGGATTTAGTTCCTATTACTGCATACAGATATTAAACAGAAAGATGAAACATAACACCCCAAACGAGATACACCAAAAAAATGGATAATGAAAGACCCACATCCGTTGAATACGTAATTATGTATGCCCTTAATTCCAGGATAAAAGAGCTTACTTGTTATAGAACAGAAGCCCATCCTTTATGTAAGTTACAGCTCCTGTATATGCCGCATGTAGGCCATGTTCGTCACAGTTGTATATAGGCACTGGGCTAAATCTGTATCGGTGGTTCTGTGAGGGTGGATCACAAGCTCCACTCTCAATGAGCTTGGAGTTCGACCAAAAGAACCTGAACTCCGCGGTGCAGTCATAAAGAGAGTATCCTCGCCAGCAAAGCATGTCAATTACATAGTACGTTTGGTCGAGCTGCAAAAATAGGAATGCCCTATATCAAATACAACTACTAGTCAATGACATGCCTTTCATTAGTAGGCAAACTTACCTCATGAAATATGCAATCCAGTATGGAGTATGACTGAGCTGACCCGGAAACGTCTCTTGTTCGTGCCCCACCGGGTAGAGCGGATGGGAAACGGTGCAAGACGGAGCCATTGCGTAACCGACTAACCGTGATCCCATTGGAAGAAACGACAAAGCACCGCTTACCAGCAGGTCTTGCAAACACATACCTGTGAAATCGGGAATGTACTTAATCAATTCTGCGGCTGAAACAAAAATGAATGCGCAGAGTGCAAGACCCAGTACACTGATGGAACCCGCCATCGCACGAGAAACGGACAAGAGGTCTAATATTGCCAATTGGTTAAGCAATGCAGGGGTTAGCATGAGGAAGTTTGCTGAATATGAATAAGAGCTTAAGAACATCTCCTGAACTTGACAAGTATAAAGGTCACCAAGTGATCACCATCCACAACTATCGCCCAAATGAACGCACATGTACTAATTCAATCCTTAAAATCACCATCCACAACCAACCCTTTGCTGAATGCTCTGCAGAACGGCTTCTAATCCTATGTCCCTGGAAATCTATGCTGCAGAATTTTACCAACAGGGGGGAGAGAGAGAGAGAGAGGGAGGGAGGGAGAGTGAAAACCAGTCTTGAGGAAGACGATCCGGGACGTCGATCATCCACTCGGGGAGCATCAGCTGCCTCGCGAACCACTTGCGAGCCTCCGCGCCTCGGAGCTTCGACGCCTGACGGACGTCGAATTCCTTCGACGGCGACCTCGATTCCCCTTCTTCTTCTTCTTCTTCGACATGGTGGTACTCCGACTCGGATGCGAGCTCGAGCTCGGGCACGGGCACGGGTTCGGGTTCGGGTCTGGGGGCTTCGAGGGAGAGCACGGTGGAGGCTAAGCAGCGAGCGCGGTGCTGGGCGTCGAGGCGGTTCTGGGCTTGACGGAGGAGGGAGAGTTCCCGCCGCCTCTGCTGATCGGAGATCGTCGGCCGCTTGAACGGACGGCGGTGATCGGGCGGTGCCATTCGCTTAACCTGCGCGCCTGCGAGGAGATTGTGGATTTGAAAATCCTCAGGCGTTGTCCGCAGTAGAGGGAGGCTCGGAGTGAGATCGGTGGAACCTTGAACCAGCCGGGCAAGGGGTCGGTTCTCAATTTATGAAAGTGGCTTATTCTCTTTATGGAAAATGATACGAGTAGATTATGAACTTTTATATTTGTTCAATATGATCATTAAATTTTTAATTTATTTAATATGATTCTCAGACTTTTGATGTATATTTAATTTAATAATTAAACTATATGAAAATGTTTAAAATACTCTTTCCATTAATTCAATATTTAGGATTACATCAAATATTTTTATATAGTTCATGAACTATAGTGAACATGTACTTAAAGTCCATAGATCATATTAAATAAATTAAAAATTCATGGATCATATTTCACATTGAGTTAACATTCAGGGACCACTTGTGTTATTATCTTTTCTCTTTAAGTGGGACTTTGCCAATATTAAAAAAAATTACTATTTAGGGATTACTTCAAAATAAAAAAAAATTAAAACTATTGGCCGATCTATCGATCCAATTCCTTATGTGAAATTGAAAATTGGACCAATTATTCTCGGTTCCAGTTCTTGAAACCAAGTATCGAACTAGTCTCCTTGAGCACCATCGAGAGCATATTGGTTTGGTTTCGTTCTCGTTCTCGAATTAAACTCGAAATTGTTTTACATCCTTAGTAGACACTCTTAACATTCAATTTAGATGAATTGATTAAAAAAGAACTTAATTTCTCATAAGGGAAAAAAAGATAAATGATTCGGAAAATTGAGTTTTCTATATGAATCGACTTAGATCGAGGGAGATACGTTTTATGAAGTTAAATTTCAACTCGAAAATAGAGTTCAGGGTAGATTTTTTTCTGTGGTTTTATGGGGGTGTTTGGTTGAACTTTGGGAAGGGGCTTTGGGCCTCGAAAGCCCCTTCCCAAAATGCTAGTATGTTTGTTTTAGCATTTGGCCTAGCATTTGGCCAAATGCTAGCATTCCAAATGCTGAAAGCCCAAGGCTGGTCTAGACCAGCCTTGGGCTTTCAGCATTTTGCGAATGCTACTGTTCATGTTTTTTTTTTTTTTTTTAGGGTTTGAAGCTTCTTCTTCGGGCAGGCGACGGCGGCCGGCGAGGGAGAAGGGCCGGCGAGCCAGATCCGCCCCCGCCGGCGGTCGCCCGAGGCCAGGCGACCCTCGGCGGGGGTCGCACGGCCGCCTGGGGTGGCCTGAGGCCGTCTGGGTCGCGCGACCCAGGCGGCGACACGACCTCAGGCGACCGCCGCCTGGGGTCGCGCGACCTCAGGCGGCCGTCGCCTGGGTCGCGCGACCTCAGGCGGCCGTCGCCTGGGTCGCGCGACCCCAGGCGGCCGTCGCCTGAGGTCGCGCGACCCAGGCGGCCGTCGCCTGGGGTCGCGCCGCCTGAGGTCGCGCGACCCCAGGCGGCCGTCGCCTGAGGTCGCGCGACCCAGGCGACGGCCGCCTGAGGTCGCGAGACCCAGGTGACGGCCGCCTGGGGTCGCGCGACCCCAGGCGGCCGTCGCCTGAGGTCGCGCGACCCCAGGCGGCCGTCGCCTAGGTCGCGCGACCCCCGCCGAGGGTCGCCTGGCCTCCGGCGACCGCCGCCGGCGGCGGATCTGGCTCGCCGGGGGTCGCCTGACCTCGGGCGACGGCTGCCGGTGGCCGGCTCCGGCGGCCGGCTCCGGCGGCCGGTGGCCGGCTCCGGCGATGGGTGAGTTTCATTTTTTTTTGTTAATAAATAAAATAAATCTCAAAGTCCATTTGCAAAAAAAATTCACCAAACACTATATTTTGGCCAAAGTAACTTTACAAAATATTTTTACCAAACACCATTACTTTTCCCCAATGGACTTTCATCCAAAGATATTTGCATTTCCCCAAATGCATTCCCCCAAAGCCGAACCAAACAGGCCCTATATCTAGTTTGATCTTAGAAATACTTTTTATTCTAGTTGAAGATAGGTTCATCTTTAGTTTTCCCAGTAAGTCGACTTGATCGAGCAAATACATTTCATGTATTGTAGAGATTTCGACTTGAAGATAGGGTTCGACTTAGATTTCGATCTATGATTCATGTCTACCTTGAGCGTTTTTACTCAAATATAGGTTCATCTTACTTTTCTCAGTAATTCGACTCGACCGAGGAAACATGTACATGTCTACATTAGGTTTCAACTCGAAGATGGGATTTAGCTTAGATTTCAACAGTGGTTTATGTCTAGCTTGATCGTAGAAATACCTTATTACTTTACTCGAAAATAGGTTTTATCTTAATTTTCTTGGTAAATCAACTTGATCGAGGAAATACGATTTATGCCTAGCTTAGAGATCAACTCAAAGATGAGGTTTAACTTAGATTTCGAGTAAGATGCCCACCCATCCATAAAAATAGTTGAGCGGCAATGGACTCAATGATAATCTTTCAACAAATGACTTTCATTAAATTTTCTGTCAATGTATAAGATAGTTTGCATATATGTCGCGCTTTTTCCACTCCCTTTCTGACTAAACACTTCTCAATACAGTGTTACGACAATATTGTTCTTTGTGGATCTCACTTTTTAGCATTCATTTGTCCCTTTTTTTTATTGATTTCCTATTTCTTTTCTTGTGGGTGCCGCATCTACTTTCCTTAATCTTCTTTCTTCTCTTTATTCTCTCTTTCTTTGGTCGAACTCTTTTCTTTCTCAAGAAGCATAGAAAAAGAGAATCGTGAAGATCACGTCCTTGTGCTCGCATATATGAGGCAAGGCCACATCAACCCGCCATCGAGACATCAATGAAGTCCTGCTCCTTGACCACCTTCGTCTCCGCATCTATCGATCTAACTCGCTTAACCTCAATGCAATTCACGCTATTTACAAGAAAATTTAGTAAATTGGTCGGTGGATATTTTCTACAGCTAGATGAGAAGAAGGCGAGAAAGTTGACTGTCAGGCTTTGGGAGGTAATAAAATGCCAAGAGGATTTGTTTATGAGCATATTTGCTTTTGTGAATTTCATTGATTCCTTGTGTAAAGAAAGATTTTTTGATGAAATGTATTAGATTGCGGAGAGTATGCCTTAAGGCCGTTGCCCATAGCCTTCCCATCACCCTTTCTAGCTCCTACTCTCATTGGCGCGAACTACTCCACCTTTGTCGAACTCATCAAATATAGAGTGCACAATCTCCTCATGCTCACCAATATCTGCCACTCTCCACGAACACCATCCCTTTAATGCCGTAAGATATGTGGCGTAGATCCTTCACTCAAGCGGCTCAAGAAGGTGCTATCTTAGGTCACGTAGACAAGTTCAGTTGCCTCCGCCCACACGAATGTCGAAGTTTCCATTTTTCTACCTATCTGCTGCTGTGAGCGGTTACACGAGAGAGAATATAGGGAAGGAAGAAGACAATGAAAGTGAATGTAGGACCTGCAAGAATAGAAACAAAAAATTAATAAAGAAGAGGGAAAATATTTGACAACAATTTTCTAAAATATTGACAAAAGATGGATGCTAAAAAATTGTACTTACAAAAAACAATATAGTCAGATTATTATGTCGAGGAGTGTCTTAGCTAAAAAAAAAGTGGAAACAGCACGACTCTTTACATATTTATTGTTGGATAATTTTTTTTTGTCAAAAATTGTTGGATGATTGACACTCGCAACATTTTAGATACAAAATCAACTCCTTAGTCCTTACACTCATATCACTTATTTTTCGGATGCATACACATCGCGTGTGCCTGTTTCTTAGTAAAAAATAAAAAGTTTTCACCCTGCTTCATAGTGTTTCAAGTGGGAAACCATTCGTGTCGGTTATCTTTCAATCTTAAAATAGTCCAAGTTCGCCATTGAATTAAATAAGCTAATAGAAACTAAATTGTTTCGGCCGACTATGTAGTAATTTTCTGATATGTTTAGTAACCTTACCTTAAAATGTCACTTGTTACTAACAAACTGAGAATATATCTTACTTCCTTTTATCAATGATATTGATCGTTTTAGGTCCTAAGAAATTCGCAACAATACATGAGGACTTTAACCCGATTCTTTTCTAAATTTATGCGCCCCATTCACTGTTCTTGGGGCCGTTAAATGGTCGGGTGGGGTCAATTAACCCATTTTAACCCATATCCATGCAATTTAAATGTTATGACTCATATTTGACCCAACCCGTACCTCCATCAAACTCGAACCATATTATGGAAACGCATTAATATCTAATCCAATCTAGGAAAATCCATACCCACCATTTAATCCACTTTAAGCTCTTCATGTATATATATTACTTGGATAAAAATTTCACATCAAATTAAACAAAGTAAATTAACAGAATAAAAAAATTAGTAAATTAAGTAAAAAAAAAAGTAAAAAACTTATAGATCGAAATACTTATAAGGAACTCTTAATAATAAAATATTCCGATCAACTAACCATTGAAATGAAAATAGCATTTGCTTATAAGAACTCTTCGAACATGCAACAATGTGTTATCGAAACATTCAGGCTCATTGGAGTCTCTGTATTACATCGAAATAGCATTGGCATCTAAGATACGTGAAATAAAAAACTTTCAAACTTCCGATAAATTTTAAGGCTCATTTTATAGCCAGTGCCTTTTCTTAGAGAACATCAATCCTTGGGGATTTATACTTGCATCTTAAGGTAATAGTCATTCCCAATAACTGTCAATCAACCAGACTTCCTCAAGCAAAGTTACCAGTCCAATGCCATCGTTTGCCTTATTGCTTACTGGTATTTCCTGTGTCTTAGCTCAAGCTTCATGTACGTATTATATATAGCCAAAAGTAACATCTCGGGGCTATCATTGTTTCAACAAATTCTAGTATTATAACTCCTGTAGAGGCAAGCGGCACATTAATTTCAACAAATCATACACGGAATTTAGCTTATTCTCTGAAACTCTCTAACGAGATCCTTGTGGTACCATCGTACTGAAACTCTTTCGCTTGCCCTTATTGTCTAAAACCCGGCTTTTTCCCCATACATTGCCCAACATCTTGAATAGTTTTAGCACAAGTTCTTAGCATCCTTAGCATTGCTTATGAAGGGACTAATCTATGTTAAAGTTCACTCACAGTCAGGGAGATGATGCCGGTGATGAGTGCGGTCTTGATGAAAAGACCCAGATGGCTACCAAGGAAATGCAACATGTTCCAGGAGTAAGGGTTTGAGGCCTTCCTGTAATCTCCCGATCTAAAAACTGGCCAGAGCACTGATGTCAGCTTCAGGGCCAAACAGAGGAACCAAACTCCAATGCGACAACCAGAACATCGTTACCAATACAAGGCAACATTAGCGCAATTCACATGAATCAAGACGGACATAATCAGCTAGAGGCAGAGACTAGAAACTTTTTAAATTTTAATGGTGCTACTGCTATCAACCCATATTAATCCCATTTATCATCCATAATATTGGGTCTATATAAGTTATGAACCTATTTAATACACATGTTAAATTCTATTAGATCTAAACCTATTTATGACTCGTTTACAGAATTTAAGTATATCATATAACAATCCGGCCCATCAAATATGAGTTAAAAAATAGGTTCACGATGAAATTTGACGTGTCTAAATTTGCCGGCCCTAACTGTTCTGAACATAATTGGCTGGAAAAACCCACCGTTTTGGTGGTCTAAGCGGCTCCCTAGGACTGATCGCTTCGTTCAACTGCCCCCAACTGCTGAGGCGGATTCTCCGATGCGAATTCGTCTGAAGAAATCCAAACGGTACAGCTTCTCCACGATAGTAGTATGAGAACTGAATCCGAAGCTCACGGCTCTCGATCGCCAAGGTGCGGCTTCTCTCGCCCCATCTCAGTACACCATCATTCTCATTGAATTTCGCTGTTTCGAAGACGATGGAAGTCCCCCTTGGGCGGTACCAGAACGTATCGCTCGATCAAATTCAGTGCGCATGTAGCTTCCCCTTCTCGTTCGCAGATCCCAAGGTATCTGGGTATTCTTTCTCGTTCGGTCGGAGAAAGTGGAGGCGCCCGTTTTCTCGGGTCAAGTGCTCTTCGGTAGAGCAGGAGTTGCGTCCCCGCCCGAAGCCGAGGCCATCGAAATTCGACGTCGATTGGCCCGAGCGAACGGTTCTGGAAGAAGAGGCAGGGGCCGGAAAGCGTAGTCCGGGGATTTGTAGTCAGATAGAGAAGCTGGCATTGCACAAGAGATACCGAGAGGCGCTGGAGTTGTTCGAGATTTTGGAGTACGAGGGTCGATTTGAGGTAGGTTGTAGCACGTACGATGCGCTGGTGAGCGCGTGCATCGGGTTGAGATCTGTTAGAGCAGTCAAGAGGGTGTTCAGTTACATGGTCAGTACTGGGTTTGAGCCGGATTCGTACATGAGGAACAGGGTGCTGCTCATGCACGTAAAATGCGGGATGATGATCGATGCGCGTAAGATGTTTGATGAAATGCCTGACAGGAACTTGGTCTCCTGGAACACGATGATTGCGGGACTGGTTGATTCGGGGGACTACGTGGAGGCTTTGCAGCTGTTCTTAGCGATGTGGGAGGAGTTTTCTGAGGGGGAGTCGCGATTGTTTGCTACGATTATTCGTGCATCTGCTGGACTGGGGCTTGTCTCTGTAGGAAGGCAGTTGCATTCCTCTGCTCTGAAGATGGGTCTTGGCGAGGATATTTTTGTTTCTTGCACATTAATCGATATGTACAGTAAATGTGGGAGCATTGAAGATGCTCAATTTGTTTTTGATGAGATGCCGGAGAAGACAACAGTAGGATGGAATTCGATCATTGCAGGTTATGCACTGCATGGTTACAGCGAGGAAGCCTTGTGTATGTACTATGAGATGCGTGATGCTGGTGTCAAAATGGACCATTTTACCTTTTCTATTGTTTTGAGGATCTGTACTAGGTTAGCCTCCGTAGAGCATGCTAAGCAAGCTCATGCGGCCTTAATTCGTCATGGATTCGGGCTGGATATAGTTGCAAGCACGACACTCGTGGACTTCTATAGCAAATGGGGAAGAGTGGAAGATGCTAGGCAGGTCTTTGACAGGATGCCTGAAAAGAATGTGATATCTTGGAATGCTTTGATTGCTGGGTATGGCAATCACGGCCATGGGGAGGACGCCGTCGAGGTGTTTAAGCAGATGGTTCGTGAAGGAATGAAGCCTAATCACGTCACTTTTCTCCTTGTTCTGTCTGCTTGTAGTTACTCGGGACTATCAGATCTAGGTTGGGAGATTTTTGAGTCAATGACAGGGGAATATAAAACAAAACCCCGTCCTATGCACTACGCATGCATGATTGAGTTACTGGGTCGGGAGGGGAGTCTAGACGAAGCCTTTGCATTGATAAGAAGGGCTCCTTTCAAGCCAACGGTGAACATGTGGGCTGCTTTGCTCACAGCTTGCAGAGTTCACCAAAATTTCGAGCTTGGGAGATTTGCCGCCGAAAAGCTCTACGGGATGGAGCCCGAGAAGCTGAGTAATTACATTGTGCTTCTGAATATATACAACAGCTGTGGCAAGATGAAAGAAGCAGCCGAAGTTGTGCATACCTTGAAAAGGAAGGGCTTGAGAATGCTTGTGGCGTGCACTTGGATTGAGATTAATAAGCAGTCGCATGCTTTTCTTTCTGGAGATAAATCCCATACCCAAACTGAGGAGATTTACCAAAAACTCGATAACTTGATGCTCGAGATCTCAAAGTGTGGTTATATACCCGAGGACAAACACATGCTTCCGGATGTCGACGAACAAGAAGCGCAGTTGCCGTTCTATCACAGCGAGAAACTGGCAATCGCATTTGGTCTGATCAATACCCCAGAGTGGATGCCTCTGCAAATGGTCCAGTCTCATCGGACTTGCAACGACTGCCATAATGCGATTAAGCTCATAACCTTGGCCACTCGGCGCGAGATCGTTTTCAGGGATGCCAGTAGATTTCACCATTTTAAAGATGGCAGCTGCTCTTGTGGGGACTACTGGTGACGGTAAATATTTCAAAGCCGCAGTGGATTTTGCCATTTTCGGGATGAAGCAAACATGGTCATCAACTTCTACCTGAATTTTCAAGTGGATGAGACCGGTCAAGAGGAGATTCAAGCTGGCTGATTGTTTTCTGACCTCCCAATTCTTTCCTCCGTGATGATAAATCGCTGTATTTAATTACAGGTTCATCCGCGAATTAATATACATATGCCTTTTCTTTTTCTTTTTTTTGGGTAAAGTACATATGCCTTTTCTTTATTAGCACTTGCTTGATAATTTGTTTTGTAGGCTCCAGCTTAGCTACATAATTAAAATCTTAATTTCACTTGAAACGCAAAGTGCAATGCAACTAAGAATTTGTTGATTTATGTTGTGGCTGGCCAGTGATTGCTAGAGATTTCGACTTCACGCGGGCGAGTTGCAGCCTGCAGTTCTTCTAAAAAATATATCAAATTCTACAGTTCGATTACTTGATTAGATTCCTCCTTACCGGATAGATTTCGATGCTAATCAAATCAAATATCCTTCTTATTTGAGCTCGGCTTAACAGAATGCTCGAGCTGTTAGAGCTCATCTCCAAATCATAAAGAATGAAACCCGTGTTTGAGTATATACTGAGGTGTTTATGGGCCGAGCGGACGGCTTAGAATCAATGCTGGAGAATCATAAAGTTATTCAAAAACTAATGGGATAAGTGTACTGAAAATCCTAAAACTTGTAAAGAAAATGTAATTGCGACCTAAAACTTAATTCTAAAAATTGTCTCAACAGTGTAATTGAATCATCAAATTTGTAAAGAAAATGTAATTGCGACCTAAAACTTAATTCTAAAAATTATCTCAACAGTGTAATTGAATCATCAAATTTTCAAAAAGTGCAATCAAATTTTAAAACTTTGCACCTTCGCGAAATCATGTTCCAAAACTTTACACTTTCGTGATAAATTCTATAACTTTCGGTAGAGAAAAGTGTCAAAAAAAGTCATAAACCCTTTGCATTTGTACCAATTTAGTCCTAAACCTTTTGCATTTGTGCCAATTCAATCCTAAACCTTTTGCATTGGTGTCAATTTAGTCCTAAACCTTTTGTATTTGTGCCAATTCAGTCTTAAACCTTTTGCATTGGTGTCAATTTAGTCCTAAACCTTTTTTTGTGCCAATTCAATCCTAAACCTTTTTGCATTGGTGCTAATTCAGTCCTTCTGGCTAATAACTATTCACGTGTCGAAGGACTGAATTGGCATAAATACAAAAGGTTTAAGACTGAATTAGCACCAATGCAAAAAAGTTTAGGATTGAATTGATACAAAAAAAAAAAGATTTAGGACTAAATTGGCACTAATGGAAAAAGTTTACAATTGAATTGGCACCAACGCAAAAGGTTTAGGACTGAATCGACAGCAAAAAAAGGTTTATGACTGAACTTATATCAAAACAAAAGGTTTAAGACTGAATTAGCACCAAAACAAGGTTTATGACTAAATTGGTACAAATGTAAAATGTTTAGAATTTTTTTGACACTTCTCCTGCTTTCAGTACACTCATCTCCCAATCAATTGCTAGTGCAGTTCCAAAATTAAAGCCTTTCTTGTGTTTCCGAGGTGAACCGTTGGCTTGGAACCAAAACCGGCAGTAGAGCTGACCCTGAGCTTTTTTCCTATCAAGAGTTGAACCGGTTCTCCAGAACCCACCCAACGGTTCGAAACTGAACCGGTCACCGGTTCGAAGCCTGTAGCAAGCAATCTTCTTGTTCGTTGAGACTAGGGCACCCAACAGAGAGGCCTTTTCCCATGCCTGAACCTTGAAGTTGGGGCTCCATGGAGAACCATCACGCCTTCTGGGACCACTTGCCATTGCTGGTGAGGGCGAACTCCAAGGATTCGGTCGAGTACATCCTCCAAGCCCTCTGGCGAACTCGCGCCACCGGTCTCGACGCCGCCGACCGCGGCATCATCCGCGACATGCTTCAGCTCCAAAACGACTCCGAACTCGACCCCGTACTGCTCTCTCTCTCTCTCTCTAACCTTCTCTTGTAGACGGTCGACAGAGCATTTTTCATGAATCCAATGTTTCCGGGGATGCAATTCGTGGAATTTGATCGAGACGAGAGTGTTTCTATGTCGTGTTTGGGTGGTTATATCGAGCGTGGTTATGACATTGCCCGTCGCTTGCCATAGGATAGATCGATCGTTCGTGGGAAGCTAGCTACCCGTGTGTCGGGGACTGATGTGTGCCGATTTTCTGGTTGTCAGCTTCTGGTGTGTCTGCGCATGTTGATCCGGAAGTGTGTGTACGAGAATACCGGCAAGGACGATATCCATAAGCTTTTCCCTGGCGAGGTTTTGCCCGAGCTGCAGAGGCTGCTGACGCTTCTGCTGCGGAAGTTTCAAAGGGAGTGGCGGGAAGACGTGCTCAAGGATCAGGTGAGGAATTTGAACTGCAGGAACGCGCTGATCGGAACTGCCGTTCTTTGACCACGCATTGCCCAATTGATTTGTTTATCCAGGCGACGTTGCCTCGGTTGAAAGCGATGACATGGAATATGTCCGCATCCAGTATAGAGACTCCGGAGCCAGTTGCTGTTATTAACTTGCGGGTATTCACGAAATTTCACGATATTTCAGGAAGCATGCTTGTCTTGCCATTGAACTTATGCATCGGACAATATCTGCCTGACTGTCTTTGAAAATATCTGTGCATTGATCGTATCTGCTTCATTGCTTTCATCATCAGCTTCAAAATGACGTAAAGTTTCGCTACGATGATTCAGAAGTGAAGTTCCAGCTGGATAGAGATACTTTAGATAGCATGCTGAGGTCTATGCGATCTATAGCAGAGCAATTGACTGAAATGGTGAGTGGCAAAGTTCTTCGCCACAGCTCTGATTTTTGTTTTGACCAGTGTTTTGTGGTTAATTAACGTCTCTTTATACTTCACCAGGACGATCCATCAAACGGGCAAATACCCCCGGAAAATCCTGCATAGTTCAGCAAATGCCTCCCCGAGGAAGGTACGAGTGTGTTTGTTTGTAGGTTGCTTACCATTTCTGTCTCTTTAGCTGGGACTTTTGATGTAGAATCGTAGGGTTCTGAGGAGCATTTTCTATGGTGGTTAGCTTTTTCAAGAATCGCTATCCCTTCATCCCATTGATGCATTACTTTGCACGAACAGCTTGGATATGACGTCTGCTGTAGAGAAGAACTCCATGTTCGCCTGTAGGCATTCTATAGAAAGGATTTTAGAGACCCCTGAGTGGAGCATCGCTCATCTTTTAGTCATAAAGACTTAGAGAGGCAATCCAATGGTGACATTTATTTTTTGCAAATCTCTACCTACACACCACTCCCCATATACTTTACTTACACGAATTCTATTTTATGTCCGAAGACATTTATGTTGAAGTGCCTTAAGAGCTAGGATGACAACAGTGTCTTAATTCCATCAGAGGGTCCTGTTGCAGAGGTTCTTCTTTTGGCCCTTCATGATTCTGCTTCTTCCCTCTTTTGATGTTTATATATTTGCTATTGTAAAACCAATTTTAATATGCATTTCTGAGTTACCCTGAGGCCTTGACACGCCATTTAACAAACGGAACCTCAGATGAAGCACCTTGTCGTAAGTTACTTTCTGATGATCCGAGAGACATCTCCCGGATGATTATAAGTAAATTATCTTTTCCAGCTCACTCTGGAAGGAATTTAACATGTAAAGAAAAAAGAACTTTGAGGTTAACATTAAACTTCCTTTTCCAGCTCATTCTGGAAGGGATCTTCACATGCAAAGAATAGCAGAACATGATATTTGGCTTGTTCGTTTCGATGTGTCATCAACATCTCTGTCTTTCTTACATTGACGATCTTCGAACTTTCGCAGCTGTTCCAATGGAGAGGGATACAAAAGAATGTAAACAGTTGTTAGGGGAAATTTTTAAAGTTTTAATTGGATCGGTTGTCTGCTGGACCCCACAACAGGAGAATGTGCTGCAATTTTTTTATGGCGATCGTCAGAAATGTCAAAGATCAGGACTGCAGAAGAGAGCGATTGCATCCCACTTCTTTGTGCGATTTTGCCGCTGCTTAGTTCTTGCTGGACCAAACCGCAGGATTTGGTGCTGGATTCTTGGATGATGAGCATTAGAAATGCAAAGAGTGGGAATTAGGATGGTCATTGCGTATTGTGGGCAGCTATGCTGCATCCCTTGTCGATGAAACTAAACTATCATTTCTCCTAGGAGTCAAAATTCTTGATGCAAGTTGGCCTGTGACGGTGCTTTCTTCATGGATCATCCAAGTGGTTTTTGAATAAGCATTTATACTTTGGTGGGTATTGCTTCATCCTCACTCTCTCGTGGTGGGTTCTGATGCTTTCTTGGGTGGTTTAGACAATGAACAACTTTTTTGGGTGGTTTCCTAATCTTAAATCGAAGACAAATCTCTTTTGTCGTCTGGTAATTGTCCGTGAGAAGAGAGAATGCAGTTTCAGTCTGGGAACTATCAGTTACAATCAATGAAATGCTAGCCCTGCGATGGCATCTCTTCAGACACCTGATGCGATATCATCTTTTTGAAATTGCTCTTTTCAGTGTCCCATAACCTGGCAAAGTGTCGTGATGATCGATCAGTATCGTAGGCAGAAGCATGCGCCATTCTTCAAGTTTATCAAATTCGAGTTAAGGAGCTAAATAACTGTGGATCATGGCTATTGGTGATGAGAGAAATACCTTCTCGACAACTTAAAATCTCATGAAGAAAGACTATGCTCGCTCAATCTCGAAAGAGAGCATTTTAGGTTGCTTGATGCTAGATGAAGAGTACATAATATTCTAGACCGACGATTGTCTTGTTGTCTCCTGTTCCTTTGGGTCGGTTAAGCTTGGAAATCTGCAGTGTTATAAACCGCGAAACAGGATAGCGATTTCAGCGGGTTTAAGACCTTTAGATATGCCCCTGTTGCTATTTGTTTATGCAAAGCAGCTTCTGATTCGTACAGAAGAAATTTATACCTTCTTTATGTTCTAAACTTTGAGATAAAAGCCCCTGTTGCTACCAAAGAGTCAAATGTGCGGTGGTTCTGCGTTTTGCCTTTGCTTTGAGAGGACTGAATGTTGTTGGTCAATTCGGCAGTTTTCAGTTTTCTATCGCTTTCTAGGTCACCAAACGACCTCCCGGTCTTCGAATTCTTGCAGCGAATAATCGAGTCCTCAACATTCTCGATCGATTTACCTTCTTTTACGGGAGGAAAAACGGGAACGAGTCAATCGAACGGAACGAAAACGAAGCGTCTCGCATTCCCTCCGTTACATCAACAAACGATGTTCTCTCCCCACCCCGAGAAACTAAACGGAAACATCGAAATCTAGAGTCCACACAAAGTTAGGTGGGATTGATGACCCGAAATTTGATTTCGATTTCTCAACTGACAAAGGACATGGAGACGGAGATTGATAGCGATCGCTCGAGGTGGGTCGGGAATTCTGCCTTTATCGAACCGGACTTTTCTCGTCCGCGACTTACGCTGGACATTCGTAGGGAGACGTCAGTGGAAAGCCTGCACGCGTCCGGACCCCGAACACGGGGTCAACGGATCCGGGCAATTCTTTCGGGCGAGAACGTAGATGGGTCGGGCGGGGGGGAGGAACGGGTCAAGGGTCAGATACGAAATTCGAAGTTGCGTGTGGGTCGACGGGAAATCATGTCGTGAATTGGCACGCTGGTTCGCATTGAGAGACGACACGAAAGGAAGAAGAATGAGAAAAAAAGGAATGAGGAATGAGTCCGCGTCTTTGTTGGGAAATGGGAAAACAACAACAGGTCAAACGTAGGGAGCTATTAGCACTTTGCAATCAATAAGGGGAGGTCCTCCCACGTGCGACCTCCCCCCAACCTACGTGGCACCGATATCGACACCGATACTGGTACTAACACGCAACATGATATGATACGTCATTTTTTAAAAAATAGAGAATTCCAACACGTCGAAACACGTTGTATATTAAATATATATTTTTATACATACATCATGAATTATCATTTTTATGATTATTTCAATCAAATTAATTTGATTCGGATCTACAAATAAATAAATAATAATAAAAAGAGTGTCGGGCGAGTGTCGGTGCTCGACATATCCAACGCGTATCCGACACGACACGGAGGCCCCCGGAGAGTGTCCGTGCTTCCTACAACCCCAAATATCGTTAATTAATTACGTTACTTTCAGGCCGAGTTCACACCTAAACACTCGCGTGATCATGCTGCGTGCGTATATATACATTTGTTAAATGAGAAATACAAAATTCATCCCGCGAAAGTTAGTGGCAATTCATCTTGAATCGAACATGAAATTGAGGTGTTGGAAACGTATGCGGAAAAACGAAAGACAGAACACCAGAAATTTACGTGGTTCGATCACGAAGTGATCTACGTCCACGGGCGAGGCAAGACAAAGTTCCACTATAATCAAAGAGAGTACAAATTTCAAAAGTCGAAACAACGACAAAACCTCACGGCTCACGAAAACTCTCTGAAAGCAAAACTCTCCGTACAACAATGAGAAAACCTAGCCACGGTACAAATAGGGTTCCCGAAAATTTTTCTCGGGGGCGTAGCCCCCGAACCCCCCGCACGGCCCAACCCTTCGCGTCGCGAACTAAATCTCAATTTTCTTTCCACTTTCGGGTCGCACAAAAATATGTCGAATCGGGTCATAAACCGGACCGAGTACGTAAAATTCAAGACATATTTTACATGAGGGATGTATGGAAGAGGAAAGTTGGTAAAACAAATGTAACCGGCTTTCTTTGTTTGGCGAAAAATGAATAATTTTAAGATTTTTTTTTTAAAAGGATTGCTTGTGTAACTTGAAATAATCAGTGGGTGAAAAATATTTTCATTATCGACAACAATTTATGTCTAAACATTCTCATGAACGATCAAAATAATTTCCGTTTGTTCGTTTTTGCAAGCAATGCACTCGATCATTTTTACAAAAATATTTCATAACTCATTCATTTTGGTCTAATGTACAATGTCATTCTTAAACTTTTAGCTCTTTCGATGCGTTCCTCGATATCCTAAGATTCTTCAATGTAGACCCCGAACTTTTCAGGTTGTTCAATCTAGTCCCTCGACTTTCCAACAGAGTCAAAATCAAATCGCTCGAGCCCATCCGCAAGTCTCCTTAATTCCACCATTACACATCGGATTACAATTTAGAGACCATTAGTGTCGATCTTCCTTAAAAATGCCTTAAAGTTTAGAGCCCATCCACAAGTCTCTTCAATTCCACCGTTACGCGTCGGTCGGATTAAAATTTAGAGACCATTACGCATCGGATTTGGAACACTCGAGCGCTCTCACCGCATCCCACAGTGGGAACGAGATGGGAAGGTGGCCCGTAATCATCTCCGCGATTGTCGGTCTTTCTTCCTCTTTCCGTCGGCTCATTTGGTTTTGTTGGGGGTGGTCGCGGCATGTTTTCTGGAAGCTTCCTTTTCTGTTTCGTTGTCGTTCCAAGAAACTTACGGAAAACAAAACATCTCGCGACGAAAACTCCCGACGGTGTCGTGCCTGCCTTTAATGTCGACCCCATTTTCATCTCTAGGCTCTTGGACGACTTTTTGTTTTTCCGCTTTGGTGTTTGTTAAGTACTAGGGTTAATACCACAAAAAATTCCAAACTGATCCATTTTTGATAAATTTATTTCGAATTAATTTTTTAACCATAAAAAACTCCGAATTGATACACTCGTGATAAATTTACCCATCGTGAAATTAGATTAATATCACGAAAAATCATAAATTAATAAACTTATGTTAAAATCCCGAACCGGTACACCCCGTCAATTACCACGTATTATCCGACTCAGCAATTTGACAGTAAAAATACGAGTGTGCCGATTTGGGGTTTTTCGTGATATTAATCCTGAGTTCTTCTCTTATCGTGGGAGATGAAATAGGGGCAATTTGGACATTTCACGGGCCCTTATCCTATGTGGCTTCTCTTAGGGTATGTTTGTTTCATAGAAAATGTAACGTTTTTTAAAAGTGTTTTCCGAAAAATCACTTTCCAGGAAAATAGTTAGTTTTCCTTTATTTGGTGATATGTGATCGAAAATATTTTTTAGTGTTTGGATCTCATTTGGAAAATGTTTGGAAAGTGATTTCAATCTCATGATTTTATCTCAAGCCAAAAAAAAACTTCGAATATTTATATATTTTTATTTTTAAAAATAAAAAAGAAAAAAAGGAAGAAAAGAATAAAATATTAAAAACGTAAAGGGAAGCAATTTCGGAAAGTGTTTTCACCTTCTTAGATTGGGAAATTCACTTTCCTAATTTTATACATGAATATTTTCCCTGATCAGAAAATATTTTTCGATTGACTAATCATTTTCCGTAAAGTCTGGAAAATGGATTATCAAAAAACGCTTTTCCTGAAACAAACGCATCCTTACTTCTGTCTTTTGGGTCACATGCTATGTAAAAATAGCTTAGACAACATGTCAGCGTCGTCTAGCTTTTAGCCATTATCGAAGCCTGCATAGTGGGAAAGGTTAAATTTTGCTAATGTTGGGATCTAATTCGAGCTTGCGATGGTGACGTGCCCTGGCCATTGTATGATCTTATCTCCGTTTCGTGTTCGATTCAAAGACGAACTGTCGCAAACTTTTACAGGGATGAATTTTGTATTTCTCGTTTAACAATATGTATATATAGACACGCATAACATGATCACGCGAGTGCCCTAGGTGTGAACTCGGCATGAAAATAACGTAATTAACAATGTTCCGGGAGGTGGTGGAGGGGGCGCACATGGAGGGCGTCCTCCTTCAATTGCGAAATGCCGATACATCATTCGTTTTTATTAGCGACACGAGCAATCGTTTTGAGGAAAATATTCTTAGGCACCGTCCGTTTCTCGAAAGATGAATAATATAAGAAAACATTTTCTTAAAAAGATAGTTTGTACGCTTTTAAAAACGAATGGACGAAAAATATTTTCAAGAGATACCATCGGTTATATTTTAGGAAAATATTTTCGAATCATTCGCCTTCCGCGAAAACAAACGGAGCCTTAGCGGCTTTTCTATCCACTAATTCCTCTTTGTACGTTATCTTAAGATCATTCCATGAGCAGGGGCGTATGTATTGTTCAGCGCTCGCGGGACGACAAGATTGTCGCGCTCTTTGGAAAGTTAATCAGTGCCGAATATCCTTTTGTGCCATTGGAGGAAAATATAATTAGCTAATTTGGTTACTAGAAATTAAAAAAGGAAAAGATGGGAGTGTTACTAACTTCACGCTTGAAATCATTTCTGACGTGATACGCTTGATTAAAAATACCTATCGGCCTTTTAAATGCGGCACGATTCGAGATAGATCGATATTCACGCTCCCGACGAAAAAATTGTCGGAACTGCCGCGGCGCGAGAAAATCATATCGAGACGAAGAGAGCATAGTCTTATTGAATGTCGAATATAAATTTATCCATTTGGCGAATTTTAATGCATGCTCAATTAATTAATATACTAATTTAAGGGCCCGGAATAATTGTGCAAAGGGCGATAATGACGTAAACGGTCCCTGAATTTTGATCCAATGTGTCAATGTAGTCCGTAAACTTTTAATTTGTTCAATGTACTCCATAAACTTTAGTTTAATGCTCTACGTGGTCCCTGAACTTTTGTTTTGCCCAATGTGATCCCTGGACTTTTGATACATATTCAATGCAGTCTTTCTATTAATTCAAATTTAGAGACGGTATTGAACATATTCATACAGTTCAGGGACTAAATTGAATATATGCCAAAAATTTAGAGATCATATTAAATAAAATAAAAGTTCAGAGATCGTTTTCAGTGTTAAGAGCTAAAATTCAGGGACCAAACTACGTGTCGGATCAAAGTCGAGGGATCGGCTCGTGTCATTTTCCCTTTCGCAGGTCAAATAAATATCCGCGCACGGACATAGGAAAACCAAGACCGCTTGCCCTACCCTACACGTTACTCCTCCGATTCGTGTCTGGGATACTTCCGCTGTCCACGGTTTTCAGGCCGGCCGGCCGACCCAGTTTCGTAATTTCACACGCCCCTCCGCCGCTCGCACGACCCCCCACCCCCCCTCTCTCTCTCTCTACGTTCACTTGAACACTATCACCAACGTCATCGCCATAGAAATTTCAACACCCCCCTCTCTCTCTCTCTCTCTTTCTCTCTCTCTCTCTCTAGCTCTCGCAGAACAGCTTGATAGTCCTCGGAGATCGCCGGAGTTGTGCTGAAACCGAAACCGAAACCATGGCCGCGACCACGACCACGTCCGGTATCGGCGGCGGCGGCGGAGGGGGGGGCGGCGGCGGCGGCGGCGGAGGTGGGGGTGGGGCCGGGGGCGGAGGGGGAGGGGGAGGGGGAGGCGGGGCGGAGGACCGCGTGATGGCGACAGCGCAGCAGATTCTGAAGAGCCTCAACACTCCCAAGGAAGTCCGCGAGGACATGCTCCTCATCTTCTCCAGCTTCGACAATCGCCTCTCCAAGATCACCGACTTGATCCACACCTCGTCGGCCCTGGAGGACCGGTTCGACTCGGCGGAGAAGGTGATCCTCCGCTACGACTCCAATTCCAACTCTCTCGCCTGGGAGGACTCGCCGGAGGAGGCCCGCGAGTACTTGTCCGCGCTCGACGAGATTCTGCAGCTGTGCGAGAACTTGACCGTCGAAGACGATAAGGACTTTGTTGACCGTGCCGATACCGCGATCCAGATCGCCATGTCGCGATTGGAGGACGAGTTCCGACACATACTGATCCGCAACACGGTGCCTCTGGATGCTGATCGGCTCTACGGATCCATCCGTAGGGTTTCGCTGTCCTTCGTCTCGAACGAAGGTGTGATTGGTGATGAATTCGAGAGTTTCGGTGAGGTCGATAATGACAGCAGCGGTTGTTTTCACGAGCGAGGCGCGAGCATAGGTGATGATTTGTTTGTGGACTTGATTAATCCGGATGCTGTGGTGGAATTGAGGGAGATCGCTGATAGGATGATTAGGTCCGGGTATGAGAAGGAGTGTTGCCAGGCTTATACTAGCGTGAGACGAGAGGCGTTGGATGAGTGTTTGGTGATCTTAGGAGTTGAGAAGTTGAGTATCGAGGACGTGCAGAAGGTTGAGTGGAAGGATTTGGATGAGAAGATGAAGAAGTGGATACAGGCTGTGAAGATTGCGGTAAGAGTCTTGTTAACTGGCGAAAAGAGGCTTTGTGATCAGATTTTTTATGGCTCTGATTCCATTAAGGAGATTTGCTTTAACGAGACTGCAAAGTGGTCTATGATGCAATTGTTGAATTTTGGAGAGGCGGTTTCGATTGGCAACAGGTCATCAGAGAAGCTCTTTAGGATTCTCGATATGTATGATGCTCTTGCAGATGCCTTGCCGAATTTGCAGGCAATGGTTACTGATGAGTTTGTGTGTTCTGAGGCCAAAGGTGTATTATCTGGATTGGGAGAGGCCGCAAGAGCCACTTTTTCGGAGTTTGAGAAAGCAGTGCAAGGTGAAACCTCGAGGAAACCGATGCAAAACGGGGAGATTCACCCCATAACTCGATACGTGATGAATTATCTTAAGTTACTCGTGGTTTACATTGAAACTCTGGATTCTCTTTTGGAGAGCGATGAGGATGAGCTTCATGGTTCAGAAAGAGTTGACGGGGACAAGCTGGAAACTGAGAGGGTGTCTCCGGTTACTCGGCATTTCCAGTCGCTGATTTCCACTCTAGAGTCGAACCTTGAGGAGAAATCAAGACTTTATGAGGATGCTGCCATTCAGTACATATTCTTGATGAATAATATCTGGTACGTAGTGCAGAAAGTGAAGGATTCTGAGCTCGGGAATCTTTTGGGTGACCATTGGGTTCGGAAGCGCCGTGGGCTGACCCGCCAATACGCCACAATTTATCTAAGGGCCTCTTGGAGCAAGTCGCTATCTTTCTTGAAGGATGAGGGCATTGGCGGCAGCTCAAATAATGCTTCTAAGGTGGCATTGAAGGATAGGTTTAAGAACTTCAATGCATGCTTCGAGGAAATTTACAGGATTCAGACGGCTTGGAAGGTCCCAGATCCTCAGCTCCGAGAAGAGCTCCGCATATCTATATCTGAGAAGGTGATCCCAGCCTATCGTTCCTTTGTGGGACGGTTTGGGAGTCAGCTCGAGAGCGGGAGGAATGCTGGGAAGTATATCAAGTATACCCCAGAAGATTTGGAGAATTACTTGCTGGACTTGTTTGAAGGATCGCCAGGAGTGCTGCATCATTTGAGAAGAAAAAGTTCGTCGTAGGAGTATACAATACTTGTGTAACAGGTGAGGATGCTGCTCTTATAAAGAAGATTAAAGCGGAAATGTACCCGTCTGTGGTAGCATGATGCATTGGATGTTTAATTTTGGTTTTTAACATTATAAACAACAGCATTTGGTTGAGATGTTTCCCTTTTACTTGATGTACATGTATAATGGAACATAGCTCGACACCTTTTGTGTACATTATTATATGAATTCGTACTTAGCATTCAACTAGTCAAGATATCATGGACGGACTTCTTGCTAGATGACAGTTTAGCCCCTTTGCTTTTTCTGATGCTGCAGTTCTTCTGGCTCCTCCTTCCCTGTTTCTCATCATTTTAAGTTTGCAAGAGTTAAGGTCTTGATGATTTCATGCTATATCTTGTTTATGGTATATTCAATTGAAAGTTAAGTTCATTTTGTGCGAGATGGTTTACTAAGTACCTCTATGTGGAAGCTCCTTTTCCCTTGGCTGGCTTTGCCAAAGAATCCTGTGTCATGTACTATGATCAATTCTCATCATCTTTATGATCTCTGCTAGTAAACGGGATTTTCTCTCCTCCTCATCTTTCATCTGCATTTGTGACCCCATATTATAGTTAAGAGCCAAAATGTGTCGTTGGAGTACTCTAGGAGTCAATCTTGCATTTCTGCTTGAGGGGCGGGGGAGGTGTTGCTGAAACTATAACTTTATTGGAATAAAGTTTTGTGCGAAGGTGTTAAAAGTGGACCCTACTCGGGGGCTGAAGGGTGATCAAGGATATTTTGATCTTAGAATTTAATGGACAATGTTAATAACGAAGATCATTCGGCTGCGTGCTTATTCTGATAGGAGCATTTACATCTGAAGAACCTGCAATCCTTATGACAAACTCATCGAGTTCACTCGAGATTCTATTACTCTGCATTAGCATGGACATGATGTGTGTTAATTCATCTATAAACGGGATAAAATTTGGTAGTTGGAGCTTTGAAAGTTCCTTTAACTAATAGGAGTAAAAGACTGAGGTTGATTCGGTAAGGAATAGATCGGCTTGGAGCTGAAAGTACTACTGGAGCCATTGGGTATGTCAAGGCCATCATGTTCAGATTTTGAGATGATGAATGATAATAAAAGCATGACACTGCTAGCTAAAGTCAGACTTTCTCAAATAGGTTATGGAGTTGCTTTTGCCCTGTGAGTGATATCATATTGTTGTCATGGTCCTTAGTAATGGTGCATGATGATTATATATGCTTTTCCATCCTTGTTGAAATAGAGGAGGGCACTTATATCTTGTTTGATCATTAATTTTTCTCTTTATATGTCTTATACCGACTGACCTTTGGTCTGTTTGGAGATCAATCTTTGTCTTTGTAAATTGAACTAATCATTTGGTTTTCATATCATAATAACTAATTGCAAAGAGGAAGCATAGAGCTTGCTGACTTGTTTCAGTGGTCAGTGCTCATGCATCTACTCCTGAAGACCACTAATTTTGGAAAGGAGGATGCATGTCCTTTTTCTTGTACCTATTTCCTCATCTCAAACCTAGAAAAGAAGTGTTTTTCCATTAGTCTTTGCCAGGTAAAATGATTTTGGATGTATGTAAATACTAAATACTAAACGCCTTAGTAATATTCAAATTTTTTTTTCAATTTCCAAATTGAGGATCTGATTTACATTAAGTGGAAATTCTGTTATGACGTATGATTTGTATGATGTTGTCAGAATTATGTAGTGTTCATAGTATATTCAATAAATTCTAGATTGAATTTTTACCATATTTCACATGCCTTGTCAGCCTTCATGCTCTGTTAGATGCAAAGGACAATAAAGCAAGGCTGATAATTGAACAGGTTTCTTTCGGTGTCTGTTTGGTGTCTTGATGAATATGAAATCGGCAGTACCATATTGTCTAATGCTGCCGGGGTACTTGGAATGTCATATTTAAGAGGAGTCCTTGCACATTTTTCCATGCAAGTATTATGTATCTTTACTTGAGGCAATGTCACTGATAACACTGCCGTTAATGGTTTAGGATATGTTGTAATGTCGAAACTCTCTGATTGTGCGTGTTGCTAGTTTTACTCAACCTTTGGAGATCTATGGAGTCTTAAACGGGAAGGAATTTATCAACCTTACGAAATGTACTTTTTGTTTGTTTGAGAATTATCAGAATTGAACTGATTAAGCAATAGTGGGGAGTTTCTTTAGCTTAAACTCCTGCTGATTGCGATGGCGGTGGCATTACCTCAAGAGTCCCAGACTCCCAGACAACCGATACTGTTTGGTTTTCCTTGTATGAGAACATTCATCCTAGCTAAAGATCTTTTCTATTTTTGGTAACATAAACATCATATTCCGTCCCTTGAGGATCGTTTTTCTTCTCTTCATTACTGGTTGGTGAAGAAATTCTGTAAAATTCAACCTCTTGTTGTGCTGACCATTTATTTAAAAAGAAAATCCATTGATGTTCCATTAAAGTTGCCTTCTGTTTATGTTTTGGCTGTTCCTTACTGGACATGATGATTGTCCATTAAAGATATAACTCTTCCGCAATTTCCTGCCTCTCGATTATCGTCGCAGGCGCCTGAATTGTTGCTTTTTGTTGGGGAAGGTAAACAATATGCTTGGTTGAAATCTCTCAGTGGTATCTTGTTCTCAGTTAAAATGAAGGGAAAGCAAGTGAATTTGGTCATTTGGCTTCGATATTTGGTGAATTTCTATTTGTGTCAGGTTTTAATTTGCTTATTAGTATCTGTTGGATTTACTTGATGTGTTTTGGATGTTAGTAAAAGGTTCATGTCGCGTCGTGCAGGTAGTTTTTTAATTTTTTTATTCTAGGCAATGGAAATCCAATAAATGTAGATTATCCTTGGTCTTATTAGCCTGTCAGCGAATTGACCTCCCTCTCCCTGTCCCTCTCCACGCGCTAGCAGCCACCGGCCAGCACAGGTCTAAAGTACCGTGGACGTTTTGGAACGGATTCTCCATAGATTGATATCTTTCTTGTTGCAGTCAAATTACAAAGATCTAAGCAATCAGAGCACAGGATCCGCTTGACCACCGATCTGAATCTCGCGGTAGTAGATTAGTTAGTTTTAACTTGTGCTCGGCATGCGTACTCTAGGCGAGGTCCCCACCCCTAGGCGATTCCCTGCATATGTTACAGTGATGGCGCGGATTACTTGGTTGATCACATCCAAAGAGAATCCCCAGCTTGATCGAACAGATATTGGCCTCGAGGATCAATGAATAAATGAGATACATAACGGATTGGAGGAATAACGCTAGACCAATCGATGTGCTATATAACGCTGCAGAAGCTGGTGCTTTAGTCCTTGGCCATAAACTCGAGCAACCCGACATACTTTCACGGTCAAGTTTGGTGGAAAGGATCCAAGAGATACGTCCCTTTAACTGATACGACCAGGAGATAGTCTGCAAGGCGTGCCATTAAGGGCAATGAGACATGTACATATCCGCTGGCTCGCGCAATCTAAAACACTATATCTACTTCATTCACTAAAGCCGATCGGTAAGGGAAATGAACCAGTATGTCCTAGGAAGAGATGGAAAAGCTATTTATTTGACAATATAAGCAAGTTTGCCGACAGTTCTCACGCCCGGCAAACTACGAACAGAGTCACATTTTCTTGAGGAGGAAAACCGATAATGCCTGCCTATTTACAAACACAATTATTCATTAGCCAAAAAACCACCGCATGCGACATAGCGAAGTGGCATCCAACAGAAACGGAAAAGATGTTAGTCGACCAGGAGACGGTCACTAAGGTTGATGAGAAAGCCTTATCAGACCCTGCTGTTCTGAGGAAGAGGTAGAACTCCATCGAAGAAGTCACCAAAATAGCCACGCGGCTCGTGGACTAGTTTCGAAATGATATCTCTCAGAGTGATAACACCTTGTAGGTTCTCGCCATCGTCTACAACGTATATCCTCTGAATTTTGTGGGAGTCGAGCATCAAAATTAGCTCCTTGATAGTCTGATTGCTTTTGCATGTTATCATGCTGCCCAACATTGGGGAGGCCTCTTGATGCTTCTCCAAATAGTTTCTAGCAGCGGTCAGGAAGTCTTTTGCTGTAACTGATCTGAATAAATTGTAAGAAACAAAAGATAAGCCAATGCAGTGTAATAAACGAGGCAGACTTAACGGATAAACAAAAGGGTTTGTATATAAAACGAGAAGGCTATGCCATTAGGAAGCTGGAAGCATGTAAAGATGAATGAAAATGTTACCAACCTGTAGTCATGGTAGATCTTTGGTGAAGTCAGAAGGAATTGGATATCTCGTATGCTTATGTTGCCCACTGCCCTTTTACCACTGTTGTCAACAACAGGAATCCCTCCAACTCTTCTTTTCCTCATTAGCTTAAATGCCTGCATCACTGGTTCATGCTCATACACCTGGAGCAGTGAGAGAGGATTCGGTACATATCAGATGAAAGACTGTTTAGCTATTGCCATTTTACTTTGAAACCTTGGACTAGAAACTGATGGAAAAAGCCATATTACTGGGCCTGGGGTACCGAATCTTCAACAAAATTCCACATTATTCTCTGTCATGTTTGCTTATTCTAGTGTCCAACATGTTCCAAGAAGATATTGATTGTATGCTGGGAAATGCACACAAGATTCATATACCCAGAGATCACCTAGACAGACATAATGATCACAAACAACCCGTGACGAAGTGCTCTTCTGCAAAGCTTAAAAGGATGGAATGTGCATGAAAAGACCCCGTAGTAACATGATCTAGTATCATTTCACCATTGAGGACGCTTTCTCTCACAAAAAAGTGTATTCAAACATTTAAAAAGTTCTCCAATTTTGAAAAGAGCACTTTGTCCATCAGATCCTTCTTATGGTCACTTTCATCTTTCTGGAATGACTAAGACATTCAATGGGAATGAGATGTGAGGATAATATTTAAGGGGAGAAAGCTTCTATAATTGGCCGCACCTTTACTAATTGATCAGGAGTCACGAGGGGGAGCCCAAGTTCAGATAGCCTTTTAGTTCCCCAGCTTTCGAACCAATGAAGGCCAGTGCATTCAGCTAACATGTGAATGACTGCAGACTGAGTAATGACATTATCAATCTTTCCCTCACCCAAGTCAACCACAGGAATACCCTTCATTTTGTACTTTGATAGCAACAAGAGCATAGTCAAAAAGGAATCCGACTTCTGCAGAGCAAGAAAAGGGGCCCAGCGAAATGACCCAGAGATATCGTGCACCTGTATAGACAGAATTTACTGGAATGAGAACTTTTTCAGGTATACAACATTACAAAGAAGAAGGAAAAAAAAAAAGAAACTACACATCAAACAGAAGATTTAGCCATTGATGTTGGACATACAACCTTAGTATTGTTATAGATTTCAGAGGTTGTGAGGTCCTCAAAAAAGCTTCCAGAAGTTTCAGCAGCAGGTTCAGGACCTAAGTTTCCAAGCCCTGAAGCAGAAGTTACTCCATTAGCTGCTAAAGCAAAAGCAGTTCCCGATCTGGGACTCCTGGGAGATGGAGGTTCTGACTGCAATATGAAGAATTAGATAACTCAATTAGAGGCCCCTTCGGTCAACAAGCAGAATGCACTTAATTAGGTCGGTTACATCTACATCTGCAATTGCAGAGCAACGTAAAATGAGAGTACTCTTGTCATTTTCCCAACTTACACTGATAGGTGTCTCCTAATATCAGCCATTCCTAGTTCAGCTATTTAATTTCGTAAGAGGAGTTAATACGTGGCCCAAAACCACTAAGAAAGCACATCAAACTTATTATCTCCTCATTTTCTTAAAAATTTTAAAACTTTCTATTATTCTCTCCTCGCTTTCTCAAATCTAGATAATTTGCAACTATTAGCATATATCCGCTGCGAGATTAAAACATCAGCTAAATTCTGTTTTGTTAAAAGACAGCAATTCCAATAGTTTGAAGTGGTGAAGCGAGCACAAGTTTGAAAGTTTTTATTAGGCAACTCTTAGCTAATAGACATAGGTAAGAAATTCTGCTTATATCCTATTTGAGCGGTTAATCGTTTCAGGCTGGCTCACCTGATGTAGAATCCAAACAACGATTCCTGCGAACTCAACAATGCCAAGGTATCTATCCATCCAGCTGGCATCCTCAGGCGCATCAACACTCACCACAGGAGCGCTAAGGATTTTGTGCTGGGACAATATTTGAACTGCTTCAGCAAGGCTGGCATCCGATCGTATCTCAATTACTGCACACAAGAGCACATACATCCTTTAGAGTTCACAGCTTCAGCCAATGAACCAGCATAGAAAGACATCTTGCTCTCAATATGCCATATATGAAAGAAACGAAAAACATGAGTACACACTCGGCAGATCACTGTTGAACCGTCGAATTACTTTATTTGAAAACTGTACGTAATTATCGATAGGGACCGCTTTCTCGCCAACAGTGAACAACAGCATCTTCGAATTACACTCCGATTGAGATACGACGCTCAAAGTTGCTCTCTGTTCCCCCTTTGATTCTTTCTTTAGGAAATTAGTTACACAGAAGATACATGCTAATGACACGATAAAACCTGAGCAGTAACGGCATCATCCTAATCTCTTGAGCAACTGTCCACTTAGATTAGGCTACTAACGATCCTCAATCCCTCGTCTACGGCATCATCAAATAAGACCGCCGGCATAACCAAAATCCAGGAACCATCCGGAAGCCGCCGCGGGCGAGCAAAATCAGAGCTAACGCGCGTTCGAAACAAACCCGCCCGCCGGCAGCTCCTCGGGCGGCGGAACCGCAGCCCCCCCCCGATCACCGCGCGCGATCGGTACAAGACCGTAGAGGAAAGACGACGCCGACCGGTACCTTGAGAGGAAGGAGCGGGAGGAAAAGCGGAGACGGGGACGCTCTCGAAGCAGGCGTTGAGCTTCTCCGTCGGGGTGAGCTGCGCCTCCTGGACGTCCCACAGGTCCTCCACCTTCATCCCCAGCCGAGCCTCCGGGCTCCTCGGGCTCTCCTGCACCGTCCGTACCTCCTGCACCGTCGCCATCGTCGAACAAAACCTCGAGCTCTCTCTCTCTCTCTCTCTCTCTCTCTCTCTCTCTCTAACTGGAACTGCAATCCTAGTCAAGTTTGATGCGAAGTTTCGAACGAATGCAATCATTATTGGCGAGACACATATAATAGTGGCCCTCGAAGAGGAGAAGATAACGACGGAAATGGGAGCAGGCCACCGTGCGTCCCCGTGCCACGAGGAGCGCCGGGGGGGCCGCTTGGCCGTCGATGCCGCGCCCCGGGACACGTGGGAGGATCCTGACGGAGGTCGGGGCTGGTCAAGGGCGGGGGCAAAAGCGGGAAAGAGGGTTTGGGGGCGGGTTGTTCGGGGTGCGCTTATCCGGTTTTAACTGCGGGCCACGGAGGGCGGGGCGGCTGCTGACTCTGCGTGCGGGGGGCGGAGAGTGATCTTCGCGCTTCGTCCTGGACCGGACGATGGCGACGGGGGTGGACGCTGACTAGGTTCGGGTGGCGACGTGACGCGACGCGACGTGGTTCGGAGCGGCACTTTGTGCGCCAATCATCGGTCGGGTTGCACTTTAATACAAAATGCCATGACCCTGTTGACTCTCTCTTGGGTCTTGAGATTGGATAAGATATCCATCAGATGCTTTGCGATGGTGCCCCGTTTAATCGAGATACAGGACAAAATCTTGTAAGGCGGACTTTATTTTGAATAAAAATCTGAATAGGAGCGGGCGATTTTGGCTTCCGCACAAATTCAGTGGATCAGGTCGAATTTTCATGCTACCCAGTTTGACCCAAATCAAAAGAGATGGACACAGGACAAAATCTTATAAGGCGGACTTTTATTTTGAATAAAAATTTGAATAGGAGCAGGCGATTTCGGCTTCCGCACAAATTCAATGGATCAGGTCGAATTTCCATGCTACCCAACTTGACCCGAATCAAAAGAGATGGATGCTCTCTTTTTGATCCAAAACGAAAATCCGGATCGGGTTTGGTTTTTTGAAGGAAAAAAAAAATTTGGGTGGAGCTTGTCTGCAAGGTGACATCCAGCTATGCTGTGTTTTTTCAGCAACTTTGCATCCGTCAATAATTTGTTCCTATGGAGGCAATCTTCGTCCATTGTTGCGTTCCCTTTTTTGGGGGCTAGCGTTTTTCTTCGTAATTTCCTCTCATGTGTTGCTGTTGTGTTAATTGTTCCTGGTCACTCTCTGTCCCTCACCACTCCACAAGCCCACAAAAGAAATTCCATCTTTTCTTGCAACCCCCTCAAATTTCTACATGAGTGCTTTTACTTTTTTACTTGATACTTTCAAGGTTTTTTTTTCTTCCATCGCCAATAACATCTCTCTTCTTCACACACACACACACACACACTCTCTCTCTCTCTCTCTCTCTCGATATGTGACAGCCTTAGCCGTTTTGATCTGAATCCAAGGCTCGGTCGAGCTCCGCCAGAGGCAAGGGCTGGGTCGAGCTCCACCAGAGTCAAGTCTTAGATCTCCGCATGTTGTCATCGCTGGAAAAAGGGAGAGAGATTACCGTAGCTAAGGCTTGGTTAGAGAGACAAAATGGAAAGAGAGATAGAGTGGAGTTTCGTGATTAGAGAGAGAAAATGGCAAGTGATGAACTCTGGAAAAGGAAAGCTTTTTGGGTACGGGAAGCAAATGAATCAAAATGTGTTTTGGTTCGATTTGGGTACCCGATCCGATCCGATCCGATCCGAACCGAAATACTAAGATACTTGGTTTTTTTTTATATACTATTGGACCCAAATAAAAAAGACTTGAAATTTTCGGGTCAGGTTAAGCTAGGCCAAGTAATTTTGACACCCCTACCATCTAGAACTTGGAACTTACCCATTGGAACAAGTTATTGATTTTTTGAAATCTAGAACTTACCTTACATACCTTAGAACCTATAACCTACCCTGTCATAAGTTCCGGGGTCGGTTTCAAGGTCTACCAAAGTTCCACCTATATTATTAATTGAAAGTTTGCAGTTAAACATCACATTTTATAACCATCATTTACTGTTATAATTCACCTACCACAATTTATATTTAGACAAATAAAAAATATGAAACATTAACAAAGTAAAAATCTCGATTATAAAATAAAAGCTCGGATTAGTGGTCTATATTGTACACTCATCATCAGACGTCATGGAATACTGCAGGATTACAAGAAGACACATAAAAAAAACACAAAAACTTATTCCAGGTCCTACCTACTTAGAACATGAAACTTACCTACCCATTGAAATAGGTTCTCCAATTTTTTGAACCTGAAACCAAACAGGTTCCCACCGATCCGGTTCTCAAATTTCAGGTTCTACCCTAGAAATTTACTCATCCCTAAGTCTAAAGTGACCATGATGGTTTCAAATAAGGGCATAATCTCTCTAACGACTAAATATTCCGATCGATCAAAAACATTTTTTTTTACGATTTTAACATAAATTAGATTAAAACTTAAGAAAGCTAAAATAATTTTGAAAAAGAAAAAAAATTGAAGTGAAGCCTTCTCGCTTGTGGCCTTGACCATCGCCGATGGGGCACCAACGAGGGCTAGCTGGGCCTAGCTAAAACCCTCTCCTAAATCTGGGCGAGGGTCACCAATCCCCACCAGCAATGATGCGGTAGCCACAGGCGTAGAGTGTGACACCCCATAATGTCACGCACGACGTGTCATTTCCAATTATTACTTATAATTATTAAACACGCGGAAGCATATTAAAGCATTCACAACATTCCCATACAAGTTTAATAAAATACATATGCATATTTTAATATACATTATCACCGATTGTACAATACAACATTCAACGCAAAAAAAAAAATACATAATTCCTTGGAAAGGTCGGGGTCACCTAATTACAACATTATATTTCTTTGCCTAAAAGCCTGCCTGTACACTGTCAGACCATCAACTAAGGGTCGATAACTTCACCCGACGATGAGCCATCGTCGCCAAAACCTAGATGACCATCAAAATCTCTAAGCCGTCTAATTAACTCGCCCTCGATATTAACATACCAAGCAACGTAACGATAGAGTATATACTCTTGTAACCTCACGTCGATCCATATAATGGAAGTACACCTAGTACAAACTATTGGTGATCCCGGTACAATAATATCTTCATAACTATAATCAAAGAACATGGGAGCTCCAAAACGCGGCGGCGGTGAGGGATCCATCCTACATATCTAAAAAATAAGGAGTGAGTCGAGATCCAGTAATTGAAATCTCTAAATCTAAGGTAGAAGATTCACTCACTACTCAACTTTGTGTAAAAAATAATTGTGAGTTCAAGGCAGTGACAAATAATGGTACTACCCTTCCAATTATGACACGTTAATGAAACAACAATAATATTGTATAAAATTAATCACTCATGTGTAAGCGGATGGCATATTATATATCATAAATATCACATAACATCTCATCGATTCACGCATATGAATTCATATTCGTCATTGGCAGGATCATCTCGATTTACGAGACATCTCGACTAATGAGGTATCGTCACTGCAAACTCATGGGGAACAAAAACACATATACCCATTTGCCATACCTCTTAGCCTATCAATCAAGGGTGTTCTTTACATTAGCGAGGATAAATACACCATCGTACATCCGCATAATGTTGGCCATTTTTTAGCATCATACCATGGCTACATAAGCCATATCATACCATAACTACACGAGTCATATCATCATAAAATTTCATGTCATCTCAACCTTGCAAAAAATTATCTCATACAGCACATCATCTGGCTAACTCTAAAGTCTAGTATACATACTCATACAAGGGAATTCGCTTAGTGGCGAATAAACTATGGCAAAGGTCTTAATTACTTAACATCAAAGACATGCATAATTAATTACAACGCAAAACATGTCACGTATTTTCATAATTACAACCGTAACAACAACATGTCAATCTATTAACATTTCACATAATGTACAATACAATCAATTAATTATGCACCTTTCAACATAAAACCTTTTTTTTTCTTTTCACCAAGCCAATATTAGAAGAGAACTTTTACAAGCTCTATGACATTAAACACTATTACTCCATAATTTAGTATCTCATCTAATTTTCATTTATTTATTGTAAACCCCCTTGATTAAGCTCACTTTTACCACATATAATAGAGATTATTTCTATAATTCCTAATTCTTAGAATTAGAATATTATCCTAGTAAATTTCTCATTTTATAATTTTACCCCTAATTTTCGATTTTTATTCCGCCAAGCCATAATAATTAAATTAAAAACTAAATGCTATTTAAAACACACACACATTTTATTTATATTATAGACACCACATATTTTACAAAATTTTCAAAACTGCCCACTTTTAATTAATTATTACAAATTGCTCCAATTTGCATTGTTAGACATATGTCCTAATTAAGCAATTATATCTAAAAAATAACTTAACCGCTTATCAAAATGTGGTTCCACATGCTGTGAACAATCCCCAGAACTACAGTTTTTACATATTCGGTCCCCTCAATGTGGTGAAATTACCAATTTGCCCCTAAATCTTACAAACTCAATTTTTTTCAACCGATTTGATTTCCTTTAATTAATATTACTTAATAACCCTCTAATTAACACTAAAAATCATAAATAACACTGTTCACAGCCCCTCTTCAATTCTGTAAATTCGAAATTCTCCCTTACCTTGACAAGAAAATTACCAAAATACCATTTTTATGCCTAGTTTTACCATTTTCACACTTTTCCTACTCAAAATGGAACAAAACCTTTTAGTAATCTCTAAGGACCACATAAACACGTGAAAAGCTTTTTACTTCAAGCTCAACAATCACCATAGCTTAACATACAACTATTGAAACTTGCTCATACATAGAAAAAGATCCAAATTAAATAAATAAACAATCAATCAACCAAGCTCAAGAGTACTAAATAAATCATTCCAACTTAGTCCTTAGAGTTTTCACTTACCCAAAGTGAAATCTTCAACAAAGTAAGCCTCTAACCACCTTGAAATCAAAATAAATACTAAAATAAATTAACAAGCCTTAATCTTTAGAAAACAACAAAGCTTATTTGATAAAGAGAAAGGAAAGGGAAGTTTAACAATATACCTTGTCAAGAAACTAGATTGAAGGTGAGCTTGAACTTTTATTTTATTTTTTATTTTAAAGAGAGTGGAAAAAAAAGGAAGATTTGCAACTTGAAGAAGAAGAAGGGAGTGATGTCCATGCCAAGAAGAAGAAGAGGTTTTTTTTAGCCTCTTGTCTTCCAAAATTTTGCCACAATGAAGAGTATTTTGGGGTCATATTAAATGACTTAGATTAAAAACAATAATAACCAATAACTAGAGTTACAATTAGATAATAACTTACTAGAGTTAGAAATGTAATATGTCATGCATGAGGCAATAAGCCTAGGTTCAATGCATTTCAATTAGGCATGTGGCAAAAAAAATATGGTGAGAATTAAGACATTTGTCCATGATAATATAGTGACAAATGGTACAGTTTAATTGAAAAGAGGAAGATATTAGGTTATTTTGGGTATATACTATACATTACGGTAAATAAACAGAGAAATCGGTATTCGTTTAGAATGCCTGTAAATCATAAAATTATTTTGAAATTGCTAAAATTATTAATAAGAGTATAGAACAAAAGTGACACATTAACTTAATAAAATTTTTAATGTTTGAAAATCATTTGATACGTATTTTAGAGCGTATCGGTCCCCGTTGACAATTACTAAACTAATTGTATTACCTTAACGACTCTCACTACCCAATATCTTAAATATCATAAACTACGAAGAAAATTTCGGATGTCACATAGGGTCTAGGTTTTTTCTTTTTTAAGATTTAGCCTTTTTTTCTTATTTTAATTTGTCTTTTTTTATGGAATTTTTTATAGAATTTTTTAACCTAATTTTATTACGATTTTGTGTAAAAATTAGGATTCGAATCAAAACGATATCATTTTAGTACTTTGTTAACCTTAACGCTACTTATGAGAGATAATTTTAAATTAAAAATAGCGTCAACATTTTTCATCGGCATTCTCCATTAGCGAGAGTCGTGGCCCTCGCATAGGCCTTGTTGCCTCGCTTAGCCCTCTCTAGACATCGCCAATGTCTGGTCTTAGGTGATGGCTGACTGCCTGCGAAAAGGAAAGAAAAAAATTGAAAAATAAAAAAATACAAAAAAATACAAAAAAGGTAAATGAAGAAAATGCCATTGATCAATCGATAAAGTCAAGCCCTTCTTTAATATTGCCACTGTTACTTCATGCCCTTATTGATAAAATGAGGTACTTCAGGTTTTTATTTGAAATTTTTCCTAGAAAAAATGACATAAAGAAATGATCCATGAACTTTGTTTCAATGTATCGTCATCAAGAATTTTTAATTTGTTAAATGTGATTCCCGAACTATTAGTAAATGTTTAATATAGTCTTTCATTTTGTTCAAATGAAAAATGATCCATGAACTTTGATGTGGAATATCAAAGTTTAGGCACCATTCGTGTCATTTTCCCGAGAAAAAACGGCCAACTATAAAATATTGATTCATTTTTATTTTTATTTTTATTCAGGATAGAGAAGTTTCTTCTATTTTTAAAGCCTGGTCCGACCCAGGAACCCACGCAAAAGTCCACAAGCACAGGCCCGAATCGGAGACCCGACCCGTGATGGCCCGAATTTCAATTTTCAGCAGCACCCGGATCGCTTATAATCGCCAAACCCTAGTTCCGACTGTCTCTCAGCAGGCGGAGGAGCGGAGCATCGAGGACAGAGCATCGAACAACAATGGTGAGTACGCGTCGAAATCCGACGAATTCAGCTTCCGACGCTTCCGCACGTGTGATCGGACGAGGTTTCTGTTGATCTTTGTTTCTGTCCGTCTCTCCGGATGCCACGAAATCTCACGGTCGGTGTTGTGACGATTTTCTTTTTCAGGTGAAGTACTCGAGAGAGCCGGGCAATTCAACCAAGTGTAAGTACAAGGCTTCCGTGTTGTGTTTCGTGATTCGCTTGCTGCGTTAGTCGACATCAGGCAAAAAGCCCATCTTTCCTCGTATTGTGGAATGGCCCTGCAAGGGCTGTCTAGTCAATCAAAATCAGTCGGTATCGAATCAGGGTCTGTGCTTCCTCTTCGATTTGTGGGGGCGATGGCTTTAGTGTATGACGGGCTATCGCGGATAATTATGTGGATAGTGACTAGATTCAGGTTGAATTGGTACTTGAGTAGACGTGGTCGCGCAATTCAGGTTAAGGCTATTGTAGAGTCGAACTTTCTCTTGATATTGTATGTGTGGTCATCTGCAGCTTGCAAGGCAAGGGGATCTGATCTCCGGGTTCATTTCAAGGTACGGTTAGGTACTGTGAAATTTCAGCATGTGATGGTTAGGCGACAGTGATGTCTTGCTTCTATCATTGTCTTGATGAATGAGATGCGTGATGTTGATTGCACTGCCGGAGCCCATTGAATCATTGTAGAGGAAAGCTAATTTATCTGCTGTCCGTGTTCATTCTTAGAGAACAATTATCTGAACGCATTGAACATTGGCAGACACTTTCTAAACCATGAAAACACTGCCAGAATTGCAAGATTTCCACGTTGACTTATTAGTTGCCTTTGATAGATTTCTGCATCCCACTCTATCCCATGGTTTTGTTTCACGAAATTCTCAACCACAATGCAAAGAATACCTAATGTCAGTCTACTTGGTTAGAGAAGCTGTCACTTCTTAGTTTTTAGTTTTTTTTTTTTTGGTAAAAGCAAGAAAAGAGGTTATAAAATTTATTGGGTTAGAGATAGACTCCCCTGTTTTGTAGTTTCTAGATACAAAAGCAGTGACTGGACGGCAAGAGAATGCATTTTCCATTTCCATTTTCAATTGAAATGAAATGAAGGCGAAACCTTGTGGAGAGTATCTTGTTTTGGATAATTCTAGGTAACATCAAGTAATAGAAGTACATAGATGTATGACGTGAAAGCTGGAGATAAGAAAGATAAACATTCCAGGGAAGTCGGAAAACTTAAAAACAACTATTGTTTTCAGGAAATCTTCGGTGAAAATAAATAGTGGCAGATTCCTCTTAGATCAAATGGAAATTTTATTTGCTTTTTCGCTTATTTGGAGCAAATGCCCTGTTGTCATTTTTGAGTGCTCAATTGCTCTTCATTGCTGTCTTGTTAATTTCTCTCTATCTCAGTGTTTTTTATTGTATCTTCTATCTGACAGTTGCTTGACTTCTATTGCTTTCTGTTAGAATACTCGGGAGACTGCCCATGCTATTAGGAAATTGCCCTTGACGAAGGCTAAAAGATATTTGGAGGATGTTTTGGCTCACAAGCAAGCCATTCCATTCCGGCGCTTCTGTAGGGGTGTTGGACGGACTGCACAGGCTAAAAACCGTCATTCTAATGGCCAGGGGCGCTGGCCTGTCAAATCTGCAAAGTTCATTTTGGATTTGCTTAAGAACGCTGAGAGTAACGCAGAAGTACGCATTATCTTACTAGGACGCGTAAGAGGTTGAACTTTTGTACTTGTCACTGATGACCGGCTGTTATGTTGTGAGTTTCCAGGTGAAAGGTTTGGATGTGGATACGCTATACGTATCTCACATACAGGTTAATCAAGCTCAAAAGCAAAGGCGTCGGACATACCGAGCTCATGGGAGAATTAATCGTAAGTCATCACCTGGTTGAGTTATGTTTTACCTTCGGTAAAATTTCTCTAGATTCATGGGTATGCTGTTCTTGGCAGCTTATATGTCATCTCCATGCCACATTGAGCTGATTTTGTCTGAAAAGGAAGAACCTGTCATGAAAGAGGTAATTTCCTTCATGTGTTAATGTAAGCTAGAAGTTGAAGATATTTTGATGCCTTTTCATGTCTTCCCTAGTATTATGGAATTATCTTGCTTTTTGGCTGCATTTTCTTCAGATGACAGCCTGTTGAGATTGGTTGAGTTGTTTGTCTCTAAAAGCAATACATCAACTGATCTAATCTTTGTTGATTTTGTAGCCTGAGACCCAGCTTGCTCCTAGGAAATCAAAGAGCGCTCTGCGTAGTGCGGCTTCCTCTTGAAAGTTGGAGTGTCAGGGCGGGTCAGATTTCACTTCAGTGTTCTTTAGCTAAATTCCATCCTCGGGATGAAGGGAACAGTTTTGCTCTCTCTTTGTTAAGTGAGAATGTGCGATTTGGAGTATTGAGATTGATTTCATGGTATTCTTACCGGTATCTTTCAGGGAACTCAGGTCATGATCAACTCAGAAAGTTTTTGGTTTTTATTTTGTCAGTGGAAACTTGATTTTCAGTTGCATTTATATGGGTGCTCTTATGCAAAAGCATTGAAAGTTCATGCGTCAGTTGTTTTTGCAAACTGCTCCTTGTAATTGGGGGTTTTCACTCTTAATCCCCCTTGCTAGCTGCTTTAGAAGAGATGCGTGCTTCTTAGACGCTGCATGCATAAGGATCGGTGCTGGTAGTTCAGCTGTAGATTTGACAAAATTCAGATGGCTGGATGTTATTCTGTGGACGCAAGTGCGAGTCAATCCAAGTGTTTCTGGACAACCAAACCTCTACTTTTTGTTAGTGAGAGCAGTCAGTTCGTCAGAATTTGATCATCTCTCGAAGGTGGTTCGTTTGAAGGATCTCATCGGAATATCTATCCGGTAAAAAAAGTTAAAGAGTCTTGTCAAAATCCCCCATCTCTTCGAGCGAAGCCTTTGCAATCAAATTAATCATCGAAGGTCTGTATTTCATGGCTTACTCATGTGGGTTGTAATGCGATGCGTAAAGGTATTGTACAGACTACTAGAGTTAGAAAACGATACCAGTCTGAATTGTTCCGATTAGGAATCGAGATCTGTAACCAGAGCCGTGATCGTGTCTAATGTCTATCAGTCGATGGTTGGACCCTGAATTCTTTCCAAAGAAGACAAATTTGTAATTGAACCCCGAGTGCTCTTCCTTTTTCTGGCTAAAGGAAGTGGAAACTCTGCCATCATCTCGAGTATCAGGGAAAGTCACCAGAGGCCCCCTTTTACGTCGCCCCACGACAGTCCTTGCATAAATCGAGAAAGGCCAATATGGTTGTTGGCCCAGCATGATTAGTCAAAGACTGGTCGTTTAGCCATCATCAGGCAGGTCACCGGAGACGTGTTATTCAACATTCGTGCATGCTTGACAGTTGACACCTTTGAACCGCGACCGAAAAGCGCTCGTAATGTCGCGCTTCAGGATCACCCCCCTTTTGAGCCATTTTCGTGGCTCACTTATTGACTAAAAAGTCCAAAGTACAAAGCCGGTGAAATCGCCTCTTTTTCCCCCTTTGGAACAAGCACACCGAGATGGCATTCAAATTCGACGTATACTTCCGTAGCAAGTAGTTAGGGAAAAATGTTAAAAAAAAGTCTTAAACCTTTGGTATTTGTGCCAATTTAATCATAAACCTTTTTTTGATATCAATTCAATCCTAAACCTTTTACATTGATGTCAATTTAGTCTTAAATCTTTTTTTTTGTGCCAATTCAGTTTTAAATAGTTTGTTTTGGTGCCAATTCAGTCATTCCAGTCAATTTCCCCCTTCCTCCATCCTCTAGCCAGTTGCTAGACCGGCGATCGGTCAGAGGCCAGACGCCGACGAGGGCGAGCCTTGTCAGCGACGGTGAAGGCAAGCAAGGTTGGACCTTATCAGATCTGGCGAGGTCGTGCCTCGCCTAACCGCCAGGACTAAATTGGCACCAATACAAAAGGTTTATAACTGAATTGACACAAACAAAAGGTTTATGATTGAATTAGCATAAAAAAACGGTTTATGACTAAATTGGCACCAATGCAAAATGTTTAGGATTGAATTGAAATTAAAAAAAGGTTTATGACTAAATTGTCACGAATGCAAAAAATTTGAGACTTTTTTTACACTTTTCCCCGAGTAGTTACTACTTGCGGAGGAAGGAGCTTTTTTGCCTCGACTAGCTTTTGCACGCAAATATTAAAATTGATTACAAAAACACGACAAACCCAGGGTGACCTTATCAATTTGGATTAGACAAATTGAGATTATTGGTCCAACTTACTAGGTTATTTTACCGTACGATCGGAAGCTTTACCAAGTATTTATTGGCAGTGAGTTACTACTTGTGGAGGAAGGAGCAGGTTTGCCTCGCCCGGCATTTGCACGCGAATATTAATGTTGATTACAAAAAAGAAAAAACGACGAGCCCGGGATGATGCCATCAATTTGGGTTGGACAAGTCGAAATCATTGGTCCAACTTGTTAGGTTATGCCACCGGCCAAAGGACGGCTTGAGCAGGAATAGATCTGTGCCCATTTAGTAAGTACTAGTGGTGAAGGATGGCGCGAATGACTACAGGTGTACGTACGCGGGACGCTGATTTATGTGACATTGGCTCGTGAACGGAGATGAGAATTGCTTGCTCTACGGGGCTCACCATTTGGACCTTCGAAAGAGCAACGTTTGAGTTCAAGCCTTTGGATGACAAAAAAGAATAGTCCAAGCCTTTGAGCTCGATTCCTCCATTCTCTTTTAAATCGGGCATCTTCATTTTTCGTTCAATGTCAATGTTGGGGAAAATTTACCCCAATCGGTCCTAACTCTATTATACGGATACTAATTCAGTCTTAAACTTTTCAATTTTATCAATTTAATCTTAAACCTTTGCGCGGAATTCCAATATAATCATTCCGGTTAATTTTCATCGGGAATTGCTGATGTGATAGTCCAGCCATCGTCGATTGTCCTAATGGATCAACCTTTGGGATAAGAAAAAAAAACGGGGATATCTTGGGCTATGTTTGGGGAATAAAATTGACGGGGAAACTGTCCGATCGGTCCCGAACCTATTGTACCGATGCCGATTCAGTCTTGAACTTTTCGAATTTTGCCGATTTAATCGTAAAACTTTACGCCGAATCCCAAGTCAGTCTTTCCGGTCAGTCTTCGCTGGAAATCTCGAACGTGGCGGTCTAGCCATCGCCCGGCCGACTTACACGACACACCGTCACGTCGACTATTTTCGGCGAAAACTGGCCGGAAAGACTGCACCGGAATCCGTTGCAAAGTTTCACGCGGCCAAATCGGCATGATTCGAAGAGTTCAAGACCGAATCGGCATCCGTACAATAGATTCGGGATTTATCCGATCGATTTTCCCCGTCGATATTATCTCCGGACATCGCGCGAGGGATCCCCGTTCTTTGTTTTTTTGCTGGGTCCAATGCAAAAGGTTGGTCCATCCTTCCGAGCCCCCACCCAACTTGCATCCCCTTCTCTTACAATCCCCCACTTCGGGCAAGGAAGGGGAAGGCACGAGAGGAATCGAGTTCCGTTGAATGTTCCACCGCGTCGCACGTTCAAGCCCCACCCTTGAATATTCCAGTTCACGTTCCACTTTGGGAAGGGGAATCGCTTTCGAGCCCTGGGATTTACCGACCGATGCTCAAAGCCTTATTTACTGCATCCGGCGCGCGGTATCTCCTTCGTCCCTTGGTACGTCGTCGATTCAAAGCCACCAAATCGGTTTTCTCGTTTCTCGAATTCCTGTCTCGACGGCTCGTCGTTTTTTGCCACCCACCCCCGTTTCTTGTCGTTCAATCATTTTCCCCGGGAAGCCGTGAATCGATCGACGTCGTTTCTTAGTCGCCCCCGTGTGAACGCGTCGTCGTGCCAGGGACCCAGCACCAAACGCTCGCGCCCCATCCCACGTAGACAAACCACGAAGGCACGGGCGACATGTCAAACAAGCGATAGCTTTTTGTCTTCTTGGTTTTTTTTTTCAAATGCAAAATCCTGCTGCCCGCTGAATTCTTTGTTTAGGTCGATGTGTGCGGGAAACATCTCGCATCCCCTGATATAGCGACCGCATAGCAAAGCCATTTTGTATAGCGATTATGCCGTCCGTATAATTAGTGTCACGCCGTATATTCGTCGCGTAAATGGAGACGTCTCTTATAAATTCTTAAATCTGGCAATTACTTATTGGTCGAGAAATGATCAGGGGCTTTTTCTTGGATACTCGATGTTTAGTTCGGAGTTGACATCACCAGAGGAAAATGAGTTTTCGCTATTGCGAAGGCCTCTGCGGCCCGTCCTTATCTTGTGCCTACATGCCTCGTACCATCAGTTCCGTCTATATCTTTATCTTCTCTAGGAACAGGAAATGCCCTCTGAAAGTTTTACATCTTGATAATCTCAATATCTGGATGAGGATCGAGATGAAGCTTTTTAAGAACATACTTAGATACTAATAAAATTCCAAATAACGGCATGAAATTGACTTTATTCCAAATAAGGTCATCAGTTTCTTAAATAAGGAAGTGGACCTTATTTCAAATAATGGCCTGAATTATCCTATCGCCGGTGGGGCGACGGCCATGGCCAGCGACCTTCGCCAGAATCAAGAGAGGGTCGTGGCCCTCTCTCAATTATAGTGAGGGCTGGCAACCCTTGTCGAAGCACCGGCCATGGTTGCTGCCCCACTAGCGATGGGGCAGCAACCACGGGCGGCCCCGGCCCTACCCTTGTATTTTTTTATTGTTTCATTCTTCTTTCAAAAAAAACTTCTAACTTTCTTAATATTTAATCTAATTTAACTAAAATTTTGGTTAAGATTGCCTTCGGACAAAAATGCCCTTGACCAATAGGAATATTTAGCTAGCCGGCAATGTCGGCCTTGATTGTTTTCTCCGGTATGTCCTATTTTTGACACTCTCTCACTCTCTCTCTCTCTCTCTCGTGATGCTTTCAAATTGTAAACAGCAATGTGCTTTCACTATCAAATTATCGCGGTCACTCACTGCTTCAACATTAATCATCAGCTCGCCATCCTACTTTCCCCCTCAGCCATGTTACCGGAACTCAATGATATGTACGTATCGGCTTCTCGAATGAGCTCCACAACCCAAATACTCCCACCCCCCAAATCTCCTTATCAACAAGATTGCGTGCTTATTGCCATATCAGGCCCTTATTTGAAAGCCCTACCTTTTCAAAACAAGTTCCACCATATTTGGAATTTCCCCCTCTCCGTGCACAGTAATAATTAATTATTAGAGAAAAAGAGAGAAGGGAAATTAGGAAAAGGAGACATATAAAACGCGCAGCAACGGGAAGAGCCGAGAAGAGGCCCGTAAAACGCCCTCTCCCTCGCCCCGCCCCTCCATGCACACAACAATCTCGGCGGCACGTACCCGGGGAAGGGGGTTTGTGCGGAATCGAACAAAAGAGCGCTAACGTGCGCACGCGACCTCGGACCAACCAAGCTAACGAGCCTAACCTGCGCCGGGTCTCGCGGTCTCTATAAAAAATCGATCCTCTCCCCCTCCCCCCCCCGTGTACCAAACCAACCAGACACCATTCTTCGATATTTTTAATCCCCTGTCTTTGCCCTTTTTCACGAGACGAGAATAATACAACCCCTCTCTCTCTCTCTCTCTCTCTCTCTCTCTCTATAACTCCCACACCCCTCGACATTTGCATTACAATTTCATTGCATTTCGCTCAAACCCATCTCTCTCTCTCTCTCTCTCTCTCTCTCTCTCTTTTCTCGCTCTCGCTCTCGCAGTGCACGAGACCGGAAACACCACACTTGCACAGACCAGGAAGGCAGGCAGGCAGGCAGGGGAGAAGAAACCGGAGCAAGGAAGAGGCCGGAAGATATAAAAAGGAAAAGAAAACAACAAGGAAGGAGGAGGAGAGACGGAGAGCCATGGTGTCAACGAGGCGCAGTGGATCTCTCTCGGGCAATAATGGGAAGCGATCTTCTTCCTCGGAAGACAAGTCGCCGTCGCCGAAGCGCCAGAAGGTGACCCGAAAGAAGGAACCGGCCATCGATTGGCGATTTCGTCCCTAATCTCTTCTTCTCGCCGTTTTTTCCTACTTTTGCGTGGATGTTCCTTTCCTTCTCTTTTTTTTCTTCTTCACCAAGATTGCCTTTTTCGCGTCGCGGAGTGTGGGTTTCTTGGTGGGTTTCGAGCCCCCCACCCACCTGATTCGCTTTTCCTCGCCTTGTTTGTGGTTTCAGGAGGACAGCAGCGGTGGGTCGGACAGACCGATGCCGGCGGCGGATAATTCGAAGGAGCTGTGCTCGCCGGCGGCGGCGACTGATCCGGCGGAATGTGCGGATGGGGATGCGGCGGTCGCCGGGGACGATTGCGTCAGCGCCGCCAAGGGAGAGGCGGCGCCGGCCGACGCCGTGGCGGCGCCGATCCCTGAGGGTAAGCCGTTTTGCGTTCTTGATCGGCTCTATGCATCTGATTGGGTCATAAAGCTCGTCCTTTTACGCTTCACGTATGGGGTCTTGTGGGTTTTTACTGGCAGGTACTTCGCCACTTGGGGTGGATAAGCATCGGAGTTCTTTCACTTCTTGGAATTTGTACCAAAAACAGAGTCCGAGCTTTGAGTCTTCTGCGCCGTGGTGTCGCCTTTTGCCCCAATCGGGTCAGGTAATTGGAGCTCGAGATTGAATGCAGTCTTGACTAGTTTGGTTTCTTGTAATTGGGATTTTTATATATTTCTTGTGGCTTAACGTGTGTTTTCATGGACTGCAGAATTCAAAGGTTCCTATTAGCTCCCCTACTTTCACAATTGGTTCTAGCAGGCACTGTAACTTCCCATTGAAGGACCAGACAATAAGTGGTGTTCTTTGCAAGATAAAGCACACTCAGGTATCATTCGCTTGCCGGTCTTGAGTCGTGAGGAACTACAGTTCTCTTTCATGTTTAGGGAAGTGCCAGTTCCTTGAATAGTACAGGAGGGTCTCTCGTTTAAATAGCGGGCCAAATTTCAGTTATTCGCTCTATTGGGTTAACTTAGTTCTATGTGGAGATGAAGCCTGTAAAATGCACATGCAGTATCATTACTCACTATCTGTGGACTTGACCAGCGAGAAGGCGCTGCTGTGGCCATACTAGAGAGCACGGGTAGCAAGGGATTGGTTCAAGTAAATGGAAATGCTGTCAGGAAGAACTCCAGTTGCACGCTTAGCTCAGGGGATGAGATCGTGTTTGGCATGCTGGGGAACCATGCTTATGTATCCTTATCTTTCATTTCATGCTTGTCTAAATCTTTTGGTTCTGGTGTTCTGGTTCCGAAACTCTGTCATCTCCATGGTTACTGCATTATGAGTTCCCAGAAGTTGTGAAGAAGACTCGTGGTCTTTTGAAGGAGAAAGTAAAATATGACTCTGAAGAACGAGAGGAACTCAGCAACTTTGCCAGAAAAAGTATCAATAAATAGCCGAAAGGTGGAAGCAGAAAAAATGAGGAGGAAGGATGGAAATCAAGAGAAGAGGAAGTGTGTATAGAGAGAGAGAGAGAGAGAGAGAGAGAGAGAGAGAGAGAGAGAGAGGTTAAAGAAAAGTAAAAAGTAAAATAGCTGTGAGGTAGGAGAAAGAAATGGAGAGGGAGGGAGAGGTGAGTGCGAACTTGAGGAAAAAAGGAGAGAATGAGGGCAAGATCAGAGTGAAGATGGGTAAATGGAATCTATTGAAGTGTTGTGTTTATCAATGAGGTTGAGGTTATTGCAATCTACTTGAAGTATGAAGTGAATAAAAAGTTCAAGCTTTCAGTAGACATCCAGAATAGTGCCAACGAAGACAAGAGATAATGTAATTAAAGTACACGATCAACACTTTTCATGACACAAGCCTCCTCATTTTGGACACATGGACTTCCCTTTGACTTGATTTCGGACCTAAAATCATCCCTGGCCATTGACTTCGAGGACTTCTAAATTTGGGGAAAAGAACCGTCCTTCGACATTCTCTTGGAGAATTTCTATTGGACATTAAATCATCACCTTATCGTGGAATTGGAGGATTTCTTGGAAAGTAACTTCTGGTGGTATATTGCATGCTGTGTGTTACTGTCCACACTCTTTTTATAATTATTTGTCATGCATTTTTTATGCATGGGATTTCCTTAATCTCTCTCTATCCAGATATTCCAGCTAATGGTTTCTGATCTCACGGTTAAGGGCGCAGAGATGAAAAGCATGGGAAAATTCTTTCAACTTGAGCGGAGATCAGGGGATCCTTCGGCTATGACTGGGGCTAGCATATTGGCATCCATTTCAAACCTGAAGCCAGATTTATCACGATGGAAGACGCCTGGCTCGGCTTCCATTAAAATCTACCAAGGACCTGAAGTCCCTGCTCATTCTGCAATTAATGATGTGATGGACATTGATGATGGCCTGGAAGGCAATTCGGCGCCGGATGTTGCAAGTGAGAAAGCAGCAGAAGATGGAGCAACGGACAAGAGTCTTCCTGTCGACAGCAGCCAGGACGCTGGCATAGAGGCAGGCAATGTAAAAATCTCTGGGTTGAATCATTTGCTTTGGCCTTCCTTGAGGATGTTTGCTCTATCAACTAGTTGTAAACTGAAATTGAGCAAAGTATGTGTTAACAGGTATTGGAAGAATCGAGCGAGAGGACAAGGGATTCACAACCAGCATCGACATCAGGCATGTCTTTACGTTGTGCAGTATTCAAGCAAGAGGTTCATGCAGGAATCCTTGATGGCAGAGAGATAGAAGTTTCATTCGATAACTTTCCATACTACTTAAGGTGGGTTCTTTTACTACTAGTTCTCGATGGTAAGAGACATGAGCATGTCTATGTGATTTTGGGAATGGCAATATCTTTGGAACTTGTCGGCTGTTACTGGATGGAATTGTTGGTTGCAGTGATAATTTTAGGTGATCAACATTAGTCTGCATCCTGAGTTTGAACTTGAATGATTACAAGTTGTTCGTTTGACAATTTCAGTTTTCAATGTATGCCCAAAACAATACTGTGAATGTGTCATTTACGGGTTGAGAGAGAGAGAGAGAGAGAGAGAGAGAGAGAGAGAGAGAGAGAGAGAGAGAGAGAGTACTTTAGTCCGGTCACCTGGGAGAAAATAATTTGACCGTAAAGTGTTTCTTAGTGGGCCCAAAACAATGCTATGAATGTGTCATTTACGGGTTGAGAGAGAGAGAGAGAGAGAGAGAGAGAGAGAGAGCGAGTACTTTAGTCCGGTCACCTGGGAGAAAATAATTTGACCGTAAAGTGTTTCTTAGTGGGCCCAAAACAATGCTATGAATGTGTCATTTACGGGTTGAGAGAGAGAGAGAGAGAGAGAGAGAGAGAGAGAGAGAGAGAGAGAGAGAGAGAGAGAGAGAGAGAGAGAGAGAGAGAGTACTTTAGTCCGGTCACCTGGGAGAAAATAATTTGACCGTAAAGTGTTTCTTAGTGGGAAAAGGCTTAGTTTAAGTGCCGTTGCTCATTTTTTGTAGGTGCAACTCTGATTAAGAGGAGCTTGTGCTTTTGATGCTATTGGCCTATTGATAGTGCTCTTGGGATTATCTTTGCAAACTAATTTGCCTCTTGTTTTTTTATTAATCTTTGCCACTAGACCTGCTTCTTGTTTTAAAGCACAAGGAGGAAGATAATGCCTCCACTTGCGACATGATGTTGTCTGATGGCATCTTATTTTGCTATAAATAGATCTAACAATAGCATCTCATGAATGGTAGAGACCTACTTTGCCCTTGTGGTTGATTTGCATTTGATCTGCTTGCTATGCTGACCTGTCAACATTTAGAGAGTCATGGTCAGTTTGCTTTGTCCTGATATGGTTGATCATGAATTAAAAACTTTGTGGTGCCTTTTTTTGCAGTGAGAACACCAAGAATGTGTTAATTGCTGCTTCATTTATACATTTGAAGCACAGAGAACACGCTAAATATGCCTCGGAACTTCCAACGGTGAACCCAAGGATTTTGCTTTCAGGCCCTGCTGGTGTGTTAGTTTCTTTTCTTCCTCTAGTGTGAACACGAATCTTTTCTTATTTGAGCAATCTTCTCCTTTTGAGCTAATTTGAATTTCTAAATTGTCAATATTTTAATTGTAGGGTCTGAGATTTATCAGGAGATGTTGGCAAAGGCACTTGCAAATCACTTTGGTGCCAAATTGCTGATATTTGACTGCCATTCGTTTTTGGGTGTAAGTGTTTTGCTTGTGCTTTATTTCAATGTTGTAACTCTATCCCCTATTAGTTTTCGTGAATGCTGCCGTCCTCTGTGTACTTGAGAGAGAGAGGGAGGGAGGGAGAGAGATATTATTTAAACAATCTCCAATCTTCGCTACATAGGTTGAGGTCAATTATGTCACTGGATGTTTGACCAAAAAAAAATAAAAATTATGTCACTGGATGATTTTGAATTTGTTGTAGGGTTTATCTTCCAAGGAAGCAGAGCTATTAAAGGAAGGACTTAATGTTGACAAATCCTGCAACTGCCCAAAACAAAGCCCTCTTCCAGCTGACTTGGTCAAGGCGATTACTTTGCCAATTGGTGATGGCAATGCACCTAGCTCTTCAAATGCTCCCTCTCCTTTTGTCCCAGATTCACAGCAGAAGGGCGAGAATGATAATGTAGCTTCATCCTCTGGTGCATCCAAGAGTAATTCGTTTAAATTAGGTATGCTACTTGAATTGATTATCGACAGATATCTTTTGTCATTCATTCTAATTTTCCTTAATATGTAGTTCGTATTAATGCATTTTACTTAACACAATGATTTAAAACATATAGGCGACAGGGTAAGGTTTGTTGGGTCAGCTTCTGGTTCCTTGTACCCATCCTCCTCGCCATCAAGGTACTTCTATTATTGGCTACCCTTGTTTTTGTTTCTTAATTTCATGGAGATACCTTTATCAACATGTTTGTTTTGTCAACTCTCTCTACTGTCTGTTTTTGCCCCCTCTTGGCTAAGGATTATTTAAAAGCCTTTCTAGATTGGAATGTGAAATATGTCAGAAATAGGAAAACTTTGTAGAACTTGTGTCATGTATTGACTTTCATGTTGCTATCTGGAAACACCAATGAGAAGGGCTGCGATGCTAAATCTGAAATGAGAAGCAATAGTCTGGCCGGTAGAGTCCAGAGTGCATCTCTTATTATAGCGAATGAATTGTTTCTTTAGGACAAAGAATTGCTTGCTGTTAGGATAATACCAAAGGGCGGATATTATATAGTGTATTGATGGTCATCCTTGTGTTTTCTATAGAAGTATATTTTTAAGTGGGGAAGTAATGTGATGCTGCTTATCTCTAGCTTGTCAGGTAGTTTAGCGTGGGTGGGTGTGTAGCTTGTTTAGGTTCTCGAAATGTGCAAGGAGATACTGCAGAAGTTGTTACCACTGCTTTATATTGGTTGAGTAACATCTTGCGCTCCTTCCATGTGAATAATGACTTTTTTTTCTTGGTCTGCTTGTTCTGAATAGCTCATTTCTGTTTTTTTATTTTCACAATACCAGCAATATTACTGAAATCTCTGTGCATAAGGTTCAGTTCTTATCAGCATTGACTTTTCTATGTTTCTGATATGCATTTCGTCTTTCTAGTTTTCCTATGGATGTGTGCCATGGATCGTTTATTTGATTATGTTCTTTTGTGTTGTTTTTCTTGTATAACTTTGACAGGGGCCCGGCTTCTGGGAAATGTGGAAAGGTAGTGTTACTTTTCGAGGATAATCCTCTGTCCAAAATTGGTGTGAGATTTGATAAATCTGTCCCTGAAGGAGTTGACCTTGGGAATTCTTGTGAGGAAGGTCATGGGTTCTTCTGTAATGGTATAGTTTCTCTCTTAAGTTTTTCTTCCGCTCAAAATCATCAGGCTATTTTATCTTCTCTAACCCTCTTCCTTTCATTGTTTGTTTGGTCCAGCTGCTGATCTTCGGTTGGAAAACTCCTGTAGTGAAGATTTGGACAAGCTACTAATTGACACATTGTTTGAGGTGGTTTCTCCTTTTCCCATTTTTAAAATTGTTAATAGTTGATAACTAGTATCTCTTTAGTTTTTTATTTGTGTGTTCTTTCTGGTGTCAGGCTGTCTCCAGTGAGAGCAGAAATTCTCCTTTCATTTTGTTTGTGAAAGATGCTGAGAAGTCTATTGCTGGGAACTCAGAAGCATTCCCTACATTTAAAAGCAGAATTGAAAAGCTTCCCAATAATGTTGTTGTCATCGGTTCACATACCCATACTGACAACCGCAAGGAGAAGGTAACTTTTATCTGGTTTTGAGAAATAATTGTTGCTGTTGTTTAAATAGGTGATTCGTCAGTGTCGCTTGTTAAATTTGAGCGTGCTTAGTTGGATCTGATGCTTCCCATGGCTCTATAATAATTGGCTTTGGTTGTCATTTTTGCAATCTCTCTATTTGACAGTTTAGTCATTGGATGAGATATATGTGTAAATTCTTGTTCAAGTTGTAGTCGCGTAGAGGATCAACAGTTTTGTCTCCTCCTCGTTGATTCAATATCTGGAACAGAAGACGATATGGTTTGTTCAGTTTGTTGCGCTTTATTCCCTCAGCCCTTTGCTGGAGGATAATTCCTTTTTTTAAGCTAGCCTGGAATTTGCACAAAAGTATGTACCATCTTCTGGTAGTGTTTGATGTGTTTTCTGGTGGCAGTCACATCCTGGTGGTCTTCTTTTCACAAAGTTTGGGAGCAATCAGACTGCTCTTCTTGATTTGGCTTTTCCGGTAATGATTTTCGTTCTTCACCTTGTTGTACTGTCGTACCTGTTTTAATTCTGTGGGGTTTAGGGCACTTATTCATTGTCTTACCTGGGGATGTTGGCATCTATAGGTTCGCATAATATGCTTGTAGATTGGCTAGACTGTCAATCTGAGCATGGTCTTCCTCAAAATGATGAGCAGTTGCTAAGTTACTTTTTTTGAGCCATAATGTATTCATATGAAGATACACCATTTCAGCTTTAACTTTTGTACTATGTGTATTGGGTCATGACTTGCTGATGTGCTATGATTTCAGCTTTAACTTTCGTACTTATGTGTATTGGGTCATGACTTGCTGATGTGCTATAAGATGTTTATGGAGACGCTTTAACATCCGGGCATTTGATTTTAAATATCATTCGATCCTGTGGCTGAGACAAAGACATAATAATCAAATGTGAAGACAGACAATATGACCATTCTGAATTTTATATGTAAGGTGAAGAGATTAAAACAGACAAGTTGATCAAATATTTTTTAAATATGGATAATAATTATTATGTGGACTTGGTTTTTCTGGTGGCCTGCATCAACTCTTGCTTGACACATTTGGTTAGGGGAGTTGAACTATGTTTTTCCGTGGATGGCAGATGTTTGTACTCCATGTCTGACTTGCATGTTCATTCCACCATACTTGAATTCTGTTCTTCTTTGTATACCATCAGCCTAACATTATTTCATATGACTTGTCGGACAAATGAAGAAGACAAATAAAAGTTGTGGTTATGATGCTGACCTCATTTAATGGTCTCAGGATAGTTTTGGAAGGCTTCATGACAGAGGAAAAGAAGTTCCAAAGGTGACAAAACTTCTTACAAAGCTCTTCCCCAATAAAGTTACAATCCACATGCCACAGGTATGACTTCTCTCTGGTGGAGCTTGGATACTCACGTGCAATTGCTTCAGTTAACATGAGTCTTGGAACTGCACTACTGATTGCAGGATGAAGTGCTTCTTGCATCTTGGAAGCATCAGTTGGATCGAGATTCTGAGACCCTAAAGATCAAAGGGAATTTGAATAATTTGCGAACTGTGAGCAATTTTCACTCCTCTATTTTAAGATCATGGAGCATCTCGTGCCTGGTTTTCTCATAGTTGGTTAATGAAATGAAATTCTAAGAGCGCTCCTTTTCTTTTTAGTGGGCATTTTCTGATAAATTGAAAGTATTTCCAATCACAGCCATGTGTACAACATACATGCCCTGTAACAATTTTTTCCCATAGTACACCAGTTTCCAAGAATGTTGGAGAGGTTAAGCATGAGGGCAATATTTCGATTTGTTGGCATTTTTAAGTTTGGCAGTCTTATGCAGCAGGGGAGACAATGTCATAGTTTCTTATCCTTATGTTCAGGTTCTTGGTCGGTGTGGAATGGAATGCGAAGGACTCGATACGATATGCATCAAGGACCAAACACTTACCACTGAGAGTATGTACATTACCATTGATCCATTTAAGTGAGGTTGCTCACCATGTTTGCTTAACATGGTGTTAAAATTTAATTTTATATTGGCAGGCGCAGAAAAGGTCATTGGATGGGCTCTAAGCCATCATTTAATGCAGAATCCTGAATCTAATGCTGATTCAGGGCTTGTTCTGTCCAGCGAGAGGTAAGGAATTGTTCCTTTCTCTGTCAGGATGCATGTTTTATCGGCTGCAATCTTTGGGTTAAAATTAACAAAACCATTTTGAAATGTTTGGCAGCATCCAGTATGGCATTGGGATCTTGCAGGCTATTCAGAACGAGTCTAAGAGCTTGAAAAAGTCGCTCAAGGTTATCATATTTATTTGGCTACTAAATTTTGTGTAGCAGGAATACCTGTGTTAAGAATCACAGATTGTCTAACTGTGGGTCAGTTTTTTTTCTGTACAGGATGTTGTAACTGAAAACGAATTTGAGAAACGGCTTCTTGCTGATGTTATTCCCCCCAGTGACATAGGAGTCACATTTGATGACATCGGAGCTCTTGAAAATGTCAAAGATACATTGAAGGAGCTAGTCATGCTTCCTCTACAGAGGCCTGAACTTTTCTGCAAAGGGCAATTAACCAAGGTTCTGCTTTCCTCTCTGAGCACTCAATTTGCTCCACTTGACGTTTGGTCGTAATAACGGATTTATTGGTTCTTGCGCATACTTTTTGGAGCTCCGGCATTACTTGTCATTTGTAATTGTGTTCTGTTAATGGCTATGATATGTCCACGTATATTGGCCATAATATATGTACTGACTTTCCTGGTTTAATCTTGTCTTTTTTTAAAGAAATTTATAGGTGTTCTGTTCTGAGGCTACTATACGGTGTGCAGAAACTTTCTGGTTTTCTATTTTCTGAGGCTATAAAGCCAGTACAAATATGTAGAAAAGTTGATCTGCTGGCAAGAAGTTCTTTGATGCAGGATTCATCATGGATAATAGACAGTTGAGGTAGCTAGGCACCTGATAAACAATCAGCTAGCAATGTGACGTTCAGTATGTATTCATGTGGCAACCATCCATCCTGATTGGCTGCCCTGCCTGGCACAGCCACAGGCCGGCAAACCCCTGCCGCAGCTCACCCTGCATTACTTAGGCTTTCTTTGTTTTCTTTTCTTTTAGACTAATTAAGTTATCTCTCATCGTTTGTACTCCTATTATTATTACTAGTTGATCACTCATCTCAAGAATGCCTATCGGCTTAAACTTTTGTTCAATATTAGAAAATTTGGCAACGCAGGTTTTTTGTAGATTTATACTGTTATAACTAAGTTAACCGTATCGAGAGGGATAACCTTAAGCTGAATTTTGAGTTGAGATAATCTTGATCAAGATCTTTCATTGTGTTAGATTTATCTTTTTGCGAATAGCAAAAAGAGGGCAAAATGGTAGAGATGGTACATGGGGTGGAGATGGGACAGGGTGTTGATGGTGATCCTGGCCTCGCTGAACCCCCCAAAGAACTTAGTGTGCTTTAAGTGGCTTTCCTTAGCCAAAAGAAGCTGAGTGTTCTTCAAGAAATGCTGGTGTCATTGTTCCAAAAAGAGCTAATAGAGGTTCATTTCAAGTAGTAGGTACACGGGCACACCTAAGAATGCGGCCATGTGGAAATATGAGAAGACATGAAAAAGAGACCAGTGTGGAAATACAAGTAGACTTGAAACGACACTGGCCATGTGTCAAAAGAATTATCTGAAGTAAAAAAATTCAGACGGTTTAGGCTTCTTGAAAGAACAAAAAGCAGAAATTGGTTTAATGAGCTGCCTGTAAAAGTGGTTCTGGTTTTTCTCTATTTTGTTTTTATAGTAATTGTCTCAAGTTCATGCTTGAAAACCTTTCTGTCTGATTTCATAAGCAGTCTTTTAAGTGCCTCTGTAATACAAGTTATTTGTGCAATGCTTTCATGGTGGAGATTGCTCTTAGTCTCACTGTTACCTTTCTTGTCCAGCCTTGCAAGGGCATTCTTCTGTTTGGTCCCCCTGGAACAGGCAAGACTATGCTTGCAAAGGCTGTGGCTACTGAAGCTGGTGCAAATTTCATCAACATTTCCATGTCAAGTATCACATCCAAGGTCAATTTTGGGGCTGATCTCTTGTGATCATTTGAAATTTGTGGAGATTTAACATTGTACTGCTGTATGCTCCAATTCTTCTTTTCTTTGCAGTGGTTTGGTGAAGGCGAGAAGTATGTGAAAGCTGTTTTCTCACTTGCCAGTAAAATTTCCCCGAGTGTTGTATTTGTTGACGAAGTCAGTTTCTCTATTCTTTCTCTTTGTTAGTTTAGGTTCCTACTAGTTGTGCTTCTCATAGTGTTTTGGTGGTTACCTAGGTTGATAGTATGTTGGGCCGGAGGGAGAACCCAGGGGAGCACGAGGCCATGCGCAAGATGAAAAATGAATTTATGGTCAACTGGGATGGCTTACGGACTAAAGATACAGAACGAGTACTGGTACTTGCAGCCACAAACAGACCTTTCGACCTGGATGAGGCAGTCATCCGTAGGCTGCCTCGCCGGTGAGTGTTACCATGACTCTTTTTCATGGACACATGTATTGCAATTCTTACTTTCCTTCACATCCTCTTTCCTTTCCAAGTGGGCCTTCATATATCCCAAAAGCAGATGCTAAGTTTCGTCTTTACTACAGATTGATGGTAAATCTTCCAGATGTTCCAAATAGAGCAAAAATTTTGAAAGTTATACTGGCAAAGGAAGACTTATCTGCAGATGTCGACTTGGACGGAATTGCAAGCATGACAGATGGTTACTCAGGAAGTGACCTAAAGGTGACACCTTAGAATCTTAACTCACACTGTTCGCTAGTGGAGAATTCACTCACCTATTACTGTCTTATTACAGAATTTATGTGTAACTGCGGCGCACAGGCCAATTAAAGAGATATTGGAAAAGGAGAAAAAGGTCCATGTCTTCCCGTAATTTGATATGGCTACTTTACTTGTACTTTGATTATGGCTGATAGTGTTTGCAACTCATGGCAGGAACGCGCTGCAGCTCTAGCGGAAGGCAAACCTGCTCCAGCTTTGAGAGGGAGCGCTGATATACGGTCTCTCAATATGGAAGATTTCAAATATGCACATGAACGGGTAAAACTATTTGAAAATGGCATATCTGAGATGTGGCACTTTTTTCTCACCATAGCGTGATAGTCCACAAACCTAGAGCTATTTTACGACTACGACTTAGTAGCAGTTCATTTTCCTTATTGTTGGTGAAGCTTCAATTGATTTTGTATCTGTGTTGTTAACATGGAAACAGGTATGTGCGAGCGTATCATCCGAGTCTGTTAACATGACCGAACTTCTGCAGTGGAATGAACTCTACGGTGAAGGTGGTTCAAGAAGAAAGAAGGCACTCAGTTATTTCATGTGAAGTATTATTGTTCACTAATTCACAATTGCAATTTTTGACCCGCTGCTCGTCCTCCTCGAAGCTGCTACGAAAGTAATCCATTTTGTTTTTGTAACCTGGGAAGCCCCTTGTTTTAGTTTCTCCTTGTAATGTTTTCTTGCCAAGTTTTTTTTTTTGCCATTTTTCTTGGATTGTTGGTATAAAAGAGAGAGAGGAAAGCCTCCAATAGCTTTTAATTTGGCTCCGCATCATATCTGTCCTCTTTTGCTTTCTTTGCTGCTCTTAGGATTTACTGATTCTCATATAAATTGAACTTTTGTTCATCTCTTTTAGGTGAAGTCCTTACTGTCACTATGTTAATAGTGGTCAGATAAGATCTCTCCCTCTCTCCCTCTCTCTCGCACGTGCGGACACTCTCACGCATAGAAGCACATCTGCGCTTGCGCAGTTGAAACAATAGAAATGTGCGTTTATTTTGTAGAAGAAAACAGGAATCATCACATATCATGCTCTTGAAAAGCAAATCACGCGTTTATTTTGTAGAAGGAAAGAGGAATCATCACATATCATGATCTTGAAAAGCAAATCACTATGCCTCCTGCCGCCTGGCTTGCTTGGTATTCTATTCAAACTTTAAGGTGATTACGAACCCCTTTGAAAAATGCAATAGGCTTTAAGTTGAAAGAGTTTTTGAAAATGTAAATTATGTTTGGTAAGTTGTAACTTAAAAGTCCATTGCAAAGCAACTTTAGGTAAAGTAGTGTTTGGAAAAATTATTTTTGCAAAGTACATTTTTATTTTTTAATAAAGAAAAATTCAAACCCTTTACCAGAGCTGGCAAAGGGCAGGCGGCCACTGGCGACCTAGATCTAGTGTCGGTGGCCGTTGTTTGAGGTCGTTTAGCAGCCCTTGCTGACCTTCAACAAGGGATGCATGTGGTCGAGCGACCCCTGATGAGGGTCACGAAACCCAAGCGAGGGTCACTGGCGGCCCTCGATGGTTGTCTAGGTAGCAAGACCTCAACCGGTCCTTGCTTGAATCACGCGATACCTCTCCAAGGTCGCGTGAGTTTTTGGTGAGGGCCGTCTAGGTCGTGCGACCTCAGGCGGCCCTCTCTTGGGTCGTGTGGCCCCTTGCGGCAGTTGTGCGATCCCAAGCGATGGTTGTTGGGTTGTGCAACCACATTGGGCCCCCTCCGGCTCGTCGCCATCCCCTCACAACCACGCTAGCCAAGCTAAGTGAAGAAGATGATGAATAGTGATAAATGAGGCCAAAATTAAAATATAGATAAGAGTAATTTTAGAAGAAATTTTTTTTACTTACCTGGGAGTCTTGCATGCCAAGAAAGCTGAAAGCCCAAGTAGCCTAAGACCTGCATTGGGCTTTCAGCCTTCACAAGGCTGACTTTTGCTGAACGGGGTTTTTAAAATGGGCTAATACCACAAAAAATCCTAAACTGGTATACTTGTGACACATTTACCCCAAACTATTTTTTTGACCATAAAAAACTCCAAACTAGTACACATGTGACAATTTTACCCCGAACTAATTTTTAATATTATTTTTTTTATTATTTTGAATTTTTTCTTTTTTCTTTTTTCTTTTTTCTTTTCTTTTTCATTTTCAAACTCTGGCCGGTCACCGATCCGGCGACCGGCTAGAGGCGGAAGCCGGCGAGGGCCGTCCTCGCCTGCCCAGGGCAAGTGCGACCCTCGCCCGACTCAGGCGAGGGCGGCCCTCGCCCGACGTCGGGCAAGGGTCGCCCTCGCCGACACCCTTGTTGGCTCGCCCTCGTCCGACGCGGGCGAGGGTCGCCCTCACCGGCTCACCCTCGCTCGAGTCAGTGAGGATCGCCCTTGCCGACATCGGCGAGAGCGGCCCTCACCCGACGCTGGCGAGGGCGGCCCTCGCCGGCTTCCGCCTCTGGCCGGTCGCCGGACCGGTGACCGGCCAGAGTTTGAAAATGAAAAAAAAAAAGAAAAGAAAAGAATAAAAATAAAAAAAAATTCGAAAAAAATAAAAAAAATAATATTAAAATTTTAATTCAGGGTAAAATTGTCACATATGCACCAGTTTGGGGTTTTTTGTTATAAGTTCAGGGCAAAATTGTCACAGGTGTACCAGTTTAGGGTTTTTGATGGTCAAAAAAATAGTTCATGGTAAAATTGTCATAGGTGTACCAGTTTGAGATTTTTTATGGTCAAAAAAATAGTTTGGAGTAAATGTGTCACAAGTGTACCAGTTTAGGGTTTTTCGTGATATTAACCCTTTTAAAATTGTTCCCAAACACTTAATTTTAGCTCAAAGGGATTTGGATGTCCAAAGTGGCTTGGGAAAGCCATTCACAAATGCACCGACAGCCGTCAGAATCTTACATTCTAAAATCCTCTCTCAACTTGGTTGCCTTCTCTTCTCCTCCTTCCATTTAGTTCAACCAAATTCGATCAACCGATTTAATTGAATCAGTAAATTTCCCTTCCCGTCAAACTCAGTCGTTGCCTTAATTCCTTAGCTACGGAAGATGTTGGAGTTCAGAGGCAAAAGAAAACAGAATGGTCTTTGTCAAAGTGAGCTTAAGAAGAAAAGGAAGAGGGGTTCCAATTATTGTTGCGCCAATCATATACAAATGATTATCCTCCCACAAGTAGTATGAGTAATCCTCCGTATGTTAGCAAAAAGGAGAATTGGAGTAAACATACTAGGTTTTACATGTAATAGAAAATAAGATTTGGTTGGTGTATTAATTCATACGAGGAGATGAACCGAAGAAAAACCATGGATGGGCTCTAGAAATTTCCATGGCTACCATCCTAAAAGATTGGATGTTTTGTAATCATTAAATGTTCGGGAATTTTAAACCTATGCTTAAGTCACGAGAAAGGACAGAGAAATTGCCTCGTCCACAGTGTTCGTTGAATCTATCGAGCTCGTTCACAATTCAATGCATGCCATGCAACACAGCCACGGAAGCTAAATGAGGCACATATACAAATAAAAACCGCAGGCAAGCATATTGGGCAACCTCATAGTAACACCATCATGGTTCACGCACCTGCATATACTTGGAGACAATAAGATTCACATTGTTAGTTTCTAATCCCCAATTTCAACTGATTAGAAAGACATTTCTCAAAAGACAGTCAACTGAGCACTACAACTGGTACAATACAAGTCTTTTGGCACGGTTGTGGTTACATCTTTCCCTAACAGGGAACACCCAAAACTTACAGCCTCCATGGAATTGGGAACAAAAACCCAAGCTCCCGTTTTAGTACAATGAGAAGTCAAGCTTCCACGGAATGTCCAGGAAACCACGGAAGTCCTGGCTGAATGCATTGTTTCGAGTCAGGAACTGGGACAATTGGTCCGAGGAAAATACGCCACAAGTCAAGTATGATTGTCACCAGCATGGCTGCACCCAAAGCATCGACGGCTACTCTTGGCAGGTCCCAAGGACTGCCTGGCTTCTCATCAATCCTGCAGGCACAAGTTTATTTTCAGCTGACGAATGTTGCATGAGCTCCAACGATTGACCAAGTACAAAACGTATCACTAGAAAAAACAAAGCTATGACTTCCATATCCTCTTCCATATTCTCCAATTTTTCCACTTCATATCAAAAAGAAAAAAAGGGAAAAAAGGGTGCAATTGTAGTTGTCTAATGAGTAGGATCATTATTCCTTTTAATTTGGATATATGAAACATAATGTATGAAAAACAACCACATAATTGAATACATGCCAGAGAACACGAGAAAATGGTGTGTACAATGCAGATCAACCTTGCCAGAATTTATGGCTCGTTAACCAGATAATGTTTTCATCTGTTTAGATGATTGCATCTACATTTTTCCATTGCCTTCATTCTGGCATATGGTTTCACTATTATGAAAACGCAATACTGATCATTGTAGTTATTTATCAATGAAATCACTGTCCGAATCGATATACTACAGACCGTGCATTTATACAAGCTGGAACCTATTACAATTTAAATTCATTCTAGGACAAGTACATCCACATCACTCTTCACATGATTTTGCAGCTGTGATGTGCATGTGTTACTGCTGAATCATGCATTTTTTGAAACAGAGAGGATAAGAACCCATAAAATAGGTGTTGGGCACATGAAGTTCTCACCTCAGAAACATTGGGAAGCTCACAATGAAGTATATGGCATAAAACAAGGACCCCACTTTATACATGGATGCCCGGTCTACAAATTCATAATAAGGAAACTGCAAACATTGAACGGAATGAATTAGGTTTGCATAATCCCTGCATATCACATTACTTTTTAAGTATCTGTAATTAACTAAATGAAATAGCAACAATTGCAATGTAAAATGTCTTGCGTTTGTTTCACAGCAAAGACCTGCCTGACACAAAAAGAAAGAACAGATTTCACAAGAAATGCTCCATGCAAAGTCGAAAGCTTGCAAAAAAACTGTGACGTCATATGGCAGGCAGAAAGATGTCGAACTGTCATTCTCATTTCTGAAAATACAGAAACATGCTGAGGAATATAAGTTGAAGAAGAAAAGAATCAGCATTCACCGGGGATATTACAAAACAGATAACAATTGATATTCTTAATCTAACGAAATTTCATTTCAAGGTTGACTGAATATGTCTTGTCAAATTAACTTGTTCTTTTCATGATAAGGCTATGGATAAAGGAGAATGGCCAGAATAAGCAATCTTGGAGACAAGCATTGACAAATATGAACCACTCCAGTTCAAAAAGGCAATAAAATCAGCATGCCATCTATATAAAAAAAAGTTGGATATAATTATAATGGATAGTAGGACAATTGGTCTGGACATACATTAGAAATAGCTACAGTCTCCAGGTATGCTATGAAATAGGAAAGAGCCAGAATCCATGCCGCCTCAGTAACCCACTGGATTTTTTCAGGCAAGTCAGCAATAGCATGCCTTAGCCTGCGGAGGGTCATGTTTGACGTAACATGGTAAAATAAAAAGCAAACATGAGTCAGGAGGAAAGTAGTATGCGGTACCTGCACAAAAAAGTTAACCAGACTGCATGATAAGAAACAGACAGATGATTAAGAAAAGCGTAACTAGTCAATGTCTCAAATTTATGGCTCACATTATTCATTTTCCACGATGGAAATGTATAAGAAGCTCCCAAAACTGTGAAGAAGTAGTGCGTCCAAAAGTAATTCCCAACGTAACTGAAGATTATTATCCAGAGACTCGCCTGCCAAAGCATGGTTAAGTGTTAGGGTGGAAGAGCAGCTCTTCTTTGAGATCCTAATATCTAGCTATATAATGTCCACACAAAGGCCAGCTTCATAACGTAGTGGATGAGTAAAACGTCACATATACAGTCTTCTTTAACTCAGAAAGGAGAGATACACATCCTTCAGGGAACTTGCTTTAATGTGCTTTAATGCAACTTCTAAGTTGATGCTCCAGTTTTCATGTAATTCAGATTGTTTAATTAGACCATCGTCACTGAACACCACATTGGCAGGGATATAAAGCAAAGGCACTTAAAATTGCTCAAATGTTCCACTAAATTGTAACAGCAGATACAAATTTTAAAGCCCCAGCTCTTTACAGAATCAAACTTGTCAGCTTTTCTTAAGTATATCGTGAGTCACAGGACCCACAGCAGTGCAATCTACCCATAAACAATTCAGGTTCAACGTGTTCTCTATAACTGCAAATCCAAATTTCTATCTGAACAGCGATCCAATATTACTTCCAACAGACCAACTCACATATTTTTCCTAGACACAAAGTAGAAGTAGCTTGCAGACTGTGCACATCATGCACGAATCAATAAGGCAACATGTGAAACAAAGCTGTTTTAGACACTTCATCACCAAAATGTGTGATCCGTCAGTGGTATACCCTATAATTGATGATACTGAGTGTAAATGTAGATGAGCAATATATATCATGGAAGTAGCTTCTAAAGCATTAAGAATATGGACAATTATACCCCAAAAAGCACTTGCCTTGACCCAATAGCGATCCTTCCAGCACAAACTGCTATCCGCCTGCCCAAGTACGTAATTTTAAGGACATTTCATATCAAAAGGGAGTTCTAGCACCTCAGGATCATATCTAATACTATTAAGAAAGAGAATTAGTTTCCAGAAGACCAGAAGTAATCTCAGTAGACACGACTATGATGAGCAAATTAATTTTTTTCTTTCTTGAAATAAGCAAATTCCAGTTTAACACCTTGATTGTAGTCTTAAAACTGAGAACACAATCAGAGTTCCAAGCACCAGCTTACACAGTTTCCAGGGGAACCACAGAATTGAGCATACATGAAAATCCATACTAATATTTAGGGGATGATTTCATTCTAGTGACATGTAAGTCCATTAAGCAAGTCAACAAACATACCTGCCCAACAAATACCATTGGCATAAGGAAAGCAGGAACCGCTGACACCAACCCCAGAAGCAAGTACTCTAACTCGGTAAAATTCTGTCATTCAATGCAAGGAGAAAAACACACAGATAATTAGATTCAGTTTATGCTCTTCACTCAAGCGTGTGCATTTTCTCATTTATGCGCCACGTAGGTCGTAGCATGGGAACATTTAAAAGTGTCTATTGAGCTAGAAATCGCAGAACAAATATGGAAATTTCTACCTGGAGGATATGTGAAATGCAAGATAAGAGCTGCAATGTATCACTCTAACGATTCTTAATTACTTTAACAGTCAGTTTGGATGGAGTCATTAGAAGGGAAGAGAAGAATATAAAATGATCATGGGTTTGGATGGATGGGGAAGATGGATGGAGAATTAGTGCAGCCACTTTTATGTAGTTTCTAAATCCCTCCTAACATATATGGAGGGATCCAGAGGGATTTGAACAACGTACATACTGGATCCAAACAACATTTTAGCTTGAACTGTTTATTTCATTTTGCATACGTTTCCATTCTTTTCCCTGATGAGCATCCAAACAACATTTTAGCTCAAACTTTTTATTTCATTTCATTTCATTTCTTTTCTGTGGTAACTATCCAAATTCTTTCCATTCCCTCCTAATCACTCCATCCAAACTGAGTGTAGAAGTGGATGAATTCACCACAAACTCGTCTTCATGACTTCCATCACTCTCCAACCCCCAACCACCCCCCCCAAAAAAAAAGAAAAAGAAAAGAGAGACAAAGACGAAGGTAATGATGGAAAGGTCTCTTGCAAAGCTGATGCATCATCATCTCTCTCCTCCGTCGACACAAACGTGAAGGAGAGAGAATACATAGATGATTACTCATTTCTAGAACGAAATGAGATGCTCGATTCGCTCCTTAACTAATGTAAAAACACCTGCTTTTGTTTTTGCCAGTTCTGTCAATGTACCAAACTTTTTTTTCTTTTTTCCCCTCGTCCAGAAAAGAAGTTAACCAGCTCGGATTTAGACCGAAAGTAAAGCGACACACTTGCAGCGAAATGCGAAAGTCCTAATGCCTTCTGGAAAACTGGACTCACGACCATGAACCAAATAACCCACTCCACTCTAGCAAACCAAGACCCCCCTTTTCAACCAAAACCCACAACAGCAAAATGCAATCGAACACGGGATTCGGGCAAGAAAAAAGGTAAAAAAAAAAAAAATCCAAACTTGGTCGAGAAGAATCGAGACGGACCTCGTAGAGCTTGTAAGGAACGACGATGCCGAGCGAGATGGTGAGCCAGAACGGGGTGTAGAGCAGGAAGAAGAGCTCGCCCCATCTCTTGCTGGGGTTCGGAGCGAGCCACGAGCTCGAGCTCGGCGGCGGCGGAGGAGGGGAAGGAGCCGATTTCGCACCGCCTGCGCATTCGGAGCGAAACGAAGAAGCGCAGACCACCTTAGCGTTTGAGGGAATGGCACGAAAGAGACGAAGATGGAGCTCGATGGAGACGAAGAAGGGACTTACCGGACATTGCGAAGCGCCGGAATCTTCGAGAGGAGCGAGGTCCCGCCGTCAGCAGTAGTAGTGTCTGAGACTGAGAGTGGGAGTTGGGTGGGTGAGGTCGTCTTTCTTGATGCCGGGAGGAGTGCCAGCCGGAGGAGCCAGCCCACGTTGCTGTCGAATCTTTTGTCGTGCTATACGGTATTTGAAAATGGAACGTAAAGACAAACATGACAAAAAGGTAAAGATTAATACCACAAAAAAAAAATTCTAAACTGATTTACTTATAATAAATTTATCTTTGCTAGTTGTAGTTAAATTTAACGTTAAATTTATGAATTGGATAACACGTACTAGTTTACGAACGTACCAATTTTGGGGTTTTACCACTCGGTTTATGATATTAATCTAATTTAGGGGAGATAAATTTGTTATAAGTATATCGATTTGAGATTTTTGATAATCAAAAAATTAATTTGGAGTATAATTATCACGGATATATCAGTTTGGGTTAAATTTATCGTATGGGCACTGGTTGAAGGTTTTTTGTGGTATTAATCAAAAGATAATGAGATATGCTCTTTTTTAATATTTGACTTTTGAAATATTGAATATGCATGCGATGGGAAGATCGGGAAATATTAGAAATTTTTTTTGTATTTTGTGAGATTTGTTGCAATGTTAAAACAATTTAATATATCATATGGCTTTTCAGTGACAAAAAAGAAAATTGTCATGTAAAGAGTCGCCCGACCGGCCTTGGGCGAGCTTGGGCTTGTGGCGAGGCTCAAGCTCACTGGTGGCCAGTCGCCGGCCAAGGAAGAAAAAAAGAAAAGGAAGAAAAGCAAAAGCAAAAAATAAAAAATAAAAATAATACAGGCTTGGTTCGAGCAGACTTTCTTGGCCCTTGAGTCACGAGGCAGCCAATCGTCCCTCGTATTGAAGTCCTCATGGATCCGTCAATATCTACTTTCCGAACTTAAATTTAAATTTCGACCAAAAAAACTTGAATTTAAATCTTTCTAAATTAGTTTACGTCGTCAAAATCTCTCTCGACGCACGATTAATTTTTACAATGTTTCTTTGCGGCGCACACGTGAGTGTACTATTAAAGAGTAAGGAGGATTTGAGAGCGTAAATCATAGTTAGAGCCTAAATGCAGGAGTGTATTGTATTGGAGATTTTTGCGACCTCTCGAGAGACCTATTCACTATCCTAAAAATGCGATACTCCAGAGTCTATTATTGTACTCCCTGTACATTTCTTTCATAAATATTTCTAAAGTTTTTGATCAACAATCAAGACTTATTCTTTTTCCAATTCAATGATCACCCCAATTCTTTTTTTTTTTTGGTCAGAACTAAATGCTTTCATTAATAAGTAGAGACAGAGGAACCCACTACGGAAGTATCAAAACAAAGAAGTTCAGAGAGGGTCTGCGGGGGGCTAGTCAACCAATGTTGAGAGAGCTTTTTTTTCTTGAAAGCCTTCGCTACCCTGTCGGCTACCCTATTCCTATTTCTATTACAATATTGGAGTTTAATATTAGAAAAAGAAAGAAGCAGCTGGTGTGCTTCGTAGATGAGGGCCCTCTGTTCCCACGGCAATTTCTGTGAAGCTTCCACGCTGTTGACTAAGGACAAGCAGTCTGACTCCAGAGTTATTTTATCACTCGCCCGAGACAAGAGGAAGTTGAGGGTTTCTGTCAAAGCTAAACACTCAGCTTGCTCGGCGGAGGAGACGAGGACATCCTTCACGAATCCATCTATCATGATCCTAGATGAGTTGCGGCACACGCAGGCAATCGATCCTTCGAATGAACCGGGTTGGTAAGAGGCATCTATATTGGCTTTGATTTCTCCTCTTTCTGGAGGGATCCAGGCTTCGTTGACATCCCAATTCTCGGCTTCAATTTTCCTGTTTGTGTTGTTCCATTTGCTGAAGTTCCTGTACGTTTGTTGTCCTCTCTCGATCAACGCTTCTGGGTCCGGGAGTTGATTTCTGAATACTAGGCTGTTCCTTGCTTTCCATATTTCCTAGAGAATGATCGAGACTAGCTAGAAATCAGGAGTCTTTTTTGTGTCTAGGTAAAAATTTCAGCATCCAGTCATCTATTCTGGAAATTTGATATTTTGAATTCTGTATGTTCAGAGCAGGCGCTTCTCAGACTTCCCTTGTCCATCTGCAGAGAAGAAACAGATGTTCCAACGTCTCTGCATGAGTTCCACAGCATGGGCAGTTCGGATCAGGTACCATCTTCCTTCTGAACAGATTTTCCTTCGTCGGGAGTGCATTCTAACACACACTCCATATGAAATTTCTAATTTTGTGTGGAGTCTTCATTTTCCATATTCTGTTCCAGAGCTGAGTTGGGGGTTGATATGAGGAGGATGCGCTCTGAGTTTCCATGTTTTCATTCTTGTGCATGATGTTGTAGCAGCTCTTAACAAAGTACTCCCCTTCCCTCGTGCCAGTCCAGATCAGCTTATCTTCGTTCATCTGCGGTCTAATTTGTACCGTGAGGATCTCTCGCACTACCTCTTCATCAAATACTCTTCGCAGGACTGATTCCTTCAATGTGTGATCCTCCTGGTTTATCAGTTCAGCGACCAATTTTGGATCCCCAGCATTCGCCAGTCCCCCTATCCTTCCCCTTCTTAGCCACTTGTCCTCCTTGATGTTGATGTTCTGTCCGTTCCCTACTGACCACATTACCGAGTCTTCAATTGATGTTCTTCCCATAAGAATGCTCTGCCATCCCCACGATGGTCTGGATCCCTTCTTTGCCTTCCGGAAGCATTTAGTTGGGTAGTAGATACCTTTTAACACCTGACTACACAGAGTTTGATGGTTTTGTGCTAGATTCCAAGCCTGTTTTCCCAACATTGCCTTGTTAAAGGATATTAAATCCCTAAACCCAAGGCCTCCCCTGTCTTTTCTCTGTTTTAGGATTTGGGCTTTCCTCCAATGAACTCCCTCTTCCACCAGAAGGTTATTATTTTTTGTTCGATTGCCCGACATACTGAAACTGGAATCTTGAAGATTGACATGGCATATTGTGGTAATACTTGGACAACAGTTTTTATCAGGATTTCTTTCCCTGCTTTAGACATAGTATTTTCTTTCCACCCTTCAAGCTTCATATTAACCTTTGCCAGGATCCAAGCAAACATTTGCTTTTTGGAAGCTCCCCAATCAGAGGGGATTCCCAAGTACTTTCCTGTTTTTTCAATCTCCGAGACCCTTAGTTCTCTAGCTATGATCCTTCTTAGATCACTAAGGCAATCCTTGCTGAAGAATATTCCGGACTTGTTCAAGTTGACTGCTTGTCCCGAAACAAAGCAGTACTGGTTTATGATGCTCGCTAGATTCTGGCATTATTGTATCTTCCCATCTAGAAAGAAGATTGAATCATCGGCGAAGAGTAGGTGAGAAAGTACATGGCAATTTCTAGTCAGCTGTATCCCTTTTAATGTGCCGTCTTGCACAGCTTTTTTCATCATCATTGACAGGAAATTTGCAACCAGGATGAAAAGATATGGGGATAAGGGGTCACCTTGCCTTATTCCTCTTGTAGGTTGGAAGTAGGGCAGGGGTTCTCCATTAAGCTTCACACTCGGTGAGATTGTTGTAACGCATTGCATTATCAAATTTACCCATTTTTCATCAAACCCCATTGTAAGCATACAAGCCTTTAAGAAATCCCATTCAATCCAATCATAAGCCTTCGGCATGTCCAGCTTTAAAACTGCCTGAAATTTTTGTTTCCGCTTCCAAACCCTTGTTTGTTGTAAGACTTCCTGGACAATAAAAATATTATCCTGAATTTGCCGTCCTCCTACAAAGGCACTCTGTTCAACTTCTATCAACTCTGGGAGCCATGGTTTCAGCCTATTTGCTAGTACCTTTGAAATGATCTTATATGCGAAATTGCATAGGCTGATGGGTCTAAACTCTTCCAGCTTCTCTGGGTTTTTAACTTTTGGCACCAATGAGATAAGTGTTCTATTCAACTGAGGATCAAGCATGCCATTTAGAAAGAAATTCCTGACCTCTGATACTACTACCTGCTTTATATCTTCCCAGTAATGTTGAAAGAATTGTCCATTCAAACCATCCGGACCTGGGGCCCTCGAAGAACCAAGTTGGAAGGTGGCTTGCTTGACTTCCTCTAGAGTAACTTCCTCAAGTAGTCTGACGTTTGTTTCCTCCTTGACTCTACATGAGCAATATTGAAGAAGTGGGGTGAATTGTCTTTGACCAACTGATGTATACAGATTCCCAAAGAAGTCATAGGACATCGTCTTTATTTGCTCTTGATCACGGGTCCAGTTCCCTAAGCTATCCTTTAGCATTGAGATTTTGTTTCTTTGTCTCCTTTGTATAGTTGAGACGTGAAAGAACTTGGTGTTTTGGTCTCCCCACTTTATCCAGTTGATCCTCGATCGCATAGCCCAATACATTTCCTCCTGACTCCATAGCCTTTGAACCTCATTCCTCAACTTTTGCAGTTGTACTTTTTCCTTCCCTGCGGTTGGCTGGTTTGTGATGGACTGAATTTGTTCCATTAGGATCTTTATTTTCCCTTGCCCATCGGTAAACTTCCCCTTGCTCCAGCTTTGTAAGGCAACAACAGCCTCTCTCATCCTTGTCCCTAGGCCCTCGTTTACTGTCGCTGAAGAATACCATGCCCTATTAATTACCTCTCTGCATTCCTCGTCCTCTAACCAGTATGCTTCAAAGCTGAAACTCTTCTTTTTTCTCTTTCGGGCTCGTTGTATAGTTATTAGGATCGGGTAGTGATCAGAACCAACAGCTGGTAATGCGTGCACTTCTGCCTCAGGGAACTGTAACCTCCATCTCATGGTGCTGACTGCTCTATCTAGTCTTTCCTTAACCAGCTCATCTCCTTCACGATTGTTAGACCAGGTATATGCATAACCCTTGCTTTCTAGGTCCATTAGTTCACAGTTGTGTAGGAACTCCCTAAATGCATGAAGTCTGTAGTGCTCGGCCAAACGTTTGCCCACCTTCTCCCAATGGTACATTATTTCATTGAAATCCCCCAAGCATACCCAAGGTAGCTGGTTGCTCTAGCTAATTCTATATATTTCATCCCATGTCTTGGATCTTTCTTGGAAAGTTGATGGTGCATGTACAAACGTAGCTCTCATCTTCGTTTTATAGGTCTCCTCTTCACATTCGAGATCTATTACTCATCTGAAGCATGTAGTATTGATACTGCTGCATGAGCATTCCACAAAATTGCTAAGCCGCCCCTTGTTCCCTTTGGATTGACAACAAAGCATTCGTCAAACTTCAACAATCTCCGTACCCCTTGGATCTTTTCTTCTCTGTTTTTTGTTTCCATAAGAAAAAGTAGTTCGGGCCTTTCCTGAGCCACTAGGGCTCTCAAATACTGGATCGTCAGAGGTGAGCCCAACCCCTGATAGTTCCAGCTTATGATTTTCATAATGGCTCCGGTGGCTTATTAGGGCTAGCCACCATAGCCCATTTTCCAGTACCTTCCACTACCTGAATTGGTGTTTCCAGCAGTTGATCTTCATCTAATAGTGACTGTTTTTCCCCATGAGAGTCATATGGGCTAAACCTTGTGGTCTTCTTCCGCATAGGAGTTTTCTTGCCGCTTGACTTCTTTTTGTTTGGGCCAGCTTGAACCATGATAGAGTTTGGTTCCTCGGGAAGTCCTTGGTCACGAACCAAGAACACGGGGAATTTAACCTGTTGCTCACTTTGATCTTCTGGGTTGCTCCTTCCAGTGATTTTAGGATTTGCGTTATCCTCCTCTAACTGAGGAATTTGCTGGACGTGGGTCGAGCTGCCTTCTCCATAGATTACTATTTGTCCAGAGTGGGTTGGTGTGTCTGAGATTCTTTCCTCTTCCATCGGTTGTGCTAAGTCTTTGCCATGAAATAACTTCCGAAACGGACTATTGTTGCTTACTTTAGCCTTCAGCCAAGGGCCGAAAAGTCTGTCCTCCTCTGAGTTTACATCTTCGACACTAAATGGCAACTTCTCACATTCTGAAGCATAATGTCCTATTTTTCCACAGGAGAAACAAAAATAAGGAAGCCTCTCATATTTAAAATCCAGCCAGATTTTCTTTCCTCCATTATCAGCAAGCATGCCTGACTGTAGGGGTAAGTTGAGATCCAATGTCACTCGCGCCCTTCCATAAGACACCATTCCTCTTGTTTCAATTTTAACTTCTTGTACTTGGCCTATATTTCCAGCTATCTCGCGAACAACTTCCACAGAAAGCCACTCGAAAGGGAGCCCCAGAATATGAACTCAGAAGTCACATGAATCAAATTTATAGCTCAAAGCAGAGGTGTTTGGTTCCCATGGTTTCAAGATGAATAGATTATTCATAAAAGACCAAGGGCCAAGGTCCATCACTTTATTCCTCACAGCTAGGGAATCAAAAGTTATAGCAAAAATACCTTGCTCTAAAGGTGTGAATACAGCACTTTCCACCCTCCACGCTCTCCTCATAGTGTTTTGGAGAGCTTGAAAGTTAATTTTTGGATTTTTAAGAAGCTGCCCTATCAGCGTCAGTCTACCCTCCTTACCTTTTGCTGATGTCAGAATGCTTTCCACGTTCTTAGTAACTTTGTCTGACCACAATCTTCTTAATCGTTTGCAGAGCAGGGCGAGCCTCTAGTTTGCGTCATCATCCGACTCCATTGGAGTGAACAAACCCCTCCACAGCTATGAGGCCCCGAACTGGACGAGACCAGAATCTCTCGCCTTCACCAAAGTGTTCCAACTACTGCTAGAGTTCTGAGGGCTGGATTTGCGTGTTTGGATCTTTTTGAGAAAACAAGTTGAGGGGTTGTGGGTGGGTATGTAGATTTTGACTCATGAGGTTGCCGAGAATTAGATATTGACTCAAAGAGAAAGAGCCAGAAGTGGGGAGAGTTAAAGGAACATTTAGGGTTTACCTCGACTGAACTTACTTCAAGGGTAGAGGGAAGCATTCACAAGCGAGTTGAGCTGGAGGTTATGAGGTTAGGGTTTCCTTTTGCTAAGCTACCCCGATGGGCAGAGGAAAGCTCTTCCGAGAGAAGAGAGTCTGATCACCCCAATTCTTAAGAATCAGATTTTCGAGGATTGTAGAAATGCTCGGACTCAAGGAGATAATGGTGAAGTTGACTCGTGATCGTCAAATGCGTGCTTAGGACACGAATGATAACCATTCTCTTTCCCGACTCCATTTTTAGCTAAAAATAGGAAAATAACGTTTTATTTCTATTCTCTAGATGAATTTTTAAGCAAAAAGTAATGTTTGACGACGACACAAAATTTCTGTTCTCGAAATAAAAATTTGTTCGATAAGTTATTTTTAAATTTCTAGTTCCGACGACAGGCGAAGGGGCAGCAGGGGCGGCGAGGGCAAGCAATAAAAGGGATTTATTATTTCTGTTTTCATTTCAGAAATAAAAAAGTAAAAAAAAAGACCCATTTTTAATTTTTGTTTCAAATCCATTTTTTGGCTAAAAATTTATCCCGAAAATAAAAAAATGAAATCGCGTTGTCAGATAAAATTTTGTTCCAAATTTATTCTCGAGAATAAAAAAAATAAAAAAAATAAAATAGTTATCATTTGCGCCCTTGAACTCCCGGAAATTTTTCGCGCGAGCTTTGTCATCTGGTCCGGCGGCCGTGCCTAAGCATTTGCGTGAAATTATACGAAGCGGAGGATCTCAAAAAGGCAACGGCGACTTTATAAAAAGAACCCTAGTGATTAAAGAGCACGTGCCCCGCTCGTCGCCACCCTGCGAGTCGGCAAACTCCGCGGGAAGGAAAAATCCGTCTCGGACAAGGAAGGAAGCACGACAAAGCTCTGCCCAAAGAAACCAAACACGCGCCCGCCTAAAACACTGGCAAAAAACCCCTCAAAACCCTCCGCCGACCGCGACGCTGTCTCCTCCCTGAGCTCCCTCCCTCCCTCCTCCCTCCTTTGTCTTCCCGTTTGGAAAAGGCAGCTCCTTTTCGACGCATTTCCGAGGAATCGATCGCCCCGATTCTGCAGTTCTAGGATCCGAGATTCCCAGCCGGGTCGAGCGCTTTACCCAGATCCAGCCCATCCGATTCTGCGAATCTCGGAAGGGGCGGCGAGAGTTTGCGGACATGGCTCAGTGGCACGCGGCAATGCCCTACTCTGGCAACAGCGCCACGGTCTGTGCATCGGACAAAGGTATGATCTTTTCCCTTTTCATTTGCCGTTTCTGTTGATACCCAGTTGCTGAATATCCTTGCCGCATGCGAAAGTTCGGATCTTTTGCTCCGTGGGCATGCATTTGCTGAGCAGAAAGATGGAAGCTTTTGGCTGTACTTAATTCCCTCTTGACTCGTAGATTGAGCTATTGATTTTGACCCAAGTTTTTGTGATGGCCCGCCCGGCTGGCTATGAGCAGAGTAGATTCTTAAAAAGAGAGCGAAAGCAATGCATTTTTTGACCAACGAAATTTGTTCTTTGCCTTTAGCTGACTCTTCCTTTTGCGTGTCTGATTGAACTTCCAGCGACACTTCTTATTCACGACAAGATAAGCTGCCTGAAAAGTTCATTTGTATCGCAAAAGGTATGGCCTTTATCATTCATAGTCTATTCCATGGACTTTGTTTTTCTTCATGAAGGGAATGCCGATTTCCTTCCATGAGCAATGCTTCTTCTGAAGCAAAATAGTTTGGGCTGATGAGATCGTTTTAAACTTTTTTAACGCAGTTTGGCGCTCGGTCGAGTTGCTTCCATGGATATCCGATAGGTTGGACCCATGGCGGTATTACTGCTGAATCTCGTGTTAGGAAAGGTGAGGTTTGTTCTCCCTAGCCTTTTTGACATGTTGGTACAACTGAAGGTGAGGTTTTTTACATTTTACAAAATCGATACTTGGTTACGTGCTCTCATCCTCTGTCAGTTTAGTTGTGTGGAACATGTGTGAAAGACAAGGGAAGTTAGTTCCACCAAAGTATTACTATTCTGTTTAAACGAAATAAGTTGGTTTAGGAGAGTTGATTATGGATTTTGCTGCAAAGCCTTTTTGCCAGGATCCGATGGCCTGCATCTTTAGATGTTTGCTCTGCAATCTAATGGGTGTTGACTCTTGACTGCAGGAATTCAAGCAGTTTTGCCAAGTGATGCAGAAAAGGGTGGAGGTAAGCGTGGAAAGTTGAACAAGGTGGTTCTGGCCTACAGTGGCGGCTTAGATACCTCAGTTATTGTTCCATGGCTGAGGTAATTCTCTCTTCTCCGCTCAATCCGTGCATATGCAACATGCTGTATTCCCATCCATAATAATTTGAAATATGTGATGTACATTGCAAGAAAAATAATTTTAGATTCAGTTTGCATCAAAATGTTCCTCAAGACTTGTTCTAATGCTCTCTTGATACATTGAGAAAGGTATGATAGTCCAGTTAGCCCTTCCTTTTTTCTGGGATTTGGTTAGAGTAGAGGGGGCTGTGAAATCTGTCTTTTTCTGAGCAATATTTAATAGGGGAATAAATTTCATGGATACCAAAATGTACATTATTAACACAATTTTAATTTCACAAGTTTTTATAGGATCATGGTTTTATGCACCTTTCACAGGCTTTCGGCTTGAAATTTGAATTACATGATTTGCAGGGAGAACTATGGCTGTGAGGTTGTATGCTTCACTGCTGATGTTGGCCAAGTATGTTCTTTAACGCATCATTGAATTATTTCAAAGAAGATATAGTTTCACGAAAATAGTTTGTGTTCCATATGACCATCATTTGGATCGATTTTTCCCATGTTTCTTTTTCAAACCTGGAGGATTTTGTGCTTGATTTATAGGGTTTGAAGGAGCTTGAAGGTTTGGAAGAAAAGGCGAAGGCTAGTGGTGCATGTCAGCTGGTGGTGAAGGACCTAAAGGAAGAATTTGTGAAGGATTATGTTTATCCTTGCCTGCGAGCTGGTGCTATATACGAGAGAAAGTATTTGTTGGGGACCTCTATGGCCCGACCAGTCATTGCTAAGGTTATGATTTTTTGACTGTTTTCAAGAAGGTGGAAAGACTGTTATATGTATTTCCCCTTTCCCCTCATTGCATTTGAGAGTAACATGGTGGGGGTGGTGATATCTCGCCGCTCCACTCAAGCATATGGTTCATTAAGTTTCTCAGAAAGAAATTTTTTTATAATTTTTTGTCTTTATAAATACATCTTTTGCTATTATAATCCTGTGTTAGGCTTTAGAATATTCTTCGCTAGTTTTCCAAGTTCTGTAGTGGATTTGAAATGTTTACATCTACTCCTCCATAAGTTTAATCTTCACTGACTGCATTCCCACCAGAAATTTTCTAGATCCAAGTTAATTATGTTGGCACTATTTAAGTTAAGACTATTTATGGAAAAATGGAAGGATTAAATACAGTACCTTATGACAGGTAATCAAGAAGATACCGAGTGAGCACTAAGTTGGTGAAAGAATGCTGGACTTTCCTTGTTATTGATTAACCTGTGAATAAGTTATTTGACTGTTCCTTCACTTTTCATCAGAAGAGTAATGGTTTATGCTGTATTTATATTTTCAATGACTTTATATTTCTGATAGCATCACAAACAGGGTAATGTTTGTGGTCCAGGTGCATTGCTTTTCTATATTCCTTGTAGAGGTGTATTGTTTGTGCATTTAATTTAAGACATTAAGGTAATGAAAATTCTGTCTGTAAATTTTCCAATCAACACCAACGTGCAAGTGGGCATAGTTTTTGTCATGGAGATTATCTGTTTTAAGCACTGTTTTCTTCTAGTCGCTTCCTACTCCAAACTAATCTTTTTGTCTTGGTAAGACTTTTCTATGTATTGATACATTTATTATCTAACAGGCCATGGTAGATGTTGCAAAAGAAGTTGGAGCAGATGCTGTATCCCATGGATGCACTGGAAAGGGAAATGATCAGGTCTCTATTAAGAGTTTACATAAATTTTGTGGGCGTGTGTATGAGAGAGAGATCTAGCTACAATATCACGTGACCATCTGAAATCTTTTGCATAGGTTCGGTTTGAGCTGACTTTCTTTGCCTTGAACCCTGAGCTGAATGTTGTGGCCCCTTGGAGGGAGTGGGACATTACAGGGAGAGAAGATGCCATCGAGTATGCTAAGAAGCATAACGTGCCAGTTCCTGTGACAAAGAAGTCCATCTATAGCAGGGACAGAAACTTGTGGCACTTGAGCCATGAGGTATTCATCACTTGTATTTCAAAAGTCATTATGTATTTGTTAAGTGTTTTGGTGAATGGTAGTTTGAGGTTGCATTGCTCTTGAAGCTGTGTTTTTTGGTTCTTGCCATGCCCTTTCTGAGATGTTGAATCACTTTCTTAATGAAGGGAGATATTCTGGAAGACCCTGCAAATGAGCCAAAGAAGGATATGTACATGATGACCGTTGACCCTGAAGATGGTCCTAATCGACCCGAGTGAGTCTTCTGATCTGAATCGCTGTGACGTTTCTTTCTTTCAAAATGAATTGATCACTTAATAGATTGTGATGACCTGCATTTTTTAGGTATGTTGAAATTGGGATTGTGTCAGGGCTCCCAGTTTCCATCAACGGCAAGAGGCTCTCTCCTGCATCTTTGCTTTCCGAGCTAAATGAGATCGGGGGGAGGCACGGTATTGGTCGCGCCGACTTGGTTGAGAACCGACTAGTCGGGATGAAAAGCCGCGGGGTCTATGAAACTCCTGGTGGGACCATCCTTTTCACTGCCGTGCGCGAGCTAGAGTCTTTGACCCTGGATCGGGAATCCATGCAACTCAAGGATTCTCTGGCCCTCAAGTATGTAGAGCTGGTGTATGCGGGCCGATGGTTCGATCCTCTTCGCGAGTCGATGGACTCCTTCATGGAGAAGATCACGGAGACTACGACCGGTTCAGTAGTCCTCAAGCTATACAAAGGGTCTGTCGCGGTTGCTAGTCGAAAAAGCCCCTTCAGCCTTTACAGGCAAGATATTTCGTCATTCGAGAGTAGCCAAATATACGACCAAGCTGATGCTGCTGGATTTATCCGGCTTTATGGTCTTCCGATTAGGGTGCGAGCAATGCTTAACAAAGATATTTGATTGGCTTTTACAGCTACTGATGACTTGTTTATCTTGGCCGTGATGTTGGATAGGCCTTGTTAAATGTTCGGCCTTTAATTTAGAATTGTTGAGATTTTGGTCTTTGATTTAGGGTGCGCATGAGAACCATTCTGTGTCCGGGCACAGTTTCTGAACAGAAATGATTTTTTTTGATTCTGTGCCCAGAAATAATTTCTGAGTATTTTAAGGCGTTTGGTAATTGTTCAAAATTTATATTCCTAGACTTGGAAAAGAATAGAAATACGTTTGGTAAACTACACAAAATTTTTGTTCCTAAATAATATTTTAATAATATTTTGAATTGTTTTTTTTTTTACCCTTTTCTTCTTTGGTCATGGCCGGCCGCCGGCCACAGCCCAGGGCCGGCGAGGGCGTCACGGCCCTCGCCGGCGAGGGCGAGGGCTGGACCCTCGCCGCCTGGGCGAGGCGGCCTCGCCCAGATCTGGCGAGGCCGAGGGTCGCCGTCGCGACCCACGGCGACGCCGACCTCGCCGTGGGTCGCGACGGCGAGGCTCGGCCTCGCCAGATCTGGGCGAGGCCGAGGGTCGCCGTCGCGACCCACGGCGACGCCGACCTCGCCGTGGGTCGCGACGGCGACCCTCGGCCTCGCCAAAGCGGCGAGGGTCCAGCCCTCGCCCTCGCCGGCGAGGGCGACCCTCGCCTCCGCCGGCGGCCGGCGAGGGCCGTGACGCCCTCGCCGGCCCTGGGCTGTGGCCGGTCGCCGGCGATCGGCCCGGCCAGACGAAGAACAACACAAAAAGAAGAAAAAGAAAAAAAACTGTTTTCCAAAATTGTGCCGAGAAACAAGAAGCAACTTTTTTTTGCTTCTTGTTTCTCTTCTAAAACTGTTTCTCGGCACAAATTTTTGCAAAAATGTGCCCGGGAACAAATGCATTTACCAAACGCATTTCTGTTCCCAAACTATTTCTGGGAACAAAAGAACATAAATTTTTACTATTTGGCACGTTGCCAAACGAACCCTTAGTGATTGTGGTAGCATGTGGGATGATTATTAACTTCTGAGTAAACTGTTTACAAATTGCTTCACTCTATCTCTCCTGGCACAGTACATTTTATATTCCTTGGAAAGGAGGGTGACATGAGATTACAAAAACGTCTGCTGTTATTTTTGAAGCAACTTGATCAGGAGATTACCTATTCCTTGGTAGAAAATTTAGAAGAGGTTGCTAACAGATCTGGGGTTATAAATGGGAGAGAAATTAAACATTTCGAGTCGGTTTGTTTGATGAAATACCATTTTCGGGAAATTGATTTGGCACTTTCAAGTGGTGGGATATTGGAAAATTAATCGATAGACGAAAAGAATAGGTCAAAAAGTTGAACTAGGGAAATGATCTCCCCTTCTGGCTGTGCGCTCATGTGAGAAGAATACGTTCCTTTATGTTTATTTCCTGCCTTTCGTTATTCTTTTTTTCTTTGTTTTGCCTGATAAGTCTCATTTGTTCACTCATAAATCTTGTCTACAATCTTTTGAGAATAACTCGTCAATTCTAATGTTCTTCTACATTTCCAAAAAACACCACTATAGAAGATTTCATAATTCTTTCCTAATTTGTTTGTAATTTTTGTTATTTTGATGGATTTCACAATAAATAAAGAAGATATCGATTTTGGTTTGTTACTAATTACAGATTCATTTTCTAACTACACAAGTTGCCCTTAGTGGATTCAATTATTATCAAGCACAATAAAACCAATTTTTTGAAACTCGTTTTCACGACAAACAAACACCAAAAAATGGTTTACTTTCTCTAAAATTTAATTATTTGAAAAAAAAAATTCTGTGACAAGAAACTTTGAATGAAACAAACGATTCCTTTGTTATACCTGAACTTCTATTGATTCTTCTTACTATCAATTAAGAGATCGGTGATTGCCGGTACGTGGAATATGAACACATAAAATTGAGATATCACACGATTATCCAATCGAGATTATAGTTGCAATGATGAAGAGCCCTGCATTCTTTTATGATTCGAGAAAGCATAGGAGATTTTTACATTGAGAATGCAAGCCAAAGCTCTCATGCCAGGTGATTTTAGGTAGAGAGATTTAAAGATGAAGCCATTAATCGTGCATATCATGTGTGACAATGAAAAGATGATTAAACTCGCGACCAAGTATTTGGGCTTAATTGTGCGGTCCATTGGATCTGAAAACTTAGAATCTGTTAACACTACTGAAACAAGAAAAGGAAGAAGCTGAATCCCACATCTTCATGAACAACGAAGAAATGCAATGGTTGGGCCAGCTTCTATGTTTCCAATTGTGCATATTATCCACCGTTCATGTAGGCTATTGAATTACCGACCAAAAAAAAGAAAAATGTAGGCTATTGAATGGATTCCACATCCTCATATCACGTCACATTCAAAATTTGACTCCAGCATAAACCTAGATTTCACCCCGCTTCAACAATGGGAAAAGCGATGATAGCTTAGGAATGTGGAACTTCCTTTGCCGTATCATATAGAGTCACTTGCACAGCCAAAAATTACAGGTCAAAAGTATATTCAGGCTATCTAGTTTCTCATCTCTCCAATCCAATTTCACAACGAGGAGAAAAGAGAACGTTGCCTGTCTCCTATAGCGCGACACAGGAAAAGCAAAACTGACTTCAAAATTACAAAAAGCAGTAGACAACAAAGAACATACAACAGAAACTGAATTCCCCAGAATGTTTCCAATCCGAGGGAGATGATTGATCAGGAATTAGCAGTATATAATGGGCGGGCTTTACCTAATTTTTAGCTCATCGGACTTCACCCCACCCACTTGTGAGTTCTTGGAGGCCTTTCGTTCTTAAATGTGGATTTTGGTTACAGAGTATGGCTTTGTCCATCTCGAGCTTAGACCCGGTAAGCATAAAGCCTTGTCACTATTTAAAGCGCGAATTGATTTGGTGTCGGGCCGCCCATTAATCAATTTTGGTTGGGATTGAGCAACTCATTTTCAGGGAAAAAAAAAACAGCCAGAAGATCCACACACTAATGCCTAATAGTTTATTATACTTATCATGTGCATTTTGTATTAGCATTTAGTTCACTTTTGAACTTGATGCTATCTATTACTCGTACGAAAAAATTTGACAAAACTGTACTCTTGTGATTTGTAACTCGTGAAAAAAAAATTATGTTATTCATGGTTGAATTTTATATGTATAGTGAAACTTGCCCGGAATTCACTTGTGATCATTACTTAGGCTTAAGGTTGGTGTTAGTGCAAATAGTAAAAATAAGTAATTGTAAGCAAGAGAGGGCTGAGGAGGGGGGTGGAGTACTTGACAGGACTGGACAATATGAACTCTTGTTTAAGGAGAGAGAGGTAGAAAAGCTAATATTAGAGCTTGTCGATATAGACAAAGAGAGTTGTGAATTTTGAGCTCAAATAAAATGTTTAGTGGATATTTATAGTGTCTTAACTGATATGATAAAAAAAAAAAAATACAGATATCGCTACATGGCGACTGGTGGGTGTGACGAGCAGAAAAAGTGCAAAACTGCCCGTCTTCGTTTTTCTTCTTCCACGTTCCAATTTGTTACTTCAATAAAAATCGGAAAAAAAATGAATTCTTTCATGCGAATGAATCCGTACCAGATCCCTGGTGAATGAAAAGATTCATGTTGCTTTTTACCCTTCCCTGTATAGGAAAAAAAAAACTGATTTTCTACTATGATATAAAATGTAATTGTAACGGAGAGCGCAGTACTATGTCGTATTATCTCATTATGTGTTATTATGTACGGGGTTAATATCATGAAAAATTTCAAATTGGTACATTTATGATAATTTTACCTTAAACTAATTTTTTTATTACCAAAAACTCCAAATTAATACACCCATGACAAATTTACTCTCTGTTAATTTCCATTAAATTTTACCGTCAAATTTCTGAATTGGATGATACGCGATATTTGACATGTATACCAATTTGGAGTTTTATCCTTCTGTTTGTTGTAGGTTTATCAATTTGTGATTTTTCGTGATATTAATCCAATTTAACATATGGTAAATTTGTCACAAGTGTATCAATTTAGAGTTTTTGGTGATCAAAAAATTAATTTGAGATAAAATTGTCGCGTATCTACTAGTTCGAGACTTTGAGCTTTTTTGTGCTATTAATTCTTCATATAAACCCATATCACATTTAGGCCAGTGTCTTAGACTGGTCCAAGAGCTAAAAAGCCCACAGGCCGATGCACAATCACCACTATTTATGCAGCAAATCAGCTGCAGCCGATCGGGTTAGCAATTGAATTTCCACGGATCCTTCCTACTTTTTATTACAAGAGACTGATGATGCCCGAGATCCATGGATTTTGTTTGTTTAGTCGGCGAATTGGGTTTATTCTGTCGACTTTTCGCGATAGGAAAACATCAGGACTTCCATTCACAATGCGAAAATCAATATTGTCACGTGATCATGTGAGCGATAATGCATTCCAAACGATCCAAAAGTCAAAGTATGTTTTAACTACTTTGTATTAAAACTAACACGTGCAATCTACTGCTACGATCCTATAGAATACATGGGAGATTGTTTCAATCGATAATCTCGTATGCATTACCATGTGGGGTAATTAAAAAAGAGAGAAAAAACGAGTAAAGCTCGAGACCAAAACAGGGGACTTTCAAGTATCTGGGCTTTTCTCGACCCAAAAGAAATCATTTGGGCTTTCACTGCAAATAACTCTGGGCCCAAATCCATAAGAGGACGACGGAGGTTGGCCCAATAGAGGCACATCTCCGACGGGGGATAAAACCGTAAATACACTGGCGTGCGCCGGTCGCCACGTAACAGTCGAAACGGGGAATAAATATACTCTTGTCCGTCCGCGCGTCCCGCAAAAACCATAAACCCTAGCAGTTTCTTCCTCGCTCCGTCTCTCTTTCTCTCTCTCTCTCTCTCTCTCTCTCCATTTTCCTCCCACCGTCGCTTGGAGCTCCGCCGGAGAGCGCGAGCCCCCTCGCCCCGGCCCCCACATGGCGCTCTACCTGCTCTACGAGTCCGCCTCCGGCTACTCCCTCTTCGAAGCTCACGGCCTCGACGAAATCGGCCAGAACACGGAGGCCGTCCGGAGCTCCGTCGCCGACCTGAACCGGTTCGGGAAGGTGGTCAGGCTCGCCGCCTTCAGCCCCTTCGAGTCCGCGCTCGATGCCCTCAACCAGTGCAACTCTGTGTCCGAAGGTAAAGGAAGAAGGCCTCGCACGGGCTCGTCAATGTGGGTTCGGGTCTACAGTCGTTTGTACTTATTTCTCGGGCTCTCGTTTGATATGCTTGGCTTTTCCGCTGTCGATTGGTACAGGAGAAGGACTTTTCGTAATGGACATCTAGATATTGGTTTGTCATTGTCGGCAAGGTGGTTTGTCAGCCGGGGCAAACTTAAAATATGCGATATTGGCCGTACGAACAGATTGTTAGTGCCCCGTCAATCCTATTTTGGATGATCGAATCTGTTACCTGGTCTTGTCGTGTTTCTTCATATTGATAGTAGACAATGGCGAAGTAATCATACGTGCGATGTCAAACTATAGGTAGCATGGTAATTGGTTGACTATTAACTGGTGATATGACGAGCTTGTATTCGCTTTTTCCCTTTAATTGCATCTCAGGGCTTATGACTGATGAGTTGAGGAACTTCTTGGAGCTTAATCTACCAAAAGTCAAGGATGGTAAGAAGCCCAAGTTTAGTTTAGGACTTGCGGAGCCTAAGATAGGATCTCACATCTCCGAGGAGACGAAAATCCCCTGCCAAAGTAACGAGTTCGTTCTCGAGCTTCTCCGTGGTGTCCGGCTTCATTTTGACAGATTTATCAAGGACTTGAAGGTTTGGTCTTTCTCTGTTTTCCTCCGCTGAGCTCGTTTTTGGAGCGTTTTTTTAGTCTCTCCTGGCAAATGATGTAAAGTCTTCCATTCTTGATGAAATGCTTCTGGGTCCTTTTTCATCTCTGTAGCATGGCGACCTGGAAAAAGCACAACTTGGTCTAGGGCACAGTTATAGTAGGGCAAAGGTCAAATTCAATGTCAACAGAGTCGACAATATGGTTATACAGGCAATCTTTCTTTTGGACACTCTCGACAAGGATGTCAACTCGTTCTCCATGAGAGTCAGGTCTGTCGCTGAAATTTATGCAAAGGAAATTCTTTTCTAACTTGTATTGCTCATCTTGATTGCTTGCAATTGGCAGCGAAAATGCCTGTTATTTTACAGTTTTAATGTCATCCACAATATGAAGATTTTTAAGAAGTCTTTCTTTGTTGAAGTTTTGTGGTACTTCCTGCATCCTCTTGAAAGTTTTTTTTTTTCTTTTTTTTTTTGTTAATTACCTTCTTCCAGAGAATGGTATTCGTGGCATTTTCCAGAACTGGTGAAGATTGTTAATGACAATTATCTATACGCCAAAGTTGCTAAGTTTATAGAGGAGAGGTCAAAGTTGTCTGATGACAAAATCCCTGGTTTAACGGACATAGTTGGGGACGAAGACAAAGCGAAGGAAATTGTAGAAGCTGCCAAGGCATCCATGGGTAGATTCCTCACACGCGCTTTCTACTTGCTTATTAGCCCTCATTTGGTTTCTGTTTACTTCATGTCTATGATTCCTGCAGGACAGGAGCTGTCGCCAATCGACTTAATTAACGTCCAGCAGTTTGCACAGAGGGTTATGGACCTCTCCGAATACAGGAAGAAGCTTTACGACTATCTTGTAACAAAGATGAATGACATTGCTCCCAATCTTGCCTCTTTGATTGGTGAAGTTGTCGGTGCTCGTTTGATTTCTCATGCAGGTAGTCTGACTAACTTGGCTAAGTGCCCTTCTTCAACCCTTCAGATACTCGGTGCAGAAAAAGCTCTATTCAGGTTCGTTAGTTGTCTAAAGACTTCTGTCCAATTATCTTTCGGCTGGAGCTGGATCACTGAATTGACTCAATATTTCGTTGTTTACTCTCAAGTTTTAATAGGATCTAGTGTAAACAGCAGGAAGCTCTGCTATCAAGCGGAGCTTTTCCCTCCCCTCCTTTTGGCTGTGTGACTTCACAATGATTTTGTGGAAAAAAAATCTCGCCATCATGGTTTTGATCCATTTTCTGACTTCCCTATCTTTATTCAGGGCATTGAAGACTAAAGGAAATACACCGAAGTATGGTCTCATTTTCCATTCTTCTTTCATTGGCCGTGCATCTGCACGTAATAAGGGCCGCATGGCTCGCTATCTGGCAAATAAATGTTCAATGGCTTCCAGGATTGACTGCTTTTCTGGTGAAATTCTATTTCTTTTTGGCACTTTCTCCCAATTCACTTCCGCTTGCCCGTACAACAGGTTTTGATGAATTTGCATGATGAATATGTAGAGAGAGGAACAACTGCTTTTGGTGAGAAACTTCGTGAACAAGTGGAGGAGCGACTTGACTTCTATGACAAGGGAGTTGCCCCTCGTAAGAATATTGATGTGATGAAAGCCGCCCTGGAGAGTACTCAAAACAAAGGTACCCTTTGGAGTATGCAAGTTTTTTAGTAGCAGCAAGGAAAAGTGAGAAGAAAAAGTAATCCAAACATTGACCATCGAAAAAAAGTAATCGACTCATTTTGTATCTTAAATGACTTTCTTCTTGCCACAATCTGAGATGTGATTAATTTGTTTGGTTTTAAATTGTTTTGAAGTGAAATTGGTCAATGTCCGGAGAAATGCTTTCCCTTGCATTGTAACTCTGATTCTCTAGATCCCACCGCCACGACCAAAAAAAAGTTGACACAGATATGCTCATGCCTCCTGTTGCTTTTTGTAGATGTGGAGATGGAAACTGAGGAAGCGCCCTCTGAAGTTTCAACCAAAAGAACCAAGAAAAAGAAATCGAAGTCTGCTGCAGCAGAGGATGACGAGACTACGACTGAGCCTGTTGCAAATGGGGAAGCTACCGAGGAACCTAAATCAGAGAAAAAGAAGAAGAAAAAGGAGAAGCGGAAATTGGAAAATGAGCTGGAGGAAGCTGCAGCAGATGGGAAATCTAATGGAACGAATGGCGTTGATACCGACCAGGATGGGACAACCAAAAAGAAGAAGAAGAAGAGCAAAGCTGAAGAAGGTGCAGATTTGCAGGCTGCAAGTGATTTGAAGAAGAAAAAGAAGAAAAAGTCGAAAAGCGAGGATGAGTGACGTTTCAAGGGCGTTTCCGGGGATATGATTCTCGGTCATAATGACCGACTGCTGTGAAGTGGTAGTAGCAGCCTAGTAGCGCTAGCAAGTCGGCTGCGTTTTGAATTGTTTTTGTTGGAACCTCTGTATCTAAGGAACTTGGTTATCGAAATTTGTCTTCTTCTTTTCAATCATGTGATGATGCGTGGTGTTGTGGCATTCATTATTTCGTATATGGCAGTGCTAGTTCTACTTCTTGATACCTAATTCATGAGGTGTAGTTGGCTTGGTACGCAACGAATGCTCTTCCCAAGCCAACGCATGAGCTCTGAATCCAGAGCAGCGAGCAATGGCATTCACGATATCATTTTAACTTGCCCAGGTTCATGGAGTTCCTTTCTATCCCCTGCTTGTTGTCCGTGCTGTAGAACATCGATGCCGAGAACATTTTTTTGGCGGACGAGTTCATGGAGAGGTCGAATCGTACTGTGGTCCGAGCTCCCAATTTCTTCTCTATACTTTATTCTAATGAACATTGTTATTTTTTGAGTTTTTAATTTGTTCAATATGACTTTTAAATTTTTAATCTATATTTAATTCAGTCCTTGATTTCTATAAAAATGGTCAATATTGTTTTTGAATATGGATTAATGGAAGGACAAAATTGAATATTTTTATATAATTTAAGAAATATATACCAAAAGTAATATATTGATTAAGTACGATATTACATAATAGGCTAAAATTTAGGAATCGCGCCGAACAAATACACGTGGAGCCAAAGTTCAATTTCATTTGTGTTATTTTTCCAGGTGACGTAGTCGGTTTTCCGTTGATACGTGGTTCGGTATGATTGGTGGCTTTTTGCGAGAGGGGTTCTTAGTTTATTAACTCACGCAATATTTTCTCTTAGATTCCTGTCGTTCTTTATTCCAGCTTTTTCTACGACTCTCCGTGACAGGAAAGAATATCTCTTTATTGTCTCTAGCTACTCTCTCTCTCTCTCTCTCTGCTCGCGCTTTCTTCTTCGAGACTCAAGAAAAACCCGAAGTCCCGCGCGCGAGAAGCGACTGCGAGGATGGCGGGCACGAGTGCGGTGAACCTGGAAGATGTGCCGTCGGTCGATCTCATGAGCGAGCTCCTCCGTCGCATGAAGTGCTCCGCCAAGCCCGACAAGCGCGTCATCCTCATCGGTAGTTCGCTTTCATCCCTGCCTCGCTCTCTCGTAACAAGTGTTTGTTTATTTATTCTTTTGTTAGATCACGTCTCTGTCTCGCGAGTAAGGTCGTATCTGCGGAATTTACGTGACGTTCGAAGGCCCAGTGCCGTCAAAATTCACGAGTCACTGGCGAATGCGTGGGTTTTGGTTGGGCTTTAGTAACTAGAGGCTCTGTTGGCTGGCTGAGAAAATGCAAGGATAGAGAAGAAGCATCATGCGGTGGCCTACTTTGAATGAACTCAATAAGTTCGGCCTTGGTTTCGCACGTTTCGCTGGACATTCGTCTTGTCGCCGGCTTCATAATCATTCGATGTTAGGGTCTTGTTTGAGTGCAATGTCATGTTCTTTTGAAGTCAAACTTGGTAAGCGGAAAGGAGGAAAAGAGTTATGTGCTTCATTGTCTTATATGCTTCATTGTCTTATGGGCTGAAGTCACTTCTGTATTTGTAGTACTCATGAGTGTGATTCTATCGGATTGGGCTTCGGCAGACATATTCTACACAGAGAACTTGTCCCCAATTACGGTCAATTCATGGGAATGATTGTTCAAGGGTTCTTGCCTCTCTACCGAAATAAAACAGAGGTCATTGGAAAATTGATGCGCTCGAACACTTTCTTGGTCATATCAGTTCCGTTTTTTCATGCAAGATGTTCCTACAAAACTCTAGCCAATATCGTGTCAAAGCTTTAACATACTTGGAATCAATGTCAAGCGTATCTGAATATAGCATTCTTGTAAGGCTTCTGGGGGAGAAAAGAAGGTTTGTTATTGTCCGCCAGCTTAAATGTATCTTGATTGAACTCACACTTCATATACCTTGTTTTCTTCTTTTAATTTTTGCCAATCTAAAAGGGACCTTCTAATTTTATAGTTTCTCTACAAAAATCGCCCTTCACATTTAGAAAGATCATATCAGGCGTAGTGGGTATTTCTGTTTCTACTAAAGAGTCAGGCCTTCAGATTTAGTCGTAATATGATAATGTTGATTGGTGCTCGCTAATTCCTCATGTTTGTTAACCTTCCTCTCTTCTTGTCATGTTGATTGAATGTATACCTAGAGCTTTTGAGATTTAAGCCCCATAAATTTCTGCACATGCCTGCATGCGTGAAACTTCATAAATTGTGTATATTTGTTTACTTCTCTGTATACACTCTTCTATTTTCAAAGACAATGCCTTGTCTTTATATATCTCTATGACAGCTTCTGAGATTCGCTATTGAGATAGCCAGTAGGCACTAACAAAAAAGAAAAAGAAACAGATGTACTGAAGCGCAAGTTATAAGCGTCGGGCCTTTGTTTATTAATCTCAAATGCTGTTCTTCTTAGATGTTGAAAGTCTCTTGTTTCATTGGTGCTGAAGCTCATCTTAGCAGTTGTCAGTATGCAAGCTATTGTCTAGTTATTAATATGGATAGGCTTTGGCTTGTGGTTCCTTTGAGAAAATGCAGGCCCTCCTGGATCTGGAAAGGGTACCCAATCACCGATCATCAAGGATGAATACTGCTTGTGCCACTTGGCTACTGGTGATATGTTAAGAGCTGCTGTTGCTGCAAAGACCGCTCTTGGTCTCAAGGCCAAAGAAGCTATGGACAAGGTATGACTTCTTTTACATTATTTTTGGCCTCTCCACTTGAAGTCCTCTTTTTGTTTCTATGATGTCTTACAGTATGTAGTTTGGTGTGCAAAACTGCTTTCCAGGGAGAACTCGTTTCTGATGACTTGGTTGTTGGCATTATAGATGAAGCAATGAAAAAACCTTCATGCCAAAAAGGTTTCATTCTTGATGGATTTCCAAGAACCGTCATGCAAGCGCAGAAGGTTATGTATTAGTACTTTGGTTTATCAAATATGTCGTCTTTTGTACGTCAACTCCCTGTATTGTCTTATTTTTCTCACAGGCTGCTCTGTTTTTCCTTTGACAGCTTGATAAGATGCTAGAAAAGCAAGGTGCCAAAATTGATAAAGTTCTGAATTTTGCAATTGACGATGCAATCTTGGAGGAGAGGATAACTGGTCGGTGGATCCATCCTTCCAGTGGCAGGACCTACCATACAAAATTTGCTCCTCCCAAGGTTCCGGGGGTTGACGATGTAAGCATTTTGGATGCTCATTTTTCTTTCCTTGGTTTAAAAGGTTTAGGAAATTGTAAGTTCTTGTGCAAGATGGCCTACCGTACATTAAGAGAGGGTCCTTTTTTCTTTTTCAGTTGTTTTGCTTCAATTATTAAACTGTTTGTTAAAGTTGATCTGTTTTTAACTCCGGCTGCATCTCATTACTTGTTTATTCTGTTGAAGGTTACCGGAGAACCTTTGATTCAGCGCAAGGATGATACTGCAGCTGTTCTCAAATCTCGACTTGAGGCATTCCATAAGCAAACTGAACCGGTACCTACACGTTTTCCTTCTAGTGCCTTCTTCAATTTCACGTGTTAGACGTTGGATGAATTATGAGACAATCCATTTCACAAGCTTGCATTCATTGCTTATTTCCTCCTTCCTGCTTGTTTAAGCCAATCGTGTTTCTCTTTTAGTTTAGTTAGCTGTCTAATTGGTGCACTTTGGATACAGGTGATTGACTACTACTCCAAAAAGGGAATAGTTGCAAATCTTCATGCCGAAAAACCTCCTAAGGATGTGACGGCTGAGGTTGAGAAGGTTTTGTCTTCTTGAAGATGGTGCTCCCACCTGAGAATTCCAACAATTATGCTGAATTTTACAGGATGAACCTTTGAGTTGCTGATTCCACTGTTGTATAATTGGATGTGGCGGCTGTTGTCAAATTGTTGAGGGATTTTTCTTATGATCCCGAAATAAAGTTCAGTACAGAATTACTCGTCTTTGGTCGCTTCTTCTGTAAATGCCAGATTTGATAAGCACCGATGACAATAAAGTAGGCCTTGATTTACTTGATTATGCCTTCCTTCCCTTGAAATATAGACTCCATACTTCACGAACTCTTCCGATTTTCCGTCTTTTCCTGGTCTTTATGATTCGAGTTAATTAATGTTCAGTTTTTGGGCCTGGGATAGGTTATGGATGAAGAGAGAATCACAAGTTTGTCTAGTGAATCGATTGAGAGCTTCTTGAATCGTGAGACCCTTTTTTGTGAAATACCACTGTTGACTTTGAGATGAATATATTAGGTAATGGCGGTCTAGCTTGTTATCTGAATATATACTCGCCAAACTGATGAATGTGTAGTATTCTTATTCATTCTGAGATTTTTGGGGTCATCCCTTGGAATATATGATCATTAATTCGGATTGAGTTGCCTATAATTGTGGCCAATTCCCTCTAAAGATCATCTCATCTGTGCAATCCCAATGCCACATTATACTTTCAGACTCCATAAGGGCAATCAGTTACAGTGGCAATGGTGAATTATTGAAACTCTTCAAATTATTATAGTACTAGTCTGACAAATGACAATCCTCAAGGTAACGTGTACTTCCAAAGAGGATATCACTCCGATAAACAGTAGTACAGCTCGCCATATGTTAAGAAGATAAAAACAGAATATTCAGACTAAGGCGACAACAGTTGAGAGCAGCCGGTTAAGGTTGGTCATTGGTTATCTTGGAGAAAAGCCTTGTACCACTTGGCAGATGCTTTAGGAATGCGTTTGAGGTTGTCCTTATAGTCAGTGTAGTAGAGCCCAAACCTCGGTACAAAGCCCGATGCCCATTCCCAGTTGTCAGCGAGTGACCAGTGAATGTATCCTCGCACATTCACCCCGTTCCTGCATTGCCCAAATTGATCAGTTTGATAAGTTGTTACCGGGAATTGGCTTTGAGCAGAGCTAAATCAAGAGTTTAAACTAGTCGCCGTAGTAAAAGTGGATCAAGCCACGACTTGCCACACATATGCAATCACGAATAACCGATACCTTGGTGTGAATGCAAAGAAATATTCCTCTCACCCTCTTTTGACACGTAGCAAATCCAACACACGGTTAAGAAGATGCTGCATTGCAGTGGCAGATAACTGAACTAGCGATGATCGCAAATGTGATGGAGTTGAGGACTTACTTCATCGCTATAAGGAGACGTGCAAGATGCTGCTTCAAGCAATCGATCCTGTGAGGATCATTCAGCGCACTGGCCAGTGGACGGCCCTCTACCTTTGCTTCAGTGACACCTGTAACAAAACATGTTTCCCGAGTAAAATGTGTTCTATATGGGAGGTCCAAATATATAATCTGGATGACATATCACTAGAAAAGCGACTCCTACCGTTCTCAGTAATGTAAATCTTTGGGTTTTGGTACTTCCGCTTTATATAGTCCAAAATTTGCACCAGACCATCTGGATACCTATATATCCACGCAATCCCTTCAGCCTGAAAATGAAGATTCGTTTATTCTGGTAATAAGGTTCAACTGTCATGTGCTGCAATGAGGTTGTAAAAGCATATGTACCTTTGCACCAATTGGTATGCCGTTCTTGGTTGCTGAAAATCAGAGAAGTGGGTTAAAAATGACGGATTATCATACCTACTCGTCCAAATACATCTTTCATGATCTTGGCATGGGAAAGATATGGCTCGTCTTACCAGATTCCTTCACAAATGAGTCGGTAGAGTAGCTAGTTGGCACTTTGCGTTCGTCTTCTGGGATGTTTTGAGCATAGGTCGATGAATAGTAATTGATACCGATGAAGTCGAAAGACCCCTTCATCAGCTGCTTCTCCTCTGCAGTGAAAGTGGGTAATCTGTCTTTCACCAAGCTTCTCATTGTCCTTGGATAATCTCCATTCACCAAAGGATCAATGAACCTATTGAGAAAAAATGGCTTTTTGTCGAGCTTCTCCGAAAATGAACTATTGAATGGGGAATGAACTAGCATAAAATTCATGTGGCATCTATTTTCTGAAAGGCCACTGGTTGTTCAACATATATCTAATTAGTACCGTCAACATGGATGCCCAGAATAGGACAAAAAGAAGTAGAAAAAACGTTACGCATTCCCCCTAATTCAAAAGGAATTGATAGAAATGAAATAATATATCCCCTAGCTAGCAAGAGCAGAAGTAGTGGTAACTCTGTATCGATTCAATTTGCAAAGGCAATTCATCAGGCAATAGTAAGGGCCTTTTGTGTTCTCCCTGATACGGGTAGAAAAAATTGTTACACAACCCATCCTCTATTGAGTAATGCCCGAGTGGCAGCATCAATAAATGACTCGACCAAGACTAAAAGGATGGACTCTCCTGTCGACAGAGGCGAGCTTCAAATTTAGTGCCCTTCGATTAGTGAGTTGTAACATCTCTGAAATATGTCATTTGAATGCCAAGAGATGATTTTGGTTATGTGACTTAAAGCAAGGCTAATGTGGAAAACCATGACTAGATAGGTAACTGAAACGATGTCTTATAACCAAGTATATGCACTTATAAATGTACGAACAATGTCATTAGACATCCGAAATCACATTCGTTGTAGCTATATAAGAAGAAGGTATGTAAATCTGATCACGTCCACACGTGGAGATGGAAAGTTCTCTCACCAACCCAAAGCAAAGTCGATAGCCCTTTCTGATGCAGCTTTGTCATCTAAGCTATCAGAGTATGGCACACAATTTTTTCCCACTAGGGTAATTCCAATTTCTCCTTTTTGGTCAGCCTGCAGTAGTATATAACCGTCAGGTAAATAGATTTCTGCGAGAACAGAAACACACAAGTCCAACATTTGCGCAGAGTGTTGATTGGACAAAATGAAGGCAAAAACCAGCATTAATTTGAACTGGTGCTTAATGGCATGCATAAGGGAACTCATATCGTGCGTTGACTCACCTTAAATTTTTCTCTGTAGAGCTTAACAGCAGTTGCATGTGCAAGCAAATGAGTGTGGCTCACGATGTAAGGCTCTGTAGAAGAGTTACCAGCTCGACAATGTGAACACCGACCCGGTGCAGCTACTCCAAGGTCATGCCCGAAGAGCGCTGCAACTAGTGGCTCATTCATGGTAATCCAGTTCTTTACCCTATCTCCATATGTCCTGAAGCAGATCTCACAGTAGTCCCTAAAATCGTTCCTGCATATCCAAGGAAACACCAAACCAAAACTTGTCCTTCATTGTCAAGAACTAATCCTCAAACCATTTAATCTACAGAGTAGCTCGTGCTTACAATATGGAACGGCTCAAGAATCCGGCATACTTGTCCTGCAAGGCTTGAGGGCAGTCATTGTGCATCAATGTGACAAAAGGTCTGATGCCTGCAAGTAATCACAGAGTAAGAATAGGACAAAACAACTTCCCAATACAACGGTATCTCTCGGTGTCATCGTCATTGTCTTACCGGACGCTACCAGTTCATTTATCAAATTGTTGTAATAATCAATACCCTGTTGGTTTATTCCACCATTGACTGATCCTCCTGCATGGGAATTTAGAGTGGCAAGCACACCAGACCAGCATTAGAGTCTCCTCATCGGCTAATGCTTGATATCTTTGCATCCAATAAACAGACGGTTGGAAGATCAAATGATACCAGTATGGTACTTACGAGGAAGAATTCTGCTCCAGGAGATGGAGAACCGGTACGTGTTTACCCCGAGTTCCTTCAAGATTCTTACATCTTCCTGTACACATGATGATAAATTTATCATATGCAGAAGACTGATTTATCTCAGGTTGTACAATGAACTATGTTGTTGTCTATGGTTAAAAAAAAAGATGGAATTCAACTCGCCTTGTAACGATTATATGAGTCTATAGCAACCAATGAATTACTCCCATCATCGATTTTGCCTGGATTTGTGAAATTCAGGGAACAAGATAAGGAAAAACTAAAACAAGTCGGTATGTTTAGCTATAATCAGAAAGCTGCTTACAGGAAAATCAAATTGTAAGGCATATAGAAATATAATAATAAAACAATAAATAGTCGAAGTAAAGAAAGAAAGAAAGAACCTGGAGTGGCCGCATACTGATCCCACACGCTTGGTCCCTTACCTCCTGCTGCAGATCCTTCGATCTGTATAATAACAATTTGTGGTGCTTGTTACGCAGGAAAAACGAAAAAGCCACACTTGTCCTGCTGTTTAGGCCATAATAAATCATGTAATTGATCAACATGAACTCACATTTTCTAGACATGTATATGTAAGATTGAACAAATACTGACATACAAGTCTTCATACATTTATCATGTTGAAACGGGTATTCACCTGCTGAGCAGCAGTGGCAACTCCAAACAAGAAATCATTTGGGAAGTCTGACCTCTTGACAGTTGGTTCTTCTATCACTGCACAAAGACATAACCTTAATATCTTCGAAAGATTTAGAACATTGTTGAACTACCGGTTAGAATATTCTTTCACAAGATACTAAAAGAAAAGATCAAGTTGTTTCCAAAAGGATTGAGGACAAAGGAGGACGTTTAGACCATTCTTTCTCCTGTATTGTGATTAATAAACATGAACATGCATTTGGGTCAATCATAAAAGTAAGCCATGCATGTTACATCCAGATAATCTATGAGTAGATTATCCTCTAAATTTATGTACCTGATATGTCCCATGCTAGATTTCATAAAGAAATGCACTCAAAGAGAGACCAATCCGTCAACGATGCCGACGAGATCAAAACAAGCAAAACGACCAAGTAGGATGCGAGTTCAAGGGTCATTGTGGGCAATGGCCACGAAGATGGCATGATCAATGATACATTTGAAAAGAGAGATTGGGGTGGGTGAAGAACTAAATACCAGAAAGCAATCTCGTTTTAATAGTAAGAACGAGAAAGGGCAATAACCAACTTCAAACAGAACGCTCCTAAAATGGTAAAAGCTCGTTCATCTGACAACTCTTGAACTTGAATCATACCCTTTCATCTCAGACTCTTCAAACCAATTTCCTGTTACTCCCTCTCCCAACCCAACTCTCCAGTAGCCTTCTAATTTCCACTCCGGATATGGATGGTTTAATCCATTTTCTTTAATCTAACAATAGGGCCAAAAACATTCTCCAAGGAAACCCATTGACGACATAAAAAAATTTGTAAGAACTACGTGTTATTTAAACCGAAAAAAGCTTTGTTTGATTTGTAGCAAAAACATCGTTGAACTTCTGGTTAGAATATTCTTGCACAAGATACTAAAAGAAAAGATCAAGTAGTTTCCGAAAGGATTAAGGACATAATGAGGACGTTTAGACCATTCTTTCTCCTGTATTGCTATTAACAAACATGAACATGCCTTACCAAAAAAAAAAAAACAAACATGAACATGCGTTTGGGTCAATCACAAAAGTAAGCCATGCATTATACATGCAGAAAGTCTACTCAGAGATTATCCTCTAAACTTGAGTATCTGATATGTCCCATGCTAGAATTCATAAAGAGATGCAATCAAAAGAAAAGGAGAAAGAGAGACCAAAGGCAACCAACCATCGGCCGCCTCCAAAACAAGCGAAACGAGGAAGTAGAAAGCGAGTAGAAGGGCCATTGTTATTGATGGTGTTGAAGACGGCATGATCAATGAAGCATTTAAAAAGAGAAAGTTGGGGCCGGTGAGTTACTGAATGCCCCAAGGCAATCTCCTTTTGAAGGCAGGAAAGAGAAGAGGGCAATAACCAACTTCAAACCCAACGCTCCTAACATGGTAAAAGCTCGTTCATCTTACAACTCTACTTGAATCGTACCCTTACATCTCAAACAGACTCTGCAAACCAAATCCTGTTACTCCCTCTCCCAACCCAACTCTCTAGTAGCCTTTTAATATCCAATCCGAATATAGATGGTTGCATAGCAAAAGCATTCTCGAAGGAAACCCAGTTACTAAGAACTACGTATTATTTAAACCGAAAAAAGCTTTGTTTGATATGTAGCAAAAGTTTAAAAAGTAATTTTCTTTTCGTTTATCGGCCAATATATGTGAATTTACCTGTTAATATTTGTACGTTGAAAGGTCTCACGTGTTTCAAATTTTGAAAAAAGTCAAATGCGTATATCGCAAAAATCAGATTAAAAAAAACTAAAAAGATAAAATTCAATCCAAACGGACTCTAAATTATTTTGTTTCGGCTTGTAAACACCACATATGGAACACTGAAACGAAAAATTATGAATCTGCTGCATTGTGAAAATGAATAATTTGCCAAAAGCTTCACATTAAAGAAGGCGGAGTTGATGGGGAAATTTTCACTATTCATCTAGCATCTTAAAATTCAAAGTAAGTGACATGTTAGATTAATTGCGAACGAATGCCATCGAGGATTGATGAAACTCACTTGATTATTGATAATGGAGATTTAGCGTGGCATAGTGGCTTTAAGCCGAAATTATTTGAACACATCGAAATATAACCAAGTTTAAGTATTTTTATTAGATTATCCGATGGTATAAGGTAAGTGAAACCTCGACTTTAAAGAAATAACAAAGAAATGAAGGTTTCGTTTGTATAGCAAAATATAAATGATTCGGAAAATATTTTCCCGAAAATGATTGAATATATGGCTCACAAGAATGAATAAATAAAAATATATTTTTACTATTCACGAAAATATTTAAATGTAAATTATTTTCGATAAATAAAATATTTTTTATTAGCTAATTATTTGAAGCGATAATTGTTAGAAAAATGTGTTTTAAATACGGGTCCGAAGTTACGGGAGGGGGCGGGGGATATACAGTCAGACCAGCAGAGTCAAAGAAAGAGACACAGGGGAGAGAGAGGCCTTCCTTCGAGATTTCAAGCGAGAATCTTGCACAACTGGCGACAAATCGAAGGTTGTTGATACGAAATCTGTGATTAAGCATCATATCGTAAGAATATCTTCTCTGAGGTAATGCTCAGCAAGTGCCATCCTCTTCCCAACTCTGTTCCTTTTTGCGGATTTCATGGAGCCCCTGTAGATTTTGCGCTAAATTTTGGTTTTTTTTTCGCTTCTGTGATTTGATGGTTGCATTTGGGATTTTAAGCTGTAAAAGGAGAAGCTTGGATTGGGCACGATGATTTGAACCCTGATTTCATGGAGCTTGGTGTCAAAGCGTTTTTTTGTAAGATGGGCTAAAGCAGCGATCTTGCTGTCGAGCGGGTAGAATTTTTGGTTGGTTATTTGGACGGATGATTTTGGTTTAGGTTGTCCAGCTTTAAGGGTAAACTTTTGTGCTTCGTTTTCCGTAAGACTTGAAATAAGTTAGGAAGTCATGTCACTCAGTGGTCTGATGCTGTAACTGTTGGTGAGTTTTTTTTTTTTTTGTAAGCTTGAGTGCTAAAAATGAAGGAAAATTATGAACAGAAAAGAAAAGAAAAGCTGGGGCAGCACCTGGACCAACTTGGTCGTGAACTTTGAGTGCTGGAAATAGACTTCTGAAGCTTCATTTTGAATGGAAAATGCACTCAACTTTCACCCCTATAAGTTGTCGAAGTAATTCGGTGATTAGGGTTCAAGGTAGTGAGTTTTGAGTCGAGAAGTTTGAAGAATTAAAATGATATGCAGTCCGTCCGAAGCTGGACTGAGGGGTTTATGTGTGGATTTGGTACTTAATCCATGAAAAAAAGAGAGGCTAAATTTATGTATCTAAATGTAGTTAAGAAAGAAAGGAGTTATTGGTTGACGATGGATGATTAAAATGGTGATTTTAGGTGACTTGGATTGAGGGAATATTTGCTGGGCTGTCTTGAAATCAAGTTCTTGGACCTTGTATGAGTTAACTCTCCTGGTGTGAAATTGTTTGATCCCCCTAGCACTCGAGTGATTGAGTGTTGGAGTTAAATATTACTATGGTGAATTGTGTCTCTCCTCAAGTGAATGTGCGCTACATGTAATATATGATCAGTGAGTATATCGCATTACACGTGTTTGATGAATTGTGGCGATATGACTATGGCTGATGGTATATGCTCATGTGGATTGATGCGAATCACATTGTGTGCTAATTGGTCTATGTGGGTTTTAACTATTACCTCGTTGTCGTTCTTATTTGCTGCTCTCACGAGCGAGGTCGTTAAAACGACTTTCTATGTGATTTAATGGGAACCTGTGTTATATGTTATATGACTGGACTTCGGTCCTTTATATCAACACCTGTTGATCGTGGAATATAAGAAGTTGTGGCTAAATGGATAAGTGCCACTCTTTTGAGGAATCCTTCATCAATGGTTGTGAATGACTGATTTTTTCTCAATTTTTGACCTTGGTTCCATAGGAGCAAGTCAAAAAGATTGAGGAATAGAACCATCTGATTTGATTCGTTCTCAATAGTCATGAGAGCAATACTCTGCTCTCAGGATGAGTCTCTAGCCAGACCCTAAAATTTTCTATATGAACCCACTTTTGTGTGCTTCATTTGATTAATGTGTTGTTTGTAGCATTCATGTGAAACTCGTTTCATCTGCATGTTTGATACATGTGTACTTTGCGTCAATTGTGAAGGTGACTACTTATATCAAGTTATCTCTTTCAGACCTTGAAATTTCACTGATTGAAGTGGTGCTGCTCACCCCTTATTTAACATTTTCAGTTTTAGCTGAGAGGGTGTCTTCGTCACTTCTGGAGAGTTTACTGGGAAATTCTCAGGCACTAGAAGTCAAAGTGGATTTAGTTGGAGTTAGAGTTGATCAACAAATACTTAGCATGTCCACTTGCCAATTTATGTATAGAATTGATTTGTGGTCTACGTGGGCCAATAGTCCCTGTTTTATCGTACAAATATCACTAGTTCCATCATGGCCAACAGTGAGCCTCCATGTTCATGTCCTGTAAATATGTTAAAGTTACGATATTGATCAGCCGATTGTGTGCCTTCCAGGCTTTTCTATTGTTGAGACTTGTACATCGGCCAAGTTTGACCCAAGCCTTGGGTCTGTTTTTGAAATGGCCTGCTGTGTACCTATTATATATGCATGCTATGAGAAAAATTAGATTTTCCTTTACAGTTTGATTGATATATCAGCTATGTAGGGGGGACTCTGTCCGCTTTTCAATAAAATTATACTTTTATGTATTCGCTCCGTGGGTTTATAGTAGCCCCTTGGCATTTGCACATAGCGTTATCATGGGGTTTTGGGTGTTACAGCTCAACTCAACAATGCGCAGGAAAGGCTAGTGAATCAACATTTTTTGAACGATTAGCTTGTCCGCCCCTCCCCCTCTCTCTCTTTATCTTTTGGGCCAGTATCTATGCTTGCCCTTAGTCCTTGCTAGTTATTGCCCTTGTAAGAGGTTAGATTGTTCATGATATTGCTGTCTGTCTGGTGTGGCCATTGTTGTAGCTTCTATTTGAACTTAATCAAGAATATAGTGGGCTTTTGCACACTCAGGTTGCCATAGTTCTACCTAGTATAAGCACCCCACCCAGTGAGCAATAGATGGTGATTTGCGCAGAACAGACTGCTTCTAGATCTATGGCTATCTCCCGTCATTCAGAAATTTAACCTATTTCTTGCAAGAAAACTGTTCCCCGATTGTGGTTGACCATTCTCTAAGTTTGCATGAGATTTACTTCTACATATTGTTGGGAGGCAAGCTTCTGATATATCCAGTATGAGTTTTCTGCAGGAATTACCTGCTATTAATGGCTTCTTTCCGAGCTTTCTTGAACAGTCCTGTTGGTCCCAAAACTACTCATTTCTGGGGACCAGTTGCAAACTGGGGATTCGTGGCTGCTGTATGCTTCTGCTCCATAATTTCTATTTCCACATGCGGTCACATGTCACTAGTGAAACATCCTAAAGCCTGGATATTCAGTTATTTCACTAATGTTTAACATATTTGTTGCTTCCAATAGGGATTGGTTGACATGCAGAAACCGCCAGAGATGATATCTGGTAACATGACAGCAGGTTAACAATTTCCGCTCCAAACAAATTAATCAGTGTTATTATCTTCTTATCATGTCCAGCCAGACTCTGTGTTCACCTTTGTGTCTTGATTGCAGCCATGTGTATATATTCTGCACTGTTTATGAGGTTTGCGTGGATGGTGCAGCCGCGGAACTACCTACTTCTTGCATGCCATGTCTCAAATGAATCTGTCCAGCTCTATCAACTATCACGCTGGGCAAGGGCTCAGGGGTAAGTTCCTATTGCAACACTGGTTTAATACTCTCCACCTGTCACCTCAAGTATGCACATATAGATCTGTTTAGCTTATTAGGTTTGATTCGTATCATTTGACTTTAGTTGCGCGCGGCTTTGACTGGGAGATGCATAAACAGGTAAACATTGCGTGACTTGCTCTTTTCTCTGTTATAGGTACTTGTCCCAAAAGAAAGACGAAGCCTCGTCGCAATAATATGTTGCTGGGTCTTTCTTTCCCCATTTCGTTGGTCTTATGGTGATTTCGTTACTGAGAAGCTTGCTTTCATGCTATCTAAACAGTAATTGGCTGGTCTTTAGTGATCGCAACTTGATATGTATATTTTCGCGTTGTAATTGACGATTTACTTTCAGCAAGCGATGCTTGCTTGGAAACTTGATCTCCTGTTGGACTTGGATGCACAATAATATGACTCGAACTGTCGCATTGCCCTGAAAATTTGCAATATGGTTGGGCATTAGGCATGGTGTTGGTCGGCATGGTTCAGGAGGACAGGTATGATCATAGGTATCGTCACATAGGACTGCCCTGTCTGCTGTGGTTTAAGTTGAGATCAGATATCAGGATTTATCAAAGTGTTGTGCATGATAATCCATCAGTCGAAGATTCATGGAATAAGTGCACAAAAAGTCCTAAAACTTATCAAGAAAGTCCATTTGAATCCTAAAACTTTAAAAAAAATGCAATCAAGTCTTAAAACTTATCACGAAAGTGTAATTGAGTTCAAAAATTTTCAAAAAGTGAAATTAAATTCTAAAACTTATTATGAAAGTGCAATCGAGCATTATAACTTTCAAAATGTGCAATCTACTAGATGACTTAATTGTATTAATTTGACAAGTTTTAGAATTTAATAATATTTTTTTAAGGTTTAAGGACTCAATTGCACTTTCTTGACAAGTTTTATGACTTAATTGTATTTTTTGAAAGTTTTAGAATTCAATTGTACTTTCGTGATAAACTTTGAGACTTTTAATGCACTTATCCTAAGATTAATTGTTTGTGAGGAGATGGGACAGGAGGCAGTTCATGTGGTTTCATGGTGGAAACTTTCCTCTTAGCAATTTTACTTTGGTGGTTGGCTGGGTTATATCTGGTCCCCATCATAATTGGTGGGCTTGGAGATGATTAAACAATGCATGCTTATGTTCCGCGAGAGGTGAACAAAGTTATTTAATGTATATCTATTAACAGGAGATCAAATAAGTCGATTCTCGTGGTCCCACATTCATGTCGGTCTAGTCATCATGCTCTCTATGTTTAGTTCAAGCGCCGGTTTCATTGTAGTAGGATGCGGTCGGTGCTATTGCATCAGGATTCAAGTAATCCTGAGGATCGGTGGGCATTGAGCAGTGCCTGTATTTTCGCGGGTTTAGGCCTGTAATGCACTTGAATTGGATTCTGGAGGTGATTTGGAACTGATTAAATGAATCGGGTCGACGAAACTTCGTGTTAAGAGCAAATCTGTTCGATTGGGTTTGGGTCTGATCCCAATCTTAAGTTAAAGAACACTCTCTTGTTCCCTATTCGAATAAAATTTGATGTATCGAGTGTGGGGTTCGAAATCTTCACCCATCAATTCTTTTTTAATCTGAGCAAGTGATTATGTAAGTGCATTGATGTAAGGCAAATAATTCGGAGACGCATATCGTTGGTTTCGATTGAGGTAAGTCAAATCAAAACCAAATTAACCAAGCAATCAATTTACCAAACTGAAGATAGCATTCGATTCGATTCGGGTTATTGGTTTTAAGTTGGGAAAACACCACTAAAAATTTCAAACTATGCCATCTGTGATAAATTTACCCAAAACTTTTTTTTTTGTGATACGAAAAATCTCAAATTATACTACTTGTGATACATTTACCCCATAATACCTTTGTCCAAAGGTATTTTCGTCTTTTTCATTTTTCTATTTTTCTCCTTTTTTTTTTCTTCTCTTTTCCCTCCACCATGGCCGGCGGAGGGAAGCCGGCGAGGGCAGCCCTTGTTGGACTCTAGCAAGGGCAACCCTCGTCCAATGCCAGTGAGGATCTCCCTTATAAGATTCGGTGAGGGCAGCTCTTGCCCAAACCCAACACCAACGAGGGCTGCCCTCGCCGGCTTCCCTTCGCCATGGCCGACGGAGGGAAGAGAGAAGAAAAAAAGAAAATAGAAAAAGGAAAAAGACGAAAATGCCCTTGGAAAAAGTATTATAGGATAAATATATCACAAGTGGCATAATTTGGGGTTTATTATGTCGCAAAAAAAAGTTTAGGGTAAATTTGTCACAAGTGACATAACTTGGGGTTTTTGGTGGTATTTTCTCTTTTAAGTTATTGATCTAGAGCTTTTCTTGAACTCCTCGTTTCCTTATGTTATATATCGATCCTATGCACATTGGGGTACTACTAGAGAAGCTGTTGAGTAAACTATAGAAGGTAAGGGTGAGTGGTTTCAGGTTCTTTACAGGTTCCACATGGAATCCGAAATCTACCTTCGGGTACAGTTTTTTCATCTTTTGAAATCTGGAATCTACCCGTTGAAACCTGAGACTTGAAATCTACCTTGTCACAAATTCCAGATAGGTTTTAGGGTTTAACAGGTTCTTCTTCTTTAATTTAATTTTTAGTTAAACAAAACGAAAATAAACGCAACGAAAATTAACAAGATTGTCATTCACCAAAGAGAATATAAAATACTAGTTTTCCTGACATTACAGTTCAAATAAATACAATTAAAATGATAAGTCATTGCATGAATCGATACTAGGGGCGAGCGGTTCCATATTTCGTACAGATTCCACTTGGAACCTGAAAAATACCCATGAGAACTTGGAACTTACTTTATTACAGGTTCCAGAGTCTATCTAGGTTCCACTTATATTATTAATTGGCAATTATAGTGAATCATCACCTTTAATGAGTATCACTTGCTGTTGAGATCCACTGACCACAACTTATATTTAGATACACGAAAAATATAAAACATTAAAAAGTTGTAAAATAAAAGCTCAGATTAGTGATTCTAGATTATACACTCATCATCTAACACCATGAAACACTGCAGTATCACCTGAAGACATATACCAAGAAAAAACACAAAAAACTTGTTTAGGTTTCAGGTTTCACCTACCTAAAATCCGGAACCTTCTCATCGAAACAGGTTCCCCAATTTTTGAAACCTGAAACCTATCTTATATATCTTAAAACTTGAAACTTCTCACCGGTTAAGTTCTCAAGTTTGATTATCTATCTTAGAACCATGCTAACCATTAAAAAAAGGTCACGTGAATAGGGAGCCTGTCCAGCGGAGTAAGAAGAAACGTACTCCGTGTCCTCCAAACCTAATGCTCCCCTCGATTGTGTATAATCGAGAGGACTATTGGGAAATTAGTCCGTCGTCGTCTTCTTCTTCGCCTTCGTCTTTTCGCGATGGCTGAAGCTAGTCACCACGCTAAAGAAGTCGATCCCACCAATGGCTTCTGCGCCAAGACCAAGACCTTCCGCAGCCTCAGGCCATCCCTCCCTCTCCCTCCCCCTTCCCTCCCCGTTTCGCTCACCGACTTCCTCCTCTCCATCCTCCCCTCCTCCTCCTCCTCCTCCTCCTCCGCCTTCCTCGTCGACGCCGTCACCGACCGCCGGGTCACCCCCCCGTGCTTCATCTCGCAATGCCGCGCTCTCTCTTCCTTCCTCGCGACCCGCTTCCCTTCCCTCGCCAAGAACGACGTCGCCCTCGTCCTCCCGCCTCCTTCCCTCCACGTCCCCGTCGTCTACTTCACTCTCCTCTCTCTCGGCATCGTCGTGTCCCCCGCGAACCCCCTGAGCTCCGCCTCCGAGATCCGCCACCTGGTCGGGCTCAGCAACCCCGTCGTCGCTTTTGCCACGTCCCAAGCAGCTCGGAAGCTGCCTGCGCTCAGGCATGGCACCGTCCTCCTCGACTCGCCCGAGTTCGAGTCCGTTTTCACCCGCGACGGCCCGAAGGAAACCGATCCCATTCTCCGCAATTTCAACCGGGTCACACAGGCGGACCCCGCGACGATTCTCTACTCTTCGGGCACGACGGGCCGGGTTAAGGGCGTACTCATGACCCACCGAAACATGATCGCGGGGCTCGCCAGCCCTCGCCCAGCCGAGGCCGGCCCGAACTCCGTTCTGCTGTTTCCGCTTCCCCTGTTCCACGTGTACGGGTTCATGGCGATATTGAGAGCGTTTGGGATGGGGGCGACGGTGGTTTTGATGGGTAAGTTTGAGCTCGAGGCCATGCTGAAGGCCGTGGAGAAGTATGGAGTCGACACGTTGCCGGTGTCGCCGCCGGTCGTCCTCGCGCTGGTGAAGTCCGAGGTGACTGGGAAGTACGACCTCAGCTCGCTCCACACCGTCGTGTGTGGCGGAGCGCCGCTTGGGAAGGAGGTTTCTGAGCGGTTCCATCAGAAATTCCCGAACTTGGAGCTGGTGCAGGTAAAATGCTAGTAGTCTAAAGATGGCCGATTCTCAAATAGAACTAAAAACCAACCTGAAATAACAGCCGGCTTTGGACATCGTTGATCATCCCTACAGAACACGATCCTTTTGTTTTGCTCTGTTTCATTTTATGTCAAGGTGACAGTGGTTAGTTTTTGCATGTTTAATCCGTTTCAATCCAGTCCAAAGGTAAACTTTCTTAAGCCAAAGTTCGTGAAATCTGCGAGAAATTACTGGTATTTCTAATGACCAGGTAAAAACCGAACTGAAGTCTTAAGCCCCAAATCGTTTACCACTGGACCAATTACTCAAATGCCAAAATGCTTGGGCATGATTTCTTTATTAGCAGGACATTCTTACTACACGACACTATTGCTTCCATTGGCGGCTAGTGTTTTCCTAGGATGAGCACTGTGTCTGCTTATAGAAAACTGATTGTGTTATATGAGATCAATTTCATGTTACCCGACAACGTTGTCTAGGAGTTAGACACATTCTTGAATCAGAAACACTAAATCAAGGATCAATCAGAAGGTGCATTACGTACAAATGTACACTCTGAAGCTTAACTTTGTACTAGTAAGCTTACCCCGGTAGGTATTGCGTGCGTGCCATGGCAGTGCCGTACTGCAACTTTGGGAGACGACACGGAAGAGTTGGAGAACCGAGAATCTGAGGAAGCAAATACTGCACATAGTTTTGAGTTGATGGATGCGAAAGATTAATAGATGTAAATGACTAATGGTTTTGTCAACTGTGAAATGTCCGAATAAATTTTTCAGGGTTATTCAATGACAGAGAGCCTATTAGGAAGTAGGATGATGGGGCCTGATGAGACCAAGCAATATGGCTCCGTGGGTCGCCTCTCCGAGGATATGGAAGCCAAAATAATGGATCCTTTTACTGGAGAAGCTCTACCTCCCGGCTGCAAAGGCGAATTGTGTCTGCGTGGCCCAGCCATCATGAAAGGTCAATAGTAATACCACAATCTCTCATCCTGGATTGCTTTCCTCCTGGAATCTGTGAAGAAAACCTGTCTGGAGTTCCATTGCACTTTTTGTTTGAGCACATCAAGTTAGGAAACGCCCATCTTTCTATTGAAGTACTGACTTGCTTACAAAAAATTGCCGTGCAAAATTCGATATCCTGGTTTCTTCAGACATCGACAGTTACTATGCTGCTTCCTGCACAAGGATTCCTCATTTCACTGCTTGAAAACTCCTCTTTGAGCTTCACGTATCACTTGCAAAACTCGGATGTTGTTCTGAATTTTTTTTTGATTCCATGTAGGTTATGTTGGAGATGACAAGGCAACGGCTGAGACATTGGATCCGGACGGTTGGCTAAAAACTGGCGATCTTTGTTACTTTGACTCAGAGGGGTTCCTCTACATTGTGGATAGGCTAAAGGAATTGATAAAATACAAAGCGTATCAGGTAGCTGCGGTCATAAGGAATCTTTTGCTGATGAAATCTGATGCTTCCCATTTTTCCTTAATCAGATTTTGTTATCTCATTCTCATCCCATCCTGCAGGTCCCGCCTGCTGAATTGGAGCATGTACTTCAATCTCATCCTCAAATTGCGGAAGCTGCAGTGATACCGTAAGCTCCAGTGATTGTGTTATGACCTTCATAGAAGCATTGAGTTTGTCTGAGCCAAAGTTTCTCTGTCTTATTTTTATTCACCATTCACTGATCTTTAGATTACTTGGAGGACATGCAAAGTATTGGTGAGTCGATGTTCAAAAGGTTGAGAGTAATCCTACCATTGTGCGAAACGATGATTGCCAGAAGATGTCTTATTGTGTCTACATTTACTTTTGAAGCAAATCTTTATCTGCTTAAAATGTACTTGTCAAACTTTGGTGTGTTGTGAGATCCATAAATGTGCTTTCTGTTCGGCTAAGTGGCTAATTGCGCAAATAACCAATGAGACTAATCCAAGTGTATTGCTTGGAATCAGGTATCCTGATGAAGAGGCAGGGCAGGTTCCAATGGCTTTTGTGGTGAGGAAGCCTGGTGCATATGTTGCAGAATCTGAAATCATGGAGTTCATTGCTGAACAGGTATGGTCCTCCTGGATTCATCTGGTTTAGAAGATGCTTCTTCAATTTTTAGATTTTCCTGGGGAAGGAGAGGAGTTGATGTCTTGAAGATGTCAAACGCTGACGCATCTATTCATTGACAGTGAGAACAACTAGGACTATTTTTCTGGATTTCATAGTGGACGCTATTTGATTCCCAATCACTGACTTGTTTGGCAACTGGTGTTCTTAAGAGCATGCAGGAGATCGGTTGAGTACCCCGACAAGGAAATCGAGTTTTAATATCTCCTAAGAAAGCTTCTGCTCCAACTCTAGTTCTGCTCCATGCTACCAATGTTTTTTTCTTCCTCCCCTTTAACCCAAAGTTTGTCACATAACTTCTCGGCGGGCAGTAAATGCTACTAGATCCATCCAACAAGATTGACTTGGTCTTTCGTACTACCTTTGTTCGACTTGCTAAAGCTTACTCAGATAACATAGCTCGATCAGATGACTTGTTCCATTTGAATAGCACATGTTGGTGTTCAGCCCGGTCCAAAACTATAGACAACTCTACTCTTTTCTTTGATTACATGAAACTCGATTTGCAGGTCGCTCCATACAAGAAGATAAGGCGTGTTGCTTTTATCAGTAGCATCCCCAAGAATCCCGCGGGAAAAATCTTGAGAAGGGAGCTCATCAGTCATGCTTTATCTGCTGGTTCAGCAAAACTGTAAAATCTATGACCAGGAAAAGAAGTCTAAATTTTTTTTAAAATTAAACAGGCCATTATTATCAGTTCTCCTCTGTATTTGGCAATTTGCTGCTCCACGGTATGTCTGTCGTACTTGTTTTTGGTAGTGATTGACCATTCCTTACTGAAGACTAACATGAACCTGCGAATTGTCTGCTCCCGACTGAATTTTATGCCTGTTCTTTAGGGAAGCTGTGGTTGTTAATACTGGCCTAAGGTGGTCGAGTTCGATTCCCCATCTGAGTCTTTCGATTAGATGCGAAGATTGACCCTATTATTGCGTTTTCTCATTGTTTTTGGATGAAATATGGCATTATCATCACCTCTGTGTTTGGTGCTCCAATCATTGTTTTTGGATGAAAAATTCATAAGTTATGAATGCATACAAAACGTATCTTATCAGTCACTTTATATAGATTAGCTACAAGACTTATATGGAGCACTATCGTTGAATTTTTCTCCCTTGTTCCAATGTCTGAAATGCATCAAAGGAAGGATTTAATAATTGAACAATATCGAATGTATTAAAATTGATATAAAATAATTAATAAATTTGATGATGTGATGTATACAGAGTCGTTTTATTATATAGGTCATGCTTAATGTCAACACCCACCTAGCTGTTATTTCACAATATATAGTCGAGTTGCTAGGTCATCAATTAAAATTTTTTCATAATAAATGCAAAAGTCGTTATCAATTGGTATATGCACAACTTCCTGCCTAGAAGCTCCTGCCCTTCGCTTGGACTCTCTCTCGGCAAGTTGTTGGGTCTTTCTTTCCCCATTTCATTTGTCTTGTGGCGATTTCTTCGCAGGAGTTCCTGAGAAGTTTGCTTTCATGCTATCGAAACTGTAATTGGCAGGTCTTGAGTGATCGCGACTTGATTTGTATATTTTCGCGTTGTGATTGACGATTTTTTCTTTGAACTAGTGATGCTTGCATGGAAATTTAACCCCCTGCTGGACTTGGATGCCCAATAGTATAGCCTTGAGCCGTTGCATTGCCCTGAAAAATTGCACCATGGTTGTGCACCAAGCATGGTTTTTGTCGACATGGTTCAGGAGGGCAGGTATGATTATAGGTATTTCGTCACATGGGACTACCCTGTCTGCTGTGGTTTAAATGGAGATCAGATATTAGGATCTGCGGAAGTGGTGTGGTGTGGTGTGGTGTGCATGATAATCGATCCGTCAAAGATTGATTGCTTGCGGGGAGACGTGACAGGAAGCAGTTCCTGTGGTTTCATGGTGTAAACTTTCCCCTAGCAATTATAGTTTGGTGGTTGGCTGGGTTATCCGGTCCTGTCATTATTGGTGAGCTTAGAGATGATTGAATAATGCATTCTTATTTTAATTGATATTAATTAACAGGAAATCAGATAAATCGATTCTCGTGGTCCCACGTTGATGTCAGTCTGGTGTTGCGCTCTATCATGAACAAGCTATTTCCTGTACCGGTACAAGTGGCAACCTTTGATCTCTTGACTATCGTACCTATTCTACCTCATAGAAGACACCACATCGTACCGTTACCTATGTTAAAACGGTTTGCCCCAGATCTATAATTTGATGTCATGTCACTTCACGGCTTTATGTTTTTTTCGATTCCTCTCGTTATAAAACTGGGGATAAGTGCAATAAAAATTCTAAAATTTATCTCAAAAATACAATTGAAAATTTTATAATCTAATTACACTTTCGTGATAAATTTTAGATAAATTTTAGGACTTTTAATGTACTTATTTATATAAAATTGAATTGAAAACTTTGATAGCTCTCCATAATTCACTCCTCTTTCTGCCGTAGGTTATTAAAACCCCACAGATCTTAAAGTGGTGGGTGAATCTTGGAATATGTTTGACCACTCGAAGTAATGAGATTTGCTTTTACTCTAGCGGTACAAATACTATGATTAGCTCAGCGGATCTCTTATGATATTCGGGATCCGTTTGTTTTGCAGAAAATAAAAGATTTAGAAAATATTTTTCTAAAAATGATTGTTTATATAACTTGAAATAATTAGCTAGTAAAAAAATGTTTTCATTGTTGATAATAATTTATGCCTAATTTTTTTCGTGGACGATGAAAATATTTTTCATTGCAAAAAATGAATCTTTCAACGGTTAAAAAAGACATCCGGTTGAGATCTGATGTGATAAAGCAATTGCTTAAATATGGTATTATGTCCATTAATTATATGAAGTTAGAAGTGTATTCGACCGATCCTCTAACTATACATTGAGGGGAATGAGACTTAAGCTAGTCAAGGAAAATCAACAGTGACGATAACCCAACTTATGTGATTGGCGATCCTATAATTAGATTCATATGGGTAATAACAAGTCGCTTGTTGATCTAGTGATGCACTATTAAAATAGTGCAAGATTGCGATGAAAGAGTAGTTGACCTAATCTCTTAATAAATTCCATGGCCATTATTGGTGATGTATTAAACTGAAGAATATACTCACCTATATAAGTGTGAAGTGAGACCAATATATGAGAACTTTGGCAAAATCTCTATAGCACTTATGAATAAATTAGGCATGTGCATCGCCTATTGTCACACAACCATGTTGAACAACAAATTTATGGAGGTGTAATGTGATTGGTGAATATTATAATTTACACAAGAAATTCTTCATAAAAGTATTAAACTTCACCCATGATTTCATGAATTATATTTCATTTTTTCTAGGTCTAGTAGCCCAAAAGGCACTATATCCAATGCATTGCATTTCATCGAATTTAACCCAACATATATCTTTCCTTACTTTTCAAAATATGTAGGGGATTGTTAGATATTTCAACAGTTTTGAAAATCTTAAAGCAATTGTTTTGTAGCAGTTTTGACGAAAGTGATGACTGCCGTCAATTTGTAACAGTTTCGAAACTTGATTATTTTGCAACGGTCTTATAACGACTTTATAGCGTCTGATTTATTTATTTATTAACCCTTTATTCATTAGCCTATAAAGAGAATCTTCAAATCACGATCAAAATATATCAAAAATAAGAAATTGATTCCTTTTTTTTTTCCCATTTATTTGCTTGGTTTTACATATCACATCGTTTTGTTTTTGTTCTCTCGATTACTTTCTGTAGAGCAAAAACGAACATCTGTTGTATCCTGAAACTATAGCCATTAGAGTCTGACGTATCTAGTTTTGCAGTTCGAGGGATAGAATAATCCTTAAGACAGTGCTTGCATGCCTCGAATATTTATTCTTATTTTTTGTATTTTTTGACAAATTTTCCTACCGTCCAAACCTAATAGTCCTCTCGATTGTTTAATAGAACGTCTATGATTGAGGCAATGTCCTTTTCTTTCCCTTTTGTTTTTGGCTAAAAAATTGCCTGGTCCATAATCTGAAATGTCATGCTTCACGTGGATCCAACTTTTAGACCATTAAAGAAAGAAGCAGCGTGTTATAATGTACAGAAGATATGAAATGTTTCTAACGTGAAGAGGTGTCCTTGGCCTAAAATACCCTACGAACATTAGTTTCAAACGGTACCCTCGAGCTTCATAATCGATGTCAAAGGGCATTATCTCAGATACAGCCCATCTGAGGTATTTTTCCCTAGTTATGATTTTTGACTTTTGCTCATGACTTGATGATGACTTTAAACTCCACGCAAGGAAATTTTTTTTTCTGAATTTTCATCTTTTTACCCATTCTCCTTTCACTTCCCATGACATGACAGGATTCATCATCCATCCCAGACAGGAAGAGAAAATCCCGCCGGATGGGCGGATTGTCCGGAGTAGGACAGGCACGTCGAAATGCGAAGGCTTGCCAGCACCGTCAATGCCAAGTGTTGCTGGGGAGAGGGCATGAACGTCACCCGTCAGCTTCTCTGCCATGAACAGTGTTAGCGTAAGGAAAGTGTAATTAATTGTTGGTGATTTTGTTCGTTTGTCATGTCATCTCGTGCTTTTGAGGTTTTGACAAAAAGGGAAAATCGTGAGTGTTCGTCGTCGTCGCCATCATCGTCTTCTTCTTCATCTTTTCACGATGGCTGAAGCTAGTCACCAGGCTAAAGAACTCGATCCCACCAATGGCTTCTGCGCCAAAACCAAGACCTTCCACAGCCTCAGGCCCTCCGTCCCTCTCCCTCCTCCTTCCCTCCCCGTTTCGCTCACCGACTTCCTCTTCTCCATCCTCCCGTCGTCCTCCTCCTCTTCCGCCTTCCTCATTGACGCCACCACCGACCGCCGGGTCACCTACCCGTGCTTCATCTCGCAATGCCGCGCTCTGTCTTCCTTCCTCGTGACCCGCTTCCCTTCCCTCTCCAAGAACGACGTCGCCCTCGTCCTCCCGCCTCCTTCCCTCTACGTCCCCGTCGTCTACTTCACTCTCCTCTCTCTCGGCATCGTCGTGTCCCCCGCGAACCCCCTGAGCTCCGCCTCCGAGATCCGCCACCTGGTCGGGCTCAGCAACCCCGTCGTCGCTTTCGCCACCTCCCAAGCAGCTCGGAAGCTGCCTACGCTCAGGCATGGCACCATCCTCATCGACTCGCCCGAGTTCGAGTCCGTTTTCACCCGGGACGGCCCGAAGGAAACCGATCACATACTCCGCAATGTCAACCGGGTCGCACAGGCGGACCCCGCGACGATTCTCTACTCTTCGGGCACGACCGGCCGTGTCAAGGGCGTACTCATGACCCACGGAAACATGATCGCAGGGATCGCGGGCGCCCGCCAAGTCAAGCCAGATGCGTCCGTCGAGCCCGGCCCGAAGTCCGTTTTTCTGATTCCGCTTCCCCTGTTCCACGTGTACGGGTTCGTGGCGATATTGAGAGCGTTTGGGATTGGGGCGACGGCGGTTTTGATGGGGAAGTTCGAGCTCGAGGCCATGCTGAAGGCCGTGGAGAAGTATGGAGTCGACACGTTGCCGGTGTCGCCGCCGGTCGTGCTGACGCTGGTGAAGTCGGAGCTGATCGGGAAGTATGACCTCAGCTCGCTCCGCACCGTCGTGTGTGGCGGAGCGCCGCTTGGGAAGGAGGTTTCCGAGCGGTTCCGGCAGAAATTCCCTAACGTGGAGCTGGTGCAGGTAAAATGCTAGTAGTGCTAAAGATATTAAAACTAACATTAGCTTTCATATTTTGTAATTTTGTTTGGCCAAATAGATAATTAACCCCTTAATTTTAATCCAGAAAAAGAAATGGCCGATTCACCGATAAAACTGAAAGTCGACCTGAAATAACTGCCGGCTTCGGACATCGTTAGTAATCCATACAGAACACGATCCTTTTGTTTTCCTCTGTTTCATGCTATGTCAAGGTGACGGCGGTTAGTTTTTGCATACTTAATAAATCCGTTTCAATCCCGTCGAAAAGATAAATTTCTTATTCTGAAATAATATCTCAATCAAGATATACACAATCAAAGGGAGATAAACATGCAATACATGTGGGATGTGTAAGAAATTACTGTTATTTCTAATGATGAGGTAAAGGCCAAACTAAAGTCTTAAGCCCCAAATCGTTTATTGCTGGACCAATTACTTACATGCCAAAATGCTCGGGCATGAATTCTTTATTCATTTAAGGACATTTTTACAAAACGATACTATTGCTTTCATAGGCTGCTAGTTTTTCCTAAGATGCTAATGAGTTTTGAGCACTGCGTCTGCTTAAGGATAATTAATTGTATGATATGAGCTCAATGTCAAATTACCCGACGATGGAGTCTAGGAGTTAAAGACACATTGTTGCATCAGAAATACTAAATCAATGAATCAATCAAACGGCGCATTACCTACATAGAATTGCACTCTGAATCTCAATTTCATACCAGTAAGCTTACCCCGGTAGGTACTGCGTGCATACCATGACAATCCCGTACAGCAATTTTGGATGATGATGACACAGAAGAGTCAGAGAATATTAGGAAGTAGATACCGCACATAGTTTTGAGTTGATGGATGTGAAAGATCAATAGATGTAAACGACTAATGGCTTTGTCAACTGTGACATGTCTGAATGAATCTTTCAGGGTTATGCATTGACAGAGAGCCTATTAGGAAGTCGGATGATGGGGCCTGATGAGACCAAGCAATACGGTTCCGTGGGTCGCCTCTCCGAGAATACGGAAGCCAAAGTAGTCGATCCTGTTACTGGAGAAGTTCTACCTCCTGGCTGCAAAGGCGAATTGTGGCTGCGTGGCCCAGCCATCATGAAAGGTCAATAGGAATACCACAATCTCTCATCCTGGATTGCTTTCCTCCTGGAATCTGTGAAGAAAACCTGTCTGGAGTTCTGTTGCACATTTTGTTCAAGCACATCAAATTAGGAAATGCCTGTCTTTCTATTGAATTACTGACTTGCTTACTGCGTGGTTTCTTGACATCGACAATTACTATGCTGCCTACATAAGGATTCCTCTTTTCACTGCTTGAAAACTCCTCTTTGAGCTTCATGTATCACTTTCGAAACTTGGATGTTGTGCTGAATCTTTCCTGATTCCATGTAGGTTACGTTGGAGATGACAAGTCGACGGCTGAGACATTGGACCCTGACGGTTGGCTAAAAACTGGTGATCTTTGTTACTTTGACTCGGAGGGGTTCCTTTACATTGTAGATAGGCTGAAGGAATTAATAAAATACAAGGCGTATCAGGTAGCTGCTGTCATATGGAATCTTTTTCTGATGAAATCTGATGCTTCCCATTTTTCCTTAATCAGATTTTGTTATCTTATTCTCATCCCATCCTACAGGTCCCACCTGCTGAATTGGAGCATTTACTTCAATCTCATCCTCAAATTGTGGATGCCGCGGTGATACCGTACGCTCCAGTGCTTGTGTTATGACCTTCATAAATGAATTGTGTTTGCATGAGCCAAAGTTTGTCTATCTTAATTTTGTTCACCATTCACTGATCTTTATATTATTTGGAGGACATGCAAAGTATTGGTGAGTCAATGTTTGAAAAGGTCCAGTGTGTCCTATCATTGTGCGAGATGATGATTGATAGAAGATGTCCTATTGTGATCCGCATTTACTTTTGAAGCAAATCTTTATCTGCTTAAAATGTACTTGTCAAACTATGGTGTGTTGTGAAATCCATAAATGTGCTTTCTTTTCGGCTAATTGGCCCATTGTGTAAATAACCAATGAGACAAATCCAAATCTACTGCTTGGCATCAGGTATCCTGATGAAGAGGCAGGGCAGGTTCCAATGGCTTTTGTGGTGAGGAAGCCTGGTGCATATGTTGCAGAATCTGAAATCATGGATTTCATTGCTGAACAGGTATGGTCCTCCTGGATTCATCTGTTTTGGAAGACGCTTCTTCAGTTTCTAAATTTGCCCGGGGAATTAGAGGAGTTGATGTCCTGCGGATGTTAAATGAAAATGCTGAGGCATCTATTCATTGGCAGTGAGAACAACCAGGACTCTATTTTTCTCTACATAGGGGACACTATTTGATTCCCAATCACTGACTTGCTGGGCACCTGGTTCTTAACAGTATGCGGGGCGGTCGGTCGAGTACCTCAATAAGGAAATCGAGTTTTAATATCGCCTAAGAAAGCTTCTGCTCCAACTCTAGTTCTATTCCATGCTGCTAATGTTTTTGTTTTTCCTCCACTTTAACCCAAATTTGTCACATTACTTTTCGGCGAGCGGTCAATGCTACTAGATCTACCAACAAGATTGATGTGTTCTTTCATACTATACCCTTGTTTCACTTGCTAAAGCTTAAATAGGTAACATAGCTCGATCGGATGACTTGTCCCATATGAATAGCACAATCAAATTTGCTGGGTGTTCAGCCCTGTCCGGACCCATAGACAACTCCACTCTTTTCTATGATTACATGAAACTGGTTTTGCAGGTTGCTCCATACAAGAAGATAAGGCGTGTTGCTTTTATCAGCAGCATCCCCAAGAATCCCGCAGGAAAGATCTTGAGAAGGGAGCTCATCAGTCATGCTTTATCTGCTGGTTCAGCTAAATTGTAAAATCTTTGACCAGGAAAAGAAGTCCAGTTTGTTTTCGATAAACAGGTCGTTATTATCAGTTCTCTGTATTTGGCAATTTGCTGCTCCATGGTGTGTATGTAGCACTTCGTTTTTGGAAGTGATTGACCATGCCTTACCTAAGACAAACATAAACCTGCCAATTGTGAAATCCCGACTGAATCTTATACCAGTTCATTAGAGAAGCCGTGCTTGTTAATACTGGCCTAAAGTGGTTGAGTTCGATTCACCACTAGAGTCCTTCAGTTAGATGCGACAGATGAGCCTATATTCTTGTGTTTTGTGTTTTGTCATTGTTTTTGGATGAAATATGCCATTATCATCACCTCTGTGTTTGGTGCTCCGTGGGATTGAGAACGGTTGTTGGAAATGATTGATCATTCCTAACAGAAGACATACTATGAATCCGCAATACAGGGCAGCCTCTTGTGAATGTGTACATTCTGTTTAAGCGTCTAGTCTCTATTGCCCGCGTCTCTAGTTTGCTTATCCCCTTGTGTCGAATTGCAATGTTGATCTAGGGAAACTAATCTGGCAATTTTGTGGTGAGGGAGACGTTCATAAACGTGACTTGGCTTTTAAATCACATGTATATAAAGAGCATATAGGTCTTTTTGTCAAGAAGCATGGGATATTTCAACACTGATGACTAAATTTAATACTAGTTATTGGTTTTATTTATCTAAAGTGGTTGAGCTCGATTCACTGCTCGAGTAGCTTTAGATGCCAAGGTCGGTGATATTGTGTTTTCAAGTTAAACGGTAACCTTTTGGTATGGTTGTGGCACTGCTGACGATGACGTAAACAACTTTTAATAATATTTTAATATTTTATATATATATTTTTTAATTTTAATTTTTTCTTTTCTTTTCCTTTCTTCTTCCACCGGCAACCAACTGGAGGGCAAGGCCGGCGAGCCTCGCCAGCGACGGTGATGGCAAGCCTCGCCGGATCTGGTTAGGTCAAGCCTTACCCATGGCCGGCGGGGCTCAACCCTCGCCAGCCCAACGTGAGGCTGCCCTCGTGGCCATTCGACCTTGCCGGATGGCCATGAGGGTTGCCTCGCGCTGGGCTGGCAAGGGTCGAGCCCCGACCACATTAGATCGGGCAAGGTCGTGTCTTGCCCAGCCGCTGATAGAGGCCGTAACCTCACGGCCACTAGTGAGGGCGAGCCTCACCAGTGGCCAGCGGGGCTCACCGGCCCTGGCCTCTAGCTGCTTGCCGGATTGGCAACCGGCTGGAGAAAGAAGAAAAAGGAAAAAATGTTTAAAAAAATTCAAAAAATATATTAAAATATTATTAAAAATTGTTTACGTCATCGCTGGCAGTGCCATGTCAGCAGGCCAATGTCCACGTAAGTAAAATCCGATCAAAATTAACTGGAAGGACTGAATTAGTATAAAAATAAAAAATTTAGGACTAAATTGATATAGAATAAAGGTTTAGAACTAAAGTAATACCTATGCAATAACTTTAAGACTTTTCTGACACTTTTTCCCGTCCGACCACCTCTGCCCAGGTATCAAATCCTTCTACTTCAAAGAAATAGAGGAAATGATAGGTTCAACTTTGAGTTATCGTATCAAGGGAATGAAGATGCGCTTAGTAAATCTGTTCGCATTACCACGGTCGAGGGTTGCTGAGAGCGTCTTCCTTCTTGGACAGCCATTTTCAGCTCGTTGCTGTACGAGGCCTGCGAGCAGATCATCGACCCGATCTACGGCTCGGTCGAGCTGCTCTGGTCGGGCAATTGGGCCCAGTGCCAGTCAGTCGTCGAGGCGGTACTCCGGGCCTCCTCCCAGTTCTTGCAATCGCCTTCACTCGACTCCACGGGGCCTCACCATAAGAACTGCGATGTCCGCCACGCCTGGAAGACATCCGGCTCCGGAGACCTCCACAAGATCAGGACTGGGACCCGGTTCAAGCGGTCATCGAATCAGGCCAAGCCGAAGACGGAACCTGACCAGCTGTTTGGCGGTGAAGGGAGCAAGTGGATCTACCCAGGGCCCATCTACGGGGAGACGAGCCACAGCTCGTGGGTGATGCCCACGGCAGCAGTGGTGGCGAGTCGGGACACCGCGGAGGCCGAGAGGATCTTCTTCGAGGAGTCCATGGAGGCTACACTGGCAAACCTAGGCAAGCCGAACCGGATACTGAAATTCGACCGGCCGGTGGAGGAGAGTCCAGAGAGTCAACTCCATTTGGGGCTGAGTCTGGGCATCAAACCGCCGTCACATCCGAGGGAGCTCGAGTTCAGCCAACATTGATCTAAGTGGTGGGTTGTGAGACGAGAGATGAGCAGTTTTGAGGCCCAGGTCGATGCCGGGAGCACTCCTTGAAGGCCATTAATTAAGTTACCTTGAAACTAGTAAAACTTGGAGACCCACAACCAACTATATATGTTTCTCATATTTTCAAGGTTTAGTGAGTCCTCATTTAATTATAGTTGTTTTTTAGTAAAACTGATTTTGTCTTTTGTCTTTCCAATGAGTCATAGTAATTACTCATGCTTGGAGGGTTGTTCCATGCTCAACTATATAAGCATGCTATGATAAGTGAAAAGACACCACTTGGTTGATTCATAAACTATTTGAGCCTTTGGCTTGAGAACAAGAAGTTTTTCTTATTTTGCTCTTTATCCCTAGGTGGATTCCGTTGAGTAAAGAGTATTACTCTTGTCTCTTAGGTTGATAATCTATGGGTGACGAGCGATCTATCAATTAAGTTCTCAATTGTGTTACCTCATACTTCTCTATATTCTCTTCGGTATCAAATTGGTATTAGAGCAAGGTTCAACGGCTAGTCGTCATTGACATGGACCAAATGTCGAGTCTTGTACAGCTTGAGAAACAGACCTACAAGACGTGGGGTGGATGATTTAAGGAGACAAGTGCAGAAACTATATGAGTGTTTGCAACACTTTGAACTTTTGGAACATGATGATTCGTATCATGATTCAGATGATGCTCTCTTCAATGAAGAGGATGTTAACCCCTTTGCTAGTACTCGAAGTCATGCTTCAAGTGAGGAAGGACATCCTCAACGTCAGTATGGAATTTAGCAAAATTCTTATGTAAACGTTGGTATTCTTGAATTCGAAGAGAATATGCAATCGAAAGAACTTAAGGATTGGTTGCATGCTGTAGAAAGAGTTTTTGACCACAAAGAAATTCCAAATGATCAAAAGGTGAAGCTAGTCTCCACCGAGCTCAAAATGGTGGAGCATTTGAAGAAACAAATAGATTGTGAAGGGAGAAGCCATATCGTAACTTTGAAAAAAATGAAGAAAGAATTGAAGAAAAAGTTCTTACCGATATACTATTGTCAAAATTCCTTCCTCCAGTTTCACAATTTCTAACAAAAGGAGCTATTCGTGGAAGAATATATAACAGAATTTGATCATGTCATGATGCTTTGTGATGTTTCTGAGCCAGAGGAGTAAACTGTTGCTCGTTACATCGTGGACTTTGATCAGAAATTGGTAATGTTATCTCACTTCAACCTTATTGGACTTCTAATGACGGCTGTCAACTTGCACTTAAGGTGGAGCGACAACTAAAATAAGCATGTGGTAATAGCTCTCGGTCTTTGAACTAAGAAGGCTATTTCAAAGGCGAGAGTATCTCTTCTTCTAACACCAAGGCAACCGCTTCAAAGTCACTTCAAAAGAATGATGGAGCACCAAGTGTTTCCAGTGCCATATTGCCCCCGATTGTCCAAATCATAAGATTGTCTCTCTTGTAGAATAAGAGCTTGAAGAAGACAATCATGAAAACTCCCCTAGTTCCAATGAAGGGTTGGAGGAGGAACATGAAGTTACCTATAGAGATAAAGGAGAGTCTCTTCGTTGGGTCTTGTATGCTACACCTAGTGAAGACGGTGCTTGGCTTCGCAATAGCATCTTTGACACTATATGCACTTCTCATGGAAAGGTGTGCCATGTTAACATTGATGGAGGAAGTTGCGAGAACGTAATGGCTAGCGAAATGGTGGAAAAAGTAGCATTTCAAGACGGAGAATCACTTACAACCTTACAAGCTCTCTTGGCTTCGCAAAAGGAATGAGCTAACTATTGATAAAAGATGTCTTGTTCAATTCTACATTGGAAAAAAATATAATGATGAAATATGATGTGATGTTGTTCCCATGGATGCTTGCCATTTGCTTATTGGGAGGCCTTGGCAAATTTGATAAAAAATCCAAGCATGATGGGTTCAAGAATACTTACATTTTTAAGAAAGATGGAGTCAAAATCAGTTTGGTCCTTCCAAAATAGAGAGACCCCTAGACCATCTAATGGGAAGGGAAACAATTGACTCTCTACATTTGAAGTTTGATTGTGATGCTTCCAATGTGGCAATTGGTGCGGTTCTTAGCCAATTGCATTCCTTGGTTTTGCATTTCTTTTTTCATCTCATTTTCTTTCAAATAACACAACTTCCTTTTATTTATATTTTTTAAAAATCGATTTTTTAATTCTTTTTTCGTTTTTCCTTTTCTTTCTCTTTTTTTTCTTCTTTCTCGACTGATCGTCAACCACGTTAAGGCCGACAATTGGCCATAGGCGAGGTTGAGCCTTGCCCGAGATCTCTAGAGCCTCATCGACACTTGACAATCTCAAGCCCCACTTAGCTCGCCTATGACCGGCGATAGGCCAAGGAAGAAAAAGAAAACGAAAAATAAAATTAACTAAAAAATAAATTAAAATTTTCAATTTTTTTGATAATTTTCCCTAAAATATCAAACCGGATACGAAATGACGAAGTATTTTCCAGTCCATTTTGATGTCCCAATTGAACAACGTAAAATATTATCATTTTCTTTAAAAATATCTCTCTGAAAAACATTTTCCAAAAATTTCACATTTTCCGTATAATGGCAACCAAAGAGTGAATTTTCCGTGATGAGTTCAACAGTTCTTAAAGCTTTCGCAAAATAGTTCGCTTGGCATGCATGGTACGGTAAGCTTGTCTTTGCATTTGCAAAGTGTTTTTGGAGTCTGCCTTCATATCTTGAGATTCCGAGAGGCTGTTTATAGCCTATAATTTTAATGGGCTTTGGGTAGCCATCCATTCCTACGAGAATGGATGAGCTTTTTTTTTTTTTTTCAGCTCTGTCGAGGTGGGGTCACTTGTTAAGGGACAACCAAGAAAGTTTACCTTACGATTAGGCAAATATATCCGCGCAACTTAATATTGTTCAGACACGTACATCATAATTAAAAATGAATAGAAGAAAATGGGGGTGGGGAAATGAATTGGATCGGGACGAATAGAAATGGCTCTAGCTTCTTAGGAAGCTTCGGTAATTCGGCCTTTGCTCCTCAACCTCCAACGAGTTTGACTCCATGGCCTAGAGCACATCGACCAAAAGGCCCAGATTCGGCCTCCAATTGGGCCCATGAACATAAACGAGCCTGGCTGTGGCCCCGTAGAGCTCAATACGGAGGTCAGATCCCAGACATGGGCCATTGCCATTTCTAGCCTGTGATGAGACTAGAGATGGGTAGTAACTTCATCAGTGGCTTGCGCATGCAAAAAATTAGGGACAGGTCCAAGTGTTACACAGACAACTCTCACAACCATCCATCAAAAGCTGCTGCTCCAACCATAGTCACGCCATCTCCAACAAAGAACTACCTATGATTCTTTACAAGGAAAGATCCAACTCATATTACCAATTCACTTTTCCAGCCAACCAATTATCACCCTTAACTAAAAATTTTCCGAGGAAAAAGCAATGAGCGTGCAATGCGGGTTAGACATAACTGTTACTTCCGGTTACAAAACCATGTAGACAGCCTCAACTATCCGACACCAACACGCTTAACTCACCAAATTCAACAAAGCATATTAGGCAAGTCTACCTCAGTTCTGCACTGCTTGGCGACATGTGAATTACATCTCTCCTTGATCTCCGTCTGGGAAAAAATACCAGAAAAACTGCTAGTAATGGAATTTAACAGCTCTCCTGGTTATCTGTTGTGTGTAGTATGACACAAACATTGCTAGGAAACAAGTAACGAGACCAATGAGAAAAAAATGAAGTTGAGATTGAAGCACTCGCCTCGCACTATGGCAGCAGCACCTGCTCCATAAGATGCCCTTCTTAACCATATACATCTGTCAATACAACCCAGTAGACTTAACATGAAGAGAATTCATCATATGTAAGAAAACTGTTTGTGCTAAATTGATAAATTCCCGTGGAGCAGAACAGACAGGTGAATTGGAATATTCACATGGAGGTGATCCTGTATGGCCGTTGTTCTGGAAAGGTTGATCTAGCGAAAGTCAGCTGTCATTATAGAACAATACAGACAGATGAATAAAAGATCTATTCAAAGAATTTTGTAGCAGCAATGACATACGGCAGAAACAACATCTTCTAACACAAACTTATTGAAGCAAGCATTGCCAAAAGAATTAAAGACTAAGACCCCCTGATAAACGCAGGTTTGAGAAAAGAAGCACGCCATCCAACTAGTGCTGTCAAAGATGAAACTGCTCCATCAATTGCAGGCCAATTGACTACCTTCATCACAGCAATAAAAAGAATATTGTAAACCACACCCAAAAAGAAACTAACGGTATAACAAGAAGACATCCCAAAAATAAGCTTTCCACTCCTTCAGAGGCATTAAATTGAAGAATCCCTGCACTCCCAAAGCCACCATCCAGTGGATCTTCTAGAAGCATAAGTACAAAAAGAGCCCCCTTCAAAAGATAAATACAAGACGAGGGATGTTACAAATTGACTAATAGGAGAGAGAGAGAGGCATTTTCAACTAGAGCACTTAGGACTTCAATCCTTTTTTCTGAATTTGGACGGTTCCAACAACAGGTAAAACGGCAAAGCGGCAAAACGACTGGAGCTCCCATGAGGCAAATTTTAAATTTAAGGTAAAGAGGTACGAGAACAGGCATGGAGATATAAAGAAAAAGGAACTCCACATCTTAATAGGAAGAAGTCAACTCAAAGATAGAAGAGACCCTCTCCATCAGTTGATGCCACGAAGGAAAAAATGCTGACATATCATCATTCAATACAAAGCCTCATAACTTAGTTTGTCTTACAACTAACAAGGAATGGAATTTCAGGGCTTCTGCAACTCCCTAAGAAATCTAAACGGTCATCTCAACTTCTGTTAGATGGATTAACCAATACTGAGCGAAGCAACTAAATGCAACCCGCCTTCTCACAACAACAGAAGCATGAGTTTATACCAAAGGAATCGAAAACCTTTGTCAGATCATTGCATATTCAATACCTTAAGGGATTTAATTCTCATAGGCACGAATACCTAGTATCGCTTGTATCTCTTCATCTGTTAGTAAGCTCTTGAGCACTAGACATAATGTCAAGAAATCATGATGCGAACATCATTTATCAGAAAAAAGACAGTTGCATCAGAACTTAATTTGACTATTACTTTCACATATTTACACAAGTTTGAACCTGTCATGGTTCAACCAAAAGAAAAGACAAGAAAAAGTTGGGAACCAACTTGCACACCTTGCAAACTCAAGGGAGGTGTGAAGATGTAATAGTAGTAAATTGTTCGACTGGAGCAGTTTCCCACTGTTACTACCATCAACGATTCCTCTAGGTTCCTGCCAAGGACAGCAAATGCAATTATGCATTCCTGCAGTTACTCTTCCTGCAGCGAGATAATCTTTCCGGATGCCTAAAAATCAAAGCAGGAGGTTTAAAAAGACATCCATCACAAACAAATCAAATTGTTCCAAGGAGCAATGGCAGGTTAAATTCTTCGTCCAAAAATCCAATCTGGCCGCAGGCAATCATCTAACAACAGTATGCAGAGGGGGAAATGTCGGCATGAAATCCTTAGAAGTAGGCAGTGGAACTTCACAAAACCAATCATGTTCAAGGGCTTCATCTGCTGTTATTCTCTGCATGTGGAAAAAAGAAATCGATAAATACGGACAACAACAGCGTACTTGTAAGTTGTAAAGCACAAGCTTCACAAGAAATACCATCTCTGGGTCATATGTCAGAAGCCTGTTCAGCAAGTCAAACCCCGATTCGGAAAGAACAGTAGTTCCGGTAAAAGATGCAGCTGGAAACTTCTTTCGCAACAAATTATACCTGAAGAGTGCACATCATATTCAAACAATGAGATAACATGCTGTCTTAAAAAGAGCCACAGCCAAGCACTAGATAGAATACCGCGACTACAGAACACTTACGGTTGTTTAACAAAGTTTGCTTTTGAACCAGGCAATTCAGAGAATCCGGGCCATATTTTCTCACTGGGTGTGCCAAGAGTCCTGAAAATCTGCAAAGCACAGTTTTCAAATAAGAAAATCGCTGAACAAAGAGTCTGACAAAACAAGATAAAGGACCTATTACGCCTAAGTTTCGACCTTGTCAAGCTGATTGACTTCACTATTTCCCTTGAATAGCGGTTCACTGGCCAACATTTCAGCCATAATACATCCTATTGACCACATATCAATTGCTGTCGAGTACTGTTTTTCTCCCAATAAAAGTTCGGGTGCCCTGCACATCAGAAAATACTGCCAAAGCTCAACCACAATTGTATACTGCAAAGTTCAGAAGTACCAATGTGTTCTGCATGAAAAAAGAAAAGAAAAGGCAACTACAATGTACAAAAAGGAACCATAACATGACTAAGCCATCTCTATCTCTATGTACCCAAGTAGAGTCCCAAGAAGATCAAGCTTAAAATAAACAAGTGCAGGATTCTCTAGGCTGGCATATTGGAAATTACAATCTTTAAAGCAAATGGAAATTTGCAAGGAGAGCACTAAATTAAGTGATGTGGAATAATAGATGTTCATGAATTCCTAAGTATTATTAACCACTAATCGGTAACATGCTACTTGGTTCTTGTCATCCTCAAGAAGTAAGAATGGCCCAATTTCCCACACATGTAGCGTGTTTTTATTATTAGAAAAGGTATGCGGCTCACCTGTACCACATGGTAACAACCAGAGGAGTATATGGCTTCAATGGGCTCCCATACTGTCTTGACAACCCAAAGTCGCATATTTTTAGCTCTCCCTTGTTGTTTAAAAGAAGATTCGATGTCTTAAAATCCCGATGAAGCACCCAATTATCATGGAGATACTTGACACCCTCCAATAGCTGAAGCATCAGGCATTTGACTTCGCTTGTACTGAAAGGACGCTTCCTTGTTTCCATCAGCCCCTTGAGATCGTGTTCCATGTATTCCATGACCATAAATATACTATCAGCATCACCCATAACGACTTCTTTAACACCTACAACACAAGGGTGATTTAAAGACAGTAAAATGTTTATCTCTCTCAATGATGTTAGGGGAAAACCGCCGTCAGAGTCCTGTTTGTTCATCTTCACCTTCTTCAATGCCACTATTTCCCCCGTTTTCTTATCCCTTGCACGGTAGACAACACCATAAGTGCCTTCATTGATCTTGTTCAGTCTTTCATATTCGAAGACACTTCTGCAAGAATCAAGCATGTTTATACTTCGTCTTGCAGGCAACGAGGACGCTTCAAACACTCGATGCTCTCTATTGCTCTCATCATCGGTGTCATCCTGGTTGTTGTCTGCATTGCTAAGACAAGTGTGGTCAACATCCATGACGACAGCTTCACCACCATCTTCAGATTCACCTACACTTGCTCTACCAGCCAGCCCAATCTCATCAGATCCACAGGACCTGGTCCGATGAACCGAGCCTCCTGGCAGAAACTCCCCACTCTCTGGACTTGACCTCTTTGTGACCAATGCTCTATTATCCAGAGTCATTTCTTCATCGTCGGACGCACAGATAAGTCTCGGCAAATCACTATCAGATGCCCATCGTGACATTGAGATGTTTCTCTCACAAACAAATCCTCCATCCTCGACCATACTGTCGTCTTGATCACCACCCTCACTTTGCTCCTGATGCAATGCCAGAGCCTTGCATCCAGACCCATTCATAGATATAGATTGATCACCCATAGGACGATCAAATCCATGTACCTGATCCAATGAGATAGAGGAGTTCAAAACACAGCCACCTGACTCATCATTCGATGACATTGTAGATGGAGCCATGGGAGGGCTTAAAATAGTGCTAGCTGAAACCACTCTGTTCTTGGACGATATCCTGATTTCCCTGTCCTTGACATCCCATAAAATCGGGGAGAACTTCCTCTTCTTCTCAGGGGGAGGCTGGACACCATCTCGGTACAATTTGGCACCACTCTGCACCTCAATAAGCTGATGCTCCTTATCTCGATTCTTGGACTCCATCTTGCGCCCATCATTCCGCTTAGCCGCATGGCCACGGTGATGGCTAAATTCGCCGCGACAAGTTCCGCGGACGGAATTGCGACCATCCCTTCTGGAGGAAGAGTAACAATCCAATCTGCTAGAGACACGGGATTTCCCTGTTGCCATATTGTTTGCAACCACAACCCCCTTTATCAAAAACCCACGCCGACGTCTCAACACAAAAAAAATAATCCACGATCCCCCAAAACGACAGCAAAAATGAAATAATTGAACGGATCACCCTTTCAAAACCCAATCATAAAAATCACACAATTCTACGACAGGAGCCTAACCAATAGCCCGACCCACTTTTCCTTCTTTTTTTTTTCCTTTTCCCTCCGGTTAACAGCAGATCATCTAGGAACCTAGTTGCAATCCAAAAGTATATGAGACAGAACACGAAACGGAAGCTGCAGATCGGACGTCAATCGGCAACGAAGAGACAACCGGGAACCGATTCGGACAGATTAGGGACGAAACCGGAAGGGAAATCAGAAAAAACCTAGACGCGAAGACACGAAGCTTTCGGACCGCCACTCCTTCGAAATCCGCAGGTACTGAAGGCCTTACCGGAGGATGAAGAGAGAGAGACACGCGGGAGAGGAGGCGTCACGTCGATGAGGATCTGTACCGATCGCAATCGCAGGATGCTTCGAGGGGACGACGAAACCCTAAGAGAATCTTCGTCGACTCAACGCGTTCAATGTGCTTCCTTCGATGGACGGCACTGCCTTTATTGTCCCGTGTCGGGTCAAGGTCGGTGGCTCCTCCTATTTGTCCTCTTTCGTTTTGCTCCCCAAATAATGTGATATTCCCGTTTTTGACCCCGCGGCGAAGGTGAGATCGTGGGCTTGGGCCTTCTTTCATTTCTGCCGTGCTGGGGCTTATGGGCCTTAACTGGCATAACGGGCCAGACCTATATGAATTAACATCCATCCATATTTCGAACTGTGCATTCCTTGGGTGGATGGGCCGAATAAACAAGATCGCTACTCGGTAGGCCCAGTATTATTTCCCCTTCACGAAGTAACATCCATCTATTTTTCGAAATGTGCATTTTGCTGCAAAAACACGAAGCAGATGGGATCCATTGCGTTAAAAATCGGATGAGTTACGCAGTTTGTAATGGGGGCAATCGGTTCTAGGGTGGTCGGTCGTTTCCCACCTTGGAACTTAGGATAGGACTGGGCAGGGTCGGTTCCCTATTTGTGAAACTAGGAACCGGCCCACCATGATTAGTCCCGGAACCGGTAATTTTTTCTAACAAGAGGGAGTTTTCCAATATTAAAAGAAAACAATAATTTACTAATAAGAGTTTACTTTAAAAGAAAAAATTATAAAATCTTGGCCAGTCTACTGGTCCGGTCGGTTTCTTATGTGGAATCGGGAACCAGACTAGTTATTTTCGATTTCAAATTTTGGGAAACTTGAACATAGACCAGTCTCCTCGGTACCATACAGAACTGTCCTGTTCGACCTAGTCCGATCCAGTACTTAAGTTGGACCGAGATCAATGAACCCTTTAGTTTGTACCACGTTTTGTGAGGTCAATAACTTTCAATGTTTCTCTAAGGTTAGCTGCGAAGAAATTTGGGAAATTTCCGAGTCTGACTCCCCATAGGACGAATTGAACCTAAGAGCTCTACTAGATCAAAACCATTGTACTCAAAGTTTGATCATGGTCCTTTCGTCGGGACAACGCAGATTGGTCATTGCACAAAAAGATGTGATGAATGTTTGTATTATCTCTTGGAATCAAATCGGCGGGTGCGAAAACTAGGGCGATGTCCTGGAACAGTGGACATCGAGCGGCTCGTTGCGTGCCATGTGTCGGCTCTCCCATACTTGCACCATATCCAAACAAGGTGCACCTCCGAAGGCATCCACAAACTCCAAGACATCCGCCCTTATCGTCTCATCTCCTCCCCACTTCCAATTACGCAATGCAGTTTGGTACTCATCCGGGAGGATTTCTACCTCTTTAAGAAGTAAATAGAAAGAAAAAGAACAATCAACTTTGCCGGCGAAAATCAAGCTGATGATGAGCTCCTCCTGCCTGGCACGACTATACAATTAGGTGACTTGAGGTCAAGCGCACTGAAGATCAAGAAAGTTGATCAATCTACAGGGTGTTGCTTGACTCAATTTTACGTCCCGACTCTTTTGGATTAAAGTGAAAAAAAAGGAGAACGCACACGAAACTAATTTTACTGCTTTGTGGTGTGTGAAGATGCTAGGCTTAATTTGACCTTTGGGTAAGTATGACTTACTTTTTATGACACCTGTCAGGACAGTAGAGTGATTGTACCTAAATTACACCCTCAAAAAGGGCATTTGTTTTTCATAAGAATGACCAGCATACAATTCTCATGTCCGCTCAGAATATCCAAAATCGAGTAATGACCCAGTCACACAAACTATGAGCTTCGACCAAAAAAAAAACTATAAGCAAGATGCTACATGGGAGCAATTTGAACTTTCTTATGTTTCAAATTGCTTAGGGATATGTGAACGATATTAGTAATTAGGGGTGTGCAAAAGAACTAGAAATCGCCCAAAACCAAACCGGACCGGCCCATAACCGATTCGGTTCCCGATTCTAATTTTTTGGAACCGGTGGGTAAGGGTTCGGTTTCCAGTTCTATGTGTGGAACCGTCCACTCGGATCGGACCGGTAATATATACACATATATATAATTTGTAAGAAAAATTTCAGACCCAAAAAAAGAAAAAAATTTAAGTAAAATGAAAACCCTAAAATCCCTAATTGAAACTTAATGCCCATCAACCAAGTGCTCGTCTCATATCAATCTCATTTTGTTTGAGTCATCTCTCTTCTCTCACTTATGGCTTTGACTCTCAAGCTTAACACTCATCGACTTACGGCCACGCTTCCAACCGTTCATCGCCTCCCTCTCTTACTCTCGATCACCTCCATTAGAGTGAAACTTGGTGGGATCGGTTCCATGGACTTGCTCGGGATCCGGACCGGACGGGACGACAGTCCTGTTCCAGGGTGGATCCATGGAACCAAAAGGTGATTCTTGGTTCCAATTTTTCGAAACTAGTCCTTTGCGAGCGGTTTCCAGTTTCAAGGTGAGAACTGCCCACCCAAATTATGCTCACTCTTATTAGTTCTTTTCACGAGAGGTCTTGGATTCAAAGTCATCCATCGGTGATTTAAGTGGAGGGTCATGGCGGTGGGATGCTGCGCTAGCCTCCCTCGAGGACTAGTCGGGCATCACCGTTGGTTTGAGGCCTAGCTCGCCGGCCGCATGGACACCTCGGTTATAAAAAAAAAACTCTAAATATAAACCATAACGATAACGCAGGCTGTACCTATTCACTTGCCTCCTGGTGTTTTGTTACTGTATAATTCCACTGCCCCTAGCACCTCTAGTCCTCACATCAACATTCAAAACTTGCCGAGTTGCACCATCACTCTAGGAACATATGATGGATCGCAGGTCATTCACATACTAATCGCCGGCGAACAATAGGGCCAACACCGAGTTCGGGTACAACGTTCTTGAGGGGTGGACATCAGAGGGCGTTATGATGCCCAATTCGCTAAGATCCTCACCAAGGACACCTTGCGTTTCGTCGCCAATCTGCAAAGGGAGTTCTGGGGCCCCATTAGGTACGCCATGGAGATTGTTCCGTCAACATCAGCCGGCCGTCTTATATGGCCAGCGTCCACGTCAGTAATTTTCAGTCAAAATTGATTAGATAGACTCAATTGACAAAATGTGAAAATGATTAGGACTCAATTGGCAAAATTAAAACGTTTATGATTGAATTGACAAAAGTTCAATAGGTTTAAGACTTTTTGGACAATTTTTCCCTAATAATTAACTTTGTTTTCATGCACGTTGACATATTATTAACATATAAGATCACTTAATTATACAAATTAATATGACTCTTTGCACAAGCAAGACTTTTTAATGTCGTTTCCCTCCTCAAAAAGATGATGATGACTTGGTTTCGTTTTCCTTAATGTACGTGAACGATTCGTGATCTAGTTCCCATGATTATCTTTTTGTTGTGACCCAAGCAAGAATTCATTTTATGGAGCCTAGGGCCTTGCTACAAGGACCAATTTGGTTGCTCTCGTGTTCTTTTTTTCAGGGTTTTAGCACATCATGTTGAGTTTCGATATCTTAAGAGGGTTTTCAGATATCTTGAGTATATTTGATGTTAAGGCTTTGACAGCTTTTCTCTTTTGTTATGCTCCATATCCCGACTGAGGGGATTGCTCTTCCTCCTCCGCTCATGGACGTAGGTTAGCGGCTGAACCACGTTAACTTTCCATTTCATTCTTTTGTCTTCGTTTTTATCTTGTGCATCTGTTGTCTCTTTTGCCTCTTTTGCTCATACAGAGTGAAGATGGTTCCCTATCATTTGGAATGTAAACTCATCCTGAGATCTATGTCGGTAGATCGGTTGAGATGAGTCTACGTTAAGTTATTCCGCGGAAATATCTGAAGGTGCTCATGAACTACGTCACTGCTATTTACCCAAGCGAATCAAAATTCGGTAAGCATTGTGAATCCTTTCTTCTAAATTAATATTCCTTACACTGTATATTATTTGGATAGACAAGAATATCTAAAATTCTCTCCAACTCATGAACGATAAAATTGTAATCGATTCTTCAAAATTCTCTAGTCATTATTAGTCCAGATAAGCAATTGTCATCTTCTCCAACCTTTGTACTCGAATTAAAAAAATGAGTCCTTACGATGCGGTATCCGCGGATTTAGGGGTTGCCTTAAACGTAGGTCTCACTCAATATAATTTGAAACAAAGAAGATGATCCAAACCGGTGGTTGTGCCTCTTTTTCGTTGCCCTAGAGTAGAGAGACAATGTTTCTGGCGGCTTCATGGGAAAATATCATTATCTCAAAGTAAACACAAATCTAATCCCTGTCCGGTCGACCTTCGCTTATATATATTTAAATTCCCAAGTGATGAGTAGTTGGTATCCATGCGGACACATGGCGCTGCTCCGAGGATATTGGCCAACTTAGTTGGATGTCAAAATTATCGACGTCGTCCGTTACTTCACGACTCACGATTCTTTCGTTCGACGTGCTTTACAACCATTGGCTGACACAGCAAAAATCATGGCGGTATATCTGATTTCCTTCCAAAGACAGCAACAACAAAATCTACAGGATCTGCGGGGATCGTTGTCCTTTCGTGACTTCTTTTCCATTTTAGGGCAATTCAATAATCAACGCCTTTAGGTGACAGATCGCACATTATCTGCAACTTTTGGCCAGACACATGGTCTTGGCAAGCATTTTTCAAGTAAGTATCAAATGAATCAATGATAGGTCCTAACTTCCACAATTAGAGCTGTCTTTACCCATTTCTTTCATGACTTGCTAATGATAAATGTACGTGTACCGATCACATCGCGTCTCTCTAGATTTTATTGATCACTACCAATAAAGTATGCTTTATACTTAAACTTCAAAAGACCATGAGATATGTGGTCATATATATATATATATATATATATATATATATATATAATGCTCTTGTAATTGGAGGTGAAGAAGCAACTAGTGATCTATTAGGGTTTTGCAAGTTTCACGCATGATGTGTTTCTTAGGATAATAATAATATGTTTGGGAGGCACACGCTACGAGTCAAGACATGACATACATTTATCTCTTTTCAATAGATGTTTGGTCACGTAATTGGGTCATGTTGGACCAACCAAATTCCAGGAGCTGTCATTCCTGTAAAGAATATAGGTTCTTTCCCTCCAACAAGAAACCCGAGAGTCAATCCTGGTCTTCTCTTCTGGTGTGAAATGTAATGAGCATGTACTATACAGAAAAAGACGAAAGACCCCATCCACAAGATTTTGATTATAAAAGTGTTAAAGCATAAAATTCATCTCCAATGATATAACTCCATCTAAGTGGCAGATTAGATTTCTTCACACGAATTGGTCCAAGGCCTAGATGATTATCTTCACCGAGACCAGGGACATGCGCAACGGAAGTTTCCTTCTTTGTCACTTCATCCGTGACTTATCTATACTAAATTAATCCACATGATAAATTATGTATGCATATCATTATCGTATCATTTATAGGATGATGTATGATTATTTAAAATCGATTGAATTGTAATGAGGATGACATTAGATGCATTTTTAAGTTATAACTTTTGCTTATGCAGGAAGCTGCCTGATCAACTCAATTTGCCACGCAAAATAATTATCCATGTTCTAACAAAACAAGAGTGATCTGCCTTGTAGCATTGCCTCCACGGATTTCTGTCTCTCTCACTAGGGGAAACATCCTACCTTCGTACCGACCGTTTCGGTTCTTTTCTGGTGAACGGCCACATTGGAATAGCACCGCTTGACGAAGATAGGCTAAGGACGGATGTATGGAACCATGAAGATTTTGCGCAGACCATTTTGTCTTCTTTCGTTCTTGCCAATGACAGACAAATAGCAAGAGCTTGAACGAAGGAAGGCTTAGGTCCTTGTCATCGTCGAAAAAATGGGTGCTGCCTATATCTTAATAATTTACTGGGGGCACATGGCGCAGGAATAGAAGCCTTATCTCAAACTTCTAGATAAACGTTGAATGATTGAGTCCAAAGGTTGGCCTGCAAGCATTGGAGAGAGCCAATTTATGATTCCATGACAAGTGATGTACGGCTCAAAACAGAACGTGTCAAAATGTCTCTGGAGGATCGATGCCTATGAAAAGAAAAAAAAAAAGAAGAGAAAATGCATCGATTTTGGACTTATCTAGAGCGTCCTGAGATATTGTTCGTGATTCCCGATTAGATTGATGCAAATATAATGGTGTGCTATAGACATCGGTGACACGTTTGCTTTTCTTCTTTTGTAAGTGGCCTACTAAACTGCTTTTGGTCATTGGCTGTGACTTTGCTATCGTGATGTGAAGCTGACTGCTTTGAAGCATAGAGTTATTTATCTATTCAAGAACTCAGGAGCCCAAAGGATTTCAATCCGTGCGTTGTAGAAGTATTCAATGAAATGTCTTGCTTGATGCTTAAGCATAAGCACCTCAATTATTGTGTAATTGGTGTACTAACCAAAAGAAACGGGTGAATGCCGAAACTTAGATTTGTGATGCTCACATAGTGCAATCATTTTACATTCCCGCGAACCATCTGTATAAGACACGATATATCCTCAGGAGTTTTGCTGAATTGTTAGGACACGATATCATGTTGGTGGCTCGAAGAGTGTCCTCATGACTTGGAGCACCATCAAAGATAACTTTCTCAGGACTAGGCCAAGGGGCCTTTTGCCCTAGTGATTTCAACACGTGCGATATAGATAGCATGCATGTTGAGAACCGATGAGATTAACCAAGTGTCATAAGAGGCCGAAACATCTAGAGAAATTCAAATGGAAAAGGAAAACGCGTAAGGCATGATGTCATGCTTTCCTTATTATAATCTAAAGCATGCATCACTCATCTTGAAGTATCTCTATGGCAACATTGAAGAATGACTTGTTCTTTGTTCTAGATGATCCATCGTTGGACCAACCAATAAGCAAACTTGTATTCGTGGATATGCCAGTAGAACTTATGAAAGTAAGCATATGTGAACTTATAAAGGAAGTATAGGACTCGGTTCCGTCGGCCGACAACTATAATTAGATTGTTCCATGTTTTTTCTTGACGGAAATTAACGTGTGAAATTAACATGACACTCGATTCCTTAAAGATGTAAATCATGAAAATATTGATCTCTTAAGTATCTAAACAAGTTCCCCCGTGACTTTGGTAGAGATATAACTTAACATTGTTGCAGAGCGCCAACCTTATTTTCCTTTCTTTTAACAGAGTCAACCTAACTTTGGAGCAACTTTAAGATGACGAAATAATTCAACAAAAAAGCATTAAGGGTTGCAAAGAATAATGCACTAATCGTGATAAGATAGAACCGTACGTACTTGAGCAACTTATTTATTGGTTTTCGCTGAAGACGAATTAACATATATTGCCATATTGCCTCGCCCTCTTTTATTGGGAAAATGTGTCGTCCTTAGCAAAAACTAAGATTCTAAGAAAACGGTTGAATAAAATCACAAACTTTTCATTTATGGTTGGTAAATCTTAATTAGAGATGATAATTATCCAAATTAGCCAATAATTTCCAGTTAATTTCTTTTTTTTTCTTTCTTCGGCACCGGCAACTTCATGAAAAGACTGATAAACCACGGATTTCTTGAATTATTAATGCACGGAAGAACAAAAGACTACCACCCGCCTGGGTGGCGCTGCTGGAACGCGCACTCTTTCTCTCGCAAAAGGTCGAGTGTTCGAATCCCGGGCGCCGCAGGGTGACTTAACCGGTGGCACGTGTGTGGTGGCTAGCACGTGTCGCCCCCAGGGTTTACTTCCCGGCTGTCGGCCGTGCGGGGGTTCCCTGGGTTACCAAAAAAAAAAAAAAGAACAAAAGACTAGTGCAGAGGCAAGTATATATAAAACGTGCACCAATGCTGCATATTTCATGAAAAAGAGGTTGAGAAGACTCATTCTCTAAATGATATGGTATCGTTGCACATTGAATAGTATCAAATGAAATGCATAGAATGAGTTATTTCTTGTGATATTCTAATATGATATAAATCCTTATAAGATAACTTCTTGAATATTGAATAAAATCTTGCCCAAGGCCTAACTTCTCGAAAATTGTATAATATCTTGGCCGAGGCCAGTCCCTTACTCGCCCCACTATTATTTTTATTATTATTGATTGTTTAGAATTCAAATCGTATCCGGATTAGTTTTCGTGAATCATAAAGGGTAGCCTCTCTGCATCAGCTTAAATCCAAAATCACTAGAAAATGAACAAACTACCCTTCATGTGAGCCTATAATAATTTTCAAGGGATAAATATAGTGAAAATCCTAAAATTTGTTAGGAAAATATAATTGAATACTAAAATTTTAAAAATGCAATCAAATCTTAAAACTTATCATTCAAGTGCAATTAAAGTGCAATCAGTTTCTAAAACTTATCAATTTGATGCAATTAAATTCTAAAACTTATCAAGTTTGATTCAATTAAGTCTTAAAACTTGATAGAATTTTTCGTTTGTCAAGTTGAACGGAGTTAATGAAAGGGCTTGATTGTACCAACTTGATAAGTTTTAAGACTTGATTATATTTTTGAAAATTTTAAAACTCAATTATACTTTTGTGGCAAATTTTATTTCTTCTGATATAATTATCCCGATTTTCAATGGTACCCTTTTGTTGTCTACCTCTACCATTGACTAATGAGACACGTCTCTCCAAGCGGGTCCCAGTTTGAACCCTCTCCAACCAATAATTACTCTACTTCCCCAATCGGATGGTTCAATCGCTACATTGACTCAACACGCGTCCGCAATCACGTGGGTCGTCGTGCTTACACTTTCTTCTATATATTTGTATATGTGTAGTGGTAAATGTCATAGCTCCATGCAAATAAAGGCCCCCTGTTCTCTTCCGATGATCGCTCAGACCTCAAGCAAACACTAGCTAGCTCAGATCTTTGAAGGAATAGTGTTATGTGTACGTGTTTTGTAGATATATACAGTGAAACATATTGAAGAAGGAAGGGGGTGTTGAAAATGGCAACGGAGAGAAGTGGCTATTATTATTCTCGGTCGCCGTCAGAGATGGACAGGATCTTGCTCAGATTCCGGCCGATTGCCCCGAGGCCAGCAGCCAGCGGGTCTGGCTCCGGCGGATCTCATTCCTCGCCTGAGAGCAGCGGGCGTTACAACGTCAAGCCGGTGATCAGAAAGAGAAGAAGATACAGCAAGCGCGGGAAAGATGACGGCAAGAAGCAGCCCGGCTCACGGCGCAACAGAAAACGAAAGTCGTGTTGCGAGGAAAAGATCATGTATGGATCATCAGGTGAGACAGATTCTCTTGGCTTAATGAAATGGATTATCTTAATAACCTTTACCTACGGATAAAAGAAAAAATATAACCTTTACTTTTTTTCTTTTCTCATGCCGTTATAAGTATAATTATCCAGCACGGGAAAAGTGTCAGAAAAATTCTAAACCTTTTGTATTAATGCAATTTAGTCATAAACTTTTTTTTTGTGTCAATTCAGCCTTAAATCTTTTATTTTTGTGCTAATTTAGTCCTTCTAGCTAATTTTAGTTGGATTTTGCTGACGTGAACGCCGACTAGCCTACGTGACATCGCCGGCGATGACGTAGATAATTTTTAATAATATTTTTTGATTTTTTCTTTTTTTTTTCCTTTTATATCTTTTTTTTCCTTTCTTTTTTGGTCCCGTGACCAGCTGGAGGCTAGGGGGCCACTAGTGAGCCCCGCTGACCATTGGTGAGGCTCGCCCTCGTCAGTGACGGCGATGGCAAGCCTTGCTAGCGGTTGGGCGAGGCTCACCCTCGTTGACTAGCGTGAGGCTCGCTAGAGGATAGAGGGCCTTTGGCGAGCCCCACCGGCCGCTGGTGAGGCTCGCCCTTGCTGGATTTGGCAAGAGTCGAGCCTTGCTGGCCAGCGCAAGGCTCGAGCCCTTGCTATGGCTTGCGAGGGCAAGCCTCGCCCAAGCTAGCACGAGGCTTGAGCCCTCGTCGGGGGTCAGCCTCACGTAGGGGATCAACCTCGCGCAAGCAGGGATTGGCTTCGCCCAGACCGGATCTAGGGAGGTTGACCCTCGCTAGATCTAGCGAGGGGAGCCCTCGCTGGGGCTTGCCCAGCCTGGTTGGGTGACGACGACCCTCGCCTAGTCGAGGGTGGCTTGGCTGGTCATCGCCTGTGGCCAATGGCCGGTCATTGGCAAAGGGCGGAAGGGAGGAAGAAAGAAAATAAAAAAAGAAAAAAAATCAGAAAAATAATTAAAAATCGAAAAAATATTAAAATATTATTAAAAATTGTCCACGTTAACACAGGCAATGCCATGTAAGCCAACCGCCATCCATGTCAGTAAAATCCAACCAAAATTAGCCGGAAGACTAAATTGACACTAGTTTAAAAGATTTAAAATTAAATTGGCACTAAAACAAGATTTAGAATTTTTCTGACACTGTTCCCATTTGGCGCGTGTTAGTAATTTCAAATTCTATGTGATTTGTCTCTTGAATTATCTGATTATGCTTTATAATTCATTAATTTTTTTTGAAGTATGCTTAACAAAAGTTCTAAAGACACCCACCATTAATATACCAATAAGAATAGGTTCATGTTTTAAGACATGCATGTTCTTTTGATGAACTGCTCTTTCTCGTGCGCGCGCGCGCGTAATTTTTTTTGCCGGCGGGCAACAGTTGATGCAAAGAATTTCGTTTTTGGCCAACAACATTGATGCAAAGATTGAGCTCATGCATATATGAGGATGATGCATTAAAATTTCTCTTAATATATGAAGCTATGATGGATGATTAAGAATAATGATTGAAACGGAAGAAGTCTTTCGCCTTTTATTTCTCTTATTCATCGAAGTACTTTCAAGGATGCAAAAATAATTCACTTGAAAAATTAACGATGACCATAACTTCTTTTTACACTTTAATTATATGTAAAAGAATTTCCTCCACAAATATTCCTCTTCAAGCGGAGGAGCAGGCGTAGGCAGAAAGGAGAAAAAGATGGTCTAAGTTGAAATAATGACCTTAGTATAAGTGAAAATGACAGAAATGACCCTTGAACTTTGACCAAATGTGCAATGTGATCCATGAACTTTTAATTTATTCAACGTAGTCTGTCCCAGAACTTTAGTCCAATGTACAATGTGGTCCTTGAACTTTTTAATTTGTTCAAAGTGGTCTATGAACTTTTAGTACATGTTCAATTTAATCTCTAAAGTGTATGAAAATATTCAATATAATTCCTAATTTTGAATTAATGGAATGACAATATTGAATATTTTTATATAGTCTAGGGACTATATTAAACATGTATCAAAAGTTTAGCGACTACATTGAACAAATTAAAAGTTCAGGGACCACATTACACATTAGATTAAAGTTTAGGGACATATTGAGCAAATTAAAACTTCAAAGACCACATTACACATTCAAAGTTCAGGATCATCGTCATTGTTCCTTAGTATAAAATACAACTCCATCTTCTTTTCCAGTTTCTTTCTGATTAATATATAGTTGCAGTTGCTGATGTGAGAGAGCTAAACATATCATTTTACTTTCTGCCCGTGGAAATCTTAGGTTTTCTTCGTATGGTCAACACGTGTGTAAGGAAATCAAAGTCAATTGCATGAACATCTACCATGTCTCCTTATACTCTGTTGGAGACACCGAGGAAAAAGGAGGGAACGAAAGTGGTTGTCGAAAATTGAGAAGGTTATTCAAATTTTCATGAGAGTTATTGCTGGGAAAATTCTAAATTTCCACTAATTCTTATTCCTTAACACCTTCATTATCTTTCCCCTGTTTCCAACAATGCAAGTATCTAGCATACGAAAATACACACAAATGGGAAAATCAATGAACTTTTATTTCGTCCATATACAGTGAAAATTTGTTAAGTTAGTGTTTCTAATTTTTACTTTTGATTGTAATGGCTCGTGCAGACTCAGGAGAGAATCCAGGACCTCAAACCCTCGGGTGGCTCTGCTTCGGCAATCAAGACGAAGCTCACGCGGAAGAGAGCTACACCCCCAAGAAGACGTCGATAACGCCACGTGTGCTCAGTCCGGCGCATCAGATGTCGGCAGTCCAAAGCCCGGCGACACCGCGGAATCCGACGGTAGCGTCAACGGTCAGCGTTGAATGGCTGACCGACTCGTGGGTGGCTTCAGATGCTCTAGGGCGCACGGACGCCGAGAGGAGGAGCAACCTGGAGAGGGACACGTGTCCGGGATTCACATCCGACGGGTGGGGGAGGGTGACGTGGGCTAACGGGGCGTTCAGGAGGATGGTGGGTGCGGCGGAGGACCGGAGCAAGCTCGTGGTGTGGCTGGTGGCGAAGGAGGGAGTGCCCGAGATGGCGGCGTTCACGTGTGGGGTGAGGATGCAGTACGCGAGCAGTGGCGAGGGGAGGAGCTGCTCGCTCACGCTGCCGTGCGATGTGTGGAGGATGGATGGCGGTGGTTTTGCATGGAGGCTTGACGTCGACGCCGCTCTAACTCTCGGTTTGGGACTATAATTATATAATTACCAAAAGAGGAAGAATAACGAAAGGAAAATGGGCAAACAAGAATCATGGGACGCTCAAAAGTTGTGAATGTGTGATGATATCTGCTGTTTCGCAAGATCTTTGTGTTGTGGCTGCTCTTGTCCCTCCTTTGAACTGTTGGCTTTTCTTATGATTTCGAACAAGATAATGCTTTAATCTATCTAACTTCGCATTTCAATCATGTTCAATTTTGAAGCATTGTTGGGATTCGGATGATGAACAAATTGGAATACGCCCGAGATATCGCTTTGGTTCAACATCTCTCTCTCGAGAGAAGATGGGATCGGAAGAGCAGAAGGAAAACAATGTATAGACATGATACATAATTTGATAAAAATGAATGATCCAGAAATTTGTCTCCAAAGCCAGAAATATATGGACATAATAGTATTTCGATACCCAATCGATTAAGAAAAACTCTATCGATGTAAGACAGACACACAATTAGCTTTCATTTTTGTCATCCATCAAATAGAACAATGTATCAAGAATAAAACTTGAAGTTCTTGGCTTGAATTATTATCTCCCTCAACGCGCCAATGGGGGCTAAAACCATTAGCAAAACGCCAAGTATAATGCAGATCTGGAAAAAGGCATTTTCATCAAGAAATGTTAGATTTAGCTGCTGCATTAAGTGCCAAATCGATATTATTTGCAAGATGTCGTAGCATTAAAGAAATTGTGTAAGCAACATACCCAGTTAGCGAGCCAAGAGAAGCTGAATTTCTCTGGCTTGTAGATGGCAAGCCACATGATGCAAGGCAGCTGAAATTATCATACAAAAGTTCAAAAATAATCAGCATATAAGTTATGATTTATACAGGTTGATGAATTTAGAGCCAACTGCTTACATAATATGTCGTTGGAGCAAAAGCAAATCCTCCGAAGAAGCTGAGAAGCCCTCCGAAAAATGGGAATGTGATGGCCAGGAACATCGTCAAAGCTGATCGCGAAACACAATTCACATCCAATTAATTAAGTGATCAAAAATACAATTTTGAAAACTATCTGATAAAATGATGAAATGAGAGTTAGGGTCGGAATAAGTTTGGATGACTCACCGACATATACGTTGCGAGTAATGAACCGGAGCAGCCTAGTTGGCTTGAACTTCATTTTCTTCACCAAGCACGCTTCCATCATGTCAAACACCGGTATTGCGAACACCTGATATCCACATGACGTCTTGTTGGCAAAAGAAAACGGAAGAAAGGTGTACAGACATAGGTAATCGATTGAAGAGAAGGGATTGAATTAGCTATCTATACCTGATAGCTCCCGATTACATGAATCACAACAAACATATTAGCCACGGCAATGAGCCACCGGGGCTTCTCGAGGGATATGAGGATGTTATCCTGGACCGAGTTTCCGAACACCCAGTAGCCAACAAATGCGACTGGGAAGTAACACAAGGCGACAATCCCATAAGCACAAACGACTCCCTTCCACATCGGTTTCTTCGATGGCTTTTCGGGTGTCGAAGGAATCGTGGCCTGAATTTCCAGTACGACATTGTGACCGGCGAATGCGAACGCGATATCGCCCAGTGCGCTGAAGAATCCGAAAACTCGGCCCGTGGTTGTTGAAGCCCTACTTCCATATTGAACGTCTGGTTGAACCCCTCTGTGTGCTGATGCTATCCATGCGATTGTCGAGTAGCTGTAGGGTTACATGTTATGATTGCTCTTTCAAGAACATTGCCATGAAAAAATCGCATGCTGAATGATGAAAACTTCACAGACAGTGTTTGATCCACAACAAAAGCGCTTGATCAGTTGCAAAAAATTAGACGGAATTACCTAATATTTACCTCGACATGAGCTACCAGATTAATTCTAAGTGTATCCAAAGTGAAACAAAAGGCATCCTTTCAGCATCAGAAGATTATCCAACAAACAAGTAAAGTGCAGGGTTATCAAATTTCTTAATTAACTTGACATGAGGTGCCTAGCTATTATGAGGCAATTTTCAGTCCCTTCATAGGAAAGCTCCACATCAAAATACAGAAGGGGAAACTTTGGATAGGTAACATGATTATAAGCACCTTTAAAAGTCACTAAAGAAAAAATAGATGAAATGAGGAACATGTGTGTACATTCACCAATAAATTTACAGTTTAGAAGGTTTAAAGAGATTTGTAATTATAAAAGGCAATGTTATCTGACATTAAAGTGTGCAATTGCCAAATTTTATGATTTCATAGTTTAGGACGTGTCAATGGGGACCAAAAATAGTGCTTGGACTACTAATTCTTAGAAAATATAATTTCCTATAGTTACAATAAAAAGAAAAACAAAAGTTATCTGGCAATCTGAAGAATTAAATACCTCAAAGACATGACGGCCGCAGCGAGAGAGACACCGGTGATGGAATTGAAGCTGGGGAGGTGAGAGAGGACGAAGTGGACCGCTGCAAAGATCATGATGAAGTAGGTCGTCTTGATCGGCTTGCAGTCGGGGCACACCGTGTCGTGGAATTTCTGGAGCGATTTCCCGCCCGTGATCATGTACACGATGTCCACCCCGACCTCGACCATCAGCTGCTGTGGCACCACCACCCAGAGCCCCAGCTTTCTGCCGAAGGCATGTTGTCCTAGCTCGTGGTACCGGTCGAATCTCTTCCCCGGCACCATCTCATGCATCTCCACCATTTGCCACAGAGTGTATAGCGTGATGATCCATGACAGGATCATAACAGCGGCCCCAGGCCCCCTAGAACAGCATACATTGATAATCAGATCATCGAGATAAAACAATGAAAGACATTGACCAAAGTCACAAGTGACAAGAACCTGGACCTAGATGAGAAGATTAATGATGCGTTGACGTATGAAAAAGAAATAAAAACTGACCACCCAAGTTGAGATAAGGCATAAGGAAGCCCTAGGACCCCAGCTCCAACCATGGCAGTGACATTGTGAAAGGCAGAGTACCACCACTTTGCGTTCCTGGACTTGGTGATTGGAAGCCAGTCATTGAGATCTTTCTCTGACATTTTCTTCTTGTTGAGCGATTGATCCTCGATTTCCATCTCTGTCTCTCTCTTTCTGTTGTTTTCGTTTCACATCCGGGAGTTCTATGGAAAGAGCCAGTGAACAGGTAAAGGTGTGTCGAGATAGAACAGATAGCTAGCTAAGTGCTTCGAAATATCTCAGGATCTTTTATTCTGTTAGCAACAGAAGATACGTGCTGCCAACAATCGGGGAAAATTTTCTAGATACATCGAGTTTGTGCGAGTCGATGCACCAAAGCCCTTGATTTTTTTGGATCCGGTGTTGGATTCACATGATCTAACGGTCACGATGTATTGAGTTTAGCATGAATTGGTGCATTCAATCCTATACTGCATAGCTCTCTAGCGAAAGCTTAGATCCGCTTTGGACTGAGGCTAACATGGAATTTGATGTAGCTTCCAGATTGATACGAGAATGTGACCAAGCCTAAGAATATTAAAGCTACCTTTGTTCAGCTCTTTCTCTGTGTGTCTGTGTAATTTATTCCCCCATCTTTTGCCGAAAATTAGCATTTGAATCCATTGACCTAGCAAAGCTATATCGGAATCATATTCTAGCCCTCGATTACATTATCGTAGATTCATTTTTCAGTCGGTGCTTGCTAGTGAACATGTCAATTTCAGGGCAAAATGTAGGGAACTGATGAGCCTTTGACTTGATTTGGTTTTGCTTTTCCTTTTCCTGCCAAGTGATTTTATTCTTGCGGCTAGATACCCCTAAGTGATCTTGAATTGTATAAATATGTATACAATTGGTTTCTGTCTTTATCTCGTGTTTGATATAAAAAAATTGCTAAGCTATTTTACTATCAATGTAATTTTAAGAGAACTTACATATGGCATGTACAGAGACGAGATCCGCACAATATTAGCTCCTAGACGAATGATAAGATTACATGACAAGCAATTTTAAATTTGACTGATTTGATAAGCCATTACAACTTAAAGTTTGATCGGCGACAAATTTGTGGATGGAATCATAATCATTTGAGTTACGGCGCTCAAACCTTGTATTTGAATCGTGTAGCTTTTTCTTTTGTTGAGATCAGAGGATGTAACTGAAGAACTCCATGGCGGTAACGAAACTTACTGAAAGTTACCCATAAACCTCCATCAAACCATTTAATCTTCGGTTACTAATCAATAATCTCCGCCGTCTGTCTCCTAATCAGATTCTCTTTTACGAGTTCCGACTTTTCATTAGCTTTTTAGTGTCTTCCAGATAGACACGATTCCTTCCTAATCGTCATACAAAATGATCGCCCCTTTTCCGCGACGTGCAATCGCTCGTGCATTACTAGTTTCGATTAAAAGAAAAGAGACTGCAGGACATTTCGGCACAAAATTTAGTCCACTGGAGACTGGACTCAATGTGACCCCCGGTTTAATGAAAGGAAGGAACTAGAAATTACTCTCTTGACTTGAATTTTAAAACCGGGTGCATAAAATAGAATTTAATCTCTTTTGGAAAAGTATGTTTTGGTAGGAGTTATCATGGATTGACAATAAATAACACAGCAAATTGGTATAAGCAATTGCCGTCTACATCTTCATCTTTTCCATCCAATGATGGTGTGAGGAAATTATGCTCCACATTGCGATCGATTAGAAACAGAGGAGTCGTCAAGTCCAATATCTCTCTTCCTCAACAGTAATCTCTACACAGAGTATAGCTCCGCTAAATCAGCCGTGACTTGTGCTTACTCAGACATAAACAGAATAAGCAATGAGATCGGTGCAGTTCTTTGCCGGCTGGACATTCTGACGCAGGAGAGACTGAGTGATAATAAAAGATAGAAGAGGCTAAACAAGCAAGCAAGTTAAGCAAATCTCTGAGAAACAAATGAGGGATATACAGCAGCCATTTTCATAACAAGATCAGTCTTGTCCATCAGACTATCTATATAAGAATAACAAGGTTGTTCCTCTTAGTAATGAAATAGAGAAGCATAAAGTACCCCTATCAAGTGTCAAGATTTAGATGCTTAAGTGGGAGCTACCAACGCAGCTGGAGAGAAATGGAAGAGGGCAGGTTTGATCAGTTCGAGAATTTTCATAGTTATTAGGTCATGAAAGAACAACTTAGCTGCTCAAGGCTGTATTTACAACTCTCCATCCTCTGCATAATAGCCATCTCAGGATAAAGACATACAAGTTTCAAATGAACAGTTTTGAGCTGAAAACATCAGTGGAAGCCACAAAATTATGAGGATCCTTTGGAAGAATAACTAAGTTTTATTCTGACAATACTTGACAATTTATGCGTCCAGATTGTCTATACAGAGATGCAGCATATAAAATCGATAGAAAGGAAGAGTACTTAACAAGTGGATGGTCAAAAAAATGTTTGATGACAGAGAAGCAGACCACCCGAATTGATTCTATGCCGTTGTCTCCACCTTTCTACCAGAAAATCTTCGTCATTCTGAAACTTCAGATACTTATCCAGGTCAAACTGGCAGCCTGAGTGATATTTACCACCATAACTTCTAGATTCTCCAGATTGACTGCCAACGGATTCTCCGACCACCGCTATAGGGCTATCTACAATTCCTGGACTCCAACTACCATGACTGCTGGAGGAAAAATAGCTCGGGTCCCGTGCAGTATTAACTTCCTATTTCACAAAGGCGATACGGGATTAAATCAGATGAAACAGATATAATGAGGATTGGGCAGAGGAGTAACCACGAGAACATAAATTCCACAGACTATTGAAAAGATGGTGGACAACAAATACAAGGACAACTACCCAGCAAAAAATCAAATGTCAATATTTTTTGTGAGTAATACAAATTAGTGACCCCCTCCCCCTGCAAAGAAACAAAAGGACAGAGGCAGCATCTATCATACCTGAGCCGCATCCAACATTCCGGCTCTTGAAGCCATTGGTGACTGCATCTTTTTCTTGTTCGATAGTGGAGAAACCTCATTACTGGTTTCCCATTGTAACCATGGCAATACAACCCCATCCATTTCAATCGGAAGAGGCATGGATTTTGCGGGAGTTTGAAACGTGTCTAGCTTAGTCGTTCCTCCTAAAGTTGAGCTCGTATCACTTCTTTCTCCATCTAACGATGATATATCTGTATCTTCCACATTCGAAATGAAATCCTGAATATACTTCTCAGCCTCAACAGCCAGATTATTAGACATCCTGCTTTTGTCATTACTCCTCTGGTGTTTTTATCAGAAAAATAGAGAGCTAAAGTCACCAAGTGGGAGAATTTAATAGTAAATATTCACAAAAAATAAAAATCAAGAGACAGAATGTCACCTTTCTATTTCGCGACGGTTTATCCAGTACAGGGGATTTTGTATCAGGACGTAATTCATTTACAATCTGACTGAGCTCTTTCCCACGCTGCTCTTCCAACATAATTTCGGCTAACAAATCTTTTTTACGCTTCTCTGACTGTCAATTTGTAAAATGAAATTTGTAATGAAATCAATTGACTGATGTTCTTCCAAGAAGACAGAGTACTAAAGAAGTCCTTGCTCAAATATCCCTTGATGATAGAGTAATAGGATCAATGTTTCAGTACAGTAAATGTTCAAAAATTGTCACCTTATGGAATTGCTCAGCAGGAGATTGCATGGTAGAATGAATAAGATAATTATCAGCATCAGCAGGATGCTGAGGTAATCTGACATACCTGTTCTAGCTTTGTTGCATAATTTCTTCTTACAGTGGAGACAGCCTGACGAACATCAGAATTTTCTAAAGCTAAATAATCGTCATGTGTTCCAACGGAGGGCTTACTTCTTAACACAACCTGCAAGCATTGCCAAAGTACAGAGAAGTTCTGATGATAGACTACTCGAAAATCAAATGGTGGACTCACTGGAGATGAATCAAGTTAGCAAACAGTTCCATCAAGACAGAAATGTTTAAGACCTGTTCAATTTCCATCTTGATCTCTTCCATAGCATGTCTGAATTCTTGACGCATTGCTTCGCACAACCCACTGTTAACATCCCCTCCGGTGGGGTGGGCAGCCTAAAGGAAGAGTATCGTGAGCAAAAGGGCAAAGGACTGCAGTGTGCTAGCATGCATGATAGCTTTAATTTTGAAACACTTACAGTCTTCTGGGCATAAACCGTTCGAATTGTTCTCTCACTTCGGTTTTTCCCAGAATAAGCATCCTTCACTTCATCATCGGTCAGTGCAGACGAATGGCTCTAATAAGAATAAGGGAGAGTGTGAAGTATAATTTATATCCTAATAGTTACACTAAGGGAGCACATAAATTGGCCAGCAGGCCAGTTCAAACTGAAAGTTAGCCACTGCCATGCCGTCTCAGACACTTATCGTTAAATTTGAAAGCTACGAACAGGCAGAATGAGAAAACTTACAGAATAACCATCATAGGACTTGAGATCTTTTTGGCTCGAAGACCTTCTCAGTGATTGTCTGTTGCTTGAAGCTGAGGGTTTGTGTGATGGCAGCTTTTGGTTGTTTCCATTACCCACAATCTTGTTATTAGCATAACCAAGAGAACTACGAGAATTGTCTACATCACTCTATCATATGCAAAAACAAGCAAATGAATAAGTACAATGGGCCATTTGATCCTATATAACAGAAAGACTAACAAATTCAATTCATATCAGGAGGACAGAACATGGAATGACAGCCAGTCAATTTCTGTTTGTAATTGACACACTCTTGGAATTGGCGTATGGTTTTGCGTTTAAAAGCCAGTAGCAAATCCATACTCCTTTCAATCCTCACCGTTATCGAATTTACAGAATACAAAGAAACATATCTCAGATTCAGGAACAAAACATAACAGGAAATTCTCACAGATTAAGCAGCTCAGTAGCCAGTAGCTATTTTGCCCAATAAGAAAACATGTGATCTACAGTAAAAGCACGACTAAACTACTCAAAACATGTGGAGGGAAGAACGTTAAGTTCACCTCAGAATCGCTAATCTGGCAGCGAACCACCGAAACCGACCTCCTCCGCCGTGAATTACTTTCTGCAGCCGCCCTTCCCGCACCAGAACCCTCAAACGCATTACCCTTCCCACCGCCAACTCTCGAGCTCTGCCTGGAAACCGACCTCCCCCGCCTCTGCGAACCACTTTCCCCTTTCTTAGGGCTGACGTCAGTGTCCCGCGAGCTCGGCCGGCCTCGATCTCCGCCGGAGCTGAAGAACTCGACGGCGAGATCATCGAGGCTGATCTCCGGGAACCCCGATCCCCGCATGGTGTTCACGAACCGCCCCCTGGGAGCCGGCCTATCCTCGGCGAACGGGTCCTCGGGCCCCGCCAGCCGGCGGGGGAACCGGCTCAGGCTCCGCGACCGGCGGTGAGCCGAGCTCCCGTCCGGGGCAGCGGAGCCGTCGGCGGAGGCCGGCGAAGCCCCGATCGGCGCCCGCTTCGTCGTGGACCTGAACGCCGACGTCGCCATTTCCCACCCCCCTCCCCCGGGAACCGAGCGCCGGCGACCTCACCGGCCGGGCGACGACGTGATGCGCTGCTACCCGGTCAACGGCCGGAGCTCGGGACGGGGGGGAGGGACGTTTAGGGTTTCAGGATCGCTGCACATCGATGGCCGGCATCGGAGTCGAATGGGAGAGAGAGGGGGAGGAGGAGGAAGCTCGAAGGAGGAGGAGGATGGCGGAGAGGTCGAAAGCAATTTTGAAATTTTGGAGGTAGGCGGAAGAGAAGAGGGGAGAGGAGAGAGAGAGGAAGTCAAATTATAAACAGGTCTCGAGGACGGAATTCCCACGCTTTTATTGTGTTGACCGTTGTAAATCGTGAATTCCTTGCTAAATTGTGAGTTTAAAAATCAAGATCGACAGTCAATTTGATTGATTTTGTTGCTGTCCTTAATGGTTAAGCATGGTAGGTAGATATCATAATCCGGCCACCTAATTTTTATTTCCTAATTAGAGTCCTTTTTCTAGTTATTTTTTTTGTCATCATTAATAATTGCAAAAAAAAAAAAACACAAACTTTAGCTTGAGTGATAATTCTGACGCGAACTTTTTTTGTTTTCTAAAATATCGCCAACTTTCACTTACATCCCAAATCTGGCACGAACAATTTGAAAATTTCACATCACGAGAGTCAGATTTGAGACTAGAGTAAAAGTTAGTGCTTTTTATTGAGACAAAAAAAATTTTCGGACCAGAATTATTACTCAAGATAAAGTTGTTGCTTTTTTTTTTTTGAATTGGCCCTATTTTTTGTCAAGTTAGTAAATCTATGTCACTTGGAAATCTCTCGGTACAGAGGATCCGAAATGGATGACTTTGTAATTCATTTAAAAGATAATTTCAAACGAGTGAACATATTCGTTGTCCTTGTTCCAAATTTCATGTCAAATTCCTGATAATTCTCTCAGTTTTTAGGACCGTAAAAATATGAAACTTTGCCAATTACCGATGTTAAAATAAAATCTCGATCGATTGATGGATCAAGTCGACCATCGAGCCTAAAATATCCTGCTTTGAATGGTCATGAATCGAAAAATTTTGTAAAATTAATCAATCTTGGCAAATAGGACCGAAAAAAAAAGGGTGTGCAGCCAATTATGTCCATTTATTTGGGCTACCCACACGGAACATTAGAACAGACAAATAAAAAAAAAGGAACGTACCATAGACACTCCATTATAAGGCGAAATGAAAATTTTAGAGGAGGAGTAGGTATGGCAATTAAATTAGAGAGAGACAACGGTTGCAACTCCATTTTTATATGAATTGCCGTATCATGCTTCCGCCTTAAATCGCAACGACGCACAATATTAATCATAAAATTGGCCAGTCATGATCTAATAACAAAAAACTTACAATTTCGAATTCATCGCCAAAGTCGTGTAAACTCTCTCCACATAATTATTAAACGGTTTACACCCAAGTCAGATCCACAGAATCCACAAAATGACAAATATAACTCATAAAAGTAAGGGTTAATACAACGAAAAATCATAAACTGGTATACTTGTGACACATTTACCTCAAATTATTTTTTTGACCATAAAAAATCCCAAACTGGTACACCCGTGATAATTTTACCCTGAACTTACCACAAAAAATCCCAAACTGGTACATATGTGACAATTTTACCCTGAATTAAAATTTTAATATTATTATTTTTTTATTTTTTTTCGAATATTTATTTATTTTTTATTCTTTTCTTTTCTTTTTTTTTTTTTTCATTTTCAAACTCTGGCCGGTCGCTAGTCCGGCGACCGGCCAGAGGTAGAAGCCGGCGAGGGCCGCCCTCGCCAGATACCGACGAGGGTCGCCCTCGCCTGCGTCGGGCGAGGCAGCCCTCGCCTGAGTTGGGGGAGGGGTCACCCTTGCCCTGGGCAGGCGAGGACGGCCCTCACCCCACGCAGGCGAGGGGTCGCCCTTGCCCTGGGTAGGCGAGGGCCGCCCTCGCCGGCTTCCGCCTCTGGCCGGTCGTCGGACCGGCGACCGGCCAGAGTTTGAAAATGAAAAAAAAAGAATAAAAAATAAATAAAAATTCAAAAAAAATAAAAATAATATTAAAAATTAGCTCGAGGTAAAATTGTCACATGTGTACTAGTTTAGGATTTTTTGTGGTATGTTTGGCATAAAATTGTCACAGGTATACCAATTTGGGATTTTTTATGGTCAAAAAAATAATTTGAGGTAAACGTGTTACAAGTATACCAATTTAGGATTTTTCGTAGTATTAACCCTAAAAGTAAAAACACTATAGACTATTTTTTGCGGCAAAAGTCTAAAATTTCACGCATGAAAAAAAACCAAAACAGAGTGCTGTCGTGGTAAATTTTGAGAATAGCTAGTATATTTCAAATATTGTTGGCAAGTGAAAAATGAGTAACAACTTATTGGTTTTTTGGATTGTTTAGTAAAGGTTTCAATGACTTAATGATTTCACCGTGGTCATATCCGGCGGTAGTTTGCCAATCGTTCTTGAATTTTATAAGTGGTCCCTTCATTAAGTAGTTTTTTTACCACCATAAAAATTTTGTCACTCAAAAAGAAAAAATTCAATGGAAGATTACCCACTACTTTTATAGTTTAGTTTCTTAAATCCAATAGTAGGTTATCAAGTATTTTGAATTTGTAAATCGGACATGTCCATTATTTAGTATCGTACCAACAAAATAATGAATATGTGAACCGCAAGTCTTAAAGTAGGTTTTACAAATCGATTTATAATTTTACAAGAGGGCCCGATTATTAGTTAGTACTCACCATTATAATATTGTTACTACTCTTAAATATAATAAAGAAAATGACTAACTTATAAGTGAACTCGTCATATAATCAGTAATATAATCGGGAGTCCACTTTTTCCTCTTTGTTGTTGTAATTTCAGCAGGTATGCTAGTGGTGATGCAAAAGGGATAAAATGGGCAATTTCTTGAGCTGCTTGTTTACTTAGTAACTATAGGCTATGGCAGTTGAGAATTGTGATGACAAAAAAATGTAATATTCTGTTTATTATCCAATCAAGAGCACACGAGTCTATTTACAAGTTTTACAGGATGACTAGCTAAAATAGTAAAATATCAGTTACAATCAATTAAGACCAATCAAGAGAAAATATATTAAATGTCCTATAATCTCTTAAATGTATCTCTAACATCCCCTTAAACTTAAGGTGATTTGAAAGAAGTCAACTTGAATTTGGAGAAAAGATCTAAAAAAATGCCTCGAAGGATGTGTCTTGGTATAGATATTAGTTTGGTTAGTAGATGAAGTAGAGCCAACTCAAATAGTGTCACGAGGAACATGATATCGAATGAAATGACAGTTTATTTCAATATGCTTGGTGCGTTTGCGAAAAATATCATTATAAGCTATTTGTATATCATTTCGATTGTCACTGCAATGAATGACTGTTTTGCTATGATGATATACTCTCATATCTTCTAATAGCCATCACAACCATGTAACTCTAATGTCATATCGGCAAGAGTTCGATGTTTTGCTTCTGTACTAGAGTAAGAGACAATGGTATGTTTCTTGCTACACCATGAGATAAGTGAGGTGCCAATAAAGAAACATTAGCCCATAGTGGAGTGACCATCTTGAAGGTCACTAGCCAGGTTAGCATCAGAATAAGTTTTCAACTTCAAGGTAGAATGAACAGAAAAGTGAAGGCCATGAAAAAACATAACCTTGATGTAGCGAAGAATTCGAAGAACCGCATCCAAATGAGTCTTATGGGGCATTGTCATGTAATGACTAACAATATGAACAACATAGGCGATGTCGGATTGAGTAATATCGAGATATACAAAACTGCCAAATAATTGTCAATAGAGCGTAGGATTTGAAAGAGGGGCCACATTTTTGGCATTGGTCTCTATAGGAATTGTAATGACCTTGTTATCAGTGAGTCCGATTGAAGAAATAAGATCGGTGGCATACTAGAGGAATTTGAATGAACCTTCAAGCCTAAAAAGTAGTTGAGTTGCCTAAGATATTTCATTTCAAATTGTTGATCGAGATACTGTTTAAGTTTGGGAATGCCAGTATGATCATCACCAGTAATAATAATATTGTCCACATATAAGAGCAAAATAAAATACCGACGAAATATGCACCAAACAAAGAAAGCATGGTCACAAGGACTAGATTTGAAATCAAGATAAATCATGGTGGAACTAAACTGGGTATACCATGCACAAGGAGTCTGTTTCACGCGATACAACGCTCAACGCAATGGACACACTTGGTAGGATGAGTACATCCTAGAGGAGACACTATGTAAACTTCCTTGATAATATCACCATTCGGGAATGCGTTTTTAACATCCATCCGGGACAAAGATCAACGCTTAACCGTGGTAACAGGAAGAAGATTGCGAACAAAAGTAAGATGTACAATAAAAGCAAATGTCTCTTCATAATTAATTTTGTATTCCTAAGTAAAACCTTTTGCCACTAGTTGAATACCATAAGCCTTTGTTTTAATCTAATGTACTCATTTACAATCTATCGGGGACTTACAAGGAGGCAAATCAACCAAATTTCATATAGAGGTGAGCGGTTCTAAGTTCCTTATAAGTTTCACATGAAATCTGAAACTTACTTTCAGGTACAGGTTCCTTAGGTTCCAAGTTCCTAATTTTTTGGAATCTGGAACCTACCCATCGAAATCTAGAGGTTCCGAGGTAGGTTTTAGGATCTAACATATTCTTTTTTTTTGTTTCATTTTTAGTTAAACAAAACCAAAATGAATGCAATAATACTGAACAAGCTTGTCATTCACTAAAGAGAATACAAAAGACTAGTTTTCCTATCATTATGTTTTAAATAAATATAATTAAAAGGAGAAGTCATTACATGAATCAATACTAGGAGTGAGCGGTTCCATCCATGATAATAGGTTCCTCATTTTTTGAAACTTGGAACCTACCTTATCACAGGTTTAAGTGTTGGTTTCACGGTCTATTCAGGTTCCAACTGTATTATTAATTGAATAATTACAGTGAATTATCATCTTTAACAACCATCACTTTCTACTATGATCAACTAACCATTACTTATATTTGGACACACGAAAAATATGAAATATTAACAAATCATAAAATGAAAGCTTATATTAGTGGTTCCAGATTATAAACTTATCATCTAACGCTATGAAACAACGCAGGATCACGCGAAAACATAAACCTAGAACTTAGAACCTACCCGTTGAAACAGGTTCCCAAATTTTTGGAATTTGGTGTTGGATCCTTAATCCAACATTGGGCTTATATGTAAGATAATTATGTGCTACAGACTGTCATGTGAACTTAAGCCAATTAAAAGTGATCTAATAAGGTAATTGGATTTTAATGTATCTGATAGGGTGTGGGCCTTTAATGTGTAGAGACTCTAGGGTAATTTCTATTTTTATGATGGGCTAAAATAGAAATATCAAAAAGAAGGGATAATAGAGAAGTTATCTATAAAAAGCGGTTATGGTCCACAGATCACAATATCACAGAATACATAACGTATTCTTTCTCTAACATCCATCACCAGAGAAAGAGAGATCTTAGAGAAATAATAAAGGACTCTCTAGGAGAATGCATAGATCTAGAAGGCCGTCTGCATGACTCTACATATCAATCCCGCTATGGGTTCAGGTATGCTTACGCTAATAAATCTTACAATTCTTAATGGTTCAGCATGTACGATCTATTTAGGTTGTGATGATGTACAACATAATTAGGTTTTCTATTCTTAACATCTGGAACTTACTCTGCATACTTTGGAATCTGAAACCTACAGATTTTCATTGGTCAAGTTCTCAGGTCTAGGTTCTATTCTGGAACCATGCTCGCCCCTAATTCCATGTATAAGACTTGTCTAAAACTTGCAACTCATCCACCATTACTTGCTACTAGAGAGGATTAGAACTAGCTTCTCTCTATGTGAGAAGTTCTAAAAGAGAAGTAATGATAGAGTAACAATCTTAGTTACGAAGTCAAATAGAAGTTGGACTTACTCTAGTGGAATGGCAGACAGAGGATGAAGGAATGTTAATTGGTGGATAATACGCAGATGGATAGACATGTCAATAGCTACAATTGTGGGATCGAAGGACATGCATCAAGATTAAAAGAAGAAGGTAGCTCTAGAGAGGAAGATTCACGAGTGGGGAGAGGAAGATTCACGAGTGGATAGAGGTGTGGGACCTTTAGGGAAATAAATTCACTGAAGTTTTAGTGAAGAAGGGAACGTTAGTCGATGATTTGAAGGGATGTAGAGATAAGAACATCTTGTGTATCCAAGACACAGAAAGACCGATCAACGTCGGTCAATGATGGGTCAATGCCGATCAACAATTGGTCAACGATCAATGGTTGGCCAACTGTCAGAGCTGAAAAGGACTGTTGATGTGGCATAGGGTGATGTCACGGATGACATCAGCAAGTGGTAGGCGCATGGATTTCATGCACAGAGCTTTTAGTGACGAGTGTGGGCGAGTGTGGAGGAGGCTAGCTGCAAAATTTTACAAGTTGGCTTGGCAAGCAGCGGCGGCGGCGGCAAGTCTGGTGGTGGCATTCAATTTTTCAAACAAGTAGCGGAAGATGTCCAAATCAGCACTCAATAGTGGCAATCTTGGTGGGTCCGAGACGTGGCTGTGTGTATGGAGGCTTCTGACATCATTTGGCGATGAAATTTTGAGGCTTCTGACATCATTTGGCGACGAAATTTTAGGATTTGGTTCTTTTGAGGGCGGCGAGTCTGATGGTGGGTCTGTTTTTCGAAATGAGCAGCGAAAGAGTCTCAAATAGCAACTGAAATTGCAGATCTTATAGAGAAACTCGAGCGACGCATCCGATGGGGTTGGCATTGTTACGATATAGATTTGATGAGTGCTTCCTAAAAAAAATAATATGGTTATGGTACCAAGTTGAGGATTGTGATGACAAAAGAAAATGCAATCTTTTGTTCATTATCATATGAAGAGTGCATGAACCTATTTGTAAGGTTTACAGGATGACTATCCAAAGTAGCGTAATATCAAATACAATCAATTGGGACTACTAATCAAGGGAAATATACAGAATGTTCCTTAATCTCTTAAATATATCTTTCACGATAATAATTAGTCACGGGAAACCCCATTCCGCATCTTTTATCGACATTGATTGCAATAGTGCTACTTGTGATTGTTGGTTGGGAAAGTACTTCCTTTTGTATGACCGGAAGTGTCTTACCCAAAAGGTAAAGAAGTTACGTGTACTCGAGGGCACTTGCATGCTAGTCCACCGTGCTCTGCACGGCTGAGATGGTTTACCCGACAGCATGTTTTTTCCCCTCCACGAAGTCGAAACAAGTGCCGGCATTTAATGGAGTGAGGTGAAGCCAATTGTCAGCCTAACTCTTTTTGGAGATATAACAATTGATGTGCAAAACTTTGCTGGATCGCTCATCGTCGATGTTGCTTTGTTTTTGTTGGAAGGTAGCGGCCTGCAACGCATACGATGACATAAAATCTTTTGTAACCATTGGTGGAGACTCTGGAGACTTAGGATTGTGACCTACATAATACCCATTACTGTTTTCAGGAGGATGGTGGTCTGGAGTTGCAGGAAATACACCCAATCTTTTAATCTGCTTGTCTACATTAAACTTAATGCTACCGCACTAACGCTGTACTCGTGAAAATATGCACAGAATTCTGCGAAGCATAGAACTCAACGAGCAAGAACAACTCAAACGAAAGATAAAGGGAAGGTAGAAAGGACTTGCAAGCCTGCGGGACAATACCCTGCTTTTCTCTGTTGCATTAACCGATAATGGCTCCTGGAAAACACAAGCTTTCCGTGCCAATTAAACTGCAAGAAAGAACACTACATTAGCGAAATAAGTGGTTTTTTGTTCAGAGTTTTGTATCCTGGTATAGAACTTGGAGGCATATAATGTACACATGTTTAATCACAACATATTTGATACTTATTATCAAGATTTTTGCCCCCAAAGTGAGAAATTTTGAACCATGTCAAGAGAAACAGATTGTACGTAATATTGTTTAAATAAGTGAGGTAATAGCATATGGGGCTCGATTTTTCTTGATTCTTTGTCTCATTTATTCTTCTTTATACCCAAATTAAGCTCTAAGAAAGCAAATTTGGACTCATGGTTTCATACCTAATCATTTGCACTCGACTTCGAACGCACCACATAGTACAAATTTAGTTTTAGTCTGCTTACTCTAACACAACTCTGACTTTATTTAATGTCCACCATATTCCCACGCATACAATGGTCAAGTTGCGCGAAAGCAGGATGAAGTAGAATGCGCGGCGATCGCATAGGTAGTGAGAACAAGCGAACTTTAACTTACCGACGAACAAGATAGAAGTACTAGGGAGCAAAATTGTGCACCTCATTACTGTTTTATCTGAAATTTTTCAGAGGGGAAAGAAGAAGCTATTGTTTTGCAGCAAATTGAACTCGTAGTGTGAAGCAGCCTCTTGAACTTTTAAGCAAGAAGTTTCAATTTTTCCTTATTTTCACTCTAAAGCTTTTTGCCGGGATGGCATCATCACTATTGAGGATATTATCCTACAGAGCCACAGATTCTAAATTTTGATTAACCATTTAGTGATTAATTGCATAGACTATTAGCGATTAAATTTTAACCCTTAAACAAAAATATTAAAATTGCATAACATATAATTTAGGTTCATATAGGTTAATTGCACTCCACATCGAGCCAGCGGTGGCAAGTAAGCTGAAAATTCATCGTGTAAACCGAGCTCGGGCGCCGAACGAAATTCCGCTCATTCAGAGGATGGGGCAATGGGTCTTGGTTGTCTTATTTTGAGCTTAAATTAACCCATTGAGCTTAATTAGAGAAAAGCTCAAATTAATTGAGCCCATTCAGAATTAAAATAAAATTAGATGATAAAGCCTAAGCTGAAGCCCACTAGAATTAGAAAGTCCAGTCAATTAACCTAGGTATGCGATATAAATATGTCGTTATGCGTCACAATCAAGGGAGACTCTGATAATTTTCAAGAACAGGGTTTTCAGAGAGAGCATGAGAAACACATGAGGGGAGAGCGAGACGTTGACCATTGAGGGGAATACACGTTCTTGAGGAGTCAAAGAAGAGAGAGGCGTGACTATAGGGGGCGTTCTCTGGGGAAGCTTCAGCGGGTTTGCCGGGTAGTGGATTCGTGAATTTGTGGACACAGCAAGTCCGACGTTCACCAATTCCAGCCTTAGCCCTGTTGCTCTTGCCATCAACGTTCATTGCTTCAGCGACTCCGGAACCAACAATTCGAACAACAACAAAGCAGCTCCCAGTTGCATTGCAGCCACGTGACCTTGTCTAACATCGACGCTGTTTCCTTCTTGGTCGACGACGAAGAACTTGTTGTTCCCATTCCTGCCGCCGTTGTTGTTCTATCATCGGCGCCCTGTTGCTGCCATCAGCGAACACGCTCCCGCTGCACCGAGCCCCCCGCCTATGCTCCTGCTATCGCGTCACCCTCGCGGCCGACCTTGTGGACGCGAGTCAGTCCGTCGTCCCACTCGTGATTCTGTTTTGCAAGTGACGAGCCTAAATTCCTGATGATCCACAAGCGACATCGTCATCGCCGTCCACTGTCATCCTCCCCATCGTCTGCTACCCATTGCTGCTCATCCCGATCGCTGTCTCGATCCGCCGCGAATTCAAATTTGGAAGTTATCCGCAAATTAGGTAAGGTTGTTATCCGAATATTTTTTCTAAATATTTAATTTCTTAGTTTTCAGATAATTTAGATATTTCGTGAATATTTGATGGATTGCTAAATCTTAGAGATATTGTTTGCTCTATCCGCAATATTCTAAAACACTCATAATTAGGAATTATTCCTAATTTAGCAACATATCTAGACGACTATCCGATCTTATCCATAAGGTATGATACACGGCGATACGGAAAATCGTTATCTTATCCATAATTACTTGGATACGATAATAGATTTTATTCACTTTCCAAATTCGAATAATCAATTTTCCGTCGATATCTATAACCCTACATATATGACTGTTAATTTGTTTTCTTTTCCTAATTCAAATTTGATAGGATGAATCTTACGGATTGCGTAAATTGTTTGAATGCGATTGTTATCTTTGTTTGATTTTTTTGTAAATAAAGAAAATCCAAAAATATGTTAGTTAGGATTTAAATTAGAAGTTTTGCATGTTTAGGGAACCCTAAATGTATCTAGAAGATAGGATAATTATTTAATTTAAATTAGGACTTGAGATAATTTATTTCCTAGTTTAAATTAGGTGTCATTCTAATCCTAATAGATTATTTAGGTTATTTCAAGATTCTGAATTTCCATGAAAATCCCAAAAGAATGAGTTACTTTAGGATAGATTGGGATAGATTGCATTCTTAATTTGAGTAACTTTTAATTTCGAATTTTAATAAAAAAATATCAAAAAAAGAAGTTGTTAAATTGCATGTTATATTAGACATTTTTTTAATTTCGAATTTCATTGGAAAAATACTAAAAATAAATCATTTGTCCGTTATTAGAATTAGGTCACGTCGTTGCATGACATATAGTTCACATGCTAGGTTGCATTAATCGCATATCATTTTTTGCACTTTATTGCATATAGGTAAGTTTGTATTTTAATAAAGCGCAAACCCTAAACAATACCTTGAGTGCTTTGCATTGTTAATTAGAAATCATGTTAGGATTATCTGTGTGATTTTCTACTAACAATGTAGATGTTTAGATTGCTCTAAAGTACGTCATTCTCCTAATCTTACAATTTATTTATTGCTTTCTTGGGTGTTAAATTGATAGTTTGCGCACCCGCATGAACACTTCACGTGTTAGTGACTAGGTAATAAAATAGATTCAGACTGCTAGATAGACATTTTTTGAAAAGAAAAGGTATCGAAAGGACATTAGACTAGATCTAGCGTAATCAAGTCCCCGAGCTTAGAATCTCTGATTCGTAGGAATAAAACATATCTCCTTATGTTTTATTTAGGTTTCTAATCGACTTACTACAAATAGATTAGTGGCGACTCCAAACATGAAAAATTTTTGCATGTTAAAAAAAACTTAAACCATGAGTTGCGAATTGATAGGGCCTAAACCCTGAGTCTCGCGACTTAAATATTTCAAGTTAATGGATTATTAAGTCTAAACTTAACTCAGGCCATCCCAAGCCTTACCAATTCGTAACTCGGGGTTTAAGTTTTTTTTAATATGCAAAAGTTTTTCATGCTTGGATTCACCACTAATCTATTTGTGGCAGGTCAATTAGAAACCTAAATAAAACATAGGCAGATATGTTTTATTCCTATAAACCAGCGATTCTAAATTTGGGAACTTGATTACTCTAGATTTAGTTTAACGCCCTTTCAGTATCTTTTCTTTTCAAAAAATGTCTATGCAGGCAGTCTGAATCCATTTTATTACCTAATCACTAACATGTGAGGTGTTCATGCGGGCGCGCAAACCGTCAATTTAATACTCAAGAAAGTAATAAATAAATTGCAAGATTAGGAGAATGACGTACCTTAAAGCAACGCAAGCATCTACATTGTTAGTAGAAAATCACACAGACAAATACTAATATGATTTCCAATTAACAAAGTAAGGCACTCAAGATGTTCCTAAGGGTTTGTGCTTTATTAAAACACAAGCTAACCTATATGCAATGACGTGCAAAAAATAACTTGCGATTAATGCAACCTAGCATGCGAACTATATGTCATGCGACGACATGACCTAATTCTAATGACGGACAAATGATTTATTTTTGGTATTTTTCCAATGAAATTCGAAATTAAAAAAAATGTCTAAAATAACATGCAATTTAACAACTTCTTTTTTTGATATTTTTTTATTAAAATTCGAAATTAAAAGTTACTCAAATTAAGAATGCAATCTATCCCAATCTATCCTAAAGTAACTCATTCTTTTGGGATTTTCACAGAAATTCGGAATCTTGAAATAACCTAAATAATCTATTAGGATTAGAATAACACCTAATTTAAACTAAGAAATAAATTATCTGAAGTCCTAATTTAAATTAAATAATTATCCTATCTTCTAGATACATTTAGGGTTCCCTAAACATGCAAAACTTCTAATTTAAATCCTAACTAACATATTTTTGGATTTTCTTTATTTAAAAAAAAACAATCAAACAAAGATAACAACCGCATTCAAACAATCTACGCAATCCGCAATATTCATCTTATCAAATTTGAATTAGGAGAAGAAATCAAATTAATAGTCATATCTATAGGGTTATAAATATTGACGGAAAACTGATTATTCGAATTTGAAAAGCGAATAAAATCTATTATCGTATCCAAGTAATTATAGATAAGATAACGATTTTCCGTATCTCCGCGTATCGCACCTTATGAATAAGGTCAAATAGTCATCCAGATACGTTGCCAAATTAGGAATAATTCTTAATTTTGAGTGTTTTAGAATATTGCAGATAGAGCAAATAATATCCCTAAGATTTAGCAATCCACCAAATATTCACGAAAAATCTAAATTATCCGAAAACTAAGAAATTAAATATTTAGAAAAAATATTCGGATAATAACCTTATCTAATTTGTGGATAACTTCCAAATTCGAATTTGCGGCGGATCGAGATAGCGATCGGGATGAGCGGCGACGGGCAGCCGACGATGGGGAGGACGATGGTGGACGGCGACGACGATGTCGCTTGCGGATCATCAGGAATTTAGGCTCGTCACTTGCAAAACAGAATCACAAGTGAGACGACGGACTGACTCACGACCACAGGGTTGGCCGCGAGGGTGACGCGATAGTAGGAGCGCTGGCCGGGGGGGCTCGGTGCAGTGGGAGCAGGTCCGCTGATGGCAGCAGCAGGGCACCGATGACAGAACAACAACGGCGGCAGGAACGGGAACAACAAGTGCTTCTTCGTCGGCCAGGAAGGAAACAACGTCGATGTTGGACTAGGTCACGTGGCTGCAGTGCAACTGGGAACTGCTTTGTTGTTGTTCGAATTGTTGGTTCCGGAGTCGCTGAAGCAATGAACGTTGATGGCAGGAGCAACAAGGTGGGCTGGAATTGGTGAACGTCGGACTTGCTGTGCCCACAAATTCACGAATCCACTACCCAGCAAACCCACTGAAGCTTCCCCAGAGAACGCCCCCTATAGTCACGCCTCTCTCTTCTTTGACTCCTCAAGAACGTGTATTCCCCTCAATGGTCAACGTCTCGCTCTCCCCTCGTGTGTTTCTCATGCTCTCTCTCAAAACACTGATTTTAAAAATTATCAGAGTCTTCCTTGATTGTGACGCATAACGATATATTTATATCGTATATCTAGGTTAATTGATTGGGCTTTCTAATTCTAGTGGGCTTCAACTTAGGCTTTATCATGTAATTTTATTTTAATTCTGAATGGGTTCAATTAATTTGAGCTTTTCTCTAATTAAGCTCAATGGGCTAATTTAAGCTCAAAATAAGACAACCATGACCCATTGCCCCATCCTCTGAATGAGTGGAATTTCGTTTGGCGCCCGAGCTCGGTTTACATGATGAATTTTCGGCTTACTTGCCACCGCTGGTTCGATGTGGAATGCAATTAACCTATATGAACCTAAACTATATGCTATGCAATTTTAATATTTTTGTTTAGGGGTTAAAATTTAATCCCTAATTTTCTATGTAATTAATCACTAAATGGTTAATCAAAATTCAGGTGTCAACAACTTTTATATCCATTTCTGTTCCTAACCGTCCCCTTTCTCTAGAATGTAGCTACTGGGAATCATAATAAGCATGGTATCTCTTTTTTGCTTTAACTAATGACTTGAGCATTTGCATGGCCAGAAGTGTTTTGAGAGCAGGTTTCGATCTGTTCTTATGCTATCGACAATTTTGTGCATTTTCCAGATTATCGGCAAGTTTCAGCAAACTTTTCTGAGGTATACTAAAGTGGCTACTCCAACAAGGTTAGACTTTTCAGTTTTCATGATATTGTTTGTTTTGGTAAGGAAGTTTTCATGATATTGTTTATCACCGTATAACGTGAGAATCACCGATCTAAAAGACTTCAAGCATCAAGTAACTGGAGCTACTGCTGGGTGCAGCTGACACTGCTAAGCAAAATCGCACCATTTTCTGTATTGTCCTTATTGGTTCTTGAAAGATATTAGTAATGTGCAGTGCACATGTATCAAGTGATGCTAACCCGAGCATGTGAGTATATAATCACACATTAATGGCTAATGACTGTATGCAGCATTGCTTACTAATTGCCCAAGTTTCAATATCAAGCTAAACTTATGAAAAATCAAGAATTAGTTTCAATGCGCACAAACTATTATGAGTTTTCTCACATTGAATCCAAGCAATAACTACTAAGACCAAGCCGGACTCCTGCATGGGAAACCATGATGCGTACTTGTTCTATGTAATATTGATTTAGTTTAGAGGTTACCTTGGGTATATTATGTTTCCACAACATAAGTAGTAAATTTATCTTTTCGAAACTATGTAATGTGGAAAGTCCATCGGAGAATTGAAAAAGCCTGCACACAATCATCTTTCTCTTTATTTTTTCCCTCCAAAGCATACTTAGGCATCTTATGACCATATCACACTTATCTTTTCATTGAGCCATAAATAGTCAAAGAGTAAATGTAACATCACCAAACACAATGTGTCGATATTGGGATGATACGGGTCTCATGTGAAGGGAGTCGTATAGCAATTCGCATGCTTTTGTTTTCTGTTCATAAGCCCACATGCATTTGCAGGGGTTTGCAGGTAGTTTCGGTAAAGCAGTTAACATGGGCTGGATTCTTTGCCCAAACAAAGCAGGGGGAAGGTGTTTCCCTATCGTTGTCATCAATATGACCCTGTTTGCCAAACAAAAGCCTGGGCATTCCCTAGGTACGTCACTGATGGTTAACTTGTCATGACGATTTACTTCCTATTAAGGACGTTTAAAAATCTTAGCTGCTTTTTTTTTTGGACGTAAAAAAAACTTAGCAGGTTGATTTTGTCAATTTTAGCTCAATTGTGTTTGCACACCGGTGATTGTACATGCCTAGTTTGAGTTGCTGTTGCTTGACACGGAGAGATCAAGTTCCGCTGAGATTTATGCAATATTCGTTACCAGCAATACTAGAATGTGTACGACATGTTCTCATTTGATGAGCACTTCGAGGTATGGACTATGGTATCTCCTGAGCAGTATGGCTGAATGTGAATTAATGCCCAAACTAAAGAGCACCTCATCTTACAACGTATCGGGTCGTCTTTTGGAGACCAACAGCATTGATAGTGGGTAATGTGTTGATGAAGTTCAAGGCAATAGTTCCAGTTCTGCAATCAATGGCTGGTCAGCTGAAACAGTTCCGTCTTATATTTCCACTGGTGTTCAGATTTCAGTTTTCAACTTTGTAAGCTTGAGAACTCGAGACTTGGACAGTAAGCTGCGAAAGTTGTGCTACAGGATGATAATGGTTGCATAGCCAAGGAATAAGATATAAACAGTAATTGTCCCTACCTGTGAAAGTTGTCTAATACTCTTGTATATGCATGAATAAATGTCTAGCCTCGGACAACCTTGTCTTACCCTTGCCTAGAATGTCATATATAAAGAGACCGTATAGAATGATAAATTAAGCATACCAACTCTACACATCTTGACCCCGAACCAAGCTGGAAAACTTTAGTTTTTTTTATGCGGAAGTCATCCTAGTACAAGTAACAGGACAAAACTCCCTTTGCTGTGCCACAATTTGTACCCAGGTGTCCTCCAAAAAGAAATATTATCTCGGACAGATAATATCACCATAGTATAAACGCCTGATAAGGTGACTGGTCTGTGTTGATCTTCAAAAGCTTGATACCCCGGAAGAGCTTTATTCAAGTTAGTAGCCACATAAAGAATTTATGTTAACCCGTTTTACTAGGCAGCTGGATCATAAGATTCTTGGAAGCTTTTCCTTGTATTCAGTATAGTCTGAATTGTGTCATCTCTTCCATGGTTGCGCAATCGACATTGACTGAACTACACTTGTGTGGTCACATGGTACTACGATACTTCTCATATAGGCATGTTCTCAATGTAATATCCATGTCAACAGCCAGCAAAAAGACAAAAAAAGAAGAGGAGGAATCAACGAAGTCCTCCTTGAAGTGAATGGCCTTTTGAAACCAAGAGAAAATGGCTTGTAGGCAGAATGGCAAACATCCCATCTTCCAAAGCATGGCCCCTTCTAATGTTGAGAATTATGGGCTCCTTGTCTCTCACCATGTAATGCTTGTCCTTTGCCTGCTCTTGTCGCCGCAGAAGTATTTACACTCCGTACTACTCTCACTCTCGGCTCAACTCTGATTGTGAAGCTTTTATCCCGACCAAGCTTGTATGGCCTTATCCGCATTGCAGAGCCTGTAAGTGCCAGCAGCATTTAAGGCTTTGCTCCTTGGTGCCTCTCTCTTTCTCTCTCTCTGTTGGCTCTCTGTTCTCTAGATGGCTTAGAATCCTAACACAACGACTCTTGCTGTAGTTTTTCTTGAAGTTGATAGGATTAAGTCATGCATTGGCTGTAATGAATTCTATCTACATATAAACATGGACCTTATGCACTGGCTATGCGGGCAAAAGTAAATTCCCATTGAACGAAATCGTGCACTCTTCTGTTTTAGTTATCTCGTGTCAATTGTTGTCATACTTCTAGTATAGGATGCGGATTTTGTGTGTCATTTGAATCTATGATCATAGGACACACCACTCAAACCGGAAATAGGCAATTGATATGCGAGTAACTACAAAAATCTTTCCAGTTCTGGTAGTATGTGTCGTGATTTCAAGAAAGGGAGGGGTGAATCGGCCCATTAACCTCAAAGGTTATCAAGATATTAATCCATTAGTGCACTACAAGGATTTGAAACAGATCGCAGAGGACGATTGACATGATACAGTGACCAATTCACTTAATCAATGATGAAGAGGACTGTCGACTTTCGAGGGTCAAGCGTGGCCTTGCTGTGTTTTTGAAAAATTGCGGGTTCGCTCAATTAGAACGAATTTAGGTAATATCGTCTTGTCTTCCACGCCTGCATGGTTATAAATGATGAAAGAGGGACTGACATTCACGTACCTTGCCAAGGGACAGTGGTGCTGATCTCGGGTGTCTATGGTCGTTAGTTCATGCATATGGACTCCAGGATAACCGAAAACCATGGACAACATTCAACACGGAAAAGGAATTGTAGTAGGATACAAAAGTAATGAGAGACTCGGAAGTAAAGCTCTGGGCCCTATGGATGCGGGTCAGCTTGGTGAAGAGGACAAGAACATGGACACATGGTCACATGGCCCTTGCACATGAGGACACTCTCTCCTTCAACAGTTGCAATGATGAAGACCCCGTACCATCTTCACATCGACCTAACTTGATTCAATAGGAGAAACAATTTTTAAAAAGAGTAAAGATAGAGCGAGATCGATTCTCCTTCTAGCCCATTTCCTAAAATTTCAAACTAAGACGTACTTGAGAACTAAGGATGGTATATCTATAATTTGGGAAAAATTGTCCAAAAAATCCAAAATTTATTACACTTATGCCAATTGAGTTCTAAATCTTTCAATTTTGTAAATTGAGTTTATCCTACCAATTTTGACCGGAATTCGCTAACATGGACACTGACCGTCCTACATGACATGATCAGCGCTAACATTGACCATTTTTAATAATATTTTAATTATTTTAATTTTCTTTTTTTCTTTCATTTCTTCTTCCTCCTTTTGTCTGTGATGCGATGGCCGGGCGGGTTGGTCTTGCCTTGGCAATGGTTTCCATCACTCGCCATAAGCAAGACCTGGCCAGGCGACGGTGAGCATCAGTGAGGGCTCCCCTTACCGAATTTGGCTAGGCCGCCCTAGCCTATGCGAGGGCTGGCCTCGCCCGATCTAGTGAGGCAACCCTGGATTGGGCGACACAATCCTCGCCTAGTCAAGGCCAACCTATCGGGGCATGACCAATGGTCGGTTACTGACAAAAGAAAGAAAAAAATCATTAAAAATTATTATTATTATTAAAAAATTTAAAATTTATCAACATTAGTGCCGGCTGTGTCACATAAGACGATTGACGTCCACGTTAACGAATTCCAACAAAAATTGATAAGATAGAATCAATTAGCAAATTGATAAAATTGAAAACGTTTATGATTGAATTGAGAAAAATGCAATGGGTTTAGAACTTTTTGGACAATTTTCCCTCGTAGTTTATATGCATTTGTATGTACTGTAGTTATCGACACCAATTCTTTGTTATTCTACGCGAAACCAATCATAAACAATCAGGGGTTTTGGCCATAATTCTGATTCTCTCCGTTGTTAATACACGGCAAAAGATACTAGCTGTGATCTAAGCTACATTTGTGCGCATCCACGCCAATAGGAGTATCATGACAAGGGGCCAGACAGATGAAGACAAAGTTAGAGAGCTATCAGAAGTGGGTTCAATCTCTTATTGGGTAATTTATTCTTTGAGTTCCAGGAGAATCCAATGCGCCGAACTCCCTAAGCTTCCAGCTGGATCGAGTTTTTATCTGATTCCAAATGATTAATTAGGTCATTAATTAGAGTTGCATTAATTGGCTTTGCATACAATATTAGTGGAATGCCAAGAGACAGTAGTGTGTGCGTGTGTTCTGTACAATTTCGATTACATTAATGTGTCTTTTACTCTTTGTTACTTGTTCGGCAAACCACTCACCCATGCAATACCTCATGAGAAAACACATGTTATAAGACATCATAGTGCAGTTATGGCCTAGGAAATTGTCCGATCAGTCCTAAATCCTAAACTTTCGGTGATGACTAGACCATTATTGGAATTTTACGCAAAAGTTTAAGCTTAGATTGGCAAAATTGAAAATTTTAAAACCGAGTTGTCATTCGTAAAATAATTGTATGACTGATTGGGTAATTTTCCCACCTAACATATCAGTCGGGTAGATTAACGATACTTCTTTCTTTTGGGAAATTATCGTACCTTCATTTTTGTGTTGAGGAACTGAATTTTTGTGAGGTAGATGAGTACCTGTAAGAGATATAAGAGATTCTGTATACCTCATTTATTCTGTATATCAATAATGTTTTTATTTATTTCTTAAGACTATGCATGTATCTCATTTGATTATGCATATTCTTAATAAATCTTGATTAATTGCAATTGACATTCTAATATCTTGAAAAACCTATATATGTGCTCATGTATATTTCACTATGGAATACACATAAGTTGTACAATTTCATCTTCTGCATATCTTATCAGTACCCATTTTGTAAAATTTTAAATGCTTGCATGCGCCTATAAGATTGTGTTTGTTTAATTACTTGACTACAAGGTCAATATATTTAATCAAGAATTTTCCTAAGCTCTCTGTTATTGAATTGAATACCCGTGTATGAGTAGGACGGTCGAGAGAGCTCATTCATATATCTATTTTTGTAATTAAATAGGTAGATGTAGAAAACAGCAACGCATGTGCATTTCCTATGGCAAACATTTTCTCCTAAACGGAAGTTGTCGTTTTCAAGACCAGAAATTCATGTGCGGGTGTTAATTTCAAGAAAATGGAGTGCCATGTTACCCCCGACTGTCCCCCTCTTTGGATACTCATCCAGTCTGAACATACACCGTATTAAAAAAAAGTAATTCCACATTAAACAGTGATTAAGCGTCAGAATACGTGCTCTAAAGTACTCATTGCAGAAATAAAGAAGAAGAAAATAGTACAAGTTTATGTAAGATACAAGTTTATGTGCACCACCTGCGCTGAATACGACTCGCGATTGCCGGTGATTACTGTTCCTGCACGTATGGTCGACAGTTTTTACATGTTACATGTGATTCATATCACATCAGATAAATTCATTTTTAGAAAAGAACAGGTGCATGAACAAGAAACTAGTGCCCTCGACTCAAGAAGCCGCCCGTGCTTTGCTTACTGAGTTATAAAGTCAGCGTGCTTGGAAACTGGACGTGGGGAGATCCAAAAAAGCCTTGGAGTGTGGTAAAAGAATGTCATTAAACAAATACGGGTGCATGTATGTAGGGCTGTTCCGCATGCACGGGTACCCTCTCTCTGACTACCCATCTTTCTCTCTCTAGATGTCCCTTTAAAAAGCCTGAGGCATATGGTTGTTCGAAGCATACTATATTTGAGCGAGTTCTGAATACTTTCAGGTGAGGGAAGGGGGGAGAGAGAGAGAGAGGGAGAAAAGATGGTTTCTAGAGTGGAAGAGGCCACGAAGAGAAAGCAGCAGCAGCAGCAGCACAAGGGCAGAGAGTGTAATCATCCGCAGCAAAACCACCAGCAACTGATGCAGTGCAACAAAGGGAAGGCCTCCAAGTTCAAGAGGAGCTCTTCCAATCTCGAAGAAGACGGGGCTTCCTCCGCCATTCTCTTGCTCGCTTGCATCGCCTGTACTCCTCCCTTTTAATTAACATTTATATAGAGTTGTTGTTGTTGTTGTTGTAAGTATACGTATGCGAAACACATTATGTTAGCTAGTGTGAGAGATGAAATAATTGTCCTCTACTTAGTAACTTTCGTTGCTTCATGTACCGTGTACCTTCCATTAGCATTATTCCTTCCCTGATTAATTCTGCACAAGAGATGTCATCTTTCAATAGTGATTTTTTTTATCTTTATGGTCACCTTCCTTCAGATCACCTCTCTTCATTGTACAAAACCAGATAGTTGATACTCTCTTCATCCAAGAGAAAGGTCAGTACTCAGCAGTCCATCATAGCAGACAAGCAAATTGCGACGCGAGTGATCATTTTCACATGTAATAGGCTTGTACTTGTGCACGACCTATAGATGGAAGTGTTCGTATTTCCTAAGATTTTTTTAACACAAATCCAGATGGAACACCACAGCATCGTAATCAAGTGACCGAATTGCTGATGCAAAGCCAACATCTCACCACCAAAGTAAATGCATAAGTTACATGAAAAGATCACATGACATGATTTGATCAGGCAGGTTTTGGTTTGTGTATGAAGTATTCATCCAATATTTACTTTACTCTGTAAATTACTTCTGAGCAAAAAATCCAATATAAAACGATTTTTTGGCCATGACAGTGACACTGCCAAAATGCCAAGGAAGAAGAGCAGGCTCAGGCCGGACTTAGCATAGTAATTGACCCCACGTTGACCAGTGATGGCCCCCCTGTTGAACTTCTTTTCACTTTTCATTTTTTTTCCCTAAAGGTTCAGTGTCCTCGTCCTGGCAGTGATCCTCTTAATTTATCTAATAAATAATCCCTTAGACCAAGTCTAATGATAAGTCTAAATCAGTTCATAGTTTGTATCTAAATAGTTCATAATTTGTATTGAAATGCGAATCGACAAGTCCCATTCACAAACGAGACAGCCGAGTTGTGATAATTGCATTTGACATATGAAATGGCCTAGGAAAAAACGGGATAGATCCTAAAATATCATTCTGAGAATGGAATTTGCATTTTCCTCACTGACTTATCCATTAGTATTTCTGTACTTGTTCGGCTTTACTTCTGTAAATTGTCGCATTCCTTCAACTAAAACTTCTTTTCTATAGTTTTTAGTGTGTTCCCGTAGTAACATCCAAGGAACAAGAGATTAAGTGCAAGGTCCGGTTTTTGTACTTTTGCAATCTCGGGGAGTTTCAAACGCAACTCTAACATAAAAATGAAATGATCATTGGATCATCGATGAAGACTCCAAGGGCAGTCCAAGAAAATCACAACAAAAGAGAGCAAAAGACTTAGTTGATACCGTCGAATCAAGAATGGAGACCTAGTTCATCACTTAATCCAATGCTCTGATGACCCGCAATCAACAATTCAATGCCTATATCAACACTGCATGTCGAAGCATCAAAGCTTCCCCCTTCCTCGTTTAGCTTTGAAACCACAAGAGATTGATGTGATGAAAATTGAGATCAAATCAAAAGACACCGTTAGACCATCCTCTCCAACACCTCATAGCCTCAGACACTTGAAACTCTCTCTCCTAGATCAGCTCTCTCCTCCAGAATATGTTCCGATGATCTTTTACTATGCTGACATTGATGATGGTACCAAACTTCAAGCTCAAGCCAAGGTCAGTCGCCTCAAGAAATCCTTATCGGAGGCCCTGGCTGAGTTCTACCCGCTTGCGGGGAAAGTCAGAGACAGCCAATTCGTGGAGTGCAACGACTACAGGGCCGAGTTCATCAAGGCTGAAGTGAACTGTCCCCTCTCGGAGATCTTAAGACTGCCAAAGGTCGAGTTATTAGATCAATTACTTCCTCGTGATTACCAGATCACAAGATCGTCCACGGAATTCCAATTAGCAGTCCAAGTAAATGCTTTTACCTGTGGAGGATTGGCCATAGGCTTCTGCACATTGCACAAGCTTATTGATGTGGTCACATTCACTTCACTAGTAAATGCTTGAGCTGCTAAGTCTAGAGGTTCTGGTGACCATTTGTCTCCCACCTTTGTCTGGCCGCAGTTGTTCCCGCAAAAAGACTTGTCAGGCTTATTGCCCACGCTAGACATACCAAAAGACAAGTGCATTACAAAAATATTTGTGTTCAATGGCTCTAAATCGCTTCACTGAGAGAGAAAATCACGAGCCACTTTTGCAGGGACCATCCTAGTCACAACAAGGTGATCTCCGCGCTTATCTGGAAGTGTGCTATGGATGCGTCTAGACCAAGATCGCGTTCCTTTGTTTCGTCTGTTTTGACACAGACAGTGAATTTGCGAGCCAGGTTCGATCCGCCACTCTCAGAATCTTGTGCTGGCAATCTCCTTTGGCTGGCAATGGCACCTGGTAGTGATCAGATAGGATTGCACGACTTGGTGAAAGAGATCAGGAAGTCAATAAAGAAATTTGACAGAGAACATGTTGGGAAAATGCAGGGCGAAAGCGGTTTTCCCCTCATCTTCGAGTCTCTCAAACAGATAGTCAAGTTGGTTTCAGCGAACGTGGACACAAAGATTCACTAGCCTAGGGAAATTCCAGTTATACGAAGCTGATTTAGGTTGGGGGAAGCCGGTCTGGGTGAGCAGCACTGGGCTGATCTTCAAGAACGTTGTCGTCCTGATTGAATCGAGATACGGCGATGGAATTGAAGCTTGGGTGACCATGGAAGAAAAAGATACTGGTGTTTTTGAGAGGAACCAAGAGCTGCTTGCATTTGCTTCAGCAAATGAGAGGCCTTCCTCTCTGCTACCGAATTCTCGCCTTCGAGTTCTTCAATTCGAAGACTTACCTCGTTAACAATTGGCAAACCCTGAGTTCCCATCCGAATAAATCTCATCTGAATCGCCTCCCTGAATCCCCACGCGCAACACAGAAATGAAGATAATAGAGATGAAAACTCACATTACCCAACCACCCGCCTGGGTGGCGCTGTTGGAGCGCCCACTCTTCCTCTCGCAAAAAGTTGAGTGTTCGAATCTCGGGCGCCGCAGGATGACTTAACCGGTAGCATGTGCGTGGTGGCTAGCACGTGTCGCCCCCAGGGTTTATTCCCCAGCTGTCGGCCGTGCGGGAGTTCCCTGGGTTATAAAAAAAAAAAAAACTCACGTTACCCGAGGACTAGAACACGTGCGAGAATGAATTAAAAGCGATTGTAATGAGGCAAACACTGGGAGAAGCTGCGAAATAAAGTTGCAAATTCTTAAAAATTCAAGAACGTATTTGCCGCAACTTCATTTTCGTCCCTGAAATTCTGTCTGCCGAAGCACAATCCAGTTCTACCCTAGTCTTTGATGCATTTCCCCTGCTCTCTCTTTCAAAAATCTATTGACTACATGCATTTCTCGATGCATGCGCAGTCTCCGGTTTCTTTTTGTATAACGCGATAACAGAGTGGATCATACGTCACGTCGGAGAATTCTCCTTGACTAGGTTCGCGTGTAAGTTAAAAAATTTCAACAACTTCTGTTCTTGTTGGATACTCGAACCAATGAATATGCCTGCATAGGCTGTGATGAACAAGGCTCCCAGCAAGGCCAATGATCCTTCAGATAACAATGCAACGCACGCAATGACGTACCCGTCTCATTCCTGGTATTGTAGCGCGGAAGAACTTTCGCTGCCGTCCTCACGCGAGTTTTGTTCTATCTTGATGTTGTCTTCCAACCCAGCACAGCACTCGTGCGCGTGCGCGCAGGAACCAGAATCTGAGACCCGGCCGCCTCTTGCCGGGGGGTACTCACCATTCCTAGTGATCCTTAATCAAAGGTTAGATTCTGCAAAAACCTGGTATTCATCAGATGATCGATGCTCGGGATACAAACATCGGCCTAATTGTTGCGGAAGCCAAGCGATCGAATAATAAAATTGACAGGACAAGAAAATAAATCCAACACCAAATTTACGTTATTCGGTCGTAATGACCTACGTTCACGGGAAGAACAGTACGAAATTTTACTATAGATCAAGCGATACTTACAACCACACTCGAGTCACTCAAATACTTTAAGTGTTTTCCAAACTCCAATTACACCCAATAACTCACGGAGTGTTTAGCCTCACAATTCCTCATGAAATGATTTCCCAATCTCATTAAGGAATTAAACACAAATCCTAACCACAAGAATTTCTCGGTTTCAAACACACTTGAATGTCTTCAAGGTGAAATTCCCTAGCAAAAGCTCCTCTGTGATGATCTTCACAAATAACATCCCCTTCTTATCTATAGGCAAGAAGTGGATACAAAGTAGCGACCTCTTTTTAGAAAACCTTCTCCAATTAGAAAATATTTTCCAACTACGAAACCATTCAATTAGGAAACATATTCAAAATAAAAAAATCCACTTGAATTAGGAAACTTTCTTTTTTGGGTTCAAAATCGAGACATAATTTTAGCACTAATGGATGCTGCTGATCATTATACTTTGTAGGCGAAATCTAAAAGTTCAGAAAGAACGAATTTACTCCAGGATACAGAACCAGAAGTGGAAGAGATACTGCCACCGAAAGGCGGGAGAGAAACAGGGATGCAATCCAAAAATTTCCGAGGAATCTCGAAGAGAATATGATTGATCGAAGCATTTTCCCCTTTTCACACGGCAATGCCCGGCTTACGAGGCGACAACTAATAAAAACCATTTTTTTTTCCAGATTATTTTTGTGTTTGGTGTGTTTTGTTTCTTCGCTTGGCCACTTTCTTGGGGTGCTCTTGTGCCTAGGAACATTCGACCCGAACAAGAAACTGCTTGGGACATGTCAAAAATCCATACTATATAAGTTGTCCATGGCCGGTGTTGCCCTCTTTCAGAGCTTCATTGAATATCTTCTGAGAAGAAGAAGAAGAAGCAGCAGCAGCAGCAGCAATAGAGCTAGATGGCGCCCCATGTTCCTATTCAGGTCCCTAATGAGTTGTACCTTAACATATACGACCTTCCCATCGACTCTGTTAGTTGTCTCGAGCTCACTTCTTCTTCTTCTTCATCGTCCTTGACTCACTACCTCTCCACGAGCTCGAGCTCGATCGATCATGAGGACATGCTCGCGTGTTGTGACCGGGAAGAGGAAGAAGAGGCTCGAGGCCAGAAGAGGCTCAAGAGGAATTACAGTTTCGCCGAATCAATCGGGAGCAACTGCCCTGGAGCTTATACCAGCGGTTTCGGCAGCAGCCGGATCAGCCGGTGCAGCAGCACGAGCAGCCCCGACACCCTCCCAAGGTTCCACATCCGCGACCACATACGGACGTACTCACAGCAGTATCTCGCGGCAGAGGCTGTCGAGGAGGCAGCGGCAGCCTCCGTCATTAGCGTCGGTGAGGAGGATGGGTCCGCCGATGGGATGAGGCTTGTCCAGCTGCTCGTCGCGTGCGCTGAGGCCGTGGCTTGCCGCGACAAGTTGCACGCATCATCACTGCTGTCGGAGCTCCGGTCTCGGGCCCAGGTGTTCGGTACCTCGTTCCAGCGAGTGGCCTCGTGCTTCGTCCAGGGCCTGGCTGACCGACTGTCCCTGCTCCAGCCACTCGGCACGTCAGGCTTCGTCTCGCCGGCAGTGGCGGCGGCAGCAGCTGGGGCCGCAGCCTTCGATGAGAAGGAGGAGGCCTTGCGGCTGGCCTACGAGATCTGCCCGTACATACAGTTCGGCCACTTCGTGGCCAACACATCAATATTGGAAGCCTTTGAGGGAGAGAGTTACGTCCACGTGGTAGACTTGGGGATGTCCCTGGGCCTGCCATGTGGGTACCAGTGGCGGCGGCTAATCCAGAGCCTTGCAGGCCGCCACGGCCAACCACCGCGCCGCCTCCGCATCACTGCCATCGGACTCAGCGCCAAGAAGTTTCGCTCCATCGGGGACGAGCTTGGCGCCTACGCGCTCAAGTTCAAGATCAATCTGGAGTTCTCTGTGGTGGAGACCAATCTGGAGAATCTGCGGGCTGAAGACATCAAAATCTGTGAAGGTGAAGTGCTTGCTGTGAACAGCATTCTTCAGCTGCATTGTGTTGTCAAAGAGAGCAGAGGAGCTCTGAACTCTGTGCTTCAAATGATTCATGAATTGTCACCCAAAGTTCTGGTCCTGGTAGAGCAAGATTCGAGCCACAATGGGCCTTTCTTTCTTGGGAGGTTCATGGAGGCTCTGCATTACTACTCTGCAATTTTCGACTCTCTGGACGCGATGTTGCCCAAGTACGACACCCGGAGGGCCAAGGTGGAGCAGTTCTACTTTGCGGAGGAGATCAAGAACATAGTGAGCTGCGAGGGGCCAGCGAGGGTGGAGCGGCATGAGAGGGTGGACCAGTGGCGGCGGAGGATGAGCAGGGCCGGGTTCCAGTCGATGCCAATCAAGATGATGGCTCAGGCCAAGCAATGGCTCGGCAAGAACAAGGTCTGTGAGGGCTACACTGTTGTTGAAGAGAAAGGGTGTCTTGTTCTGGGGTGGAACTCCAAGCCCATGGTGGCTGCTTCTTGCTGGAAATGCTAAGAACAGAACCCCACCTTGAACCATGTTTGCTACGAGTGGCATTTTCCAGCAAAGTTCGAGGAACAGTTACAAAGTCCATGGGTTTTGCTTTCCGATGGACTATAAACATGGCTTCCCTCTCTTTTTTCTGTAATGACAATAATCGACGCCTGCTAAGCCACGCTGGTTTGTAGCTGTGTCGTGATCCGGCGAGTGCGAACACCGGATTTGGATATAAATAAGTCGCGCTCGCATATGAGCTTGAGTGCGACCTCTTCCGGTGCTTGTAACTTCTGAAATAATAAGACCATATGGAGGGACGATTTGTTTGGCATGTGAAGTTGTGAACACTCGTTAACCTTTGCAATGAAAGAAGCACTGCTACAAACACGAGTTCCATCCTGAGGCCCCAATTACAACGACAACCTATCCGCAGTTCTATCCAGCAGAAGATCGCACGGGAACACGCTCGTCGCATTCTGATTCAGGTATTGAGAAGAATTGCCCCTACGGAACAAATTATGTTTCAATGAGATTGTGCAGATTAGAGCAGTGCTCTCTCTAATTGGCATCGCAGTAAGAATGCCATTTTGAACTTGATCTCCTCCAAGCGACCGTCATGTTGTTGAGAGACACTGGTGAATTGGATCGTTGTCCGCTAGGAACCGAACAGACAAGAAAGGGCATGACACGGAGTTCCCTGTTTTCTTGGCAAGCAGCAGTTGGAATTTCTCTTTGGACTTCGACGCGAGAGACCGAGCCAGCTTTTGTCTGGATTTCTTACAGAAAAGAACAACAGGAACGAGGTTAAAAGGAGGGTGTTTTGTCTTCTTGCCGCAGGCATATGTGCTTCGAAGATGCCATTGATAAAATAGCTTCGGGTTCTAGAATTCTAGTCTTGTGCAATTCGATGACTTCACGATTCTACTCGCCAGCGTGAATCAAGAACGAACATTTAATTAAGATTTGCACCATTAGGGGTCGAATCTGGAAATTAAATTTTGTTTTTGCCCCTCTAACGTGGAGCTTTTGGGAGTTGTGCCAGGGAAATAGGGATAATGACACAAACAGTCATTGAATTTTGGCCCAACATGTAATATAGTTCCTAAATTTTTAATTTATTCAATCTATTCCTTAAATTTTAGTTTAATGTTAAATGTGGTCCCTGAACTTTTAATTTGTTCGATGTGATCCCTAAACTTTTAGTACATGTTCGATGTAGTCCCCGAACTATATAAAAATGTTCGATGTTATCCCTGAATTGAAATTAATGAAACGACTATATTGAATATTTTCATATAGTTCAAGGACTACATTGAACATGTATCAAAAGTTCATAGACCATTCGTGTCATTTTCACTAATGCTTTGCCGATCCTACTCTCTATTGACTATATATTGGCAATTAGAAAGAAGGAAAAAAAAATCCACCAATTAAATAATAAATGTTTCGATGACACAATTAATATATGCATCAACTAAGGTTAATACCACAAAAAACCCCAAACTAGTACACCTATAAAAAATTTATCCTGAATTAATTTTTTTATCACAAAAAACTCCGAACCGATACACTTGTGATAAATTTACCTTCCGTTAAAGATAGAGGTTTGATTGTGGAGGGAAACTATGAGAAATTTGAATTGATTAGTTTGAAATTGGTGAAATTCATTTACCTCCAATCATCAATCATTCAACAAACATGGGAAAAGTACAATTGGTTTTGGCAATTAGCAAAGCACATTTTTGTCTCAAACTAGATCTTTAGAGGCAAAAGTATAATTGGAAGGTAAATTTATCACGAGTACACTAGTGTAGAGTTTTTCGTGACAGTAACTCTAAAAACTATGGCTATCATAGATATGCTAAAGCCTATGAACCCTTGGCCGCGGAATGTTTTATTTTATCTTATTTTCTTAAGAGTTAGGCTAGATGCCAAAGAAAAAAAGCAGCAAAAAGAAAAAAAAATGCGGGGACCTAATTGCAAAAGTCGCAGCATTTTATGTAACAGACCTCAAAGCTGAGTAAGCAGAGGGAGAGAGAGAGAGAGAGAATGGAGGGTGTAGTATTAGGAGGCGCGAGTAGCTGTGCCTTCTCGTCGTCTCCAACAACCGCCGCGAGCGGAAGAGATGGAGCGGTCGTCTGCAGACCTCGGGCCGTCCTATTATCCTGCGCCCCGTCCCCCCCTTCCCCGCGCGCCTCCGCTCACCGCCGTCTCCGCCTGTCGCCGTCCCCGTCGACCTCGCACCTGTTCTGCCCTGCTGCCGCTCCTCGCGCTTCCCGCGGCCGCACCAGGACTCGCATTTTCCTCCCTCATTTGGTCGCTTCCTCGGTCCGCTCTCTCTCTCTCTCTCCCTCTCTCTCTCTCTCTCTCTCTCTCTCTCTCTGTAGTATTGATTGCGCTAGAGTGCGAGCTCCATGGCTTAGGAGCTTGTGTGTGTTTCTCGTTCTTGGGTGAATTGGGGGAAGAGATTCTGCAATCGACGCTCTAATTTCTCACGTCGGGAGTCAATCTTTTACCGAATGCGCGATGACGCAGTGGCCGTTCGTTTCAGATTTCTCTGCTTTGACCCTCTTTTCTGAAGGCTTGGTCCGTTTCTCTCTTACCCGCGTGCAGGAGCAAGTGGAAGAGACTTACATTATGATAAAGCCCGACGGTGTTCAACGCGGCCTGGTAAGCTGTCCCTCTTCTTTTCGCATCCCCCCTGATTATGGAGAGTTGTCTGTTGTGTGGAGCCTATTCCATTTTGAATGTCGAGGTTGAATTTTCGCTACTCGCCCCAAGGAATGAAGTGGGGTTTATGTATGTATGGTGTCCACGTAACGTGAAAACTTACCCGCGTTGTTTGTCTTCCGTTCTCTGGATTGCGGATTCGCGATAGGTCGGGGAAATAATTTCGAGGTTTGAGAGGAAAGGGTTCAAATTGACTGGCTTGAAGCTCTTCCGGTGCCCCAGAGAATTGGCTGAGGTTCTCATCCTGCATACCCTTTGGTTTTATTCCTCTCTCTTCTACCTGCTCAGAGCATCCAAAACTTTCTATTGCCCATATTTGGCCCCTCTTTCTATTGTCTGTTGCCCTCATCACCAGCCACGAAGATTTTGAAATGATTTCTCTGCTCTTGCATGGTTGAACCATCAAGAATACTTTGTTCATTCGTTTGTGATTTCAGGAACACTATAAAGATCTTCAGTCCAAGCCGTTCTTCCCTAAATTGATCGAGTATATCACATCCGGACCAGTCGTTTGTATGGTATGGTTTACGAATAACTCTCAAAGTTTCTGCTTGTTTGGCTTTTTGTTGGCTATTGGAGTCGCTTTTCTTTTCTTTTTTGATTTTCAAAATTTTCACTTGCTTCGAAAACTCATTATGAGCTGCCTAAGACCTTACTGGGCCTTCATGTTTGCAGGCTTGGGAGGGCGTTGGTGTTGTTGCCTCTGCACGAAAGTTAATAGGGTCAACAAATCCTCTTCAAGCTGAGCCTGGAACGATAAGAGGGGATCTTGCAGTGCAAACTGGAAGGTTGTTGTTTCACTTAGTAGTCTTAGTGAGCTTGTTTTCTTGGATGTCAATTGGTGTAAGATTTAATTGGTATTCTACTGTTGATTATTAATCCACATTTATGCGTATTAAGTTTTAAGTCTTCAACATTTTATTGTTCTGTCTCAACAGGAATGTGGTTCATGGCAGCGACAGCCCTGAGAATGGCCAACGTGAAATTGGTACGTTCTATCAGACACAAGTTCTAGTATTATAAACTTAATAGATCGTTATCAGTTGCATATGCCATCTTCACTTGAAGTAATTTAATTTTGAAATGAGAAACTTGGATCTTGAGTCATAGAAGCATCATTTAGGGTTAATGGGTGCGTGGATATACTAATTCCTGTGTAGATGGTCTCCACGTGATGATAACTCACGTTCAATGAATGATGGAACATATGTATTTCAAGGTGTTTCAAAGATTCTGTGGACCCAAGTATATTTATACTTGGCAACTGGTCAATGATGGGATGATCACGAACAACGTTGTCTTGTTTATTTTGGTAGTTTCCCCTTTATCTAGCCAAGGGTTCAAGGGTAATTGGAATCCATTTCCTTGACATCATAGTTTTTTTCTCTTTCATTGGAAAATTGGAAAACAGTATAGAGGATAATTTGACTGCTGCTCTAATATTGTTGTGTTGCCTTATCATGTGACGGGAGCTACTCTGTTGATTTTTCTTGTTAAGAGTGTTGTTGCTGAGAAGTATTTACCTTTCTCCACAGCTCTTTGGTTCAAAGAAGGCGAATTGTGCCAATGGACACCTGCTCAAGCTTCATGGCTAAGGGAGTGATGAAATATTCATGCAATTCTAGAAGCTTTTTGGTTGACCACCTGCAATATCAAGATTGTATTCTTTGTCTGAGCTAATAGCGCTTAAATATCCGGATTACCTTCTAATCTGGGAGAGAAATTTGGAAAAACTTTTGTACCGCGGCCAGTGAGTCTGTCTTTGTTTACGACTTGGGGTTCCTCTCAAGCTGTCATAATGTGGAAAACCTGAATAACTGTATGACGTTGACTTTGGTTACGCAAGAATTTGTTTCATCAAAACTGAGGTATAAACTTGACAAACTACAGCTATGTATGATCAAATTTCTGAGTTATGGAATCGACAACCATTGAGATATGAGCTCGTAACTTGATTGAACATTTTGGAGTGGAAACCAGACAAACAACAAATAATTCAATAACAATGATCAAGGATGCTATCAATGAGAAAACAACGATTAGAGGTCCAAAGCCACAAGGTGGCAAGGACATGGACCTCAATAAAAACATACCCAAGTTGTGATCGATTTCAATGAATTTAAATGTTAATAGATCTATGTGGAGGCCAAGTCCTTCCCGATAAGTTTGAAGAACATACCTGCATACGATAGAAAATTCAAAGAGTAAACTGGAACCATGATCTATTGCATGTAGAGAGACATGTTTCCAGTTTCGGCTATTTGGAATACTCGATGTGTATTCATACAGATTTAGAGGACAGAAAAGCATTTGTCACCGAACTCATAAGTCAGAAACTATTTCATAGTGAACCCTGAAATTCTTCAAAACATAAGATAATCACAACCGACATAATATAGGCAATCGAATGCTGACGAAATGAGACTTTCTTTGATACGACGGTACAAGATCAGCTTCGCCTAAATATTATGCCAAGTGAGTACAAGATCAAGTAAACAAGCACTTAAAGGAGTGGAATTTGCACCAAAAAGAAAAGGAAAATAGCACATATAACAGTATCGCTTTCATATCATCTTTATCAGCATGAAAATCCTTTGACCTCAAGGTTGTGTTTGTAAGTTTTGCAAGTTAATATAAATTAATAGTGCTATGACGCACACAGTTTGTGCATGAACATTACAAATAACACAAGACCACCAGTCTGAGTGATCAATCACAGAACTGTTATTGCTCAGGAGCCGATACATTCTTGCTCCATGTTTCCGAGAGATAGGTAATCACCAGGACTTGGGGGAACGATCGACGAACAATTAGTCTCCATCGTCACCATTTTGCTATTTGAAGAAGAATGCTGTGAGCTTTTGTATTTGGAAAACAGATGAAGAATCGATACATCACCGTTGCTTCGCCGTTTTGAGTTGACGATCGCATGAGCATCGCTGGTACTTGAAAAGATACAGGCATCATCTACGGTTATGGGATTCTTTTCATGCAACGATGTGAGTTGCGAATGCGAAGGATCTGGACAACTACAGTCACACTCCATGGTCATCGTATCCCCACAGTTGGAGCTTCCTGCGGAGTAATCATGTGGCTGCACTAACTCACTCGTTGGCGATCCTTGGATTTGCTGAGAACCCTGTTTAAGCTTAAGAAGTGTTGCTTCTGCACCCAAAGAACAAAAAGAAATTTTTTTAGTAAACCTTCAGATTCAAGCTCCTTCAAAATTCCTTCCACTGCATTCAGCCCACATGATTACCAATTTTTTTCTAGTACCTCTTAGATTCGGCATCGAAAATCCAACAAGCTTGCTTTTGTTTCAAAAATTTAGTATACAAATTTAGTGTCTCCTATGGAAAAATGAGGATGATACATCTGCTTTCAAGTGTTCAGACAGACTACCAGAAGTGTGCAAATCCTATAAGAGACAGAAGAAAAGGTTCCTCTCTGCCGTGATTATCTCCATGCAGTCACTTCATGTCAAAACTCAGCGCTAGAGTCTAACAGTTTGGCAAGAGAGGCATCAAGTTCCGAAGAGATTTTATACTTCAGCAGTCTGGAGTGGAGCTATTCTCGCAATTCGGCGACAAGGCGAGAATCTAAAAGCGTTCCATGAACAATTTACAATGTGATGACAAGGAGGACACCGGAATTAGGCGGGAACAAAAAAAAAAATAACCCGTCACTGATCTCCACCATTGCGGAAGAGCTTCTGGGAGAAACGTCGCCTTCCAAATATTGCATCGTCCTCATCGATACACAACAAACCCATCAATCCGATGGATAGATTTGGGTACTCTCTAGACCGCGAGACATCGACAGAAAGCTAGCTACAGAGATCACCCCCGATTCTATCTCGTACAGGGTCCAAGAAGCGATTTCAAGATTCAATGGGGATCATCATCTTCCCCACACCCACACAGCCAATTCAATAATCCGCCGTAGCAAGCAATTCAAGGGGAGCACACGGCGCGATTCGAATCCGAAAACCATCTGAGTAAAGGAGAAAAGGCGGTGAAAATCAAGAGCAGGGTACCGTAGATGGAGAGAGGATCGTGCTTGAGAAGCTTGGCCGTCGACCTCTCCAAGCTATCCGGCGACGACGACGGCGCCCTCACTCTTCCCAACATCTCTCTCTCCCTCCCTCTCTCTCTCTCTCTGTGGAAACGCAGAAGAGAAGATGGAGAAGAAGGCACTGACTGTGACAGGAGAGGGGAGGAGAGGAGAGAGAATTTGTGGCGATTTGGGTCGCGGGAAATGGTTTCAAGTGGAGCGCCAAGACGAAACGAAGAAGAAGGAGAGCAGGAGGACCAGAGACGCTTCCCCGATATTGGGCCGGGCCCACCCGATTTTCAGCCCACCGACCCATGTCTCGTTCCTGATTGGGCTTTCTAATGGGCCGGTCTAATTGGCCCCAACCCGCGGCCAATGTCCGCAGTTTTTTTTTTTTTTGTCGGGGGCGTCGGACTTTACTTTTCGTACTTGAAAAGTCAATAAAACAATTATGTTAGGTGGATTTGCCACCGTGGCCGTTAGGATTAGTGATTGTTGACTAGGAACTTTTCCACGTGAATGTCAACTTCCCATTAAGCAAAGTGATTTACGTTAATCCAATAGCTACAAAGGCACGAGCGACCACTATCATTAACTAATTATTTCGCCATGCATCGCGGTTAGTGACTTAACAACATGGCACAAAGTAGGAATTGATAGGATTGTAGTTAGTAATATTCACACACTTGATAAATAACTTTATTCACAAAAGGGTTATGTTAACGTAATAGTTTTTTGGACACTGTGAAAGAAATAGTATGTTCCGACCTACAAATTCTTTGAATGAATGCACCTTACGACAATTTATAATTATTTATTAATTTTTTTATGAGCTAGGACCGTGGCTTAATCGTTTCTCTCCATAGAAAGTATCTGACTTTCAATCTTTTATGATGGATTTTGCTAATGTGAAGTTGATTTATAAGGTCGTCATGGGATAAAATTGACAGGTGAAGGGATTTGTAGATGAAGGAACAGCACCATCAAGGGGGAAATGAAACTAGAAAAACCGGCAAAGCATTGTCCAAAAAAATTTACAGGATCGAGACTATAGTGCTTATACAAAAAATGTAGAAACAGCACTAACAAAAATGGCAGTCTTTCTACACGGGAAATCAGATAACATGGACCAAGGTACACCAAAAATCACTGACCCATTAAACCTGTAAATAAATATTAGTTGCTGAATGAACTCCTTCTGGAGCTGGTCATCCTCTCCACAACAATCTCTTCATCAAACCGCGTCTACGCCTTCGAGGCTTCACATCAGTTCCTAAAACAAGAAACTCGGACATGTCAGTGGGGAAACGCCAATACAAGGTATCTAAATGGGACTCCTGCAGAATTTTCCGACTTAACCTGAATACGAACCAACGTTTAGTGGCATGGAAGTAAGAAGATAATGCAGAGAAAACAAGACAGTGCATGCTCAAAGCATTTCCGGACAAGACGTGGAAAGAAAACGGGGATGCCGTATCTTCGACCGAAGGATTTCCTTCTCATCAGACATGGATTGTTGCATCTCGGGCTAAACAAAATCATAGAAGTTTTACCTTCTAATCTGCCGGCAGCAATCAAAGCTTCTTCTGCGAAGGGTCGCCACTGTTCAGCACATGAGTAGTTGACTCCGAGACCGACACTCAGACCTCTTAACAGATGCACAGTCCGAAGGACAGAGAATAGCTCCTCTGGAAAAGCCTACAGTTTCACACAACATGTCAGGATACTCAACATCGATAAGCACAAGATGATCTAGCAGATCTGCAAACTGAATTCATAACAAGCTACTTGTTGCGTGTGAAAGCGATCTTCATATGGTATATCACTAACAAATGCTTTAACTACCAAAGACCAAAGTAAGAATAGTTAGTGAACAAATACACCAGTATAAATTTTAGTGGCTAATCTTCTTATGAATGGTCAGACATAAGAAATTTCATTTCTGCATTCTGGACAGTGAGATCCCTCAGATGGAAAGAATTCAAAAATTCAAAATTTAGCAAGTCTAAGTAATCCTCCACTGCATGCGAAAGATATACATGCTTCAAGAGAGGCCGTCTGAATCAAAAGAATTGCTTTAATTTCCAGAAAACTAGAGAATGCGTGATCAATGAAATTCTAACCCATGCAGACGAGTAAAGTTCAGAGTAAGATAAGCTGCAGTAACTGAGGGCCCACTGCTATCTTGAGCAGAGAAGAGTTCTCGTGCACTACAACCATATAAACTCTTACTAAAGTAATGAACAACCGAAGCAGTAACAAGGTCATAAATACATTTGATCCACTACCTGAACAGCAATTTTTTTTATAGAAGATTCCTCAGAGAACGGTTGCAGCGTCGCAACACCAGGAGGCAACTTTGTATCAAACATCGTCTCTGCCAATCTGAACAATTCCTGCTGTTCATTTTGGCATTTGCTTAACGTATCTATGCCCAGCTCCCTAAGAATCAGATGCATAGTTAGATATGATAATGTGACCACAACTTTATGACTCATATTTTGAGTCATCAGAAATTTTTTAATTATTGCATTACTAAGAATTACATTTCCTCTGTAAAATCCAGGCTTCATTTCACCCATCTCTACTCTGAAATGTTAAAACAAAAGGGATGACAAAACTGAGCATCAAACAGTAAGATCTCACACCTGTAGCTCTCAGATGCCCTCACAGGGTCTCGATTCACAATAGCAAGAACCAGATTAGCGTATCCCAGTCTCAGCTTATCTGGGAGATCCTTCACTTGCCCATAGTCCAGCAAGGCCACCTGTAATTAGGGAACATCACAAGCTGAATTTGAAAATACTAGTTTGCAGATAGAACATTGAATTTACAAGCTATCAGAAGATAAGCATTTCATGTCTAGTAGACATTGTCTACCATTATTTATCTTGTACAATCTATTCTAAAAAGGAGGACAAAATGGTCCTCCACCAAGAAGATTAGCCCATGATCCATCTATTTGAGCATTTGAATATAGTTGAATTTAAATTAAAGGATGACAAAATGCAACACGTCGAACTATTATATTTGGTTTTCCATTCTCTTCAAAGTCATCTTAAACAGCAAAGCTACCTGATCTTTCATATTGGATTTACTTCTAAAATTACAGGGAAGAATGTTTGCCTTACTTGTACATAAATCATGACTCACTATGCCTAGTTATTACACCAATGATGCTTAGTGTAGAAATAATACCCATCAATAAGCCCGACTAGCAGTCTAGGTAATCGCTATATTACATTCAGAGAAAATTACACAGGAAAACAAGAATTTATACAGATCGTAGGTGAAAGCAGGATTTGTTAGTGGGCACTTGCCTCTGAACCTTTGCAAATGAGAATATTTCCTGGATGAGGGTCTGCATGGAAGAAGCCACTCTTCAGAATCATTTGACCATACGCTTTTGTCAAGCTGCTAAGGATGTTCCTGCATTTGAGGCATTCAACAATTGAGAGGTAGCAGTTTCTTATTCTTAAAACGAGAAAACTAAAACTCCATATTTGAGAAGTTATGATTTTGACATGCTCTCATCAACAAAACTTGTTTTTACAACAGGTGAAATCAACTACATGAATTATTGCATGCTATTTAGATTATTATCAAAACCTTATTAAACAAGTCTAACTACATGATATCTCCTCTCGCAGCCTCCATTCATTTTCTCATTCCCAGCTCTTTCTACTTTTTCCTCCGGTGCCTTCTCTAAGACACTAGTAAATCCTATTCACCGAAATCAATTCGCACATTTGAAAATTCTCAATAAATGCTTTTGAACCGTGTTATTTCATAACTAAAGCCGTAGCTATTCAATTTTAAACATACAAGTAGCTTGAGTGACAAGAAAAACCATTGCTCAGAGCAACTCCTAAGCCAGCTAAACTACCAAACATGTCTAGCTTTCTGGTCCTTGAATCCGCCAATGCTTTGAAAAAGGAACAAGCTAATAAGTTGCAACAATTACGAACAATTACTTTACAAGAACAACAAAAGACATGACAACAGCATACTCTCCGGGACAGTTGAGAAGCTTACTGCTTTGCTGCTGCTGCCACTTTGCCATGCGGATTTATTCCTCTTTTTGCAATTTCCTCACCAAGATTCATGATGGGAATTCCATCAATGTATTCCATCACTAAAACCCTCCTACACTAGCAGAAAATACAATAATCTGTGATGTAAAGCTCATTATATTCCAGGGGGCAGCAATGAGTGGCAACAGAACAAGCAAAAGCATGGCTTACGAAAACAATAGTGACGATAATTATAATCCAAAGGCATAGAATCTACGCATCTAGAAGGAGGTCCTAGAGTTCCAACGCACATGCATCTAAAGGAAGCTCAAAATGGAAAAGAGGAGCACGACTTAAGAACCAAATATCTACCATAACAGTGGCATTCAATGACATATGTAACAAGAAAAGAAGAACCAGTTCCCATTTGATGGGATCAGTTCAGGGCCCTGTGTAACACTATTGAGCTACCTCTATTCTAAAACCATATCTCCAAAAAGCGCAACAAACAGCCCCCCCCCTCCCCAACAAAAAAAGAAAAAGAAAATAATAACAATAATAATAAAATAAAGGAAAGAAAAAGAAAAAATCTTGTTTGCTATTTCAATTCTGTAAATGTCTAGGCAATACATACCTTGTGACCAGATTCCTTACGACCCGTGGGACCAATACAGGAGATCTTTTATTAGACTCCAACAGAAATCGTCTAATTCTTTCCATGGCATCAGCCTCCCGCATGAAATCAAACTCGTAACCAATCTTCAGCAGCAACAATAAAATCCAAAAGTGTACAATTAGTCACATGCTTCTCTTATATCTCGATGATTCAGCACAAACACAAAAGGGGGAAAAAGAACTCGTCTACTATCATCTGCAGCATCAAAATTTAAATAAAAAAGGAACATAGAACGTTACATGCAACTGCAGTAAATTGCCAGATACTCTGTAAGGTGACAAGAATTGATGGTAACCCAACATGTCAAATTCAGAATATCGAGCATTGACACAATCAAAGCTAACTACATAAGGAATCATTAGAAGTCTAGAAGCAACCCATTCTGATAATTATGCACTAAGTTTTCCGGATATAACCGACTTTCCAATCAATTTTGCAAATATAGAAGTATATGTGGTGATAACCGAAGCTTTCTTGCCTTCCTTGATATTAACAAGCTATTGAGACCCGTGGTGGTGGGTCCTGCGCTAGCGTCACCCCAGGTTTACCCTCCCGGCTGTCGGCCGTGCGGGGGGTTCCTGGGTTATCAAAAAAAAAACAAGCTATTGAGACATGATCACATAAAAGCCAACTCACACTCACACTCACACCTGTTTCTCCATTTCCTTTGTAACCGAGTAAAGATCAAATTTAATGTCTGTCTTCTGTATGCACAAAGCAAATGCTTGCAAGTTGCGGATATCTGTCATCATCAGCTCTTGAACTCCAGGATGCTGCACCTATAACACAGCATCAAACTTACAATTGATTCGTACAAATCAACATGATGAAGATTTCATATTTCTCATTACCTTCACAACTATATCACTCTTATCACCTTTCAGTCTGGCCCGATGTACCTAATTTATGCACGGAACAGATCAGTCAGCTCCAAGAGTATGTTTTAGCAAGGAGCAACTTCTGACATACATCACTATCCCAGTCTCAATCTAATTATATATCCCCACTATCAAATGAAAGCATCAAAACATATAAAGACTATTCCATTATAAAGAAAGCTCTACTTGAGAAGCAGGATTGAAGAGTTCTTGAAGATACCGAGCAGATGATAAATCAAAGAACCTAGAAACAACATAGTTAGCAAAACCATTCTTTTGATTATGGGACAGACCGTCAGAGTAGCGTGTCAGTATAAGAACTAAGAAGTTAATCAGAGTTTCTTTCACTTCTTAATCACACAAAGTCTTTTGTCAAAGGATAAAGTTTCTTATGGAAGGAACAGGGAAGTAATCATAGTTGAATCTATTCACTTAAGCTTTAATTGAACAAAGAGTTGAACTAAGTGTCTAGTTGTATACTGCCATTATATTTAACATGCAATACGGGAACTCAGAGATCATTGATGTTTCTGATCTAGCATCTACAAGAGAACTTCACCAGGATGTTATTTGTCAAAACAACAGGAAAATTTCCCAATACAACATGTGGTGGTGAAGCTTCTAATTGTACATAACTGTTGCTGCCAATTATTGGAAATTCTCCAATCTAAAAGGATAAAAAAACCAAAAAGCTTCTAATTGTACGTAATCATGCTTCAAAGTAGGTGTAGCTATAAGCAGCCTGATTACCTGTGCAATTGAAGCAGAACCAAGAGGATCTGTGTCAATTTTTTCAAACATTTCCCCCAGGTTTCTTCCCAACTCTCTCTCCAGCACCAACTGAACAACATCAAATGGTGTAGCAGGAGCATGGTCACATAGTGTAACAAGTCTTCTGACCCACGCAGCTGGGGCCAAGTCGGGCTTCCCAATGATTTGGGCTACCTATGTTGAACCACTAATTCTCAAATCAATAAATTTTGTATTCATGAAAAAGATCCATGACTAGCTACCCCAATATGAGAAGATGATGATGACAGATCATCAGAGAAATGCAATTTTGGTATGAGATCAGGGATGTCAGCACAGACATGTATGAGAATGCATATGCGTATGTGATCACTTTTCTGAATATGCAGAAGGACAAGAAATTTACATCCCCTTACTTTGAATTATAGCATTTGCGAGTATTCAATTCTCTCCTATGGAAGAAGGATGGTACCCGAAACCATATAAGAACACTGAAAAAGCCCTCCATCAACAAGAGAACGAGCAACACAACACACGCAAGCACCACAAAGAAAAAACGAACATCAAATATCAGTCCGTCCAAGAACCAAAATCTAACTGAAGCTTAAACTGAATGCAGAGGCACTCAAACAAAAAAGAAAGAACCAAAATCCATCTAAAAGCGTGTGAACACGACAAGGATGGTGGTTGGTGCACATGAGCAAAGAACTGAAATCCAGTTAAGCATGGCATTGCACAAAAGAAACTGAATGCGCAGCAAGTAAAGCGAAAACCGGCTTTAAGATCGCAAATCGAAATGCTTAGTTACCTTAAGAAAGAACCCGCCAAGGTCGGAGCACATAGCATATATCTTGTCAGCCGCAAGCTCGTGTTGCCTCCCCCACATTGCCTCCTGTTTCTGCTTATCCTTCTCGAGACACACTCGCACTTGGAGCACCTTAAATAAATGAAAAAAAAAGGGGGAGAAGAAATCACACACACACGCACACGCACACACCCACGTTCCAATCAGCACGCATTTCAAGAACACAGACAAAAATTCAGAGGTCGACAGAAAGGGGCGCGAATTCCCCACCTTGTAACCAGCGTAGATATCAACCGCTCGCACCCAGAACTGAAAGGAACGCTGCCAAGGCCTCAACTGGGTGGAGAGATTTTCTTGAATGCTGCTGAGATCAAAAGGAGGCATTTTCCCGAGCATTCCGAATTGCCTCCTGGTCAAATCACTCCACGCTCAACAACCCGTCTACAACCGGCAAGCTCCCATTCGACTCACAAACTAATCAAACGACGTGGGTCGTCGTATCTGGCACCAGTGGCTCTTGATGCAGCATCAGCTGCACATTCGCGAAGTGTGGCTGAGAAACCGATAAAGGCGCGTACCATATATATACATGCCTGGTGAAACAGAGCCGAAGTTGTGGGGGGGGAGAAAGGGACAGCTCTCACTTCAGGCTCGAAGCGTGCGAGCTCGAATTGCTTGGCTTGTAAGGCTTGTAGTTGCCAAAAGGAAAAGGATTCGGCAAAAATAAGCGGTCCCGAGCTCTCTGCTTTTGGCGCCACCCCTCTCTCCCCACCACATCACCCCCAGGCCCCCTTAGCTATCGCCCCCCTTCCTTTCGGGGCTTCTTTTCGCCCTCGGTCAATCCTCGCCTCGAGCACATGTCACGGAGAAGGGGGAAGGATGGGGAACCATCGCCGATTCAGGACGAGACGCTTAACGTCCTTTCCGGGTAAGGGAAGTTGATGCCTACGGAGTTCGTCTCCCATTGGGTGGATTCATTACTTAGGTGATGAGCTATAACGACAGGCCGCCGACGATCACCATGGTCTTTTTTATCAGAAGTTGCGCGGGGTAGGGTGCATTTACATTTGGTTGAGAGAATTTTCAACGAATTTATTTTCTGGAATTCCACGCAAATAATCAGTCAACAGAAAATGACACGTTATCGAAAAAAAATATGCGTGCTTAAAATTTACGAAAATGAAATTCTTTTGATTTCCCAAACATGTCCCGTAATCTATGTCAATTTTGTCAAGTTTATGTAAAAGTTCGCTTGCCATGGTGTCAGAACCTGTTGTAAAAAGAATATGATTCGACAAAGGAATCTCCCTTCTCCCGTCGGCGCCCGTGGACGTCTTATGTAAGGCTTGTTAATTAGTGATTTAATAATGGAGATGACATGGTCCGGAACAGGACGATGCCTTTGTACTTCCAATCAGGACAAAAACCATTGAAATTGCGTTTTCAGGTATTCAAACTAGGACGGCAGACCCTGTTTTTTAAGGTGTTGATGCAGGGAAGTGGGCTTTGGGTGCTCGCGCTGCCAAAGAGGCTGTCCTGCCTGATCGAGAGAAACAATATATACTCAACTCAGACACTAGTTCACAGGAGAATCATGGGCTTTCACTGATCATGTCACTGGTTATACTCTCCAACATACTTGTCCGTCTATTCCTAGTTTCAAGAGAGAATGATTCGATTGTGGGAATGTTATTATATCAACCTCAAAGCAGCTCAAAAACAGCCCCAATATCCCTGCTTCCCTGAAGATGGTTCTCTGCCACACACGCTTGCACGCAAACTCTTCTTCTTTAACTCACTTAGAATAGACAGTATGAGCACTGCAAGTTAAGATGGTCCGTTTGACAACATTAATAGTGTCCCGTGGAGAAGTGACAAATCGCCAATGGCCTGATGCCAGGAAAAGAAGTATCAAGCACCAGATCCCATCCTTCAAGAAATGAGATAAGATACAAACCGCTCCCACTCACTCTCTTACCAATCATTTCAGATTAACATCGAAAAACGTACGGAATCTAGAAAATTCAACTGTAAGGGGCCCAAAACGAAGTTTCATGTCCCCATGAGCGAAACTTCTACATATCTGCTTCTTCGAAAGATATTTTTGTGGCCAATAATCCTACCAGCCAAACAAAGCAGTCCAATAACTCTTCAGCTGCGCATGCAGACAACTGTCTTGCTAGTCATCAGCCAAGAAAAGCAACATGAGCATCCTAAAAGCTATGGAAGCTGACAAACAATCACAATACTCATGCAGCAACAAAACAAATCTTCCTTAGTACAATGTCATATTCCCAGTTCAGAGTTTCATCACTCCGCCTAAATAAGTAACTAATTTTATCATTCTGCATGCCATCACTCAATTTCCAAGTGATTGCAACAATCCCACAACCACTAACTTTTATATCTGAACATTATAAAAGTAACTCCAATTTCAGATGAGATGAGCAAGGCATCACAATGCTCGTGGGAAGTACCTAACGAGTATGATGCTTCATATTAAATGTAAAGTCATAGAAATTATCAGAAAAAAAAAAACCCTACTCAGTGGATACTGAAAGAAAATGAAGCATTAATACCATAACCTTTTTATAGATCAAATCTATCAAGATCTCTATGTACATATACTAGGGAAACCTCAAGTTTTCATGCAATGTTCTAACCAACCTCCGAAATTTATTGTAAAGTGAAAATAGTATCAGAATCACATTTAGATACCCATACCCTCTCTATTTTACTGTTCATTACAATGATCTCCAAATGATGTAACCAAGAGACAACATCATATAGTACCTTGTAACATATTCATCCGCTTTGTCGAGTTCATTACTCTTCCACATACCTCACAGATCAATAACACGAGAAAGCTTCTGAATCCGATTTAATAAGAAATCTCCTTGCTTTATGGTCGCTTGGTAAAGAGCATTCTTTGCATCTGGTCGGTTGGTTTCAAGAACACCTGCAACTTTATCGATCTTGCAGTGAAGCTTGCCAGCAGCAATAAATCGAGATAGTTCTCTGCAGAAGACTCAGATCTTTTTAGGGCAGCAATACACAATTGTTTACTCCAAAAGAAGCCAAACCGAAATCAAACAAATCTGCAGCCGAAAGATCCAAGGTCTAGAAAAGAATCCACATTTCAATCACTTACAGATCAATAAAATCCACAGTCACTCCGAATGCTCTTGCCATTGCTTCAATTGTAACACTCTTATAGGATTCCAGGAACTGCGAATAAACGACAGTTCTGACTTCCCTCATGTAATAGCGAAAATGAGGGTGCAAATACCGATCCAATTTTATTTGCTCAGCCAGGCCAGCTAAGCAAAAGGAAATGAAAGAACTGTTAGATGCTCAAATCCAACTGTTAGGCAAATGAAGCCCATAACGCAAAGCAATTTCAAATACCCAGGTCAGTGAGAAAGAACAGGAAAGTATGCCTATCTATCGAGGACATCCACATCATTAGAACAAAAGGAGGCACTGTACTATGAGAAAACTGATTAGAAAAGGTAGAAGAAATTAGCCAACACATACTTACCAAAAGCACAAAAGAAGGATTTGTATTGACAATCATAAAGAGAATTCAAGAACTCTGAAAGATGCGGGATTTTTCCGATCACCGTCAAGATCTCAGGAGCATCCACAACCTGCCCATAGCATGCTATTTTTAACACTCATGCTGTGATGCAAATCTGCCAAAACTCTGATATCAAAAAGGAAAAAGCATAATTTTATTTCTGCCAAAGAACAGACCTTCTGCTTCAAGGAAACTCTATCCAATGATATGATGCCAGTAAGAACTGTGTAGAATACAAAGGTGTCATAAGGGAAGAGCTCATAAGTTGTGAAGGTTGAAATGGAATCCAGAAATAAATTAGCAGCCTTCTTAAAACTTCGTGTCGCCATGCAATACAAGCCTTCGTACACCTTCAAACGGTTTTTCCGTTCCCAATCACCTCCCTCTTCAAATAAGCTGGCAATGTAATAAGCTTTTAATCCCGTAGAATTGGACATTAAGGAGCCCGGAAAGAAAAAACAAATTAACAGAATGGCTTACTTTTTTGCTTTATCAATGCTTTTGGAGATGAGATCAAAATCCATGTAGAAGAAAGCTAGCTGAAGGGTGTAGAAGACCAAATCCATCTTCTGCCCCACAGCCACTGTTTTACTTTCTGTAACCCTGAGCTGTTCCAGTGCTTTCTCCTATCGCAAAAGGGAGTGAGCTCGTGCGAGATTAAACTCCAATTGAAAATCATATATGGCCAGCACCCAGCAGAAATAACTACAACTGCAAAACCTTACCTTGTCACCAATTCGAATGAAAAACAAGGATTTAGCTAAGTGAGCTTCCCTAACTTCACTTTCCCCCAAGTTTTCTTCAGCATCAGTGATCCTGGAAAGAGGTAACTAAAGTGGCTCATTAAACAACCAACATAATGTGTGATATAGGGCAAAACTCAGATTATTAGATCCATCAGACCTAAGCCATAATACCATTTCCTTACAGCATCACCCAAATCAATGCATCACCAATCACCATGCAGCAGTATACTTCCAAACGAACCAAATCAATAACTGTTGATTAGATTTCCACAATAAAATCAATTGTCAAATATCAAAGTCTCACATTTGGGCAACTAACTCATAACAAAATCGCTGCTCCTATTACCATAAGTATTTTCTTCAGTCATACAGTTAATCGCACGAATTTTGAAACCAAAAGAAATGAGAGAAATGAGCTTGAGCTTCGTTAAATTTGAGAGCTATCGAAATTACGGTGGTATAAGAGAATACAAGCAAAATTAGGTTTTTTTTTCCACAACCGCCCCATACTAAAATCACAGACTAATCCGAGGAATTGCATGACACCATCTTTGAGCGAGCTCACACACTCGGTACCGGGTGAAAATTCATCCCAGGCATACAGCTCCAGGGAAGTAAAGGGTACACTTTGTCGATTCAAAGTTTTGTGAACCTGTCTGTTCCTTCGATGCCAATATTGAAGCTACCAGCACCGTGCATGTACATATCATTGCGTTCTCTCAAGACATTAAGCCCGGGTGATTATGGGATTGAGGTCGCAAAAGTAAGATAAATTACACGATATACTATATTGGGACATATTCCAATTGAGAAGACATACATTCCCAGCTCAAGCGCTAAGCCAACGCACACATTCCCCTGCGAACATCGACATTAATAGGAATAGAACTGAAAAAAAAAAAAGAAGACGAATCGAAGCTCAAGAAACCCACTTCTCGTCAAGCTTCTTCAGCTCCTCCTCAATGCGCGCGCGCATCGACCCCAAGAGCCCCTCGTCCATCTCCAGGACCGACTCGGCCGCCAGGGTTTCGTACAGCGAGGCCATATCTGGTCACGGCCACCGCCGATAGATGCAAGCTAGTCAGGGAACGAAAAACCCCAAGCCACGAAGAGGAAATCTCGGGAGCGAATCGAGGCGGGGGTCATTACCGTCGGACTTGATGGTGGCGAGGGCCTCCTCCTTGAGTCGGACCTTGCCGATGTCCTGGACATCTGGGTGCTTGAGGAGGAAGAGCTTGTGTGCAAGGGCGAGGTGGGGCTGCTGGGATCCCTCTTCGCCTTCCATCGGCGCGGATCGCTCCGGCGACGACGGGTGTTTCGAGCTCGTGGGAGTTTTGGCGCAGAGCGCTTGGGTGGGACGGAGCTTTGGGGACGGAAGTGACTTGAGCAAGGGGCTTTCGTCTTGCTCCGGTCCGATCCCACGAAGAAAAGGTGAAAAAAAAAATGAATTTTGGAAAATAGAATAAATGTTTCTTGAATATTTACCTAACGGTACCTTTTTAATTTATTCAATATAATCTTTAAATTCTTTAAATATTATCCTTAAATTTGAATTAATAAAATAACGGTATTGAATAATAATCATATAATTTGAGGATTGATTTGAACATATATCAAAAATTAATAATTAAATTAAATAACTTTGAAGTTCAAAAATGATATTACACGTTAAGGTAAAATTTATAAATCATATTAAATTAAAATTAAAATTTTCAAGAAATATTTGTGCCTTTATCCTTTTTTTATTTGCATAATTCAGGAGCTATATAGCCTATATGGGCTCATTTACTAGTGCGTGGTCGTCTTCCAGCCCCGGACCATAAGAACTCGGTCCAGGACAAGAAGCCCATATGCATGTCTCTCTCTTCTTAGCACGGGACGCTAACAGCTGAAGCGCGCGAGCATTTCGCTTCACACAACAGAGAAGACACGTTCGTCTTCCTCGCTCGTGCTCTGGTATTTTATCATCGTAGCTTCAGATCATGCTCAGATCAACGTTCGCTCCCATTTTCTTTACATTCCCCGCAAGACCCAGAATTCAGAACTCGCTCCTTCGACCCATTGCCCGCACCTTCTCAGACGTCTCGCCAGATGTTCGACCAAATGCCGCACTCACTCTTCCTCCAACAATCCAAGCGGTGCTAGAGCCCCCCAAGTCAGCATACGTCCATCTTCCGTTCTGTAGAAAGCGCTGCCACTATTGTGACTTCCCCATTGTTGCTCTGGGGTCACTAAATCAGGAGGAGGATGACCCGCGGATGGTGAATTATATACAATTGCTTTCACGTGAAATCGAGGCAACAAGAGCCGGATTCAAGGCCAACCCTCCCCTTGAAACTGTGTTTTTTGGAGGTGGCACGCCATCTCTGGTGCCCCCTAGGTTTGTTTCTTCGATCTTGGAATTGTTGAGGGTAAAATTCGGGTTGGTGGCAGATGCAGAGATATCGATGGAAATGGACCCTGGCACTTTCGATGCAAGAAAGATGAATGATTTGGTGGAGTTGGGTGTAAATAGGGTGTCATTAGGTGTTCAGGCATTTCAAGAAGAGTTGTTGAAGGCTTGTGGGAGGGCACATGGTGTTGAAGAAGTTCATGAGGCTATTCAAATCGTTAAGTCTTGTGGTGTTGCGAATTGGAGCATGGACCTCATCTCATCTCTCCCTCATCAGACACGTGAAATGTGGGAGGAAAGTTTACATTTGACGATTGAAGCATCACCTGCTCATGTCTCTGTCTATGACTTGCAAGTGGAACAAGGCACAAAATTTGGAAAACTGTAAGTTACCCAAGCATAGAGTCACGCATGAAGGTTGTAGCTTTTAGTGATTCAAACAAGTTTGAAGCTGATTGTTTAATGTGGCTGCAGGTACTCACCGGGGGAATTTCCGCTGCCTTCAGATGGACAATCTGCAGATTTCTACAGAACAGCATCAAGGATGCTATCTGATGCAAGCTACAACCATTATGAGATCAGCAGTTATGGTCGAGACGGATTTGAGTGCAAGCACAATCTTACATACTGGAAGAACTTGCCTTTTTATGGTTTTGGCCTTGGCTCTGCTAGTTATGTTAAGGGGTTGAGGTTCTCAAGACCAAGGAGGATGAATGAATACATGGATTATGTGAAGAAGTTGGAGGAGGGAATGAAAGACTCGTGTGGAGATGATCATGTTGAAGTTGATGATTTGGCAATGGATGTTGTGATGCTCTCTCTGAGAACTGCAAGAGGTTTGGACTTGAGATCATTCAGGGAAGCATTTGGCGATTCCCTCCTCCTCTCTCTTTGCAAGGTCTATGAGCCTTACTTAGATAGCGGGCACACGATTTTCATGGACAAGGACCGCAAAGTCATGCCTGGCAGGGAATTGAACACCCTGCTGATGGACAAAGGCGAGATCACAAGAAGATTAGCTTATATGAGGCTCAGCGATCCAGATGGTTTTCTGTTGTCAAATGAACTCATATCGCTTGCATTTGGGGTCACAACTCCATAAAACTGTGATTGGCGTAAGATATACATATGCCTCAACACCTACTGCCCAACAAACGGTTCTTGTCAGCTTGCCTGCTGCTGAGAAATCAGAAGATTGCTTCGGTTGCATTTGCTGGTGAATTTGAATTCAGAAATAGTCTCACTAATCAGCATGAAAGCCAATTGCCCGCTAGGTAATAATCAGGACAGATGCTGTCCAGCTTTACATGAATGATAACATACAGAGTTTATGAAGCTATCTCTTAGAGAATAGAGAACCGATTGGGAAGATCAAGAGATGGAACCAAGAGATAAGATGGATGCAGCAGACTCATCAACTTTACACCGTGACTGCAAACATCATAAGACAACATTGCACCAAAGGGATCCAAGAGGTGTTGCCTGATGGCTAGACCAGAACGAGACAGGAGAAGAAACATTTCTGGCAAATTTTTGCTGTAATATGAAACTAGACTCCGGAGTCATTATTAAAGGACGGAAATGTTTTGAAGCATGGTGGGTGAAAATTGCACAACTACTTTCAACTAGTCTAATACAGATTGTGTTTAGCAAAACAATGCATATTTACAAGGTATTACAACAGATATGATAAAGCCACACCGAGCTTATTTTCCAAAATGTTGAATTTATATAAACCAGACTCCAGGTAACAGGAGAGAGTATACTTCTTTCGGCCCAAGAAGATTAAGACCTCAGCAAGTAGGTTCAAAAGCAACTGCCAAGTTCGAATTGCATGATTCCATATTCCACCAAAACAATGGCTGGGCCATGCCGTCTTGCTTTCGTAATGATGCAGCTATTGTGTGCCTGATTGACTGTCGAGTCAACACACCACTTACGAAGGCTTTGTTCTCTTTTTTATGCGCTTAAGTTCTTGTTTTCCTCTCATGTCCCTACAAAATTGGAAACAATAATTCTTATTCCCATATTGCAACCAAAACACTGAAAGGCAGCCAGCAAAATTGCCAAAATATATTGGAATACAAGAGTATGTAACACGCAATTGGTTGGGATATCAAGCTGCCTCATGTTTTTAAGCAAAAATGAGTACACCAAAATTAAAGAGGGGGAGAAATGGTACCTCTGATGTAAAAATACAATGATATAGAGAATAGGAAGGAGCATCAGCGTCAATATTGCAGTTGCGAGATACAATATATTAGGTTGCTTCTGCAGATGAGAAGAATTTCAGAACCACACCATCATTGGACAACAAACATCGTCGACATGTGTGTTTGGAATGACTTTCGCATTCAAGAATTTGAGATTCGACCTTTGTGTAATCTCAAACACCTCAGATCCTATAAACATGCAGATATTGATATCTGACATCATGTAAATCTTTTCATAAATCCTCTAGTTTGAAGGGAAAAGTGAGAAGGTACTTTTTGACATATAAGCATATAGCCTCTAGTTTGCCAATTGAGAGGCTTGGGGTGGGGACAATAACCCAAAACCATTTTTATCCAAATCAAAGAAAGAAATAGGAAGAGGAACGGGGTTTACTGCTTCTGCCAGGTTACTAGTGAGATTTGGCTTCGCAACTGCAATGTGGGCTCTATATCACAAGCTAATACTAATACTATCAAAAGAAAACAACCCATACCAGTCCTCCTCTCGGAAAAGGCATTTTCTTTTCGGAGCAAGTGTGAGCATCACAAAATTGGTGCACAAACAACTCTAGCAATGCAAGTATATAATTGTGGTTAGCAACACAAATAGTCTTCTTGGAATAATTAAAGAACTACTGGATATTACCATGAAGTCGGCTTGCTGAAAGACCTTGATTTACAGGAAAACAGCTATCAGCAAGACTCTGCCAACAAGAAAAACTTTTAAAAGGATGGCAGAAAAGTGAGTATCTGTTATTGGAGTTGCAGGATTGCAGGTAAACCTCACATAGGTGGCGGTTCCTGGCTGCAGCAGCAGGATTGCACTTAGTCTTTTGTGACTTTGAATTGATTAAAAAATCACAATGCAATGCGCCGCATAGATCAGCCAAGCATTTGTTACGACTCTGGTTCAATTGAGAAATGTGAGAGAACAAAACAAAATTTCTAAAACAAAGGTTGTAACTTCAAAATTTAGTAGAGACTTCTCAATTCAAGGACCAGCAACAAGCAAAAGGTATTACTTCCTGTTAATATGCATATGCTACAGCTACAATGATCACCTTCTCTCTTGCAAAAGAAATATCTATTCATCAAAGGCCACCAAGAGTAATCAGAGGTAATTGCCATCTGAAATAAATGACTGTAAGGTCTTCGCTTACATCGATTGCTATATCATATAACTTTCACCATGTTATAAAACTTTTAGTAGTGCTTACTATCTAATAAAACCCCCCAATCACTTAAGGACAAGGAATGAGGATTTACATACGACATTCAGAAGGTTGTAGTGCCTGTTTTCGAAATGCTGATCAAGAAACTTCTCAGCACGAAAGCTTTTCTTACAGTATCCACAGCGCCATTCATTTATGTCGACATGAATTTTATGCTCCTCTTGATCTCGGAAAATGTCATTATCAGGGTGAAGCTTACATGGACTTGACATCTGAAACTTTTCTCGTTTCACAAACGGCATCAAATACTACACAAGCCAAACACCGTGTACACAAAACATTAGGAAAAGAAAAAGACCTCTTCACGTACAAAGATAAAAAGGCAGGGTATAGGGAAAGAAAAAAATAAGTCGCTATTACCTCCTCCACAATTTGCCGCGCTGCCCGACTTCTTTCTCTAGAACAATGTACTTCATGAGCGTGCTCTTGTTCTTGCTTAAGATTTCTAAAGAAGATCAAACACACCAGGAATGTTAGACTGCCGGCACTCCTAAAATTGCAAAATCTACTCGCCAAGAATAGCATAAGTTATCGAGGACTCCAACGTCAATCTTGAAGCATCACAAGTGACCTTGATTTAATCCTATCCCTCGCAATCCTTAATGATAAAAATAAGACATCACCATTCAGGTTAATCTGGTAAGAAGGCGAGATCACCTTGCGGCTGCAGACTTCGTCAATTCCTATGAATATGAGATGTTTTTCGTCAATTCACAAGCAAATTAACAAGAACGAGCTGAAATTTGCAATATTTTACATGAAAGCATCAAACCACATAAGTTGGAAAATGGACAGCATCAAATGTTCTTGACTGAGGAACCAACACGGATCAAACCAAACCACCCAGGTTCCTTTTTAAGGTAACATCGTCCACTTGAACAAACATCAACTACGGACATCACGAGCTCCACAATTTTTCTAGTTACGAAGATAAATATACAGAGAGAGAGAGAGCGAGAGAGAGAGGCAGAAGTAAAAGAATGACCTGATCGATTTCAGCTGGAGATGCAGAGGAGACCGTGAACTGGAGCCCTAGGAAGATCGCGACGAAGAAGACGACCGGAGCGACCGCCGGAAATCTTTCCATCTCTCTGCAGAATGAACAGAACGGAAGTTCGTCGACCAGAATTTTCCGGTCGCCAAATGAAGTTTCCGGAAATTGAATGAGCGTTCAAATTATTTGGCCCAACGTCGGCCCAAGTTTCGTGGGCCTTAGTCCATTTACAAAGCCCAAAAATGGTGGGCCGTTTTGGTTCTTGACAAGGCCTGAGAAAAACAAATAACATGCACTGTGATTTTTTTGTGTAAGAGATTTATCGTGTCTTACTTATTCAATTAGAGTCAGACTATAGATGTTGCTTCTAAACACTGATAAATTAGATTTAGTATGAATAACAAAAATTAAGGGTGCAATCGAAATATGAAAAAACCTACTCTCGTACCTTTTTAGTTCGCACCGATCATGACATAGTTCTCTCCAAGTATACAGAAAAGGAAAGAAAAAAATTACCTGAGATAAAGATGGCAAAAGAAGGGATCCAAAATAGTTCTGATTCTTTACTTTGCTCTACGAGTAAACCAGTGTCGGTTTAGTTCGGATCAATCGTGACATAGTTCTCTCCGGGTATAGAAAAGGAAAGAAAAATGTTAGATGAGATAGCAACGGTACAAAAAAAAAAAAAGACCCAAAATAGTTATGATTCTTACTTTACTCAACGAGTGAATCGGTGTTAGGTATGCTTAAATTCAAGACGCGAGTAAAACAATAATGTGATTGAATCTAGTTGGTGCCAATTAGGGGTGTGCAAAAAACCCAGGACCGCCCAGGACCGCCCGGGACCGCCCGGGACCGGACCGGAACCGGTGGTTCCCAAGGGGACCGGTCCGGTTCCCGGTTCCAATTTTTTGGAACCGGTGGGTATCGGTCCGGTTCTCGGTTCCCGGTGTGGAACCGCCCACCCGCCCACCCGGACCGGACCGGTAATATAATAATAATATATTTATTTTTTAAAATTTTAATTAAAAAAATCTGACCCAAAAAAATTTTTTTTAAAAAGAAAAACGTAACTAGACACTCATAACTCTCTGCTCTCTTATCTCTGAACACTTATTTGATGGGTACCCACTTGATTTATGGATGATGTGGTTAATAGAACCAATTATAGTATAGGAATTGTATGGAAAGTTATGTTCTTTTTTTTTTGTTCTGTTGATCCGATGTTGATCCACATATTTTTTTTTATTTGTCTAGGAAAATTTGGTGAGACCGGTTCCATGGACCCGCTCGAGAACCGGACCGGACCGACGGTCCGGTTCCCGGGCGGGTCCATGGAATCAACGGGCGGTCCTCGGTCCCAAAATTGAGGACCAACACTGTGCGGGTTGGTCCTAGGGTTAGGGGGTGGACCGGCCCAACCCGGACCATGCTCACCCCTAGTGCCAATTGATACTTTTGTCTCCTTATTCTTTTCTTTGTTTCTACACGACATACGTACGTACATACATACTTGATTATAATATGACCCGTAAGGCAAATCTCAAGAACTAAAATTAGATATCGATAGACGATGGTAATCTATGTTTCCTGTATAGTTTTGTCGTAGATTTTCACTGCGCCAATAATCAACGAATGATTGTACATACATAGTTCAAGGGCTACGAGACACTCTGCGATTCGCCACTCAAACACCAAATCGGTGTGGGTATGTCAACATTTCATACCTAACTCTCAGTTGGAGCCTAGGGAACATCTCCAACTTGATCAGATCAGATGACCCGAATGATGGCATGACTAGGCTCTAAACCAGCTCCTGTCGATCCTAACGAATCTTTTTAGGACTAATAAACAAATTTCCCGCGTGCCCTTATGAACAAACTTTATCGACCTTTACTTTATATTTTGAAAATTGAAGTTTTTCTGCGTCCTTGAGGGTCCATAGTGGGTTCAACTTTTGAGAAGGGGGAGCTCTGAATTGCTGAACCTAAACAGAAGGAAAAGCTGCCCTTTTGGCTTAATTAAACCATCTAATCTCAACCCCGAAATGTTCTTGATCTCTCTATACAAATGTTGCATCAAAAGTCGTAATTTTTTAATGTTCGATTGGTTAATAAATACGAAAAAAAAAGAAATCCTTATGAAAGAATCGCTGGCCATAGGACCTGCATGGTCCGACCCATGGAGAACGCATGCACGTCACTGAGAGAGGAAACATGGTGGTTCCGAGCGATGAAATTGTTGCTAAAATGTGGATAATTTACCAACTTTATTAAGGGAAAAAGTCACAAAAAAAATCCCAAATTATGTCTACCGTAACACATTTACCCTCATTTTTTTGTTGTTACGTCAAAAACCCCCAAACTATGCTCACCGAAACATTTTTAATTTAAACTTTTTCTTTTGACATAAGAAAACCACAAACTTGTATATATGTGAGACATTTACTCTCCGTCAATATTCCGTTAGATGATTGTTCAGTCGAAATAATGTCGTTTTTATTTCACTTAAGTACATCCATGTCGATATTGTTTGCTTAATGGCGTCTATGTATGCATATTTTTAATGGTTCTCATTGACAGAATTTTATCGAAGGGAAAATGTGCAAAACTGGTACATGTTTGAAATTTTTTGCGTCACAAAAAGAATTTTATGACAAATGTGTCACAGTGAGTATAGTTTAGAAATTTTTCGTACCTTTTACCCTTGTTTTAATGGTTTACTTAGGTAAGTATCAATTTCCTTGAAGTGCATAAATTGCAGTGCCATCCGTCGAGCAAACTCATGAAATACCAAGCGGTCTTCTTCGTGTTTACTTAACAAGTGCATCGACAATCCATCTTGTGCAAGGATGTGCTTGTGTTTATCCGTAGTCAATTCTTATGTGTTATCAGCGGCCGACACGGGAACCCGGATTGGGGAGATGCACGGTACATACCTAATTCAATTATGAAATACTTTGGAATTTCAGACCAAGTATCATGGATTATGACATGTATATGTTCTTGTGAAATTGGTCAAGTACAGAGGAAGGAAATTAATTAAAGATGAGGATATAATATGAGATCATTCAGAACAATCATTGCTTAGTTTTGTCATATTTTCCTTTCTTTTTGTTAGTCTTCTTTTGGCATTCACATTGCTTGTGGTATCCCTCAAAAGTTGAACCCACCGTCGCGACTAAGTTTCGAGGTGCACCTACAAATTCAAATTCGATTAGGCGTGCGAGACTTATAAGCAGCTACTTTAGTGAACATTCCTCACCCAAAGTTGGCTTTCCCCGACCTCCTACTGTCACATAATATAAGAAAATCAAACTAGGCTATATAACATATATATATATAGCTACCGATTATTGATTTGGACCCTCCTTCCTGTTTTTTTCGTGTCTCAAGTTTTCTTCATGAATATTTTCATCAGCTGCAGCATCTAGCTAAGATTTTTTTTTAACTTGAAATAATATAAGGGATAATGACACGAACAGTTTCTGAACTTTGGCCCAACATATACTATGATCTATGCACTTTTTATTTATTCAATTTAGTCCATGAATTTTAGCCTAATGTTCAACGTGATTCCTGAACTTTTAATTTATTCAATGTGATCCCTCGACTTTTGGTACATTGACAATGTAGTTCCTGAACTATATGAAAATGTTCAATGTAGTCACTGAACTTAAATGAATAAAAGGATTATATTGAACATTTTCATATAATTCAAGAACTAAATTGAACATGTACAAAAAAATTATGGGACCATATTCAACAGCTTAAAGGTTTAAGGACCACATTGCATATTGGATTAAAGTTCGGGGACTATATTGAATAAATTAAAAGTTCGGGAACCATATTGTATATTGGACTGTCAAAGGTTAGAAATTGTTCGTTCAATTTCCAATAATACAATGATAAACATAGTCGTACGAGCAAAGATATGCATGATAATATGAAAATGTCACACATTATTGCATTGCACTCGAAAAGACCCATTTTCAATTTCAATCAATCTTCATCCTTAAAAAAAAGCACAATAAATCCATCTTTCAAAAAGCAATGTATGGTGTTAGGTCTAAAAGACCTCCTACAATCGCTGTTGGGTTATGCAAAAGCCAAAGTTATAATAATACTGCATAAAGTGACGCGATGGAGTGTCCCGCACAAGGATCGAAAGATTCCAATCAACCCCAGGGAAGAACATCTCACATGTTTGTCATCATCCAAACGAAATATCTGATTAATGTTTCGGAATTTAAGGAGCTTTAAGGAATCTGGTTGACTAACTTAAATGAATTTGATGTTAAACGTGATTTCCCACGCATCGATTAATTTTGGACAAAAGGACATTAATGGTGCCATAATTTATATACGGAGATCACTTTGGTGCCATAACTTTTTTTTCGGATCACTTTAGTGCCAAAATAAAAGAAAATAGATCATTTTAGTGACTCTGGCCAAAATTCCAGCAAAAAAAAGAGCCACGTCAGATCCACGTCAGATTTCCGGCAATCATGTTAGCATTGACACTAAAGTGATCATTTTTCAAAAAAGTTGGCACCAAAGTGATCTCCGTACACAAGTTATGACATCAATAATGTCTTTTTGCCATTAATTTTGTCTTCAAGAGATTAAAGTGGAATATGATAATGTCCACATAATACAATATCTTCTCTCACATACAGTTGAGATTCTCACTGCATTTTTTTTTTGGGTAATAGTCACAAAAAACTATAAACTATGCCTAATATAACATGTTTACCCAAAAAAAAATTTGTGATACAAAAAACCTCAAATTTGTGCATATGTAATACATTTACCCAAAATTTATATAGTGTAACACATTTACTTGAACCTTCTTTTTATAACACCCAAAACCTCAAACTCGTATGCCCTAAAAATATGGAGTCGTGGAAAAAAATTTGGGGTTTTTGGTATCATAAAAAAGGTTTAAAGTAAAATGTGTTACATGAATATATGTTTAGAGTTTTTGACATCATGAAAAAAAGTTTGGGGTAAATGTGTCACACGAGTACAAGTTTAGAGTTTTTAGTGTCATAAAAAATAGTATAGAGTAAATGTGTGATGGCGGACAAAATTTAAAGTTTTTTGTCGTTTCTTTCCTCATTTTTTTTCCTCAAATAACCTAATAAAAATTGAAGGCGGGAATTGGTCTCTACCCTAAGTACTTTCGCGTGCATCTCTACTTCAACAGAGAATATACATGTATCTCCCAATTGCACTTTTCCCTTTTGCACATCTCCAGAATGAGGGAATTAATAATGACATTACTTATAATGAATCCATACATATCCATGTGTGTGTGTGTGTTTCTCTATATAATACATGTATGCCGACCAAGACATTAATAGTGTGATGCACCCACAAACCCAGGGGCCGGAGCCAGCTCTGACCATAACGCCTCGTTCAACATCCTCTTCTGGGTATCCAAATTTTGTCATTGAAGGCCAGTTTTTCCTCGACTGGCATGAATTACGTTTCCCTTGTAAGTCCACCCTCATCCCTTCAAAAGGACCGCCCGTCCCCCCAGAGATAAAGGAAACAAACACAACATACCAATCTTTCCTCTCCAACCCTCGAAAGCATGGGAGGTGAAATATGTGGAAGAATGGGAAGTGGGCTCTGTGTAGGGTTGAGGAATTCGTGGAGAAACATGGAGAGAGGCCTCAACGAAGCCGTTTCGAAGAGCCGGGTCGGCAGATACTTCAAGCTCGAAGCGAGGAAGAGTTGCTTCACGAGAGAACTCCGCGCGGGCACCGCCACTTTCCTCACCATGGCTTACATAATTTCGGTGAATGCCACCATCCTCACTGATTCGGGCGGGCGGTGCTCCGCTGCGGACTGCACCGTCCCTGGGAGCCCCGGCTGCATGCTGAAGCCCGACCCCGGCTACGAGAACTGCCTCAGCAGGACCCAAAAGGACCTGGTCGTGGCCACCATTTTGTCGTCCATGATCGGTTCGTTGGCCATGGGGTTATTGGCCAACCTCCCCCTGGGGCTTGCCCCGGGTATGGGCCCAAACGCCTACTTGGCCTACAACTTAGTGGGTTATCATGGATCGGGGCCCGTCTCATACCAGACTGCGCTCGCCGTGGTGCTCGTCGAGGGTTGCGCCTTCCTCGCCATAGCAGTTCTCGGGCTCCGGGCAAAGCTCGCGAGGCTCATACCCCATCCGGTTCGACTGGCTTGCTCGGCGGGCATCGGCCTTTTCATCGCGTTCGTGGGCTTGCAACTGCACCAGGGCCTGGGCCTCGTCGGGCCTGACCCGTCCACACTGGTGACCGTCACGGCCTGTGCAACCACAAATCCGGAGACCGGTGAGTGCATTGGAGGCAAGATGGGAAGCCCCACATTTTGGCTGGGCTCAGTTGGGTTCCTGGTAATTTCTTATGGGCTAATTAAAAATGTCAAAGGCAGCATGATCTATGGCATTGTTCTTGTGACGGTCATCTCTTGGTTTAGAGGCACCGCCGTTACATACTTCCCGCACACCGTGCTGGGTGATGAAAGATTCAATTATTTCAAGAAAGTCGTGGACTTTCATAAAATTAAGTCCACGGCAGGCGCTATAAGCTTCGCTAATTTCAACCGGACCGAAGTCTGGGTGGCTCTAATAACGCTACTGTACGTCGATGTCCTCGGTATCACCGCGGCATTGTACACAATGGCCGAGCTCGGGGGCTATGTTGATGGCCGGGGCAGCTTTGAAGGAGAGTACTCGGCGTACATGGTCGATGCCGGCGCCACCATAGTGGGGTCATTGTTAGGGGTCTCACCGATTGCAACGTTCGTGGAGTCGTCGGCGGGGATAAGGGAGGGGGGTCGGACCGGGCTGACGGCGGTGATTGTTGGGCTCTATTTCTTGGCATCACTGTTCATCACACCCCTGTTGAGCAGTGTCCCTCCATGGGCCATAGGCCCATCACTGGTCACGGTCGGGGTGTTGACGATGAAGGTGGTGAGGGACATAAATTGGGAGAATCTGAAGGAGGGAGTGCCTGCATTTGTGACCATCATTCTCATGCCCTTGACCTATTCAATAGCCAATGGGATCATTGGCGGGATTGGGGTTTACGTTGCCCTAAGCTTGTACGACATTGTGAAGGAGCTTTTTGGGTGGTCGATGAAGATGAGGAAGATGGTGGTCAAGGAGCAAAATCAAGTGTCGGCATCGGCTGGCGGGGAAGCAGAAGCGGAAGCCGCCCACGAAATGACCTGAATCTGTAAAGATGTTTCTTCGGATGGACTGTTGGATGGCTGTGGTAGCGAAAGTGAAGATGGGGATTAGATGCACGAGTTGCAATGAGAGAGAAGAGAGCAAAAAAGGAGCTAGTCATGCACACACACAAGGCTTGGCCTCTTGACAATATCAGTGCCTTTCAAGGCAACTCTTGCATGTAGTCAATCTAGTTTTTTAGTTTTCTAATTATTGTCTCTAGCAATTTGCATTTTCAGTTTGGTTGCTTGAATAGTCCATCCGACAAAGATTCACGTCTCATTTTGGATATGTCAAGTTTGATTACCCAAAAGGATTTGCATAAGAAAGCGCTCTTTAAACTAAATTAATAAAAAGAGTCGACTTTCGAAAGCAACATAATTTCACATTTGGAAAAATTCTAAATAAGGGATTGAAATTGGGTTACTTCCTCAAAAGAAGGTTCAGAGTGGACCTTGCCTCAAATGAAGATATAAAGCGGGGTGGTTTTTTTGAAAAAAGCACCCAAAGGCCAACCGGCGAAGATGATCCGCCAATGAGTTTAGACTCTTATTTAAGACTAAATTGGCCACTTTAAGCAATTATTATAGGCAAGATCTACTAGATCCTCTTTTGAGAAAATAGTTCCATTTCAAGTCATCACTTGAGATTCAATTGACTACTTTAAATTCTTATTATTACTTTTTTGAGAAAACAGCTCCACTTCAGGTCTTTATTTGAAATTTTCTTTTTAAGTGACGTATATGCACATCAAGCCACATTCTAGGTGACATACATATGATGCCTCGAATTAGCTGATTTAAATTGTAAAAAGAAACGAGTATGACACATTGCTTTCCTCCCTCTATTATTTTGGAAAATGGAGATCAATAGGGCTGTTTACGAGTATGAAAAGTAAGCTCTCATTTGGAAACACAGCATGCTTTTGTGAAATGACATAAAACATCCTCTTATTGTTTATAACTTAACAGTACTTATCTAAGACAAGTTCCCACGTACCAGACCACAAGTAGTTTCTCAGCTTTTTTGTTGATGCTACTGCATTATTGACCCCACATTCTACTAAGCTAAGAGGACAAGCTTCACAACACAGATCGCATATGCTGGTCACTTGAAGAACCATGATAGACCACAGTAAACAGTCCACAACATACATAAAAAGTTCCTCTTGTTTTCAAAAGATTTTTCAATTATAGAGAGAAAGAGAGAGAGAGACTATTCCTCAGTAAGAAAAGGTTCGGGTATTCCTCTGTCGTCGTTGCTCAAAGATGAAACACAACAAGACATACTAAAACTAAGAATATTGCAGTTTTGTTATCAACACCATGGGACGACAAAACTAAAGCCCAAGTGTTTGAATCGTATGCTTGGTCAGAGCATACAGTGAGAAGTCACAGGAGGCTACCACACAATATCCTTGAACTTCAAGCAACGCAAAAGCTAATCAGATCATTTACAACAAGGTTGAGCATTCTGGTTCTTTCAGTCATGGCCGTTAGGGGATTCAAGGCTGGGAAGAAGCCCAACTGAGAAAAAGATGGTACAGTCTAGTTAGTGAGGATACCGGTCATACGATTCTTGAATTCTTGGCCTGGGGGGGCAAGCTTGTTTGCCCTGGCGATGGAGACTTCATACAGAGACTGGGAGCTGGACATGAATTTGAGTTGAAAAACACACTCATCTCCCTGCTGGATGCCATTCGCCTTGCGAAAGCCGTCCCACCCGGACGTTAGTGATCTTAGTCCCGATCTCTCGTGGTAAAAGACTGGCCACATTCTCTTAGATGGATCCTTGAGAAGCACAACTTTGCGGTCTCTTGAAGAACTTCCCTTAAAAAATGACGATGGCAGGTCAGCGGGCAACTCCTGCATCAACAGAAGGAAGAAAACAAGGAATCTTACTTAGGCGCACACAAGCAAGTAATACCATAAGCGCAATTGTATCTGCAACATAAGTAAAAAACAAGAAAAATAATGACCAGGGGAGAGATGAAATTATTCTAAAAAATAACACCTTATATTATTCAGTTAAAGATCTATTGGGTGATGCCAGTGAAGTAAACCCAACCCAATTTAGAAGCTGGGATGTGGGCTGTCGGATGTCCACAATGCTCCTACTACAAATAAATAATTGAGCTGAAACGAAAACTAAAATATCAAATAAAAAAAACAGTCATAAAACTAACATCTCGGAGGGGGAAAAAAAAACAAAACTGTCTAAGCCAATTTTGAGGATCAACAGCAGTCAAATCAGAAGGGAAAATAAGTAGGGGTTGTATAAAATAAAAACCCACTAGATGAGAATGGCAGTCCGTCACAACTTTGACTAAATAGGAGGTATCGGCAGCCATATGTACTGAAGAAGCCATTGCATTGATAGCTTCACCCTCTCCTAGTTGTCCATCACTTGCAAATAAAGCAGTACCCCCACCATACTCCGCCTTAACACTTGGCTCTTTTCCTGCATATAGCAGCATGGATTGAGCAAGAACCATCGCATGCTATCAAATGGACCTACAGAATCAGTATCCAGTTACGAAGGTTCTCTGAAATCATACCATAGATTTCCACTTGCTCTTGTTTAATAATCCTTGGCCTTTCAACTGAAAGATAAATGAAGTTAACTTTTGCCACATCACTGCATAACAATTACCTCTCCTGAAGTAAAAGCAAATGCAAACCTTTACAATTATTATCTTCATTCATCTCCACCAGCTCTCCTTTGACAATTGGCAACACTTCATCTGTCCACCATATCAAACAACAGAAAAAGATTAAGCACCTCTAACAAGAGAACTTCTGATACATGTCATACCAATGAAAACACAAATGGTACTAAAAGCACACAGCTGTGCAGTGAGCAAAGAGCAAACAAAAGGTACTAGTAGCTGGCTGATCAAAAGTCGTGTTGATTAACTTCGCAATAACAAGTCCAGCCTTTAGCAAAGTACCTGAGTAAAATGCCACCAGATTGGGTGGTGGTTGCAAACCGCCCAGTACAACCTACGACCGAGCCTAACTTATGAAGAATGTCAAATAATCATCTTCTAATCTTGTTTTAATAGATTCAAGTTACAGAAACAATTACATGCTGATCTTAGAGAGTGTTTAACATTAACAGCTCAGAAGTAGATCAGATAAAGTCACGAAGCATAATTGTCAGTAACCATGCCCATAGCAGCTTTCTTAGCATAACTCTCTTTTCAAGGGAAAGAAAAGGTCCATTAAAGGACAGTTATCATCTCTGTACTCCAATTGATAATAAATACGTAAACACACACGCATGATCCGTATATACATAGAGCTCAGAGTTCTTACTTGTGCAGTTATTCAAGAGAGTCTCTTGTTTATCTATCCCTTCTGAGTTTCCACTTTTCTCAAGTTTCCCGATGTGTTGATTTGTTTCCTCACATGTCCAATTGTTGACAGAATCCAAAATTGGGTCTTTATCAGCTAATCCAGCTTCATCGTGACATAATTGTGATAAAACGGCTCCAGCAGAAGAAGGTACATTCCCATCCATGATACAGGGATTTCCACCAGCACAGGGTTTGTTGTTTTTCATTTCGAAACCAAACAAGTCAAATGCAGGTCGCGCCTCTTCTCCCTCTCTGTTCTCAATGTCTCTATTCATCATATAGCTCAATTCTTCAGCACAGACCGTGTTGGATAGAGGTTGACTTTTTCGACAACTCTTTAGACGCACCGATGCCACCTGTTTCACTGCTTCTTCCACATTTGTTCTGCAATGGCTTTGATCTAGCTCAGCTGATGCCCCAGACACAACTGAAGCACTCTCACTTGAACTCTTGTCACTAGTGGGGTCATCCAGAGAATTTCTAATACTCCTAGTTCTTTTCTTACTGGTCCTATTTTCTGGAAAATCTAGTTTTCTGCATCCAGTCCGATCATATATGTCAACTCTGAAGTGGGAACCCAGGTAATAGAACAACAGAAAATATCCAACTTCTAAACCATGGTCGCACGAAAAAGCATTCCAACCTCTCTGGAATGCCAAAGATCCATCAACCATGGACAATGTCACTTCCCATTGCCTCCCACCTGAATCCTCCAGACAGATATTTTGATTAAGTAGTCCTGAAACCGTGGGAGCAAATTTTGGAGGAATGTACTGCAATTGAAAGAAACATCTATTGTAAGACAAAGCTCATTCTCACAACAAAATCAGCGGGAGCAATAAACTATGATTATGCCTATCCAGATCAAATTTCGGGAGAAAGTTGACTGCGCAAGCATCACAGTACTGAAATATAGCACTTCAAGTTACCACAACTAAAACCATCCGAGCACTTGATAGGCAATAATCTGGAACAAAAACACTGTGACTCATTCAGGTCATGTAGATATGGAAAAATAAAAATTGCATACGGTCAGCTACCTGAAGCATATGCCTATTTCTCCATCAAGGCTCCAGACCAGCTGAGTACCACACATGTTGAGTTACATAACCGGATGGTTAAAGGTTGATAAATTAATCAGTAGATATATTCCTCGAGAAATTTTTACTTTCTATTGAATGACATGATATCTTATGCCACTTCTTATTGTTTCCTTTTGCATATTTTTAGATCAATCTCATTTTTCTTCTCTATAAAAAAAAAAAACCCAAGGAAAAACTCCACAAATGGCTCGGCATTTCTTTCACAATCTAACCAAACAAATGCACTCCTTTCTAACTGGCAATCATTTGATGCAGAAGCAAAGAATTTCAAGAAACAATTTACTGTTTCACTGGTCAGCATATGTCGAATTAAACTTTTTATTTCTCTCAGTTGCTTTGCATCTTTTATATATAACAGAAGTTTTGTTAGTAACTGGTTAACACCACTAGGTAGAATTCTCATATATAATATGACTCTGTGTTAGACCTTTAGGGCTGTGCTCAAATTCATTTTCCTATTCGAATAAAGTTTCTATTCATGAAACTTGTTTCTTTTAACTGAAAGTTTTTGAAGTCCATAAAAGAGTCTGTTAAAACAGGGATTTTCTGTTGATATGTTCACTTTGCTTCTTCAATCTTTTCTTATTAACCAAGTCACTCATTAGAGATCTAAGCCCAGACTAATTCACAGGGTGGAGCTGCCAATAATAATAGTCCAGACTAGTTACGCAATAGCTAGAACCTGGATTAGGGTATGGCAGAAGTGAATTTTGGTAGGCTGACTAATTATTGTGCTAACTCCTTAATGAGAAACCAATATCGATGCTGTTTTTTGATTACTAGTGTATATCCTTACTCATGACCCAACAAAAAATAATTAGGTCCTCACACCTCCTATACAATTGCATGACGTCTAAAAAAACATTAAACAAGAGGACAGATGCAACTATTGCATGCAAAATCAAGCAGTGTAAGTTCTCAAAATTTACGAACAGCACAAGGCACGTGACCTTAAAAGATTTGGTTTTCAAGGATAACCAAGATCTTTTCAACAGGTATAAGTCAACATGCAGAAGGATGAAAGAGAGAAGAAATTAGCTTGTACTGACCAGTGGTAAAGAAAGTATAAGTTGGGAAAAATTACAACAGTGTCATAAATAGAAGAGGGTGGCAACATACCAATAGCTCAGAAAATTGACTGCCAATCATGACCTTGAAAAAGGAGCTAACATTAGGTGATGCGTTTTTATTCTTTCGATGAAGAATTACACAATTCCTTGAGCATTCTGCACAAGCTTCCATCTTGCAGCCTATTGATAATCTAATCTGTTGGACACCTATGCACCAAAAGGCATTTCCTTTAACATGATAAAGCATTTGCAGGGAGAAGCACAAATACAATTCTCAAAGAGCAGAAGTTCCTAATTCTCTTATGATGTTTTTTTCTCACAACTGCATAATCGACAGTTTCCAGTTTGAAAATCAGCTTCCGAATAGGAGGAATAAGAAGATGCTGAATTTTAAAAGGCTCACCCAATGAGTGAGATAACACACATGCGAATCCCCATATGATAAGACTGACATTACCTGTTGTATGTCCTAAGCATCAACCTTGATTTCTTGCATTGTATTTAATCGCAGCTGATCATGCTCTAGAATAAATAAATAAGAACAGCCATTCCAAAAGAATTCGCACAGAAATGCCTCTGCGAGAACAAATTTGGCGGCAAATTACACATTTTGAAGTGCAGATATGTTTATATTCTCTAGGCTTCCATTTTCATCCTTCTAACGGTCCAAGGCTCCTACATATGTCAGAGACTATTAAATGAATGCAAAGCTACTTCAATATACATTCGGCCTCCTCAAAGGGTTAAAGAAATGAACAAACTAAAATTTGCAGAGATGGTCATTGGAACTGTCTCTATCAAACCCAGACAGAATTTCCTGATATACTCCGTTAACTTTCGATTATATTAGCGAGAATTTTCTATGTCAAATGCTCTTAAAATACCCAACTCTGAATTCAGCGAACGAAAGGTCTACACAGCCCCGCCATGTTTAAAAAAGACGGTTCCTTTTCGTAAGTCCCAAGGCCACAAATTTAGCAGAAATCAAGACCGGAAGAAAGAGCGCGAAAAGAGCGAACTTTACAGCGCGAAGATCATCTCTGCGAACTCGAAAACAGACCCGTCTGTCCTAGGGTTAAAATCCACCAACAACTCAAGCCCTAATCTCACAAAGACCGCCGTGATCACACCCCCACTCCTTGACGCTGCCGTGTGTGTTCAAGGAGACAAGCAAGCGTACGCATTACACCCGCAATGCGGCTCAAAACATCCACCCGAATCCGTCTCCCCAGTGACCAAAGAGGAAAGAGACAGTTGCGGTTACCAATGCAAGAAAGCATGCGGAGACAGCATCATCACAGAAAAGGGGGGGAAGAAGAGGAACAAAAAAGAAGAAAAAGAACAGAACCCACGAGTTGTTGGCGAGGAAGGAAGGGAAGGGACGGGAACACCGCTCGAGTTGGTCTTGCTCGGTTGCAACTTCTGCTGCGAGGGACGAGCGAGGACAAGCTTGGAGACGCGAGGCGCGACGCTAGGCCATGATCAGCGAGTGAAAGCAGTGGCGAGTCTCTGTGGTTTGACGAAGAAGGAAGCCGGAAAGGTTCTCTTTTTATACAAGTCCTCTCTTTGAGAGAGAGAGAAGGGGGGGAAGAGGGGAATCTCGGGGTCCATGGAGGTGCGATTAATGTGGGTAATTAAGATTGTCGTGGCACTGCGATTTCTGTGCATAATTAGTACTAGTGATTAAGGCTCCGTTTTCCTTTTTGGGAGTAAGTCACCAAAAAAGAATCCCAAATTATGCCCACGCATTTATCCTAGAACTTCTTTTTGAGCGTAAGAAACCTCAGATGATGCACGCACATCATGATACATTTAGCATAAACTTTGAGAATATTTTAAATAAGGATACAAAACGCCCTCATTTTCTCAAATGATTATCTCGTACCCTCACCCCAGGTGCCCATGTGGCATTCGAGAGCGGTTTCACCTTGGCCCGGGCGAGGGACGCAACTCTCCCAAGCGAGGCCGTCCCTCGCCGGCTGCTGGCGAGGCGGCCCTCGCCCAGATCAGGCGAGGGCGGGGCTCGCCTGTGGCTGGCTGGGGCAACCCTCGCCCGGCCCTCTCTACACATTAATAGCGGCTAGCAACCAATGAAGAAGAAAGAAGAATCAAAAAAGGAAAAAATAATAATAAATAATTTGAAATTGAAATTGTTTTTGAACAAAAATATTCTTGATCGAGCAGAATATTGACCCGGCTAGAAACCGACGAGGTCAAGCCCATATTTGAATCTATCATGGCCACTTCAGGTCCTTATTTAGGACTGACATTATTTGATACGAGGTTTGCTTCAGGTCCTCATTTGAGAAAATTGAGGCATTTAAGGTTCTTATTTGGAATTTTCTCCTAAACTTTTTGTTGTTACATAAAAAATCATAAACTTGTACATATATAACACATTTATTCTCAGTCATATGATTTTTCAGCCAAAAGAATGTAGCCATTTTTTCAGCAAGGTAAGGATCCCAAACTTGAGCCCTTGGACTTTGTCATTTGTATACTCCAGCCCATGCCATCGGGTTTTTCTTCCGTGCGTATTTCCATTTTCTTATTTGGAGGAGCACTGTCAAAAATATCTTCTAATATAGTCAGATAGATCAATGAAAATTCAACAAGCAACCCTCGTCACAAATTTCTCGCACGCATTAACTTTCACCACGCGATAAAAATCGATTCGATAAGAATTTTTTTCCTCGGACCCCATCGTATTATTACGAGAATTATGTCATTTTTTCAGCAAGGTAAAAAGGACCGAACGCGAAATATGAACAATTATAATCCAGATTCACGGGGACCAAAAACATCTCCCAACTTAAAAAACAGCCACCAGCTGTCTCGAACAACTGACTAACAACAAACGTTAAGGACCGGACTTAAAACAAATCTTAATTCGTATCATCATCGATCGCCCCCACTAATAATCAGCGTTGGCCACGTCCCCGTCTGTCCCTCCCTCCCTCTCTCTAATTTCCATTGTTCCTGAGATTTTCTCTCCATTAGAACCATCTCATCTCTGAAAGGACATCCGATCCTCGGTGCCATTCCCTTCGCCCTGCATGGCTGCGGTAATTTGATCTCACGTTGCTCCTTTCATTCGTTCACGTTGTTGCTTATTAGAATCGTGTGGGGTGCATGAATGGATGGCTGTGTGTATTGATCTGCGCATGAACACAATGCCTGTGCGTGTGTATGCCAACCTTTTCGCAATCCGTTCCAGGTCGGCGATCGGAAACGGTGGTCAAGAACTCTCCCGCATCGCCCTTGCATTGTGACGTTTTACGATATTTTGATGAGCGGGAGACTGAAAGTAGCGTTTGCCCTTCGCGCGATCGATGGAGCATGATTTTGGTTTTGGTTGTACACTGGTTCATGTTGCATCGTGAAAGGAACAATGGGTGTGAAAAAGATCCGTTTTACATGGTCTTGAGTATCTGCTCTTTTGCTTTTGTATGGGTCGACGTCGAAGAATTTCAGGCGGTCGATTTTGTGGTTGGTTGTTTAAATTAAAACTCGAGATGTTGAATCGAGTAAAAGAGTCGCTGCGAGTTGAACATGTTGGTTGCGCTCTGATTCTGGCGTGCTCGTGAATAAGCTTATCAACGAATCATATATCGGAGAGATTGTACGAGAATTATGGTTCTAATGTTCCAGTGTTGGGTAATGAGCGAGCATATTACTATATACGCTCTTACCTTATGAGAGATTTTTCTTTTAAGACAAGATAGGAGGAGCAAGGCAGTGCTTTTGAACGATTTATCTAACAAAGAGATTGTTTTGGTTCTTCATTTTTGTGTATGTTATGGATTCGTGGAACGGGATTTCGACTTTCTATGACTGACATACACGGTGCTTTGTGTATTCCGTATTTCGATTCAGCAGGCAGGTCGGCCACTGCCCAAGTTCGGGGAGTGGGATGTGAACAACCCGGCGTCCGCCGAGGGATTCACCGTCATCTTCAACAAGGCGAGAGACGAGAAAAAGACCAGCGGAACTGCAGCGAACATGGTGTCCCCTCGAAGGAACGTGTCCCCTCAAAGAAACAATTCGACTTACAACAAGAACGAGAAGAGGCAGCAGAGCTCTAAGGTAGAGCTGACACCAGTGGCTGTTGAATCTTTGATTGCAAAATTCTCATTCTGTGATGCTAAGAACTGTTAAATGGTTTCAACGCGCAGAGAAAATGGCTCTGCTGTGGCTGACTTCGACTGCTGCTCGAAGCTCAAAATATGCAACTGGCATTAACATCGTGACACAGTTCTACATACTCTCGTCCCTGTGGCAACGAATGGCTGTAACCCTGGTGCTTACCTTTTCCTTTTCAAATAAAGAGATTATGCTGTAATTTCCTTATCATCGGCTCCGTCGCATTCTTGATTTATATGAATCTATCGCAAGATCTACATACAATTAAATACATATGCTCTTCTTTGAGTTCATGATGCGGATTCCAGTTCCACACTCGCTTGTTGAACATATTAGACAAGCGAAGAGGTAGGAACCAGCTTTTTTCTGTACGAGAAAACTTTAATCGCCCTTTAGAAACTTTTACATTACATAGGTCAATTTTGACCTAAAAACCCTAAACACAAACCAATATCTAAGGAAAGCAAACTCCACCTTTACTTTTCACTACTTTTTGAATAGCTTCAACGCCAAGCATCTGATTACAATAACTGCCAGAAACTGGAAGTAGAATTACAACAACGCATTTTCAGACATGTTACCTGTTCAATCAAACTGCTCGTCAACATGAGATTCAGAAGGAAAGAAAATACCCAGTGGCTGGCGATACACGGAAGGACCACACAAAAGTTCATATTTTGTAAATCCTACACGGGCAAGCACGCCAAAAATCACCAACCAAATTTTATAGCAAAATTTCTTTTCTGTAACTTATGTCATTGCTAAGCATACAGTGTGCTTATTCCAATCTACCCATCCTCACCTCCGTATAGATTGATGAGATTAGATATGAATCAGGTCAATACAACATTTCAGAGATGTGGTACAGGTCAGAGATCTCTCTTCACTGATGATGTGAACAAAAAAAATCATATTAATCGGTATACAATCTTGCAGTTAAAAATTTAATAAATTCTACATCTCCCTCCTTTTCTCTTGTCCAGGACTGGAAATAAATGAAGCAGAATGATGTCAATTCAGCTATGATTATCTAAAAATTTCTCAATGAGAACAGAAAATGCTGCAAAGCCAGCACAACCAGCGCATGCCGCTTTAGGACCGCCTACAAAATAAAAAGAGAAGAAGAAGTAAGATGTCTGCACAGCGAAAGAGGCAGAGGTGATGACAACCTGCTAAGAAAACAATGTCAGTCACCCACCCCGAAAAATTGCTAGGCCAGTCTTTCCCATTAAGTGACAATGTAACAAGATCCAAAAATAAAAAGAGGTAGGGGAAATATGATATAAAGATGCTGCAGTTAACTCAACTTCCCACTTTTCTAGAAAAATTTTGTAAAAGGTGCTAAGAAGTGAGCAAGGAGTTTCAGCACTCATCTCTAGGTACAAAAAAAAACACTACTGAATAAGGATTCCCGTTTTAAGTTCACTTCATGAAATAAAGGAGAACAATGACAACAAAAACAGCTACCTCTTGCTGACAAAGTACCGCCAGTAACACAGCCAGCAACAACTGTATTTGTGGTGTCATGCTTTGCCCTTGCCTATAATAAATAACTGAACACATTAGCAGGAGGACAAAAGCTATAGAACAACAGTACAGTCACTGAACATATCCATTCACCATCATTTTGTAAGATCAAAGATACCTTCTCTACAACACACTCAGCAGCTGAAAAAACTAAACCCATGACTGCAAATGTTTTCGCTGAGTGCCAACTTCTTTGTCCCATCTGCTTTGCAGTGTAAATGAACTGTTGCTTTCCAGTCATTTGGTCCTGCATTATAGGATTGTCCAATGCTCCTAGAAGCAGGCCCATAAAGATCCCGAGGCCACCTCCTGCAGCAATTTCAATGAAACATATTGACAAACAGCAAAACCCGGCATCTTAACATCATTTTACCCTTGGCACACAAGGTCTGACACACTAAATGGAAAAAAAGCGGCAAAAGAGTTGAGAACTCTTACCCATGACTCCACTGACAACACTGCGAACAGCACAATTGTTCCAAATATCTTGACCACGAATCTCCTCAGGTGTAGGCAATCTTAATGGCTGAATTTGAGGCTTCTCTGCTTCTTTCAAGCCCGAAGAATCGTCAATGGTTGTTTCAGATGCTGAATTGCCGGCCATCGACGGTGACTTAAATCTGAAATCAAAACGACGTCAACACGTGTGCACTTAAGCAATGCTCGGGACAGTGGAAAGGAAGAGGAAGGAAGAGTTATCTTTCTTTAGAAGATACTTTTCCTAGGACCCATGAGATCAACTGATCCAAAAATGGACAGATCTCGCTCCCTCCCTATTGTCCTTAACAGAAATTGAAGGAAGTAACCACAGTTTGCACATTTCGAAAAACTAACTGCATAATGCTTAATGTACTTTAACATTTCGATATTCACGCCTTTTTCATCCTCTCTGCTTTCATCTCGTCCAAACAAGCATTAGGAAGTAAGACTTTCTTTGCTTCCACGCTTACACTCCCAGTTTGTTCTCTCTAATTTCCTCCTCTTTATAAAAGTTTCCCAAACAAGCCATCAAAATCATGGAAAGCCAAACATGTGCACCATCTACACGACATGATCCTAGCTATCTTGTTCCGGTTCTTGAGATCTAGCAACTCATACGAGCTAACCTAATATCAAGATGCCTGGAAATCTATGGGCGCTCTAGAGCCTTGAACAGATGCAGAAAGGCACACTGTACGTCTCCCTGAATCAGACAACCTGAAGAACTTGAATTCAGCAACGTTTGTTGCCGCTCCTGATGCGAAGTGGGTTGACTTGGGAATTTCATCAAACGCTTGGCGCACTACGTAAGGCTAAAGACAGGTTTCATCACCCCACAAGCCGAAACAACATTAGGAACTAGAACTGACGATCGCACGGAGAAAGAGAGAGAGATAGTCAGATGGAGACCTCCCGAGCGTCGTCCGTGCTCGCCGGCAGCTGAACGGAGATGTCGCCGGCGAAAGCGGGAATGCGCTTCCGAATAGCAGAGAGAGAGAGAGAGAGACGGAGAGGGCAGGGAATTGTTAGAAGACCCCGCGATATAAGCAGGAAACGCCGACCGGACGCCGACCGGACGCCGACCGGACCGAACCGGTTCCTTGGGACCGGCCCAATCATGACGTCACCACGATGTCCTAGTACCATTTCTGCGGTCTGTTCAAGTCGAATTATCAGAAGTCACTTGAAATTATCGAAATCTTTTTCAAAACCTTATACTAAATGAGTTCTTCTTTTTGTGCGCGAAAGTTAACATGCAATTTTTGCTTTAATTATTTTTATGTTATGATTTGACGAATCACTTCGACAGATGCAACATAGTATCATGATCGGAGCGTGTTTGCAAATGGAATAATGACACAAACAGTCCCCAAACTTTTGTTCAATGTGTAATTTGATACTTGAACTTTTAATTTGTTCAATGTAGTCCTTAAACTTTAGCCTAACCCTGAACTTTTAATTTATTTAATGCGATCCCTGGACTTTTGATACATGTTCAATGTAGTCCATGAACTCGAATTAATAAAATAATTACATTGAACATTTTCATATAATTTAAAAACTAAATTGAACATATGTTACAAATTCAGGAATGATATTGAATAAATTAAAAATTCAGGGATCAAATTGCACATTAAATTAAAGTTCATAGACTACATTGAACAAATTAAAAGTTCGGAGACCACATTACACATTAGATCAACATTCATGAACTATTTGTGTGATTTTCCCTCTGTAAATTGAATTTCGAGAGAATAAATTTAGAAGTCGAATGGCGTCAATTTGATCATTTCAAATAAAAATAAAAACTGAAAATGAAATATTAGTCGATGCATTTCGACCTAAAATAAGATTGTCCATCAATATGAGTGAGGGACTGGCTTAAAAGAATCGACTAGCTGACTTCTTTGCAACCCTGTTAGAGTACATGATGTATTGAGGAATGGTTGATCTGCAGAGTCTACCTAAACAAAAAGAGTCAATTCTGCCCTCTCAACATCATCCAACTAAATTTAACAGATGACTTCAGCTATAGATGCAAATCAGAGTAACAAAATCAGTAATATGAAGATAAACTACATCTGGGAATCGCATATGATCAAACATCGCATCAGACCCCGTCCGTTTACCAATCAGCCATCGTGACTAGCTGCGAACAGGTTGCTGACAAACAAGAACCGATGAAAAAAAAACGAGGCCAATGAGAGAAATCAGCGAAATGCATGTCGGGGTCAGCATTGATTTACAGTTGAGAACAATTGGTTTTGGTGTTCCAAGAAAATGAAGAATGCTCTCTGCTTCTAGCAAATAAATAACCAAATGGAGACCCAGATCAGAACGGAATAAACAGCCAAGTCAAATGAAGAGTTGCAGGGAAGGACCCCATTTCTATCTATCAGATGCTACCCCCTAAACCCAAACTAAAGCCCCATTAGCAATCCTTAATCGTGATGATTCTTTTGTACACCTAAATTAACCCTTGCCCTTCACTGAGTGACCAGTCTTTCTCTTGTGACGACTAAAGTCAGAAACAAAACGGAACGTCTGGCCACAGCCGGGCTCAGCGCAGATATAGGGGCGGGCACCTGTATGAACCCTTATGTGCTCTGTCCTAGCCCAGGCCCACTTGAATGTCATCTTGCAGCCCTTCCAAGGGCACTTAAGAGGCCGGTCATCAAGATGGACTCGGCGGTGCTGCACCAGATACTTGTGCGAGAAGAACTTCTTCCCGCACCCTTTGACTGGACAGACATTCTTTTTGTGCAAGGTTAGCTCCTGTTTAGAGCCAAAGCTCATGGTGCAACCCTCAAGATCGCATTTGTATTCTGCTTCCTCAAACTTCTCCATTCTAGCTTCGTTTCGTCCCGCAGGCCGCTTCACAGTAGGCCCCGTTTTCACATTTTTCTTACCATTATTTGCTTGCTTCTTCCCTTGTGGCTTATCAGCTTTGCTTTCCTTCGTGGGCTTTGCAGTTCTCTTCCTCAAGCGCGTGCTAGGACCGCCTCCCTCTTGGTCCTCTTCATCTGATACATCCAATCGCTCAACACTGCACTCATATTTGTTACTCCGAAGGCGAGAACTTTCCTGCTTCAGATGCCGAGCACCAACTTCTTTTGTTACCCTAGGAATTCCTGGCTTCTTCAGTTTCTCCAACAGGTTCCCTTGATTTTTAATCCGAAGAGTATCTCTATTCACCTTTCGGTTTCTAAGACTCCTCTGCCGCTGAGGAAATGCATCTTCGGGTGAACTGTCTGAATCTGCGCCTTCAAATTTGGCATTAGCTGGAGTTTTCTTACGGATCCTCGGATGCTGCAGCTTGTTATAATTCCCCTCCGAATCATCTGACATGACATCATCCCTCTCATAATGTTTGGTCTTCTTTCCAGCAAGAATCCTCCCCTGCTGCTGAGAGTCCTCCTCCAGTGAATCATCCGAAAGCATGTCGCCACTTGATGTGAAATTGGTCGCCTTGCTTCTAAAATTCTTTTTACGCAACTCTTTAAACTTGTCCTCCAGAGAATCATCTGAGCTGGCGTATCCTCTCTTTGCAAACTTTTTTTGCTTCCTTCTGGGAATTGTTTGACGCCGCAGACAAGAACTCTCATCGACTTGATCATCTGAAACTGTGTCCTCTCTCCTAAAGCTTTTGGATGATTTGTGTTTAAGAACACTCATGAGCTTCTCAGAATCTTCGGCTAAGGCATCATCTGAAACTTCTTCCTTTCTATAAACACTCTTTTTCTTGGATGGCCCACTCTCTCTGGCCATTTTTCTCTTCCTAGAAAATTTTCTAGTTGCCAAGTTGGTTTCTGTATTCAACCCAGATTGCCTCTCGGGCTTCTCATCAGGTGTCATCATAGCATGGAAGCTTCTCTCTTCTTCTACTTCTTCAGAATCCTTCGGTGCCAGAAAGGGATGGACCTGATTTGACATCCACACTCTACCACACCATTTACCTGCAACACTTTTCTTCTGCTTGCTAGGCCTCCGACCGAAATCATCAAGCTTTGCAGGTGAGCTGGAAGATTCACGACCAAATGCATTGTATATCACAGAATTGTAAGGCATTTGCTTGCTATAAAGAGGAGACCAGCTGAGATTCGCACTGTAGAAGAGATTGATGCCGAGTTTTACTGCCCAGTCCCCATATCCAGCTATTGCTTCCTCACTATCTAAAGCTGATTGAATTCTTTCCCTATCCTCTCTCGTAGCATCAGTGAATGCTATGTCATTCCATGAATGATCTATTCCCAATTCTTCAGCCAGCAACTTTGCCTCAGCTTCAACCCTTGGATAGTCTGCAGTTATATAAGCAGAAGTTGCAAACAAGTAAAGTTAAGGACACGCCACAATGTCATAAATTTTGAGACACACACAGCCACCATTATCTTCGATAGTACAGAAGAAAGGAACATCCTATTGAGTTTAACTCATAGTGATAATTTATCAAAGAGTGACTCTAGTTATAAAACGATTGAACAACTGGGAGCAAGGGAGCAAACTTACTGTAATTAGCTGACATTCATAAAAAGTATCTTAACAGATTACCTTCAATGCATTCTCTTTAGCAAAAACATGGATATTCCTTGCTCATTGTCAAGATGCACTCATTGTTGCCTCAATCATTGAGCTAGAGCTCAAATGCAAATAGAGTAACCACAAAGCAAAATTTGATGATAAAGCAGCTCAGATGACAATACAAACCAACCAGTCAGGTCCAAAGAAAAGTAGAAAGGCTAAGTTAAAAAAAACCTTATGGGTAAATCATCTTGGCCAGCAATAGATAGGTGTGCCTGTGCCATTGGGCATGTAACACTACCCTGCAGAAACCTCTGCCCTGGAAGAATGGGAGGTTCTAGAGTTTATTTATCCGGTTTGAAGATATGATTTGCTTCTGTGAAATAGGTGACTTTAGCTATGGAAGCAGGTTCTCATAGGCTAACATAGCCTAAGCATGCAGACATGCATGACACAAATGATTGCCTACTATCAAGTTTAAATTGACTAATGATCTCCTTCGTTCCCCAAGTAACTACAGCAAGGTGTCAATATAATGTCACATTTCACCATTCATTTCCGGATGTAAAAGAACTTCTGGCAAATGAAATGCTAAACTGCTTTAACAAAAACCAATAGCAAATGTTTACCGGGATGACACACAAGATATATATGAACTCCTCCTATAGGTCGAAGTCGCTGATCAACTTCAATGGCGTGCTCGAGGCAGAATATATGCAATCTAGAGGAGTCTTCATCAGATTTAGGAAAACCTGTGTTTCCATGTTTTTCACTTGATCTGGTTTCATCAGCTCCGAAGTTAGCAGAGCACTTAAAGGTCTGATTACTTTTATCCACAAAGTTAGCTCCTCTATATCCAATTTCAGGACAGCAATTGCGAGGAGAACCACCATTTGGACCACTGTGGTGTTCTGGCAAGATAGGAGGCGATCCTGAATCAGGAAGGTGATTATTACCGTACTGAGGTCTTGAAGTCATCTCAATAGGAGCATCCAAATCAATCTGATCTTCTTCAGAATCAGATGAATTTCCATAATTTAAAGCTAATAAACTAAGGGCAGAAGTCCCTTTTAGTTTATCAGAATTTGAAAAAGCTTCAGAGCTTTGATGGGCTTCTTGGAGTTGATAATTAGTTGATTGAACTGAGACATCATAGAGAGCAGCAGCACGACTTTTCTCAACGGATCCTGCAGTATCATTACAGTTAGTGAAGAACTTCAATACCTATCCAATGACCACAGAGAATCCATAGCATAAAGAAGCACAGACTGTATGCACCATAGAGAATGGATGCACAAGAGATTTAATTGGACTTTGGCTCAGGATGTTCAATAGGCGTTGGAAGTTACTATAAGCCATCCTTGTATAGAATATTTTGAATAAATTAAATTTGATTTGACCAACAGACAAGAAGTGAATGGTTTCAACAGCAAAATAAAGTCCAACCGATGATAGCAAATGTGCCAGGGATCAACATAATAACAAAACATAGCTCAAATATCCTACAAGTACCCATAAGGCAAGTCCAAAAATGCATTAAGCAAATTACCGAAATAAATCAACTCCAGGGGAAAGGAGGTAGAAGAGAAAGTTGACATTAAAATTAAATATGGAAACGAAGATCTGGGGAAACAATCTTGACTTCAGGTTGTAATGGTTGTTCTTCTATAAATTCAGACCTAAACCCAACACACCCGGTTGGAAAAACTTGCATACTTAGATCTGTTTGAGTTTCCACTGAGTCATAAGAGTAAAACACAAATGGTTATGCATTTTAAGCAAAAATGCTTTCCTGACAGTACATGAGACAATCAAAAGCATACTGGCCTCTACTGATCCATATTATTCGAAAAGAAGCCACGAGTAAATAGTTCAAATGGACAATATGCAAGCAGAGCTTGTACAAAGCTGCTAAAGCCCCTGTGATTGATCACTAGGTTTTAATCAATATATAACCACCATAAAGTGAACAAAGGCAAAGGAGTAAATGATAAGCTAAAGTTAAAGATTGGAAGTTCAGAAGAATATGGCACAAACTACTCACTAAAGATGACTACATCCAGGAGTTTAGTTCTCCTGCATGAATATATCAACAATGTGGCTTCTATAAGTTTGCCAGACAACTAGAAGATAAGTCAAAATGCTGGCAGCCGCTAGTGGGATGAAGTGAATGTCAAACAAGATGCATAATTGCAGCTCATTTTGTAAGTCGCAATAGAGTCACCGAGAAATATCTACAACGACTCACAAGCCAAAGAAAGAATTTTACTAATGGACCAAGAAGCATAATTTCAGAAATGCTACCTGCTTGGGGTCTTCTTTTATATGCAATTATATCAGCAGCAGCAGCAGCAACATTTAAGCCATTGGTAGGAACGCCAGAGTTAACAGTCCAGTCGTTGAAGAAGCTACAATCGGCTGACATGAGATACCTAGCAGCTGGTTCTCTAGGTTGAACAATGGCAGCACAAGCAAAGGTCAGAATCCCACACGTGACACAGGAAAAGAGTCTTTGATCTGACAACCTATCGCCTTGTGCTTTACTATCTCCTTCACCATCTCTAGGTGGTTGAATATCACCATTTCCGTTCATCGACAAAATCCTCTTCCTCTCATAGAAGGAAGCAAATTTCGCTTTCATTGGGTACAAATCCTCTACTAAATCAATGCTCTGTTTTCTATCTGCAATAAGATTATCAGACAACAGTCCTCCATGAGACGTCATAGTATCCTCGGACAAGCTGCGGTTCACCCTCAAATGGGATCCAACTCGTAGGTTTGAACAAACAGAAATGTCTGTAGAACTTTCAGGAAGACGTACGACGGTAGAATCTTTTCCAAGAATATGGAGCAGTTTATTGTTCTCGATACAATTCTGTACAAACTGCTCTTTGACCATGGACTCTCCTTCACCCTTTTTCTTATCTTTCAATCTAGAACTGCGTGGCCCAGTATTCATGCATGTAGGCCTGATCAACAAACAATGGAACTTCAAACTCCTTATAGTCCTCAAAGAATATTTTATCTAATCTACTGCAGTGTGAGTTTAATTCCAGATAACTAAAAAATTTTAAATCTGAGCAAACATAGGTAAGTATTAATGGAAGAATAGCACTGATAAGATGCGACGCGGTGTCAGGTCAACCTTGAGCAAAATGCTAAAGCCAGGTCATAAAGTAACTGAAAATGTGACACCATGGGAGGATAATTAATTGAAGCTCTTCGAATGGCGGCCTCTTTTGCAATTAGCAGCCACTCAGGAGTGGCAATATTAGCTGCCTCTCCACAATTAAATCCTGGAAAGATACAAAAAATGACAATCATGACCTTTGCGAACACAAGATAGTTGTTTCCAATCAGAAGTTGTCACATAAACAAGCTGCCTCACCATGACTAAACCCCAAATGGTAGGCTCTAGGGAAAGTGACAACAAATTCTCCAGCGTTTTGCACCAATCTGATCAAGGAAAAAAAGAAATCATTAACTATTTTCTTTATAAAGGTGAAAGGGCCTAACAGAAGATATACTTCAGGAATAACTACTCGAGTATCTATCCCAGCAATACATAAATCACAATATTATTGAGCGGCAAACAATTAATAGCATGATTAATTCTAGCAGAGATGTCCAGTATTTCTTAGCTAGGAGCAAAGTCAGTTAGTCAAGGAAAATTAGCACTCTAAATGAGCCAGTGGTCACCTGCAACATGGAACTCCTGCCCCCACAAGCACTTCTGGAGACATTACTGTGGTCTTCTCACCAAGAATGGCAAATGTAACTGATAAGACCATGACAACAAAAATTTAATTATGTTTCAAAGGAACGTAAACTCAGTCGCCATATTATACTTAGAACCTACTGCTTTGTTACAGAAATTGTGTCACTGTTGAGCAAGAAAAGTTGAATCAGAAATAAAACCAGAATATAATGATGAAATTGATGAGACGATGCACAATCATTCAAAGACTCATGATGTTATCCTTTGCATGGCAGGCTTAAGAGACAAGATAAAGTGTGCATATGTTCTCCATGTCAGTAAACCTGATTGATCCATTCCTGAATCCTAAGTGAATGACCTAGTATATCCAATATCATTCTTCATTCCCAGTCAAAGTGAGACAAAACACAAAAGGAACGGGTTAACAACAACGTCCTGTGACAGTCAACAAATCCCAAGATGGTTTTGAACTCCCCAGCAAAAACCAAACCTCCAGAGATCAGAAACCGACATTTTGTTTTCCCGTCTTTATTATCCTTGCTATTTTTAATCAACTCTGTTCGCTTACTTCATTAACAGATCCCCAGTACATCTCACTATTGCATCGTTGCTAAACTACACCGCACAAAGGAACAAATTCCAACAACCGACAAACCTCATGGATCTGAATTCCTATCATCCCCTAGCTCCTCAATAGTTATTTTAAACATGAAGGTCAAAATCCCAAACCCTCACTTGTTCCCACAGTTTTTTATCAGAGCATTAGAGATTACAATGCAACAAATCCTATTTAAAAGAATTAACCTCTCCTCTAACCAGAAAATCCCATGATGGAACCAACACCAGCATATATATATATAGAGAGAGAGAGAGAGTTAGAGAGGAAGAGGGAGAGATGATATGGCAGACCGAAAAGATATAACTAGCCTATCAACAACCAAACAACTGATAGAAAGTGATGCAGCCATTCAAACATCCGGTGAAAATGTAAAGCCATGACAAAAACAGGGGACACTCAAGATTCAGGCCTGAAGATGGACTCACTAAGTGGATTGACCTCTCCTCCATACCCCTGAACTCTGACAACCTCCTCAAATGCAACAGCTGCATCTCTTGGCACACCATACCAAGTCTTCCCAGCCCCCATATGCATGTAATTCAGGCTATGCAAGTCATGGTCCTCCACATGCCAAGCAAACCAGCTAAACATCATAGCCACATAAACCATAGGTGAAGTGACTCCCGGTATCTCCTCCTTCATAAACCTCAGTAGCGACCCTTTCGACCTGGAGACCCCTCTCATGTTCCAATTGGTCTCCCCAACAGTCACCACACCTTCCCCTGTCTCCCTCCCCTTCTTTGAACTTGATGGCGGAAAAGCCGAACCAGGTATATCATTTGCATACTCCACCGAAAAGGGTTTGTCCACAGCCGCCTTCCAGTAAAGGGTCTCGATTTCGAGAGCGGAAGGAGACCCCTTCTTGCTACATTTCTTCAAATAACTCTTCTCGAAGCTCTTGGCCTTGGCTTCAAATTCTTGGAAAGTGTAGTTCCCTCCGCTCTGCCACACGGGTTTCTTGACAGGGCACGGCTTCCGAGGGCAGAAGCCGATCTGCTGCTGCCGGGTAGTGAATGTGGGCGAAGATTTGGAATTAGCTCGCTCGGAACTCGAAGCGCGAGAAGTGAGAGAGCGGTTAAGATTGGTAATGGCTGATTTCTTCGGAGCGGGAGGCACAGGGGGCACAATCTTGCAGATACCGTACTTGGAGGCTTCTTTCTCAATCTTGAAAATGTAAGCTATTGGATCTTGAAATTCGGCGAGCGTGGGGTGATACTCTGGGGCTGAGGGCAGGTTCTTGAGCCATGAGAAGACCTCTTGCGACGGCTCTGTTGCTGCTGCCATAGAACCAACAAAAGGGGGTTTCCTCTTGTTGGCCTTCGGATTCTTTCTCTCTCGTTTTATTCTTTGGTAGGTTTACCACAGGACCTCCATTGCAGACTAAACGGGAGGAAGGAAAGCGAGAGAAAGGCCAGAATCGATTTCAGATTCTACGCTACATATTCTTTGCAAAAAAATTTCTGGGTTTTATGCGTATTCCTCTGTTTTTTTATGCAGAGGAAAGAAAGAACGGTGAAAGTCGAGGGCAGAGGAGAGGCAGGGGCAGAGAGAAAGAAGAGGGCAAAACTGGGGGAAGAGTGGGGGGAGGAGTGAGAGAGGAGTGAGTGGGGGCGTGTTTTATATTCAGCAGCGACGGTGGTTTCCCCAAATTATTACAAATTTCTTTTGCCACTTCCTTTCGATTTTTCATTTTCTTTTTCTTGGTTGACGAGAGCATCTTTTTGCGTCAATTTTCGGCGTTTTCCGTTGTGGATAATCGGCACGGTTATAGCGGGACGAAAATGGCGACTGCAACTTTGCAAAGATTGAACCCTCGAGTTCAAGTTGTACGTAGGCTTAAAAAAGAAAAGAAAGAACATTCAAGGTCTTCTGTAATTGGAATTGGAGTTGGGCTCCCCTGTCTTTTGCGAATTGTATTCTTTCTGACGCCTTTGTGCATGGCTTTTCTTCGGATCAGAGATGGGGTTATGCCGAATGGCGTAATTCATCGTTGGAGCAAAACCTTGGCTCGACAAAAATAAATGAAACTTTGCCACGATATGAATTATATGTGCCTATATGTATATACGTAGAGGTACATATCACGATTTATCGTACAAAAGCTTCGTTGAGAGGTTTATGAATGTATGGTACCGTCCACAAATGACTGCTCCTTAAAAGCTGTGGAAAATTGCGGACACGTGGATTCAGATCACTATGTATTTTGGCGATGTCTTTATCCATGACATCAGCTGCAAAATAAATAATACAATAATGATAAGGTGACAAATTCATTGTCCATTTTTAAGAGAGGGAAGAAGCCCGGGGCAATAACAACTGTTGCAGTTGCTCTTGTTGACATTGTGACATCGAATTTCACTTGACGCCTCGATTCTGTGGCTCACAGAGTTACCTTAGCCTCTCGAAACCAAATTTCATATGCTTCATTTTTCAGCACAAATCTTGGCTTTACTACTGTAATTGGATGGGCATTTTCCCATCGGATAGTGTGAATCATCGACACCTCGACTTGGTCCTTTCGAAGAACAGATTTCTAGTACCCCCATATGAAACTTAAATGTGGGCCAGAAACCAGTTCTGTAACAGGGCCAAGACAATAAAGACGGCATTTCAGAATTTGACAAGAGTAAACAGATGTCCAAACAGAAACGTGTTCACATTCATCTACTATAGCCAGAACTCAGAAGCAGGCAGTTTCACCATTTCAATTCTCCATCTTGCAGAACTATGTACTGCAAATGAAGCATGACGGCATGTATATTTCCACATTACATGCGCAGTGACAGATTTAACTCGCAGGCAAAAGTGCAGAATCTAGAAGAAACTGCAGTGAGACCAGTATGACAACCATCTGTAAAGTTCGATGTTGAAGCAATTAGAGGTAATGCTAGACAGTGTGAGTACGGACATGGTTTACAAGACTGATTTGGTACAAGGGAAAACAATTATAGACATCATGGGACCCATCGCCCACTCAGTCACTAGATTGTAAAGGACAGTCGATCCAAATGTACACCATGATCTTAACCGATCACAAAATTATCAATTTAGCTGCATGAGGTAGTTTGGGTTTCAACTGCTCAGCCATTGTTCTTGCAGCTTGTTCCTCCTCCATGGGAGTTCCCTCTGTTAAATCAGCACGAGGATCAACAACAATCTCCTCGAGCATTGTGGCCCTTTCAAGCAGATATGAAATGATCTCCAAATCAACTGAATACCCCCTAAAGCCAAGTATTTTCACCACCTTGAGATATCGATTCGGAGTTGCATTCACCTTTTTTGCATTCCTTCGTCTCCATGGTTCTGTCCACTCCAACTGCAACGAAATTATAGCATATACCCATTTTGCCACATGCAATATGAATCAGAGCAAGCGTCATGTACCACTTGAGAGCGCTAGAAAAAAGCTATGCCAAAAAGAAACTTTGTGATAATACGAGCACCTAAAGTAACTAGGACATAAATGAGATACTTTAACAATCATACAAACAACAGTTGCTCGGGAATTTCTTCCGGGATAGCCATCATTGATGCTTACATGTTTTATTATTTTTTGCTGTCTACTTGGCGGTGGAACAGCCTACAGCTACAGGTAGGACAAAATTCAGGTCCATATGGTTCGGCTTGGCAAATTCAATTGAACTATCTTTAATCGAGTAAGAATATCATCTAGTGTCAGCCGTGAACCTTAAGGTCAAAATACCACATCAACCATTACTATTAACCGAGACAACAAATTTTTGTGGCCAAACCATTTTATGGGCCTTCCATAAACAATGAGTTCAGCCTACCCAGGATCAGCCAGGCTAGCACAGTAAGTTGTGAATTTGCAAATGTCTTAACAATCCATGCCTAAAGTAGCAACTCCCTATTTCTTCATACAAGCTCACAACACGCCAGACTCGGCCAATCGATAACATTGCCCATATTCCACAATTATGTTGGTCACAAACAGAGTTTTCTGTGTGTTGCACAATGACTGCACAGCTACACAGTCTTGACAACTAAGGAATGAAGACGGATCGACATGAATCTCATATTGAGTGACCATTTTAGATGTAAATCTATAGATGCTTGTAGATACATCAAATTGAGAATCATTAAATACCAGGTGCAAACATTATTTCACTACAGAAATAGTAATTGCCAGAAAATGCAGTATATAAAAGAAGTACCGGTCTTGATAAGACACGAGGAAAAGTGATAGAATCAGAAACAATCAAAAATATCACCACAGTGAATTAGATATCTGGGATCATAACTGAAGCCCATATATTTAGACTATTATCTTGGAAACAGGGAAAAAAACTGCAGAGATGCAACATGAAGCAGCACCCGCATTGCATCAACAAAATGAAATATCTACCTTGAGTTCAAAATAATGCAAGAATGGCGCTGCCTCTATAAGAGAAGTTAAACCGAGGAGACTTGCTGTATCAGATGTGTGAACTATCCACGTGAGATGCCTGAGGTTAAATAACAGTGGAAATTGTGGTATCTCTAGACCATCCTGAAAGATCAGCACATTACAATTATCAAGGACGTAAAGAACTTTAAAGCAAGATCTGAACAGGAACCACAAAAACCACCTTAAAGAGATTCATGTGTAAGTGAAGAGATCCCAGTTGATGCAAAAAGCTCCAAAGAGGATGTAGATAAATACTAATAGGATCATAAAGAGCACCAAGATAAACACTAGTTAGCAGAGGAGCATTCTCGACGAGCACTTGTGGTGCTCGTTTTGAGTCATTGTGATAACCAAGTGATACCAAATTCGGCGCAGAAACTTCAAAGGTTATAAAGTTATTAGAATATATAAACAAGTGCTTCAGAGACAGAGAGGAGCCTGCAACTTTTATATTTGAAAGAAGCTCCAAGCCTACTATAACCAACCGCTCAAGAAAAGGACAACTGCTGAGGATGCACTCCAAAATCTCATCCGTAACATTAACGAACTTCAGGCACAGAGACCTCAGGCAAGACAAGTCCAAACGGCATCTGGCGCTTGGAAAAATGAACTTGCTGGGAAACGTGTACCATGTAGGATGGTTCCCTTTGAGAAAGGGTGAAAAGTCCAGCTCCAAATTCTGAACTCTCTTTGCCAATGCTGCTGCAACCCACTCATCTACATAACGCCTCGAGCGATTATTCAAATCGAAACGCACCCTAAGCTCACGAATACTTGAACCTTGATGCGAGTCCAGCACCCGATTCACCCATCCAATGAACTTGAACCTTTCCACTCTCAAAGCTTTCGTGTTACGCAAGATGCCGTGCATGGTCTTCGAATCTTCAAATTCCAAGCTGCCCGCCGTGTAACTCCACAACTTTTTCCATCTACGAGAAAGAACGCTAGTTCTCACAGCTTCCTTCAAGGTCAGAAGGGACAAAATGGAGACAAGAATTTCATGCGGCAGTTCACCGATCATGTCCCCCGGATCCTCGTTCCTCTCCTCATGCTAACGAATCCAATGTAATGGACAAAAAGAAAATCCCAAAGAAATCAAACAAGCGCTCGTCAGAACACCCAAAATACTAAACCATGACCTCAGCTGCAAAGCACAGCTTTCTTGAACTAAAGGAACCAAAAAAACACATAAACACAACCATAAAAGCAGACAGGTGGATAAAACACATCAGCTGTTTTTGACGTTTGAAGCCGCCAGTTCATATGGACGACAAAGCGCAGGCGCAGCAAGAAACGAAGAGCAGCAATCCGAAGCAATTTCAAGATCAAGCTTCTTCCAAGAAAAGCACAAGCAAGCCGACATCTCTAGCACTACGCCTACAATTCCGGGGCGACAACGTGGTCGGAAAATGGACGATCGGCTCACCTCCGTTGAAGCATGCTCCGCGGTATCGGCAGGTGGACGAAACTCGTCGTCGCCGCCGCCGCCGTCCATGATCACCGGGGGCTCGCTCCGATACGACGGTCAGGAGCCGGAGCATCTTGAAGAACGCCGACGAAGACGCCGAGGAATGGCGGAAGAAGGTGAAGACCAACGGAAATCATCTCTCCCGCTCTTTCGAAGAGCTTTGATCCTGATGCGATCGAGATGGACACTGGAGAGCATTTCAAGATGATTGATTATTTAGGAAGGGTTTTTGGTAACTTTGCTAAACAGGGACTAATTCTGTTCTTTTATTTTCGGAAATAAAAAAAGAATAGCAATCCATTTCATAAATTTTTTCATTTTCGGACACATTTTTGTTCCGGAATCAATTTTTGAACAGAATCAAGAATTTCAAAAAAGTTACTTCTTAATTTTGAAAATAAGAATCAGAAATAGAAGAGAATTTTTTTTTTCTTTTTCTTCTTTCCTTTTTGGTTGTGGCCGGTTCTCCTTCTTTCCTAGCCTATGGCTGATGGCCGGCGAGGGCCGCCCTCGCTGGCCTTTTCCAGCCCTCGCCCGAGCCGGTGAGGGCCGTCCTCAAGGCTCGTGGCCTAGGTGAGAGCGGCCGTCATTGGCCTTATCTAGCCCTCGCTAAAGAGGGCGAGGGCCGCCATCGAGGCTTGCGGCTTGGGCCTTGCCCTGGCCTATCGCCGGCCAACCGGCCATGGCCAAGGAGAAGAAGAAAAAAAGAAAAGAAATATTTAAAAATTTAAACGTAATATTAATAAGAAGAAATTTTGTGTAGTTGTCAAGCATATTTCTGTTCTTTTTTTATTCCAGGAATAGAAATTTTGGTCTGTTACCAAACCCCTTCAAATGCTTAGAAATTATTTTCGATAACAGAATAAAAAAAATCATTTCTGAGCAGAAATTGTTTATAGGAACAGAATAGTTACCAAACGTACCCTTATCGACAAAAGCGTCGTAACTCGCTCGCAAAATCGAATGAAAACGGCGTGCCGTTCTCATTGTTTTGTAGCTCGAGCAGGCCTGGGCCTCAGGCAGTGCCCCCGTTCGTCTTGGAGTTCGATGAGCTGATGAGTTTATGGGCCGAGCTAACCTGGTCCACAGCTTTGTGATTCTTTGGATCATAACAAAGACCGATCACGTCTTTAATACCGGACTATACTCAATAATAAAGAAAGAGAAAATGATAGAAATGATCATCGAACTTTAACTTCCCCTGCAATACCAAAAAACTATGTAGTCCTTCCGTTTACTCGAATGACAAATTAGATGTTTCTTTTAATGACATGGATTTGTTTTTGACATAGATTGTTATATCATGATTTGAAATACATATTACAATTGGATAATCCAAGTGTGATTTTTTTTTGTTATTGTTGCCCGTGGCTCAAACTTAACCGATTGAAAGTCACATATTCCGTTAGTTTGAATTAACTAGATCGAACATATATTAATTTAAAAGTCCAGAGATGACAGCGCATATTGGACAAGGCTTCGAAACCACTCGAGCCATTTTTCGTTAAAGAAATGTCCTCGGCACTGACCAGGACAATTCACTAAAAGGAAAATAACACAAATCCTTTAACCTTGATCCATCATGCAACGTGGTTCCCGAACTTTAACTTAATGTGTAATATTGTCCCCAAACTTTCAATTTATTCAATGTCATATTTAGATTTTTGGTATATGTTCAATCTAGTTTATAGATTTTATGAAAATATTTAATATTGCTATTTAACCGGAATTAATAGAAAAGCACCATTGATCAAAAAATAATTATATTGAATAAATTAAAAATTTGAAGGCAATAATGATTATTAAATTAAAGTTCACATTCCACCTGTGTCCCCGTCCCTTCGCTAAAAGATTACATGGCGCTGGTATGCGCGGTGCGCACCCTTGGAGCTGTGTGTGGTCTCTGGTTGGATTAACTTCCAAAACGGACGACCAACCACGAACCGCTGAACCAAAGAACACCACACTGGTCTTCCCCCGGCACGCAGCAGCTTCGCGTCACCGAGGAGGAAGAAAAGCTCCGCCGAGGCCCTTCCAATGGCGATCGCCACGCTCTCTTCAACGTCAACTCTGCTCTCCCGCGCGACCCTTCCGACCCACGCTCGCCTCCCGCTTCCCCAGGTCCCGCGGCCTCGTCCGAGCTCGCGCGCGAGAGGAGGCCGCACTTGCCCGCCGAAACTGATGCGAAGATTGGCCGTCGGAGACTCCCGCGGGAGGACGAGCGTCGTCACTTGCTCTGCCGCCGCATCGTCGTCCTCGCCGCCTTCGGCTCTGCCGTCGGCTCTTCTCTTTGACTGCGACGGGGTGCTCGTGGATACCGAGAAGGACGGCCACCGGATCTCCTTCAATGATACTTTTCAAGAAGTGAAGTTTCCGCATTCCCTGCTTTCTCTTCCTACTTCCTTCCTTGTTCTGGTTCGTAGTCTTGTAGTTATAGCTCTGCTATTGGGTACGTTGGTATGGAACAGAATGGCCTCGGCATTGTAAGATAATCTATAGCTTCTTTCGCATTCTGAGTTTTTTTCCCGATTAGACTAGAGACTTCGTGGTGGCAACTGGCAAAAGATGTTAAAAGCACGAGGAACGCGAGTTTTCTTAGTAATTGGGAAACTTGATGAATTTCCTCGTTTGATTCGTTTAAGATATCCGACCGAAACATTTTAGCGAGGCTGGAACAGTGGGCTCAACATCGTCTGCTCTGAAGTTGAGTGTTTGCTTATAATTTCTTTTCCCTGTGTTTACCGAGAAGCTTTAATCTTTAGAGAGAAATCAATCAAGACACTGGATCATGTTTTCGTATTTCCTGTAAAAACTTTTGTTAATGAGCCCATTCCTTGTAGCGGGATGTGAAAACTATGGTGGTTAGCTGCAATGTAGATTAGGTGGTCCTTGATGCAAACAGAGGAAGTAATTCTGTTGAAATTTTCATTTATGCCCCATAACTATGGCTCGATGATTTTCGTGCATGGACACTAACATCCAGTTGATCATAATTTTCTCAGAAAGAATTGGGCGTCACCTGGGATGTAGATTTGTATGGAGAACTTCTGAAAATCGGAGGAGGAAAAGAAAGGTATCTCGTCGATATTTTTCCATGAATTCTGGAGTTAAATTGTGTAGGCCTGTATAGATCCATTGAAGCGGTTCTCTAAATTTGAGAAGAAGGAGGTGAACAAAGTGGTTTAAGCTCAAGAGGGGAAGAATGTTAAACTGATATTTAACTAGGCATATGTTTGCAGGATGACAGCGTATTTCAATAAGACAGGGTGGCCTGAAAAAGCCCCAAAGAGTGAAGAGGAGAGGAAGGAATTCATTGCTTCTCTTCACAAGCGAAAGACAGAGCTGTTCATGGCCCTTATTGAAAAGAAATTGCTGCCACTTCGACCTGGAGTTGCAAAGTTCGTTGTCATGATCCCTCTTCAGTTTCTTTATTTTTATGCTTTGGCCAAAAAAAAAGGTCTATTTTTATGGCAGTTCTTCTGCTTGCACAGTTTTGCTCTTTTGATTGGTTGAGGTCATCTCCCATCCATTTCGCCTTCTGACCAGACTGCTTTCGCTATGTTTACTTGCACACTGATGAGAAGTGAATAGTTACAACGTCTCTCTCTTTGGATGCCCTATGGATCTAAGAATTGCAATGAACAACTTACAAGACTTGAAGATGAACTTCTGTTAGCTTTTTCTTAAAGTTGTAGTTTATCCTGGCCGAAAGTTCAGATGCTAAGCATAGCATACCCTTTTTAGTTTCCAGAATACTGTTCTTGTACAAAATCCTATCGATAAAGGATGACTACAGATATGTGCCCTTTGTTGGCAATTGTAAATTTGATGGATAAGATTAATTAGCATCCATATCCAAATGTCTAAATTCCACTGTAAGAATATGTACACTTCCAATGCACCTCTTTAGAACCTGATAAGCATGACTTCACATATATAGAATCTCCAGATGTCATGCTGCTGAGAGACTCACCAATTGCGCAGGCTCATTGATCAAGCTCTAGCAAAAGGAGTACAAGTTGCTGTCTGCAGTACCTCGAATGAGAAGGCGGTAGGCTTCAGCAGGTTCTACAAAATTAATATTTTGTGCAGTGCCAATAATGTTTCACGCACATTAAACTTGCTAATGGCACTTCTCAATGGAGGATGAAATGATGTCTTCCAGTTTTTTTGTCTCTGTAAATTCAGTGCTCATGTGGTATTCTAGTTATTCAAAACTTTGGTTAACAGTCTTGAAAGAAAATGAATTTGAGCCAGTACAAATTCTTCTTGTATGAGCATTTATAAATGAAAGACCGAAAATTGCGTTTATGGCTTTCCTCTATGAAAGAGGGTTTGACTTCAAATTTGGCTTCTTTTGTGGGAAAAGCTGCAGTTTATTGATTTAATTTATGCGATGGTATTGATTTTCATGTCAAGTTCTCTTGTGGACTCTAAGTCATGCAATGGTTTCAGGTCTCTGCGATAGTTTCGTGCTTGCTTGGGCCGGAAAGAGCAGAAAAAATCAAGATATTTGCTGGAGACGTGGTTCCGCGTAAAAAGCCAGATCCTGTAATGTCTTGTTTGCTTAATAATCTATATGAAGGTGTTATGTGCAGTGTAGTGCTTCATGGGATAATCTGAGTATAGTCTTATTTTCTCATCATTGTACGAACTGATCAGAGACTTGCCGAGTATCATATTGTCGAAATTAGTTTTAATTAGTCAGTAATCCTGGAAATAGGATTCATCCTTCACCGAACAGTTCAGATTTATCAGTTGATGTACTGCTAACCATATTTATCTTTGTGTAGTCAATTTTTCCTTGCCCAATTATTTGTTTATTGTATGCATGTCCTTGGTCACTCATCGATTTTATTTCTTTGGCAGGCCATCTATCTGTTGGCTGCCAGCACCTTGAGTCTTGATCCTTCAAGGTAATATACCTACCATTCGCTCAGTCTCTTTTAAACTATGAGGTCAAGCGCATACTGCCAGCAACTTCCTTTTATGTCCTTATCCATCTTTTATCTCGTTCAGTTAAAATATGTTTCGTCGACTGTATTACATTCATCTCATGGTACTGTGATATTTATTGTGTAATGTTGGAGTTCAGCAGTTGTGTTGTGATTGAGGACAGTGCCATAGGCCTCGCAGCAGCCAAAGCTGCTGGAATGAAATGCATCGTGACAAAGAGCGGGTAACTACATTACTTCACCGCCTAGCAGGCGCTCTTTAACCCATACTTTCCTTTTTCACTAATTTGACTCGAACTTCAATTGGTTTCAGTTACACAGCTGAGGAGGACTTTGTAAATGCTGATGCGGTCTTCGATTGCATCGGAGATCCTCCAGAGGAGCGCTTCGATCTTACATTCTGTGGAAGCCTTCTTGAGAAGCAGTATGTTAGCTAGTCAAACTTGCTTCTCGGTCCTCCGGCCAATTCTTTCAATTTTCTTTTATATACTCTTGAATATATTCTCGAGATCCATGATGGTAGAGTTATAAACCTAAAACGAAGCACAGAAGAGAAGTCCTCGAAATGTACGGGACTTCAATTTTTATCGCCCTTCGGTGATCGCCCCACAATATGTTCGATTCCAAAAGATACGAATAATTAAAACTGCAGGACTCCACCGTTCTGAATATGTTGATATGCTTCTATCGGTGTAACGAGGTTGGCTCCTCTGTTAATGTCTGAGCTAATTGCTTATAATGCATTCCCAGTGATTACGACGGATGTATGGGCGAGGACATCCTTATATTACGGGGGCAGGCGGAGACGTTAAGTGGCTATCAAGGCATCCTGTTATGAACAAGCAAGCTCCCGTTTCACTATTGAGTAATGTTAGAAAGATCAACACTAATCATAAAATTGACGTTTTTGACGATTCGGAAGCCTTCTATTTATTGTTAAATATGATGGACTGCCTGGAGCAGTGTCCCTTATTATCTAGGCCAATTGTTCATACGCGTTTGGAAATATCTAGCATTTATAATGTAGGACAGCTGCTTTGGTCATGGCAACGACTAAAAACAACGACGTGGCGTGTTTAAAGCGGACCGTAGTCTTCAGTAGTGGAGGTCTGCTCATCAGCCCGTCCATCACCCAAGGCCACCTCAATACGCTCGCCCCAGTAATTGCGCAATCTATCTAATCAAGCCCTCGGAGATGACACTACTCGCAGACGGTGACAAAAAACAATTGGATGTGGCTGAAGAGACGCTTGATTTGGCCAATCACCCAACCTTATCCCAGCCCAGGAACGATACCAGCACGGATAACGTAACCTTTGAAGCCACCATCACGCGCACAACCGCGTTGATGCAGAGAGTCGCATCCACCGTCGGACAGCCGTGCAGAAACTTGTCAACTGAAAGAGACCAGTGCACGTTCACCGTGATCCAGAAACATGAAAGGTGCCGCTTCCTTTCACATCTAAGACTCCCCATCCAAGACGGCTATTGACCAAATAGCGTAGGGGAAATGAAGCTATTCTTGGTAATGCATTCTTCTGTGGCAATAACTTATAGTCTCGCGGTACCCCAAAAATTAAAAAAGGGCCAACGAACAATACCAAAAAACGAGCTGAATGGCATCAAAGAATCCTTAATCTTAGTGTCATACTGCATGCGACAAATATGATGCACCATGAGCCTAAAGCTGGATAAGCCACTAACTTTATACATCAGGTGATCTCCATCGAGAAACTACAAGGAAATAGGGAAAAAAAGGCGTCAAGATGAACTCAAAACATCCCCCATCTAATCAGGCTTCTGAAGCACTTGAAAGTGCACAATTCATGACATAACGTGACAGGCTACAACGTACTCGAGAAGACAGAAATACATGCTTCCCTCTCAAGTAGCCGCGACTGGAGTGGGCAATAAGGACAACTCGAATGAAGACGGGAGCCACCCCTTCCGATTAGCATACTCCACATAGAAATGGAACTTCTCTTTTGCATTCGGGATGTCAAGAGCCAAATCATCCATTCCATCCTTAATCCGGGTGAAACCTTTTGTCATCTGATTGATGGTGATGAGCCCCTCGCTGTAACATTCTTGTAGCAGATCCAGCATCCTGTCGTTCTTCTTCTCCATCGCCATTACCAATGCCTTCTTCACGACTTCGTGGTTGAAGAAGGGCATTCCCAGATCACGTATGCACTGGCAAGCCTCGGTCACCACCCCACCACTCTCGTATTCCTCCAGAAGCTTTTGAATTTTGTCCTTCGCATCCTCAACAGCCCACCCGGTTCCACCTCCCCAGCACCTAAGAATCCTCTCCCCAGCATGACGGGCAGCAATGAGCGATCGAGCCACACGCACGGTTTCGCTCCCACTGCAATTAGGAGGCAACCTGCTTCCAATTTCTTCTAGATTCAGTGGGGCCAACACATCATCAATAACAGCCCTAGCCAAAAATAAAGCAAGCTCATTTGAAGCATCTAGAATGTCGAGAGCCGTGTCCTCTGCTGATTCCAAAAGCAGCACAAAACCATTTGCAATGTCCTCAGTTGAAAAAATCTCAATATGGAGGGCAGACAGCAGGATAGATGCCATCTCTTTCTCTCTGTTCTTCCTGTCCATAGCAAGGGTGATGAGCTTCTTCAAAAATACAGGGTTAAAATCAGGTGCTCCAAGATCTTCCAGGCTCCGAATGAGCTCAGGAATGTCATCAGAGAGAAAATATTCATGAATTATAGATACAACTTCCTTCTTATAGCGCCTTAACTTTTCATCTTCCATTTGTACGTCTCCATTATCTGATGACTTTGAAAATGAAGCATCAAGGCATCCTTCAGAGATAGCCTTGGGAACCAGTGACTGAAATAGGGACTTTGCAGATGGAACGTCAAGAGCAAGGTCGTCGAGGCTCTCAGCCAAACGGGCAAACCCCTTAGCCATTTGACTGGTACTTATTAAGCCTTCCTCAGCAGCTTCCTTCAGCAACTTCATTATCAAGGGTTCTGTTGCTCGTGTCTCTATTGCAAGAACCAAAGCCCTTTTCACCACCTCGTGATGGAAAAATGCAACACCCAACTCCCTAATGCATCTGCATGCCTCAAAAGCATCTCCAGTCTCCACATACTCCCTTAGTAGATCATCTATCTTCTTTTTCACCTCTTCAACTGTTATGTGTGTGCTACCACCCCATCTCCTCTCCAAAAGTTCTGCATGGTGTGGGGCTGAGAGATAACTCTTTTCTGCAGTCTGAATAATCTGGAAACCTTTAGAAGATTCGGGCAGTGTTTTCTTAGCCCTTGTAAGGAACGCTGGGGGGAGAATCTCATCAACTACAGCCCGTGCCAGGAACAATGCGAGCACATCAACAGCATCCAATATATCAACAGAGAGATCGTCAGCCGACTCAAGAAGCAAGACAAACCCATCTCTAATTTGTGGTGGGCTGATGACATCAGCATACAAGGCAGAGAGCAGAACCGAGGCCATTTCTTTCTGCTTATCATGGCGATCCATGGCCATCGAAACTAGCCGCTTGATGAAGTATGGGTGATATTCACTCGAGCCCAGTTCCCTGAGATCAGACGATGCCACATCCACATCACCGGTGCTAAAGTATTCCTCTACCAAAGAAACAACAGCTTTCTTGTATTCATCCAAAGGGTCTGAGACTGTTGAACCAACGAGCTGATAGGGCTCCTGTAGAAACAAATAGTAGAAGCAACACAATCAACACTTGTCACCAAGTACTTGTCAATAAAAGAGCTAACCTCCAGCCCACAGATAGAGGAGTGATAAATGCCAATTAATGGTGGAACACAGTCATTACCTCACCACTGTCATAGTTGGGATCATTTCTATCAATATGTGATCCACCATCGGTGTCAAGCAATTTCCCCCAAGTTCCCTTACCACCACCTCCATCTGTTTCCAATATACAAGTAATAGCACATACACACAAAAAAGAAAAGATTGCTCAATTAGAAGTTTCAAACCCTAAACAGTAAATTATAAACAGCTACAGCCAGACAACTAACCTAAATTGAACTACTCTCCTTTGTAGCATTCAATAAATGCGCGGAAAAAAGATATAATCGTGACAGGCCTATGGCCCCAAGCAATTACGCGGCGGGACCTGAGTTCATTCCAACTCTAATAAGCAGATTTCCAAATGCAACTCTTAGGGTTGCTGCAGTAGAGTCGCTGGAAATAGAAAAACACCAGAGCTACTCACACATTCAGTCCAAACAAAAAGGCCCAACTCAAGTTGTAAGAGATTTTAAATCAAAGGCCTCCTCCTCATCAACCCCACTGCAGCCACAAACAGGATCGTGACCAAAACTACAACTCCCACGGTTCCAAAACTAAATCATACTTTTGGCTATGCAATTTTTTTTTAAAATCCACGATACAAAAATATAGGAAAAGAGGAATGATGGCTATGAGTTCCATCGATCATCTATTATATATAGTTCACAGACAGAAACGATCAACCGATAAGTTAACTACCGCACTTCGCAAAATATCTCCTCATAAGTCTCAGGCACGGAACGGAAATAAACTCTTACGGAGAGGATAATGACGACTTAATGGGAGTTCTAATGATCAGATCGACTTCGACTGCATAGACAAACGGAACCGGCGCACTGAACCCTTCAACGGAAACATTACTCGAGCGCACAATCAAAATGCGCCAAATTTTACCTTTCTTGACTCGTATGAACTTCCCGGAGTGCGACCTCCGCACGTGCCTCACGGCGATTCCAGCCGTGGGCGCCTTGCCGGCGGCGGGAACCTTCAACGGGTGTTCGGAGAGGAGAGTCTTGGGCGACTTGGGAGAGGAGGACAGAATCTCCGCGTTCTGGGTCGCTAATTTAAGCGTCTCCCTCTGCTGGTCCGTCAGGAACCCCTCGTTCGACGCCATCTCTACGCAGCGCCCCCGCTCCTGAACAACAAGAAACGACGAACGATAAAAAAAAAAAAAAAACCACATACCGACACCTTAACTCGTCGCCACCTACGACCAATCCACACTCAGATTCACGAACAAAGCACGCGCGACCGCGGGCCTCGCGCGCATTCAGAAAAAAACCGAATCCAAGCGTCGGTACAGGGGGACAAAGCACGACGAACGGAGGGGCGGCCGCTCTTCGAATCTGAGCCACGAGCCGCGATCGTCGACAGCATTTGAACCAAAAATAGCACCGCGAGACGGAAACACCAGGACGGAAGCACGAACAAACGAGCAAAAAGGGGGGAAATCAAAGGCGGCGAGCGAGATTCGATAGAAGGACCTGAACAGATTGCGGCAGCAGCAGCAGCTAGACGTGCCCGATGCTTCCGTGCTTGGCCCGGACGAATCTCGAGCCGAGACAGAGAGAGGCAGCGCGCGCGCGCGCGGAGATTGGATCTCCGATCGAGCACGCACACGGAGGGAGAGAGCGAGAGCGAGAGTGCGAGCGAGCGAAGTCGCAGGTGAACGCGAGGCGCACGAGCCCCCGGGCGGCGCGCTTTTCCCCCGCCCCCCCTCGGCCGCCGCAGCGAAATCGGACACGCAAAGCAAACCCTAGATCAAAAACCACGTCCGCCGCCGCCGCCGCCGCCCGCCCGCCCCGACGAAAACCGCGGGGATCCGAACGGTTCCTCCTTCTTTGCCCCCCCGCTTTTGTTTGCTTCCGTCTTTTTTCCTCGCTCGCTGGCTCGCTCGCGCGGGCGGTCCGCGTCTCGATCAGTTGAACAGGAGGAAGGGTGCGGATGAGAGGGACACGGATGAGGACGCAGCGAGAAACGGAGAGAAGGCAGAGGGAAGAGAGAGAAAGAGAGGGGGGGAGGGGGGAGTGGTTTATATACGGAGGCGGCCGCTGCGGTTACGAGCACACGTCATCGGCGGAGGTTCCTCCGGGTCCCCACGTGGCACCGCCCCTTTTGGGGGAAGCCCCGGTCGCATCGTTTTAGCCGGGGAGAGGAGAGGGCCCGCGGCCGGTGCCGCCACCTGGCGCCCCGCCTCAGCCGCTCTTCTAGGGTTTCCTCCCCCGCTCCGCGTCCCCCACCCCCCTCCGTTTTTTACCGAAATGCCACTCGATCGTTGCTCTCTGCAGTCTCCGCGGCTCGCTTTTCCGGATTTTGCCCTTTTCCCCCCCCTTCTATTTTCCGGGTTTTTCTTTGGCGTCTAGTTACGGTTTTTTGTTTTTTTGAAAAATAACATAAACAGTCCCGAACTTTTAATTTATTCACTGTAATCCTTAAACTTTAGTTCGACATATAATGTGATCCCTGAATTTAATTTAGTTCCTAAATTATATGAACATAAGAATTATATTGGATATGTAACAAACGTCTAAGAATCACACCGAACAAATTAAAAATTTAGAGATCACATCAAATATTAAGTTAAAATTTATAAATTACATTGAACGGATTAAAAGTTCATGAATCACGTTAGGCATTGAGCCAAACTTCAAGTACTTTTTGTCATTATTCCCTTTTCTCGTTTTGGTACGGTGTCTACTTCGTAGGTCAGCTGGTCGGCCAAGGAATATATGGATCGATACGCTTGCGTGGCAAGATAAATTTAATAATTATCTTTTGGATGATGTTATTGGGGAATAATAAAAATCCCCCTTTCTTTTTTTGTGTCGTCGGATTCCATGCGCTTGGGAAGTAGACACGAGAGAACAAGGGGGTTCGATTCTTGGTCTCTTGTTGATGATGATAAGGAGGTCAGATCAGATTGACGTGCGGGGGTACCCCCCCCCCCCCACCAAAAGAAAAAAGATTGAGGAATTGGGGGGGGCGGCGTTGCGGATTGATGTAGTTCGCGCTCGAGTGATCGACGAGTGTCGGGCAAGATTTTACCCTTTCAAGAATTGATTTTGGAGCACGCGAGGGGCGACGAACGATGTCAAGTTGGGACCCGGATCGGATCATCAATCATCGATTCATCGTACGCGTTTGGTCCGAGGAAATGGGCTGTGAAAATTCAGAAGCTTTTTTCCCTTGCAAAGATTGCCGGAAGGCCCAATGCATATGTAGAACATAGTCCTGTGTTTGCAATGCAGGCGGCAAGCAGGAAGAGAAGCCCAAGGATCCTCCTCTTCTTTACCCACCCCGTTGGGCTTTATAGCAGTTCAGAGAAGCCAGTGGACAAAATGAGGGTATACAGAACATATGCAGTTGACCTTCCATACAGAGTAAAAGAAACCTGCCATTTGGCTTCAGGCAATACCAAAGAAGCGCAATTTGGCCTTGCGTGCTTCAGAGAAATCGGGCATGTCTCGGGCTATCGATGTTCTCCAACGGGTAGCGGTTCTTTCGCCTATCTCCGTACAGCAAGACTACTTGGCGGCGGCGCCACAGGGAAGCACCCACTCGACAAAGTGACCGCATTGTCTGTCGTGCCTCCTTTCGCATGCCTGCAACATTCGCACGGTTTGTTCCGATCAAGGCCAAACTGAAAGCAACTCCTACAAGACTGTCGCTAGGTAAATAAATATTTGGTCAGTGTCGGAGGAGGCTTCATCCAAAAAGTGAGGGGCATTGACGAAGAGGTCCTCCCTCTTCCTCTTTACATCAAAGATATGTCGAGCAGTGATGAGTCTAGCGACAGAAAGCAAGCAGAGAATCGAATTGTTTAGGGAGATGATTCCAAATGAGGAAAAAGCATGACCATAGGCCAACAAGTACAGAGACACGGGAAATAGAAACATTAACAGGACAATCAACCCATCGTACCAAGTTTACATTTTCTATCCACCGCAAAAAAAAAGTATTGCAGAGCTTCTCGGGGCTTACCTTCCTAATTGGCAATATTGGGGTCCGCCAACAAAGAACATCCGGACTTTCCCTCGTTCTGCAAAAACAGAGATTCAGCAGTAAACATACAAGAGCGTGTGGAGATAAATAGTGTCATTTTCTGTGAACATAAACAAAGCAGTCGACCATACACACTACAGAATCATCTCAACAACCATTCCACTTTTACATCTAATGCATGTCATTACTGGGCACACATTTACTTTAATGTTATGGCAGAAAAAGCATTGGCCAAAGCAATCAGCAAATTCCGGTGAACAACCATCCTAAGATGTATCTACAAAGATCTGCAATAGCCACAGAGAAAAAGAATGCAAAGCCACTCACTTATCAGCATCCCTGGAAACGCTCGTATAAGCTTCACTACTGCAGAAAAGATATCGTTCGTCCGCAAAGCTTAATGTCTCCGCAGCCATTTTCCCAGGGCACGACGAAGCAAGCTTCTTCTCCTCTGGCATATCCTGGCAGATCATCTGCGAAGTGTCAGGCATGCTTGACATCTTCTGAGCCTTCATAACACGGGGGAAACAGTTTGACTGAACTTCTGGCTCTTGGCTGGAGATTACATGGTGTCTACAGCAGATCGCCTCTCTTCCTGAACAATCAGACACTGGATCAGGCAGATGGCCCTCCGGGTCATGGGGTGACCTCTGTGACATGTCTGTACCAACACTTAGAACATTTCCATCAGCATTTCTTATAGTGCTTACTGCTCCGATTCGGTGATCGCCTATATGCAGCATTTGAGATCTACAATCAGAAGGGCAGGCCAGATTTGCTTTTGCCTTAGTCGTGTACTTATCAAAGGTATAGTCAGAATAATCAGAATCGCTTCCTTGTTCAACAATTGACCGTGTTTTCTGCAGCATTCTGCGGGAGCAGCTGAAGAAACTAAAAGATGGCCTTTTCACTTTTACATGCTTAGATTCCGCTGCACAAGGTACATAATTGATTCTGATCTCTACATTACAGCCAAGGATGGACTGAAGCGAACTCGCAATCAGCTTCCATGACTTCTCAGCCCTTGTCACATATTCAGGGTGACTGAAGTCCAAATTAGCAACTGCAATACCTGAGATGTCAAACATGTCCAGTGATCACAGATTACTGTGAAATTACAAACCTAATACAGATTGATAAAAGAAAAGGAAAACAATAAAATGATCCAGAAGAGTTCAGTGCTTGGATTCGCATGAGCTCAAGCTGGAGGCAACCAAATATGCATTGCCACAAATTACTTTGTTATGGTAGGCATCTAATGGAAAATTAGCAAGATGACGCAAAGCGGCATGCAGATTGATTATTGAAAAGAATTTAAGCAACAAAGGCAAGCTAACCACAACACAGATCACCCAAAACAAAAAAACTGCAAATATTTCCACAAATAATGACATAAGTGGCGTCATTCCATGGTAACCATTTGGTTTTGGTCACCATTTGAATAATGCCACAAGTAGATCATTTTGAATATGTCAGCAATGGCTCTATCTGCGTCCTGTTAATAAATGCACCGACAGAGGGCTCATATAGTAGCCTAAGGCACAATCATGCCGGGGTCAAGCACACTAGATCAGAATAAAGGCATCTTGAGTCAAGTATATATATATATATACATAAGCAGAAGTTTCTCAATGACAGCTTATCAGATCAAGACATATTAGTTTCAGAATGCCTATTGCCAATTTCTCTCACAGCACTGTTGAATTGACCCCCATACTTGACTCTATCAAAGATAGCAACAATGTGTACCTTGATCCAAGCGAAGAGAGGACATACTTCCGTGTTTCATCAGAAAATTCTTCAAAGCCTTTGACTGACATAGTTCCGTAGCCCTTTTCCAGATAGAATCCAACCTTTCCCTGTAGTTTACCTGTGCATCCAATATACACAATTCGCCGCAATCACATGAACAACAGGAGCAATGATTCTTGCTCTCTTCTGTAGAGGGTCTGCTGCAACAGTCCCCATCAATACCTGAACAATAATTAGTCTCAAATGAATTAACTACGTTGACCTTATTAAAAACTTGCTCCAACTTATATCAATAAAGACTGCTGTTACAAAGCTGTGACTAAACTAAGCCACTCACCCTTCTCCATGTTCCGTGGACAACATTTTGAAGCACGTTCATCCAAAGAGGAAGAATCTGTGGAACTTAGTTGTAGCAGCGCCACTGTGAGCCAGGTTGTTTGATTCTTTGACATCCTCAATTGCTTCTCAGTCTCGGAGAGTAACTTCAAAGCATGACTCAACTTACGCAAGTCAGCTTCAGCTAGAAGAAGAAACCAGTTCCAGTCAGACGACAGCGTTTCAAGATGATCAGCATGCCCTTAACTATTAAATGTGTAATACATAAGGACAAATCAGAAGATGCCGAAGAGGTCCTCTGACACGAATAAAGTGATAGCAATCCTGCCCGACACTAATTAAGCAAGCATCGCGTCAGTCCACCAACCCACACTATGTTTTCTGAAAATTATGGATTGGTGGTCCATCAACACGCACTAAGATTACATTGCTGCATTCTGCAAGCTCATCTGATCAGCAAAAGAGACCAGACGAACTTGCAGAATGTCGCAGTGTAAGTGAAAGTAAAAATAAGACTGCGAGGAAACATCATTAGGAAATATCCACTCAAAATGATGAGACAGAAGGAAAAGGAGCAGAGGTTGATTCCTCAATTGCACTCAATGACATAAAATGAAGGATGAGTTAAATAAAGGTAAAACCCTGCCGCTGACACATTTTTAATCAACCAAGGACAGATTGAGTTGGCAAAGGCTCTCAAATGAAGTTAATTACCTTCAAATAACTTTACTCATAAAGCGGATCATACCAATGAAAGAAGCAAGTGGACCACACCAAATGTTTATTAACACCTCCTAATCACTGAAGGCAAAAATACTACAACACCCCCTAAAAGAAAGAAAAAAGAAAACCCTTCCCAGTCACCAGTCCATCACAGATGTAACCACATGCACCGCCTTTATATAATTAGTTGATTTCATGTTTTTCATTTAAGTTCATTGCGTAAAGATTATAGCTTCTAATTGCCCCTAGTCTAAGGACCCAGGAAAGTCATCAAGTTCTGGCGGACAATAACTACAGAATTTCATCACACTAATGCAGTAATGGTACAAAATGACAGCACACGCTTGCTGGATCCTTCCTATTTTAGTTGGTACAGAAAATGAGATCTCAAGGAAGGCATCGATCATGGCAGACCAAATGCCATAATCTACAAAGAAAATCCTAAGAGAAGCAACACAAATGGCAGTAGTCAAATTCATAAATTCATTCCTCGTATCGTCCACAGTTGGTGGAGCACCATATCCACAATATTCTTTGGGCAGTCATAATGGTGAAATATGACATCACATCTCATGACCTCATGCATTGATGTTGGAGCAATTCGATGACATGTTAATATGCATACACATGAAATTGAATGCTTCTGGCCTTGCTAGCTCAAGAAGCAGGCTACAGAACTTACAGGTGTGAATTTTCGAAAACTTCCTGCGGGCTTCTGAATTGAGTTCCTGAGACTGACCCGAGAGAATATCCATGATAAGATTTGCCAACTGTGATATCAGTTGCATTGGGTCAATTCTTGATCTCATCAGCTCCCGAGCTCGTATGACTGTATTTGAAGTGTCAGAAGATAAAGCTAGATCAAGCAAATCAAGCAATTCATCATCAGATACAGTTCCCGTCTGCACAAGAGAAGATGGCCAATTATGATTCATTTAATATAAAATGAGCTGAAACAATCTGACACAGGATGAGATGAAAGCATGAGAAAAGTGTGGGGCCCTCACGAGCTCGTACACCAAGGACATTGTTATTCTTTTCCCAAGTAAACTGAGCTGATCGAGCATCATTTCTGCATCTCGAAGGGAACCATTTGATTTTGCAGCAATAAATTCTATGGCGACTTGATCAAAGTCCAGACCTTCTTCTACGCACATTTTGCCCAATCTGACGGCAATATCTGCATCCTTTATCTTTGCAAAGTGATATCTTTGAGAGCGTGACAAGGCACTTCTCGGCAGCTTGTCAAGCTCAGAAGTGATCATAATAAAGACAACATGCTCAGGAAGTTTCTCTAGGCTAGTCAGAATCATAGCCCACGTCTCTGCACGCAATAATTGGCATTCTTCAACGATGAAAACCTTGAAGTGTGAAGAAACTGGGGGAATGGCTGCGTTTTTCAACAGGGATCGAAGTTTATCTGTGCGGTTTATTCTCGTAGAATCCAGCTCCTTAACGTCTCTGCTCCATCCAGAAAAGAGCACTGTGCATTCTCTGCAGAATCCACATGGTCCATGCTCCTTCAACATGAGGCAATTTAGTGCGGCAGCAAGTACTCTCGAAGCAGAAGTCTTGCCAGTGCCACGGGGGCCATGGAAGAGATACATGGAGGGTATTTTTCCAGTAGCTATAGAACCGTGTAGAGACTTTGCTATTACATCCTGACCCACCAATTCATTGAAAGATTTAGGCTTTGACCTTTGACCAAGTCGCTTTAGTGTATCTGAATACGGAGTACTTTCATTATCTCTGCAAATATCTTTCCATCCACATCGGTTTGCCTCATTCAGATCCTCAACTAACAGAGGCCTGTCTTCAACATCGGATAAAGCAATTGACCTCTTGAATTTTGGGGTCCCTGACCAGCAACAACTAATGCTGCATCCATCCTGAGAGTGATCATCCGCATCAACTTCATTAGCAAACAATGACGGGCTACGGGTTGAACCTTCTAGATAAGCATCAATTCCCGTATTTCTTGGAGTACCTGCGCGACTTCCGATGTCACCAACAACACCACGCGATCTTCTCTGGATCCTGTACTGAGGATTTCGTTCTGAAGCAGTATTTGTGATCCTTTGCAATTGAGATGATCCCATTGACATCTCGCTGCATGAATCCACATCCTCCATATGATTGCTAGGAGTTACGCAGGCTAAGTCCAACCCTTTGTCCGTGGCATCGTGCCGATACACTTCATCTGTTGACCTAATAAGCTCTTCTTGCTTTTTACTGCAAAAATCCAGCTCTCCTGATGGTGCATTCCAAGTTGGATCGCATGCATCGCCAACCAAGCACCAATTCTCACAATTGGCTAACTTAGACTTCCTCGATGTTGGATTAGCATCATAGTCATCCAAACATTTAATATCATAGTCCTTTCCCGCTAGACGCTTATTGACAGAGGCGCCTTCTTGGGGACTGTTCATAAACTGGAGAGATATCCCATTATTTGAATTGGTTTCCCAATTAGCATTCTCGATCAAAGCAGAAAACTTGCTCATGGAATTCGTCGAGGGATCCCTGAGTGACCTCACTCTCCTAAGTGCTACGAGAGCTCTGGAAAGAGGAATATCGACCGAATGCCGCCTACCATCCATCATTTTCTTCAAAGACCCACCACCATTGAAAAGAGTGGACTTCTCGCAACGATTTATATCTCAAGAACTAAAAGAAAAGCAGAGCGACCCTGAAAGAAAAGACAATGAATAACCCCTCAAAGTTAACAAAAGAATACCCCACCGGACTAATTTATTCTTGAAAAGGCAAAAGCGTCGTTCTACTTTTTAGGGTTTGAATACACACAGACACAGCACAGCACATCAAAATTAGGAAAAGCAAAACTATACTCCATTCACGTTCTCCAAATGCATGTCACCAGCTCTAACTTTCTAGCTTCTAGGAAAGTAAGGAGGTGAGCAAAGCAAAAAACAGACATTCAGAATTTTTATTTTTTTTAAAGAAAACTGAGGCAAAAATCAAGCAATAAGCAAAACATGAAATGCTGAGATCTCTGGAAAAGAAGTGTTAGCACCTTTTTTTTTGTTAAAACAGGAGTGTTAGCACCTGAACGTGAATAAAAGACAACCCACTCACTCTTTTGAAAATGTATGTCACTGCAACAGCAATAGAGGGAAAGGGACAGCTGAGGGGGGGGGGGGGGGGGGGGGGGGGGTGAGCGGAAGCTGGGCTAGGCAAAAGCAAGAGAATGCGCATGGCACCTGCGGCCATAGTACACAGACGGTGCAGCTCGGAACAGTGTCAGCTTCGACTTCGCTCGATCAAAACAGAGGAGGAGAGTGCACGCCCAACGCGCACAAAGCTCGCACACTCGGCCACTCACGGAGTCACGCTACTCCATTTCTCCGAAACAGAGCATGTCAGAGTCCCCGAGAAGAGAGAGAGGAAGAAAGCTAATGTAATAGAAAGAGAATCTCGAATTCAAAGATGTTAGAGAGAAAACAGTACACACACACGTATTCAAGTGAAGACAACGAACGCGAAACGACAAAGTTGAAAAGGCTCGAACCCGAAGCCAGCAGCAGGAATTAACAAATAAAGAAATGCCATGTGACCATCCATGACACCACGAGGGCGCGACTGTGGAAGGGAACATCTCCCCATTCCCTCCTCTTCGAAGTTAACGACGGGTTTGGGTTTGAACGGGTGGGGGGGAGGAACGGTAACGTCAAAAGCGGAATACGAAACCCTACGCCCTCGAACGCAGCGGGGGCATCTGCGGCAGATCTCCCCCCTGGTCGAATGCCCCGTTCGGCATTGATGTGACATCGACGGCGAGGACCATGGGTCAGTGGCAAAGGAGTAAATGCCATTAATGAGCGATGGCGATTCGCAGGAGCGCAATTACCATCGCAATGGGGGAGATGGAAAGAGAGATTCGAGGGTATAAAAAATTGGTTTCTTGCAGACTTTCCTTTTCTCTCGTGCAGCGTTTTTTTGCAGAGGAGGGTGTCTGGCTCTCTCGTGCAGCGAGCCTACGGGCGGGGGGGTATTTTGGGGATTTCGAGTTGTTGTTGCCCCCCTCGACGGTTTTAGTTAGTTGGGAAAAGGCGGTGGGGGGGGGACAGGAAAGGCCGTGTCTCCGGTCGGTTTGGCGAAGTTCCTTCACTCGCACGGTTGGGGCGTGAAGGACGAACAGTTTTTAAGATCTTGACGAGAAAAGGGGCATTGAGCATTTTGTCGAGCATATAACGACTGCCCTTCTTTTTTGAGAACGAAGAGATGGCCTAGCCTTTTTAGGAATGGTAGGAGTGGAGACATGTAGTTTCGAATATAGATTTCAACTCTCACATTATGCAAGAGGCAGAATAAAAATCTAAAAGTGGATTGAGCGTTAAGTAGAATAGACCACAAAAAAATAGATAAATAAAGTTAATTTAAAATGTGCAAATTAACAATTCAAAAAATAAAATAAAGATTTTAGGGTTAATACCATCAAAAATCTTAAACTGGTACACGCATGACAATTTTACTCCGAACTTTTTTGTTACCATCAAAAACTCCAAACTGGTACACATGTGACGATTTTACCCCAAACATACCCCAAAAAATCTCAAACTGGTACACTTGTGATAATTTTACCCTAAACATACCACAAAAAACCCCAAACTGATACACATGTGACAGATTTACCAAAAACTATTTTTTTGATCATAAAAAACCCCAGACTGGTACATCTGTGACAATTTTACCCCGAACTATTTTTTTGACCACCAAAAACCCCAAACTGGTACACCTATGATAATTTTACCCCGAACCATTTTTTTGACCACTAAAAACCCTAAACTGGTACACCTGTGACAATTTTACCCCGAACTAATAATTTTTTAACATTATTTTTTTATTTTTCGAATTTTTTAAATTTTTCTTTTCTTTTCTTTTTCCTTTCCTTTCCTTTTTTTTTTCCTTCATCTTCATTGGACTAACAATGGACTGTTATATTGTAATTGATATCGCAATAACGTGACACGTAACAGAAATGCTACATTTTGACCCAAAAAAAAACATAAACGCTAAATGAAAGAATTTCTTTTATATGCATGAATTTTCATGCCAACCACTTTTTTCTACATTTAAATGTCTCGCGAAAAAGGTATTATATTGTTGTTTTGTCTTTCTTATTTTTGAATGCAAGTGGATAGGCAAATTGATGGGGTCCAATGCAAGCTTGTTACCTAAGCTTGAAGTACAGCTAATCAATAATTTCTATACGTCTTGCTTGCCAATTTAATTTAAAAGATTAATTTACAAAAATAATATATTTTATATATAAGACGAGAGATATTATATGTGCATGACGATTCATAAATCAATATGATCACTTGAAATATATAATAAATAAAATGAAAAAAGAATTTTTTATACTATTTCTAATTGATATAGTAAGAAATTATAAAGAAAAAAATTATAGATACAAACATACGAATTTAATTTCAATTTAATATGCCTTACCAAATTCACACTTCCTAAATTTTTTTTGTTTGAGGTTATTGATGAAGGAAAAAAAAGAAAAGGAAAGGAAAAAGAAAAGATAAGAAAAACTAAAAAAATTCGAAAAAATAAAAAAATAATATTAAAAAATTATTAGTTCGGGGTAAAATTGTCACAGATGTACCAGTTTGGGGTTTTTGGTAGTTAAAAAAATAGTTTTTGGTAAAATTGTCATAGATGTACCAGTTTAGGTTTTTTTATGGTCAAAAAAATAGTTTAGAGTAAATCTGTCACAAGTATACCAGTTTAGGGTTTTTCGTGGTATTAACCCTATTTCTTATTTTTTTGAATTTTTATTAATTTTTTTGTTTTTCTCTTCTTTCCTTGCCAGTAGCCGACAGGGCCGACCTCGCCGGCTTCCACCTCTGGCCGGTCGTCGGTCCGGCAACCGGCCAGAAGTTGAAGATGAAGAAAAAAAAGAAAAGAAAAAAATAATAAAAGATTCGAAAAAATAAAAAAAAATATTAAAAAATTATTAGTTCGGGGTAAAATCGTCACAGGTGTACCAGTTTGAAGTTTTTCGTGGTCAAAAAAATAGTTTTGGGTAAATTTATCATGGATTTACCAGTTTGGAGTAAAATTATCACAGGTGTACTAGTTTGAGGTTTTTTGTGATAAAAAAAAAGTTTGAGGTAAAATTATCACAGATATACCAGTTTGGGGTTTTTTGTGGTCAAAATAAAAGTTCGGAATAAAATTATCACACACGTACCAGTTTAGAATTTTTGGTAGTATTAACCCAAGATTTTATTAATGTGCACTTAATTAGTGTTTGAGAGCTTCGAAACATTGGATAACGTGTGGTAGAAGTTATTAATGAATGTTTAAGAGTGATTACTTAGCAAGCAACAAATAAAATAAATTTTACACTCCTGATGGTTTCAATTAGTCGAGAGACCGCAAAAGGTTAAGTGTTTGAATCCTGGACGCTGCAGGGTGACTTAACCGGTGGCACGTGTGTGGTGGCTAGCACGTGTCGCCCCCAGGGTTTACTCCCCGGCTGTCGGCCGTGCAGGGGTTCCCTGGGTTATAAAAAAAAAAAATTAGTCGAGAGACGAGGGAGTGCATGGAATTGTTTACACAATAGCCTAGTCAGTTCGAGGATCTTTATATTCACGTATAACACAAAATTGAATTCTTTGAATTCATTCATGGGATCGAGGAAATAAAACGATGGCATGCATTTGCATTGTCCCCGGCCATTCAAATTATGATGTAGAAATTCGAACGTAATTTTTTCAACTCAGTGGATGGATAAATTATCAAGGATCACGTTAACGCACGCGTTTCTAAGTACTTGATCAGCGTTTTATCTATAATAATCATCTTTGCGAAATGTGATTACACATAAAAAAAGTGAGAATAATCAATGCGTTGGAAGATTGCACATTAGTTGCTTAAATAGGAGCTCACGAGACGCTCTTTGAAAGTTCCTATTATAGGCAGGATCTTTTTAAGAAAGCGTTTTTGGTGACACTTGTAAAATAAACCTAACGAAGGAAACTTTTCATTTTCAATACTCGGTATGCTTCTTACATGTACAGTCAATGTGCCGAAAATCGCGGCATTTCCTTTATTGCTCCCTCGACAGGTGCTCTAAAGCTTCTCCGCTAAGCCACATTCCATGTCAATAATACAGGTAAATAATATATGTCAACACTTGTGTAATAGTAACATAAGACCAAGGGCTCGTTTGACAACATATCAAATAATGAAAATTTCTGTTCTTTTGTTCTCAAAATCGGTTTGGAACCGAATCCGTTTGTTAAAATTTTTGTGCCCGGGCACAATTTCGCAAAAATTTGATCTTAGAATCAATTTTTAAACAGACTCAAGAAGCAAAAAAAAGTAGCTTTTTGATTCTGAAATAAATTTTTCGAAAACTGATTTTTCTTGGTTTTCTTCTTTTTATTTGTTCTTCATCTTCTTCTCAGCCCGCCGTCGGCGACCGGCCACCGATGACCGTCCACCGGCCACTAGCGACCAGCCAGGGCTGACGAGGGTGGCTCTCGCTGCCCTCGCCCCCGGTGATGGCGAGGTCGGCCTCGCCCCCGGCGATGGTGAGGTCGGCCTCGCCAGATTTGGGCGAGGTTGAGCCTCGCCCGGCCAAGGCGAGGCCGACCTCGCCGTCGCCACCCTCCATGACGGCGAGGTCGGCCTTGCCTTGGCCGAGCGAGGCTCGACCTCACTGTGATTTGGCGAGGCCAACCTCGCCGTCGCGACCGGACGAGGCCGACAACAAGGAATTTAAATATATTATTAATAAAAAGAAATTTTATGTAGTCACTAAACGCATTTCTGTTTTTTTTCTATTATAAAAATAAAAATTTTTGGCAGTTACCAAACGCCTTGAAATGCTTAGAAATTGTTCCCGGGCACAGAATAAAAAAGAATCATTTCTGACCAGAATCTATTCCCATGCATAGAATGGTTGTCATGTGCAGCCCAAATAGACCCTTTCAAGAGCAAAAACAAATGAGCATTTACCGAAGAAGCAAAGACATATTGGGCACGTGGTGGTATTGAGAACGCGCGTGGATCATGCTCTCGATGACAACGGAAGAACCCAAACGGGGAAGGCAAAGGCGAGTAAAAACAGGGAACGGAGCCGGCATGCGAGGGTAAGAAGGATAGAGATACATGTCCTCCGAAATTCATGCTTCGGATCCCATCGACTAAATCTCATCAAAGAGCACACGCGGGGCTTCGTCGGTCCCTCACGCAAGTCGTGCACTCGTCCTTCCATCACCAAAGTACCCGTCTTCATTTATTAGAATCGAAACCGAGACAAAAGGGCCAAAAAAATGAGAAAATTAAAAAAAAAAAACGCACATGACTTTAGGAAGATCACGTTCTATAAACCCATCATCAAGCGAAGCAATGCAATACCGGTACAGGGTTTCAATTTCTCCGAATATCATGCTGCAGTGATTCCCACCAAATTAGCTTCGCCAAAAAAAAAAAAAGAAGCGTCCGGGTATTTCGCGAGCGGAAAGAAAAACCCGTTCTTTTCCCCAGAATCGCGAATTTCGAAACAAAATTTCGCTAGCGAATATGCGGACAACAGTCATTAAATACTAATCAAAAGTTTTTTTTTTTCCCTTGCAAAGCGCCAACCATTTTTCTCACCCCCAACAAAAAAAAAAAAAGAGAGAAAGGAAAAAAGAAAAAGAAAGGGAGCGAGGTCACGGGCATTAACCGCGCGATTCAGTGCGCGGATTGCAATACTTTATTGCGGGCACATTTTTTATTTTCGAAGGGGAAGAAGTAAAAAAAAGAGGCGGGGAAGCGGGGGTCGGACCACAGGGCGGGGCCCGCACAGAGGCGGGGGGGTGGCGGTGGCGGTGGTACTACTGCTATCTGCTGCTACTAGCGACGGCTCAAAAGCGCGAGTTTGACCACGTCGCTCGCTGCTCCGCAATTAACCCACGCGAAGGGACGGATGAGGACGGGCCGTATAGATTGGTAGATAGATATTATAGGCCCTGCGAAAGGGTCCGTGACGCGCCGACTCCCCACCCCTACAGGTGGGGGTGGGGTGGGGAGGGGCCTACGCGCCGCGGCCGATTCAATGAGGGTGTCGGCCTACGCGCGGGATTCCGGGCGGAGGGGGAGCGGATCTTCCGTTCTCGCCTCTGGCGACGGGGTCACGTGATTTCCCGCCCGCCCCCTCTTTCCGTTCCCGTCCCGGTCGCGGCCCCGCGAACTCCGCGATGCGGGAGGCCAGCTGATCGTTCCCCCCTCTTTTTTTCTCCTTTGCCTCGTCCCGAGAAGAAATTCTACGCGGCTGTTGAATAGCTTCAAGCACCGGATCCGCAGATCCCACGTGTATTCCGAAATTCTGGTCTTCTTCGATCAGGTTCTCAAACCAATCAGGGAACTTCCAAAGACCAGACGATTTAATCCCAAACTCTCTCTGGCGGAAACTTCCGAGTTTTTAGGGAAAAACCGCGCTGAATTTTTGCGATATTTTGAAACAACTTGTTTCATCAGAGCGGCGAAACCTCGAGATACTTTCTTCCGCGAGTCCGAGACCTTACTTCTGCGACTGCTCGACTTTTGCAAGTCCTCACCTCGACAAAATCTCCTTAGAGTCTCCTCTATCTCGGAATCTATTCTAAAATAAAAAAAATCTACCAATAGCCCTATAATGGATTGAGTTACATAGTGCCCACCCAGGTTTGAAACCCACTCTTTAGAAGTTTATATGCACGCATGTGTCATCACCTCATTGGTCGGAGGTCCAGGGGGTCCAACAAAAGAAAAATCTTTCTTCTTTTCTTATATTTAGATTATTAGTTGTTCTTAGAATAAAGAAAGTAGAAAGAAAGGGTACGCTCTCTAGAAGATTTGCTCGGGGCTGTTCACTTTCACTTGGTGGTCTGGTATCTTGAAACTTCTTTGCTTGCGAGGGCAGGAGTGGAAACGACACTAGAATCGAGGGGGCGGCGGAGGGGGGGAGGGGAGAAGGGAGGCCGGAAATTAGGGTGCAGTTCATTGACATTTGAAGCAACACGCAAAACACTACAGTAATTGCTCATGTCCCTGCCTCGCCCGGTCTTAATGGAGTGTGTCTTCAGATGGCAAAATCGATGCATGGACTTGGCGGTAAATCGGTTCCACACTGAGTAACTTCCGGACCCGAAAAATTTAGAACCTACACTATGGAGGTTGTTTTTCTAGCTTTTTTGGAATCGGGAACCGACTCTATTGACCCCTCAAACCAGATTGGGGACGAAACGGCTAATTCTGACATCGACTCGAGAACTAGCCGGTATTTTTTTTTTTCGTTTCGTTTTGTTAAATAGATAATATACACGTGTCGAATGTAAACACGATTCTTTCTATTGATATGTCAAACATATCCAATTCAATCAATAAACCGGTTCTAAACCGGTTTGGTTTCAATTTTCAAGTGCCTGGGTAGAAACTGGCCGATTTTGGGGATAGAAACCGGACCGGTCAAGGCCGACCGGTTCCCATTTTTTTAGAGTCGGACTGATTCCCCTGTGAATTGTCTGAATAAGGCTGATTCGAGCTGATTTTCGAATTGACGCGGCCCGGTTGCTCGCCCCTAACAAAAAAGCGCGTCTCGTTTCTCCCCTGTCAGGTCTCCATACGCTGAGCCGACCGGTTCGAAGCCTTTCTTCACAGGCCTTGCGCTATTTTGCAAAGGGGAGTGGTGTTTATTGGGCCCTCTTTCGGCTTGTCGTAATGGGCTTTCTGCACCGCCGAGAGTGGCCACTATAATTTTGGTCAGACCAGCGTGAAACGCCCTGCTCGATTTCCACTCGCACTCGTTATTGGATCAAAATGGGCATGACTTATTGCTCAAACATACGAAAAGGCTGGCACTCTCTTCTAGCTTGGTTCTTCGAGTCGAGCTTTATTAGAACGAAAAAAAAAAAGGTTGTATATTGACTTCATATCCTCACCATTTGACCCCGTTTTGACACTGTCGAAACCTTTTGAACTCTGGTCACGCCATATCCCATGCTCGAATGACAGTAGCTTTCCCTCGAAGTAACTTTCGTGGCCAAGGCTGCCCTCTCATGGATGCAACCTTACTCACAAATATGGATGGAAATGGTTTGCGTGCATCTATACGGATTAGTCAGATCAAAATATTGGAAATTGCCCGTGTTGGTCTAAGAGGCTACGCGAAAACTTGGTTACTCCCTCGATCTCGCTAGTAGGTCAAAGTATCGCGAAACTTGAGCTTGACTTGATTGAGCGTGCGAGACCCGATCGAATAGGGACGAACCAAACGAAACCCTTATTAGATTCGCGAGATAAGTTGGAGTGGCTTATCAGTGTCATGATTGGGCTACCATCAGTGTCAATGCCATGCTAAGTTTTTTTCTTGCACCGTTAACATCCGGTGCGTATGATGGCAACCAATAGGATAAGATTTTTCGCAAGTGGGGAACGACAAGTGGAGTTTTTCACGTTTTTTTTTTTAATTTTATTTGAAGCCTTGGGACGGAGTCCGGTACAAACTGGCCCTCCAATTCGACGAAAGGATAACCACACAAATAATTTATGAACTTTTATATTATATATAAAAATTAATATCACAAAAAATTTTAAATTATATTTATTATGATATATTTATTTTAAATTTTTTTGTAATATAAAAAAATCTCAAATTATATTTTAAATTTTTTTTATGATACCAAAAATTTTAAATTATGCATTTTATGGCACGTTTACTTTACGTTGCAATTTCGTCCAGAATCATCGTTCATCGCACTTTTCATTATCTTATTCACGAAATTTTTTTTACTGTTTATCATCTTCTCCGCAGCTTTGCAAAGCACTGTTCATCGTGCTCTTCCTCCTCCAACACTCTTTCTTTGCTGCCCACTATTGCTTCGACCTCCGACGGCTCTCGTCGACGCTTGCCCGACCATCCACGAGCTTCCAAGATCGAGGTGAGACCCGACCCTCAAGCAAAGCTTCGAGCTCGAGCGGCCATGGTGGCCGCGAGCTTCGAAGCTCGATCTTCGAGCTACTTCGAAGCTTAGCCTTGGCCGCTTGCAACCACCTTTGAGTTTCGAAGGTCGAGGCCAGATCCTTAAGCCAAGCCTCGAGCTAGAGCGGTCATGGCGATCGATCAAGCTCGACCATCTCGAAGCTTCGTTTTCTGGACAAGAAAGTACCGTTCTTTCTTACTGAGAAGACGATGAACAATAATTTTTTTTGCTGGGTAGCAGTGGGTAGAGAAGCAAAGAGCATCAGAGGAGTTTGCCCAAGCAAACGTGATGAACGGCATTCGTAAAAGCTGTGGAAAAGACTATGAACAGTAATAAATTTCATTTACCACCCGCCTGAGTGGCGCTGCTGGAACGCGCACTCTTCCTCTCGTAAAAGGTTGAGTGTTCGAATTCCGGGTGCCGCAGGGTGACTTAACCGGTGGCACGTGTGTGGTGACTAGCACGTGTCGCCCACAGAATTTACTCCCCGGCTGTCGGCCGTGCGGGGTTCCCTGGATTACCAAAAAAAAATAAAACAGTAATAAATTTCATGGAGAAGGCGATGAACAATGTGCTGAACGGTGATTTTAGTTTGAAATTTTTGTTGTCACGAAAAAGAGTTTGAAATAAATGTATCATAATAGGTATAATTTAAAATTTTTTGTGATATTAACTCTACATATAACATGATTTTTTAATGTGTAATTTGATCTTTAAATTTTAAATTTATTTAATACAATTCTTAAAATTTTGATATATATTAATTAATGAATTATATTGCGTGTTAAGCTAAATTTTTAAGATGATGACGGGTATATTAAAATTTTATAAAATATGTTATATATTTATTTAAAGCTCATGGGTGATGGGTCATTTGTATTTTTTTTTTCCTTTTGACGAGTGTGGTCTTTAATTGTCGCTTATCCCCTTCCACGTCAGCTCAAAAAAATCGCGCGTCTTGTCCTCCGTGTCCTGAAGCGAAATATGCCCGACGAGGCAGGGGCAAAGGGGGAACTGAAAATTTTGATGTCCGAACGCGTTTGCTCGCCACGCGCCCTTGTCCCTACTACAGCTAGGCTGGCTGGCTAGCGGTGCCGGTGGTGTCCTCTTTCTGATTTTTTTAATTATTATTTTTCCTTTTTCCCGTTTTCGCCGGAGAAAATAATAATAATAATAATAATAATGAACAAATGTCTGTTTTCCGTCAATCGCAAGGAAAGTTCTGGTCAAATTCGGGAATCGATGGCTCGATCGAAGTCAAACCTTATATCGGAGCTCGGTGGCTAACGTCTCGCTATCAAGAAGGTTGGAGATGCCTCCACCAGAAAATTAAGTCGAATGAATGAAACGTGGGAGCCAACGAAGTAAGACTGGGCAAATTCTATTACGGTACTCTGTCAAAAAGTTCAATTCAAGTACTCGAACTAATAAATGTAAGGAGATTATATATAAAGAGCATACAAATTTCAAGAGTAGAGCGATGCGGGCTTCTTTTGTTATTTCAAACCTATTATTTTAAGAGTAAAACCGTCAATTTCGATATAAAAACAAATCCCTGCTATTTCAAGGACGATACCATGATGCATTTCAACAACTTGGCCACATGGCTTTGCATGTCATTTAAGTTTTTTCATGGAAAAAGACAATGGGCCTACCGTCTTTTGGTGGGGACGTTTCGTTCTGCGTCCACGGAACTCGAAGTGGTTTTTTTTTTTTTGTCCTTCTTCTTTGTTTTTGTTTGGAAAAGGTGTTGGTACTCGACGATATTCTTTTCGTCCACGAAAAACACGAGTGTCGCCCGATACACATGCCGTTCGAATAAAGTGAAACAAAGTATGATAAAGAAATTCTCACTTCCCTTTCTCCCGTTTCATTCATTCGCACGGTAATTTTGCATCCTACACTTTTAAAATTCTCCATTTTACGCCGGACGCTAACCCGGGCCATCAAATTTACCCTCACATCGATAAACATAAACAACTCAAGCGGAAGTGTCGTCGAAGATGAGAAACGATCCCGATGGAACTCGAAGTTTGGTAACAACATTTCGAGGTGCGGACCGGAGGTTCTAAAAGCAGAGGATTCAAAGTAGTAGCATGATATGGAGTCCACGAGACGGTATTCGGTATTTCCCTTCAACCAGCCACGCAAAGTAGTAGGATGATATGACCGTTTTGAGTGTGAAAGACCGGAGGTGCTCTTGGTTTTTCTCGGGGCACTCCGTGGTCCGTTTCCTTTAGGGAAGCCATGGCACATCTCATTAATATATGATAAATGATAAATGACACAAATGGTTTCTTAATTTTGGCCCGATTTATACTACGGTCATTGAATTTTAAATTTGTTCAATATAGTTCCCGAATTTTAGCCCAATGTGCAATATTATCAATATACTTTTAATCTGTTTAATATGATCCATGAACTTTTGATACATGACGTTGAATATTAAATTGAACGCATGGCAAAAGTATAACAATCATATCGAACAAATTTTAAGTTCGGAGGACGACATTGCACATTGAATTAATGTTCGGAGATCGCATTGAACAAATTAAAAACCGAGGGACGGCATTGCACGTCGGGCCAAAGCGTAAGGGGGGGTAGTTATGTCATTTCCCCCGCGCGATGAAACGCGCGAGCAAGGACGTAAGCCAGTACCAGACAAGACGAGAGAAGAGGAGGAACTTCGGACATCCTCGTCCGTCACAAATTTGATTGGTTGGACCATCCCCGCGATTCTTTTACGGTTAGGTAGGACTTAAGCCAACCGCAAATTTGCAGCAGTGAGAAAGCTTCGTTCCCGATAGTCCAATCGCACCACACCGTCTTCTCTTCCTCTGCTGCCGCTGCTGCTTGCGCTACAGTCCACACCGTCATTTCGCCGTGCCGTCCCCAAAAAGATTCGTCCTTTTTTCTCCTTTGCCTTCGAGCTCTGTCTATATATTCATGCACGCACGCCAGTTCGGATCCTCCCCTTCACCTCTCACGCAGCCTCCCTCGGTCTCTCTCCCCCCAACCAACTTGGCCATCTGTGTTTCTTCTCTCTCCCTCTCTCTCTCTCTTTCCGTGTGCACATGGAGGACTCCAACGCTGACCCAGCATCCGCCGCCGCCGCCGCCTCGCCGCCGGAGGGATTCTCCGGCAATGCGTACGGACCCTCTTTGCTGGCGGAAGGCGCGAGCCTGTTCCGCCGAGAGCTCCCCGAGCCGGACGTTTGGATCCTTACCTCCGGCGGTCTTCGCATCCCCGCCCACTCTGGCATTCTGGTAGGAAAACAGAGAGGACGTCTCTGCTTTTTACTTGGTATTTCACGACGCGTAGGAAAAACTGAAAAGCGCATCCGTCTTGTTCGATCTTTGTTTGTTCGAGTTACTAGTGATCTCGATGAACGAGAATTTTCAGTTGATTCTTCGTTATAGTTTTTCGAAAATACTGGGTGCTCATCGGTCTTTCGTATGTTCTTGTTTTTGGTGGATTCGAAATTGAAGGCATCCGTGTCGCCGGTGCTGGAGAACATCATAGACCAGCCTCGGAAGCACCGGAGCTCCGAGCGGGTCATACCGATCCTCGGCGTCCCCTGCGACGCCGTCTCGGCCTTCGTCGGATTCTTCTATTCCTCGAGGTTTGGTTCTTGAATCTTTGATCCGCTTGCCCTTGTCCATGATCACATTAAATTTCTCGTGGATTTTTTTTTTCCATTTCAGACATGTTATACAAAGTAATTACTGTCGTGTGATCCCACCTAAAGTATCACCGCCACTTAAAAGAGTAATCTTTACAGGCTTCGCTAAATTACAATTTAACTGCCATAGCATCTTTACACTTTCACCACGCGAGTGCATTGTCGGAGAAATGGTCAGGTCCAGATAAAATGCATCAATGGTGTTCATCAAATGACTGAGAATATGCCCCCCACCTGGCGGTGCAGGTGCACGGAGGATCAGATGGAGAAGTACGGGATCCACCTGCTCGCGCTGTCCCATGTGTACCTGGTCCCGCAGCTGAAGCAGCGGTGCACCCGGGCGCTGATCCGGCGGCTGACGGCCGAGAGCGTGGTGGACGTCCTCCAGCTGGCGAGGCTGTTCGACGCTCCGGACCTCTACCTCAAGTGCTTGAAGCTGGTCCACGCCCATTTCAAGTCCGTGGAGGCGACTGAGGGCTGGAAGTTCCTGCAGAACCATGACCCGTGGCTCGAGCTCGAGATCTTGCGGTTCATGGACGAAGCCGAATTGGTACGTTCTCACATAAGTTCACGCTATACGTGCAAGGTTGGATTTGACCGTGAGTGGTCAAAGGCTCAGCTCGAGATTCATGTATTGGAATCAATGGAAAAATTGATTAGCCGTGCATAGTTAAAAGATTGGTCAAGAACGGTGCCAACATATTATGTACATGAAAATTATAGTCTGACGACCAATTCTTTTGTTTCGGAGAATTAGGAGAACACGTTATACTAGGAAAGAGTTTTGATTACGCACGTTTCAAGGAGCATGTAGCTAGGTAAAATTGCAATATCGGCACATCCTAGAAGAAATTCGAAGTCTTGACTGTGTTATTATATTCATTTCCTTACCTTCGGCAGAAGCAAGCAATTCACGGGTCATCATTTTCCACCGTCTTTTCTTGTCAATCTAAATTTCCTTGCTTCTCGGGTTATATTTGCATAACAACCAAGAAATGAAAAAAAAAAGTGATTTTGATTTTGACCATAGCTTGCGAAAATTAACGAACAGTACAATTCTCAAGTGAAAAATGTGTTAACTGTTTCTCAAACTTGTATGAATTGACTGTGAAACAGAGGAAGAAGAATAGGAGGAGGAACATGGAGGATCAGAGCCTGTATCTGGAGTTGGGTGAGGCCATGGAGTGCTTAGAGCATATATGCACGGAGGGCTGCACGAACGTCGGGCCGTGCGATGCCGAGCCCGCTAGGAAGAAGGAGCCGTGCGGCAAGTTCACCATCTGCCATGGCATCCAGCTCTCGATCAAGCATTTCGCGACTTGCGAGAAGCGGGTCGGCGGAGGTTGCTCGAGATGCAAGAGGATGTGGCAGCTTCTCAGATTGCACTCTTCGATCTGTGACCAGCCCGACTCTTGCCGGGTTCCCCTTTGCAGGTATGTGTTTCAAACTCCAGTTCTAATCCAGCAAATTGGTTGGAACTCTTCCATAATTATTTTCATGTCAAATCCAGATATGAACGATAAGCAGAGACTTGAATTGACTAATACCGTATCTTGACTTTTCTAAATAGACTAGGTCGATATTATTTGAATGTTTCCAACGTGGTTTCTGAGTGGCTGGCTGCTATAAGACATCAGCAGTGACGTGACACGACGGCAACCCTGGGTCCGTCGTCGGATCCGTCATTCAGTTGTCATCGGCATTTCGCTACATTGCAGGGGCTCCTAGCAAGAACAGGGACACTTTTTTAGTGGGATTGTAGGATCAGATTGGGACTATTTTTGGAATTCATCATGTTGTTGGAAGTTTGGAACCACTGGGATATTATCAACCCCGACAGCTGGCTCATCATGATGTCTGCCGAATGAATTCTCTTGGCCTCTTACTCATTGACTAGAGAATCCAAGAATCTCATGTCTCTGACGGGTTCAATCTCGCGCAAATAAATATCTTTTGTGGGTCCGAAAAGCTCAGTGTCGATGTTCTTCTTTGGGGTGTGTAATGAGTCATGAGGATCACTAATTTGTATCTGCTGTCTTGGTGATTTTAACAGGCAATTCAAATTGCGAGTGCATCAAGAGAAGAGGAAAGACGATGCCCGTTGGAAGCTGCTGGCGAAGAAACTCATCTCAGCGAAGGTCCTGTCCTCCTTGTCTCAGCCCAAGAGGAAGAGAGCAGGGGAACCGAGAGAGGAAGTAAGTGATCGCGGCATTAGAAGCCGCCAATTGCGAGCCATTAGCATTTCGTTAGTTGCGGACCTGTAAAGATGGGAATCTGGTCTTGAGCCAGCACCTTTTTTGCGGCTTATGACCAGATCAAATCGATAAAATGTGCTTTCAACGCTCGCTAGTATAATAGGCAGGAATTGTTGCTTGTAATATAATTAAGATGTTCAAGTCGATGCAGATGCAAGTTATCTATGGGGGTCTTTATATTACCCAACCGTATAGTCTTTTGATGTTCATAACGTGCGACGGGCAAATGCGGATTCAGCAAAGAAAATTGCCCGAAATTTAGCAAATAGAAATTGTCGCATGTATGCTGCAACTTGTGGTGATTTTGTAATGACAAGAGTTGTCCTTCTCTTACTTTCTCACCTTTGCTCCTTATAAATTAGCGTTGAACGGACCACCGCCCGCAGTGGTTGCGTTGGCTTGCGCTCTGGTCCTCCCACGAAGGGATCAGAGTTCAAACCCCAGCGTAGTCGTTAGGGATTCTTAAGTGTGACGCCGTGGTGGTGGGTCCTGCGCTAGCGTCACTCGAGGACTAGTCGTGCATCACCGCCGGTTTATAGCTGAGTCATTGCTTGCCGGTCGCGCGGACACCTTGATTATTGAAAAAAAAAAATTAGCGTTGAACGGTGTGCTTCGCACCTTAAAAAAGTGTTGTTCTCTGCTCTTGCTGTGGAAAATTCTGATACTGGAGGGACCACAAGCCAAATAAAGTTGGTGAAATGTCTTCTAAAACTGAAACAGTTAGGATATAATCAACTTGATGCTGTGAATTCGAAGAAACTTTGTCAAGGTACGAAGGATGATCCGATAGGTTACCTAATTGTTTAATATTTAGCATCATTCACGACCAAAAACCAAAAAAAAAATGTTTAGCATCATTGGAGAAATGACCATTAAATCCTAGATGTGCTTGACTGACTGAACCATTACACTAGCCAGAGTAATATCTTCAATTTCAAGTTAATCAATACAAAAGAAAGACGGCGAGTTGAGCGAATTTCTCATAGCTAAGATCGTAATTAACGAGATTTGTTACATAAGCAAATTGCCAGATTCCATGTAGTTTCCCATAATGCTTTGTCAATTTACTTGAATTTCATGACTTTCTCTTCATGGGCTTACGATTTCTCTATGCCGCATTGAACCTTGATTATTCTAAAGAATTTTTCTAATTCTATTTCTGATACACTAATGATCCTTAGGGTTGTGCAATCGAACTGGACCATCCAAAAAACAGATCTGGGAACTGATTCTTGTTTGAACTGATCCGGGAACCGGTTCCATTTTCTGGGAATCGGTTGAAACTGGTTCAGTTCCTGGTTCCAAGTGAAGACCCACTCGGACCGGTTTTTAGCATGTGTTAAAAAAAAAAATCTATAGATCATGCTATTACTATATTTTGGATTATTGCTTTTGGTGGATAGTAATTTTTGTTGCCTATCTTGGGGATTGTTGCTTTTGGCAGATAGTAATTTTTATTATTCATCTTTTGCTTTGAATTATTTCATTGCTACTTGTATTATTTTGCTAGAAAAAAATGAAACTAGAAAAAGGAACAAAAGAAAATAGGTTCTCGGGTAGATCTTGAAACCGGATTGGAAAAACAGGGCATGTTCCAAAACAAGTTCCGGGACAAACATGGTAGGTTTTAGGTTCTAAAAATTGAAAACCGGTTATAACAGGGTAGGTTTTAGGTTTAGGATCTAGAATCTACTCACCCCGAAACCGATCATCCCTAATGATCCTAAAGAATTGAACTTTCATTTTAGAGTATAAGAATTTGTTTTGTATACATCCCCATAAGATTACGTGACTTATCATCCTTTGAATTGCGCTCGACAGCTTTTAAAGGGCAATAAAAAGTTATAACGGGCATGGTGACAAAGTAATCTTCCGAGTGCCTACAGTCCCCGCCTTCGGAGATATTTCCTTGACCCTTATCATCATTCGAAGGGCTCTTCATGCGGCAGATCCACACCCTCAGAATCTAAAATTTTCTCGCGCGTTGTCCTCGGCGGACTACCTTGTGTCGGATCATTGTAAGTCAAATTTATCGGTTTAGGACCATTTTCCTTTTAACTTTTGACAGAGAAATTCATTCAAGGACAATTGCAAGTGATCTTTTTTTATAGGCCACTACTCCTGTGGGTCCAAGCAGACATTGCAGACCATTCCTCGTCCTTGATTCTTCTACCCACTTGCTCTGGCTTTCATTGCAGGGCTTACGTGAAAAGCAAAAGATACTCTTTGTTGCAATAGTGGGGGGTTACGAGAAGCATCCTAGACAGAAAAAAAGAGTTGATGAGACCAAAATGTTTCAACAGACCAATTAGACACGGAAAAGACCCACATGTGTATTCAGTGCCTGTCTCAATGATGACTCATGAATCACTCACTCTCTGTGGTTGATCCATGCTCAGGAAGTTTCACGCTTTCTTAAATGTAATGATGGAGTGGGCATCTTTTGGTTGTCTCTCATACTTGATTCTTTGCTTTAGACCCATCTAATGTTACGTGTAGAGAACTGTTGATTAGGCATGAGGGGCGGTAAGAATCAGAGGGTCAATTTGTGCGGCTCTGTCTTGTTTTGGTTGTGGTCCGAATTTGACATTCAGGCTGCGATGAAACTTTAGCAGTCCACCCCAAGACTCTTCTTAGCATTTGTTGTTGTTGATCATGTCATAATTGCTGACGTAATAATTCTTTCGATAGAGTCGTCCTATCATTGCTTGTATTTGACGGACCCTCATTTGCTGCGGATGGATCGAAGGGAAGTACCGGAGTAGGGATCGTGCTGTATTACGTACAGGGTTATCATGGGCTCTCTTAATGGGCCTTTTTGTTGTGGACCTAACTTCTAATGGAAGTGTACTTGGCCTGCTCGTGGGTTATGCAGATAAGATGCGTTTGAAGTGAGTCAACATCTTATGGAAGCTTAGCAGTAGGAGACTTGAAGCTCAAAAATTCAGGACTAACTCGTTTATATGCTATCAGGCATAGAACTTTAGATGTGGATCAGGATGCTACGGCACTCGTATCGCTGATAAACTGGGTGGCGGTTGAGTCTTTCCACTTCAGGTTTTGTGCTAATGACTCTCTGATTGGACGATTGCGGTAGCTGCCACTTGCGTGCTGTGATTGTTTCTCCATCAATATAGATGGAGGTGCATCATGAAGAGGAGCCAGGACAGAGGAATTTAATCATCGTAGATCTTGCATCGTTTAAGTCGAAACAATTCTAGGAAAGACCAATATATCTTGCTGCATATGAGAACTATAAACACGTATTGTGGAATCATTGGGAGCAGACATTATTTGTGTCTATGTGGACACAGGACATGCCCACTTCAAACAGAGGTAACAAATGAAAGCCAAGAAACTTGATCAGTAATCAATCATGACTCATTGCCTAAAGTTCATCCTTGACAGGAGATGAAACTCCGACAGGATTAGTTGAGGAGTTCTTGATGGGGTATGAGGCCTCCTTGGCTATGCCGCAAAGCCCTTCCTTAGCAGCGATGCCGCGCTCCATCCTTATGTAGCCCTTCTCGCCCCATTCCGGACCCCATGAGTTCTTCACAATCCAGTATTTTGTTCCCTGGAGAGTGCTCCCATAGCCGACGATCGTGACTCCGTGATCTAGATCCGTGCCACAGTTTCCAGTGAATACACCCTGAAACATAATAAGGCCACTTTCAAAAGCAAGAATCAACTGTTGTAGGAACGTCAATGGTTAATTCCTTGTCACTGTCCCAAGTTAAGCAGGATTTATATCATTTTGATCCTTGAATCTGTATAAATGAATCATTTCTTTTAAAGTTCCGCAAAATCGGTTTGTAACATGTCAAACTTACTTTCTGCCGTGCAATCTGAATTTCCGGGAATTTTCATTGGATTTATATTGAGTAATTTTTACCTCAGAGTAGAATTGAAAATCTGAACCGCTTGCTTCTATGGCCACAGAAACGGGCTGATTAGCGACCGCCTTCCGCAACGCATCCTCATCGTTGACCGGTACATTTTCATGTCCATCGATTGACACAACCGGAGAATTCTCCTGTGATACGAAAGAGCAATTAACAGATCACATGACGACATTTCAAAGGCTATAGAGTTGAGTTGAGCTAAGACTGACTAATTTACCTCGGCAACGTTACAGGTCCCATCGGTAGCTAGGTAAGGGTAATTTGATTCGGACGTGATGCCTCCCTTTTGCTTGATGAACTCAAATGCATAATCCATGAGCCCGCCATTGCACCCTTGGTTTTGTGTGGTGTCGCAGTCCACCAGCTCTTGCTCAGAAAGAGAGAAGAGCTTGTTCGTCTTCAAGTAATTGATGCCCTCGACTGCTGCCACAGTCGAAAATGCCCAGCAACTACCTGTTCCATCACAGACAAAACCGTGAAGAATCATATGATGCACAGTGACTTGTGACCTTACAAAAACGAGAAGTGAATCATATACACACCGCATTGGCCTTGGTCCTTGACGTTTGTGACTGCGCCTTTCATCCTCCAGTCGACAGACGGGGGCACCGGAGTGAAATCCTTGTACATGAAGCTCTCGGAGCCGCGCCGCGCACCGCGGAACATCCTGTGGTGGCCGACCTTCGACCCTGCATACAAGCTCCTGAACTCATGGTTGGTCAGGTCAGCGAACTTGTTGAGCTTCAGCTTGTAGGGCTTGTCCTGCAGGTTCACCCAGTACACGTGCATGACGTTCTGCTTGAACACGTTGAACCGCTTGTGCTTGTCCTCGAGGCTCCGGGACACCGTGTGGTGGCTCCGCCACCGCTCGTACAGGTCCCACAGGCTGTCCTCGGATGCCAGGTCCCTCTCGTGGAAGTTGAAGCTCTCGGCGATCCCGAGGATTGACATGAGCGCCAAAGCAACTAGGAAGAGTGTCTTGAACCCCATTTCGTATTGGAAACCTCAAGCTCACTGCAATGTAATGGTATAAAGGATGTGGGGCGTTTGAAGGAGTGGAGTGCGGTTTATATAGAGGAATGACATGAAAACGACGTATATATATACGAAAAATGCGGATGCGAGAAGAGAACAAGGGATGATAGCCGAAGAAGTCACAAGTTACTTACGGGCATCAACAATCACACACCCCCTTCATTACTATAATAGAGGAGATCAAAGCGCACAAGAAAGCCCAGTTTTAGAGCAATTCGCATGACTCTGCAAGCTCATCAAACGCCCTGCGAACACCAGGACGAGATCTAAATGGAAATGCTGATAAACATTGCGGTGATCTTTGCATGCCGAACACGCGATTACGTAGATGACGCACGAGAAAAAAACAGAAGATGAGGATGATAAATGAGGAGAGGGGTGGGGTGACGAGACATGGTTGCTGGTTCTTGGATGACGCTGCTGATCGAGGGGCCACGATTTTGATGCAGGTGGGACATCAAAAGCTTTTCATAACTGCCTTCCGTCTTCAACCGAAACCACTTTGCTTTTCGGGTGTGAACTGCAGTATTTTTTTGGGAGGGTTTTTGTTATGTGCAAGTCATCCTAATTTCGGGACGACTACATATGTTAATTCCTCGTACATTTAGCTTAGGAGGGCCACCATAGTTCGTGATCGTCACCTTCATCCTCGAAGATGCTAATCGATGTACCTAGTGACACGGCGTTATGAAGTTAAATGCTTTAAACAAGTGGGTCTTGTTCAAAATTGGATTTTAGAATTGGGCATGTTAGTTCAAACATATATCTGACGCGTCAGCTGTACATCTCGGTTCAAGCAAGTTCGCACGATTCGAACGTAATTTATAAGCATCAGGGTTCTCGGTGTCAGAGGACCGCTGATTTATTTTTCTCCCTAATGTGTAATTAATCGACTCTTATCTACCAGATAAACTAATGGGCATCGAGCTAATTATGGTATTAGTAATTGTGCAACCGCAACCCGTATGGCTTAAGAAAGCGAATGATCTTCACATGAGAATGATTCAAGATGATCACATTACGTGCAAGAATAAGCTGTGTGATGTTATTAGCCACAGCTTTGTTAGTAGGACAATATATATAGATTGCGTCCGAGATATGTCATTTCTTATTCAATGCTATTTTTTATTATAATTTTTTAATATGCGTGACCCATGCAGGTTAGCGAGATTCATAATGCTGATTAAAGAGAAGAATTGAAGAGATTCTGGAGCCAGTAATGGAGGGAATCTTGCGATTGGACTAATCAGTCAAACCGAAATGCTTGCTTGTGGAATTGGAGTAGCGTAATGTAATGGGTACTCATCACTTAACGCTCAAAGGGCTTAACCGACCCAGATATCTTAAGCCCCCACAGAGAGGAGAGAACACAGTTATTTCTCGCCAAGACTCGGGTCATCGTATGCTAAGAGAATCTCAACCATCGATGCAGTCCATGCTCGATCCGACATGGCAAAAACCGCTAATCCTGATATAATGTCGCCTCGTTTTCGTGTGGTTGGTTAATTTGCGAAATTATCTTCTATGGATGATGGTGAGCCTATTAGAATAATAGAATGTGCAGCTGATTACTAATCTTATGGAAGTTTGCAAGAATTGAGAGAATGACTATGCAATTGATATATTCATGAATATCTTTGGGGGGAGGAAAAGAAGAAGCAGAAGAAAAGGTATGACCTTCACTTTTGGTGTGAAAGTGGAGAGAGGGTGTGAGGCCAAATTCTATAATGAGTAGAGAGCTTGACACATGGAAGTGGATGGCGTGCCTTATTGGGAGTCGAAAAACCAGAAACGATGCTTGCCCTTTAAGTCTGGCCTCTCAGAAGCTTTTGCTTGCGATCATCTTCTTCAAGGGCTCAGTTTTGTATGAAAGTTACATGAAACTGAACTTCAATAATACTTCTTTGTACAGATTTTAACCAGCTAAGCTTTTCCAAAAACAGAGATGAAAAAGATGATGTTCCCATCTTCAATGCTTTCCTTAATCAAAGCTATAGTTTTCAGTTTAAGGAGATAGAGATTCCAGATAATATTGGATTAACAATTTTAACTGACATGCTTTTTTGTTTTAGTTTCGACCGGTTTTGTTGTTTTCTGATTCTTCTTTCTTTTGTTGGCCATTAGATTTAACTAGTTGGGAGGTCTCATCCATGGAAAGATCATCACTAACATCTTATTCAAATATCATGTAGCATTTCAGCAGGGGAGAAGCAGCGTCGGTCACAATTTACTAGTGCGAAAGATGGCGTGTCGATTTTGCCCCAGATGACACATCTTTGTCTGAAACTGTGAATGTTTCAAGAATCTTGCTGCAATCAAATGGTTCCCTCTTGCCAAGAAGGATTAAGAACTAAGTTATTAGTTTCGACCCCTATTGTAACTACAAAAAGTAATTACATCAGTTAAAGAGCACCCAGAATTTGACCCAAAGGCCTCATTTTTTAGAACAATGCTAATCGGACCATGAAAGCATCGAGGCATCAGATTATGTGGTCAGATATGATAGACTCAAGGATCATCACAACTAGCTTCTCTACGCAAAGACTTTCCATTCCATCACACCAAAGTCTGCAGTACAATCAATCTGTCTTGAAAGGGACTCCCAAGAGAAAAAGTACAGGTGGTTAACACATTATATGTCAAATGCCAAACCAATGAATCAAAGGTTAAATCCCACTGATGCCCTCTCTGTTTTGTCTATCTGTTTCTATACCAATCTTTTCACCTCAACTTAATCCCACCCAACACCGATAAAAGAAAAAATGAAGTGAAAAAAAGTTCTGAACAGCTTACCCAGAACGTAGTCTGTCCAACCAGTCGACGCTCTTGCGCCCTTTTTCGACCTGCTGGTCAATACTCCTCCGGGGTTTCTCATAAAACTCCACGCTCCTCCGAGATCTCTCCACGTGGTCGAAGGGAATTCTTAACTTATCTGGCCTCTCCACATTACTATACTTGTGGTTTGGGACTCTAAGCTTTTCGGGCTTGTCTGTACTCTTTCTCGGTTTCTCCCTTCGGTCGGTACTCTTCCTTGGAGCATCAAAATATTCAGTGCTCCTCCTCGAATGCTCCACCCCGTCTATGCTTTTCCTCGAACTACTCCTTCGAGAAGGTGATTTCTCGACTGTTAATATGAACTTCTTAAGATGTCTGATGTATTCTGGGTACAGTTCTAAGTTACAATGATTTCCTCCTTTGAGCCACAAGGGCTCGTATTTCTCCTGACACAGTTCCCATAGTTGCTTACCATGAGAGAAATCAACTACTTCATCTGCTGTTCCCTGATGCAACACAAGGACGCAAAAAGAAACAGTTACAGAAGAATGAAGAGGCAGCACTTGGAACAACAGCAGTTAGAAAGTCATTGGTCTTGAATCGGTTTCAGAGAGGAGCTTATTCATAAGCAATTTCAATCTTCACTAATTTTCTTTCTATTACAATTGAACTTTATATCGTGTGATTCCATGCCTAAACTTTTGCTTGTGCCTGCTATAGTGCCCCCAATAATGGGCGAACCCCATCAAACCCTAAACTTCGCACCAAATTCTCCGGGGTGCCTACAAGAAAGGCTCTTCATTACGAAGTTTAGCAAAGACCTGTCAAAATGGGTCATAAACTCATTTCTTAACTCATATAACTCATATTTGATTGGTTGAATTGTTATATGAGTTAGTTATATTTAGTAAATGAACCATAAAAAAGTTTAAAATGGTAAAGCTGAAAATAATATGGGCGTTAGATGGGTTTGCAACTTACTTAGACCTGACCCATCTCTTTGACTCTCTCTTCATTTTCTCTCGCTCTCACTCAATCTCGCATTCGCTCACTCTGCGCTCTCACCTCAGTTTGAGTATGGGTTTTCCTATATTGGGTTAAATATTGAATTGTTTTAGCAAAATGGGTCGGGACCCAATTTGACCCGACCGTTTGATGGGTCTAGTTTAGCATTCCAACCTCATCAAACCCTAAACTGACAAGTGCTATATTCTGTACTTATGGAATACGAAAATTGCAGGTAATGCACATGGTGAGTCAATGAACTTAAGAATCCATTGTCATAACTATTATTGCAGCTCCAGAAGAATAAGGTACTCACGTGGATAACTAGCACCGGACACTTCACCAGCGGGATTTTGTCAATGTTCTGCATGAAGACACATTGAACTCTGTTTAGTTCCACTACACTAGATAAGGTTAGCTAAAAGGCCAATATTAGTTATGATACGCTTGAGTCCAGACTATCTCAGGCACAAAGAGAAGTACCTTGTAGATGTCGAACCAATATGTGCGTTTGACAGGGTACATGACCCTCAACCCAGATAGAATTGGACTATGCAGAACAACAGCTTTTAGGCGAGGTAAGCGAACTGCAAGATCCACAGTGGGCCCACTTCCAACTGACTGGCCATAAAGAATGATGTCTTCCTGCTTAGCACCGTAATTCTCTTCAAGACACTTGTATGCAGCTTCAATATCTGCATATGTATTGTTCTCACTTGGCTGCACGAAATATAATCCAAATGACATAGTTCCATAACCATTGCAAGAGAGTGTAGCGTAGAAAAGATTCGGCAGCAATTACCTTTCCTGATGATTGCCCGTAACCAGAATAGTCGTACCTGGGGAACAAAATATATGTCCATCACATTCATGATTCGTATCTCTTAGATGTGGTCTATGCAAGACGTGCACCAAGGAGCCAAAACACAGGATTTCAACATTCCTATTATGCTTGATCTGCATTGTCAAGCTACAATGACGGTACTTTGTGGTTTTTTCCTTAGAAACAAAAGCTTCTCTCGGCGCTCAAGTGTTGAGATGAAAAATTTGTAGCTAATGCAAATCCAAATAATTTAGAATGGAAACACTAGTTCTATGTCACCTCACCTAGTTTCTCAAGTCTGAGCATGTAGTATGGTTGTTCAGTTTCATTCCTTTGCAACTAGGTGTCAAAATTGACTGTACTAAAGAGTGGTCAGAGGGCCACTTACGATAATTAAAGTTAATTGACGGGGAAAAATCAGGGTAGTGTATACCAGGGGATCGAGCAGTTAACAACAGTCTTCTCAGACAGTGTATACTATTAAGTTTGTCGACATGGATAATTCCATTAGCCCAACTCTTGAGCAACTAAATGTAAAATCTTGAACGGGACAAAACATAAAAGACGAGATTGCCAAGTGAAAGGTCCTTTGCTTGCAACAGATAAGAAGCACCTTTCTGGACACCTTGAACAATTGAAGATCAACATCTATAAGGGCATCATAAGAGTTGGATCACTGAATTACGTAACAGAATCAGCAAAAAGTACTGCTGTTATTTTGTTCCACAGTGAAAGTCATAGGACAACATACTTCCAGTTACCATTTACTGCATTCCTCAATACCGTGAATAGCATTCAATCAACCAACTATATAGAATATGTTCAAATTCTATTTGAAAGGAAAAAAGTGGAAAAATGGTATAGGCTACAAACTTTCAAATTCTGCAAAATGAGCCCCCTCCAAACTTTCAGACAGGATTGCATCCCACTTTCCCATTTGATAAGTATCATCACCCAGAAAAGGACGACACCATCGGATTCACTCATTATATCCAGTTCAGATGACATCATCAAGCTTCCTCCTAAACTTGAGACAACTAATGCCATATTTCGGTACTCCATGAACTCCAACTGGGCGTTCATGTTTCACATAATTGGCCAGTGCTCGAAAATAACACATTTCTACAAATTTCTTTATCAAAAACTGTCCCAAAAATAATGAAAGATGAGATAGTTACTTCACAAAATATTATCATCAATCAACACTACATAATCCCCACACAGGTCAGAAGAGCCATCTCAGCTCGAACATATTTGCATTCATCAACAAAATTATGCCAAGAAAAAGGGGAAAAGAGCAAAAGCAAAAGCAAAAGGGACAATAAAAAAGAAAAGGACAAGAAAAAGTGGGCAAATTTACATACCCCATGAGATTAACTTTGAGGTGGATGCTCAAATCAATGAAGAGCTCGTACATCTGACCAATGTCCGTAGCATTGCCGTGGGAGTAGAGGAGCGTGGAGGTGGCCATGGGGTACCTCACGTACACGGCGGCGATCTCCGTACCCCGCCGCGTCGGCAGGCGGAGTACGTCGACGTTCTCGCGGTGGGGGAAGGGGTCCAGGAGCAGGAGCCCGGCGGCATGGTCAGTAGTTACGCGGTAGGAAGGTGGGTTCGGTGGGAAGAAGGCGAATTTCGCGGCCATGGATGAAGTGACTCCACCCATTACTGTATTATCTTCTCTCTGTCTCTCTCTCTCACTCTAGAGGACAAGAAAGGCAGGGGCTTTCTCGCTTGCAAGAAACCTTCCGGAGAGAGTTTTCTTCCCTTCTCTGGTTCCCTTTACTTGGGACTCTGAGATGATGGTTTTTAGAAGCAGCAGAAGCGGAATGACATGCTTTTGTTCTTTTGGGATGCTTTTGGAAGGTGAATGTCCATCAGGGGTCTCTTCTTTTTGAGCTCAAAGGGTGAGAGAAGAGAGTCGAAAGGAGGGAGATTTTCGCATTTTTTTTTTGGTCGTTCTTGTTCTGCTACGGAGAGAGAGAGAGAGAGAGAGAGAGAGAGAGAGAGACTTCTTTCTTTTGCGGTGAGGAAGAGGAGGAGGAGGAAGAGAAGGTAATGATGGGATTGACCATCTTGTCTCATGCATTTGTCCGAAGGATTGTGGTCTCTGTCACGTGTTATCTCACAGTCCCCTCTCACCTTTTCAAATTTACTACTCTTGACAGGGAGAGAGAGAGAGATTAGTGGACCTGCTTCACTGTAATCTTTCAGGTTCTTCCCCCAAATGATTCTGGTTTTTCTTGAGTTGAAAGTTCATGCTAATGTTCATACCTGAATGGTTGAAATTGTTAAAAGATAACATATTCAACTCGAAAAAAAACGATGTGAAAAACGAATCATCAATAGATATATTGTATCTTGTAGGAACTAAATTAATAATATGATATTATCTGAATTTTATCATAGTATGTCCAAATAATGATTTGATGTGCTTGTCAACACACACACACACATATATATATTTATCCATTTTACTGTAATTTTTGGGTTACTTTTAGCTAGTGAAAACTTGAGAGTGCGGGGGGGCTCCAAGGAAGAACAAAGGGTAAAGTGAGAGCAATGCCAAAATAAGAAAAATTTAGAGATCAATAATAAAGGGCGCTGAAATGAGATGGGCGGAGGTGACTGGCTGGGCTGTCCCACCCCATGAAAAAAGGGATTTTGCAACAAATAAATAAATAAATAAGTAAGGGCAAAATAAAATTAAAGATAAAGAGAAAACAAAATGGAGACTTGTGTTTCCAGGTTGTCCCATTTGATCACACGTGTCTCTCTATCATTTCCCTCTTCCCTCGTCTTCCGGCAGCATCCCCCTTCTCTTTTGAAAAAACTTTTGATTTTCTTTTTTCCATGTAAGTAAATCCCAATCTCATTGGAAAAATGATACAAATAATTCATAAACTTCGATGTAATATGTAATATGATCTCTAAATTTATAATTTATTTAATATGATCCATAAACTTTAAATCGATATGCAATATGATCTCCGAACTTTTAATTTGTTTAATATGGTACCTGAACTTTTAGTATATATTCAAGTTAGTGTATGAACTATATGAAAATATAATATTAGGCTAAAATTTAGGAATGAACAAATTAAAAATTCGGGATCAATTTACACATTAAGTCAAAGTTCAGATATTGTTTGTGTCATTATTTCTATAAAATACTCTTGAAGTTCATTTAGGCAGGATGATGGCAGAAACTCCGGCTCATATTTTAGATATGATTATTTATGGGTTAAGATGCTAAGAATCAAGCGAGAATCCTTATTGTTATATGACCGATTCAATTACTCGAAACCATTTTCTAATTAAATCAACTTATGAGGGTGCTTTAAGGGTTCTGGAAATATCTTACAATTGTCTAGCATACAAGTATCGTGCATGCTATCAAACTACTTTATCTCGAGACGGGGAAAAAGTTAAAAGACATTAGTATCTGATAATTGATGATGATATCATGTATATGAACTGTCGTGCAGCGGTGCCAGAATTCCCAAAATCTCTGGTTATGTTTTAATTTTTCTATATTTGTCTGACCACATGATTAGTGTCAGCTTGCTGAGTAAGAAGCTTTTGTTTTCTCCTATGCTTATATGCAATAATCTTCCGTCTTCTTCTCAGTTCCAACCCAAATCGTAGTAATCTTTTCTGTTTCTTTTAATCTAATTTCAATAGTAACCTAACATCATTGGGTTCTCATAATCTTCTCTATTACAGCTCATATGCCCTAACCATGTCCATCTGTCATCCCCAAATGAATTCCGAAGCATCCAAAGCTTTGGTTTGGGTCTCGAACATTGTTTTTGGACAAGGGGCTCTCATTACATAAACATGTACAGTTTCTCATCGTGGCCTTATTCATAGGTCATCAAGTCTAGCTAATTTTTTTCTTCCTTTTTCCTTGATTAATTGCGGGTTAAGACAAATTTAAAGACTAATCGTATGAACTAAGATTGCGATTTCGGCATAAATAGAATGAGAGAGAGAATAATGTTAAAGACAAACCACTGCTTCGAATCATACGGCCCTGGATTTTTCACGGCCTCAAATTTAATAAGGATTAAGGGCTGTATCTTTCTGTGACATGATGGTCCTCACCTACAAAACCCTAACATTCACAAGCCGACTAATTCTAGACCAATTCAAGAATGTGTCACTTAAGAAGAATAATGATGACTGTTAAGGAACACAGCATTGTTTCTGTTGATCTTGTTCCATCAGAAGTCTATTAGACTAGCGCCAGACCTTGTTAGATTGTCCTATTTCCTCCCATTATTACCTAACACATTAACTGATGGAGCACCTAGCTAGAAACCCCTTCGATAGTTATTCTCAAAACATGCATGCTCAGCCAAGCCACATCCGAATAAACTAGATCGCGCGGGGTTTCGGCATCAGCTCGGCGCGCCGAGGAACACGAACCCCAACACTTTACCCATCTCGAATTTGAAAAGCACAGGAGAATGGAGTGAAAGAAGCAGCAGATGATTCTTGGGGATCTGCAAATGTGTGGATCACGCATTGCTCCGAGCCAGAACAAAAGAGAAAAAAGGGATGGTGGCCCCAACCGGGGCCATGCAATAGAATAAGAACGATAATGGCTCTTTGGGAAAGAGAAGAGTCCTTCGGAATCGCGGTTTGTTTATGTGGAAACTGAGCTTCGTTCCATGTGGGGATGCATCGTAATGGTCCCCCATGATGACCCGTTTTGATGGGGAATCATGAGAGGACGCTCCCACAACACAGACGATCCAAACAAAGAGAATATTGAGGGGCGTGTGTTGGAGATGTCCGAGACAGCTGCCTCGATAGTTCCTGCCTCCCCTCGTGCCCTTGTCCTAATGAGTCCAGCCCTGTTTCCCCCCTTTCCAAGACCTTTGCTTTTCCTTTTGTATTTTCATGGGCGCCCCCAGAATTCCTGGGGAAAATAAAACTTATGATTTTCGAATCCTCCCCCACATTTCGAAATGAATATAATCAAGTGAAGGGGTCAGATTTTGAATTTTGGTGGCTCCTCTTTCGCCTTCAATGAACCCTTAGATAAGGCAACTCTTAGTGACCAACCTCATTTGGTAAGGCACTAGACGATCACCTACACGTATGTGTTCTCAAATGCCACAGGGCGAACACATATGGATAGACATCGGTCGTCACAAGTGATAAACACTGTGCAATTGGTGAACACCCGGCCAAAAAGAAATCTTAGATTATGTCACGAAGAAAATCCATGTTGGGTCTCTCATTGGTCAGAGAGCAATGTGCATATTCCTTACATTGCCCGACATGTTGATGGCAAAGATATCTTAGTGCGTAACATCAATCTTGGGTGCATTTCGTTCGATTTTGCCAAAGCCCTTTGGGTTCTTAAGATTCCTTAGGCAAATGCAAATGACGTTTGATAATTTTTGGAGAGCTTTTGGGGAAATGTAATTGTATCTCCAAAGTACTTTAGCCCAAAACAAGTCTTGGGGTACTTTGAAATGCTGCATTTACAGAATGCTAGTCTTGAATTTAATAATTTTTTATTCCACTCTGGCACTGTTCATCTTCCCTGCATTTTTTGCACAAAGGAGATGGACGGCTGGCGATCGTTGCCTAGTAAATGGCGGGACCCAAGCAATCGTTGCCTGAGGTCGCCCCACCCAAGCGATGACGACGTGAGCCCAAGTGCTACATCGTGAGACCACATGCCAGGCGAGGATGTAGGCAGCTAGATCTGGTTTGCCAACTTCCCATTGGTGGCTTGAGCCTCGCCAGAAATGTTTTTTTTTTTTTATAATAGAGGTGTCCGCGCGACCGGCAAGCGATGACTCAACTATAAACCGGCGGTGATGCACGATTAGTCCTCGAGTGACGCTAGCGCAGGATCCACCACCACGGCGTCACACTTAAGAATCCCTAACGACTACGCTGGAGTTCGAACTCTGATTCATTCGTGAGGGAACCAGGGCGCAAGCCAACGCAGCCGCTGCGGGTGATGATACCTCGCCAGAAATGTTTGAGATTTTTTTTTCAAAAAAAATAGCAAATGTCTTTTACAAAGTGTAGCTTTTTTTTTTTCCAAACAGTACTTAAGTCAAACTTGCTTTCCAATGTATTGTTAAATTACAGTTTACCAAATACTATTTGCATTTTGGAAAATCCCTTTCAGCTAAAGTCCTTTGCGTTCTTCCAAAGGCTTTCCTCCAAAGCCGAACCAAGCGCAAGTCCTTGTTTCCACACCCTTATTAAACGGCCCTAATTTTCGATCATCACCGCGTGGCGGCATCAACATAGAATGTCCCTTTGAGCTTGATATGTGCTGTATGGAAAATAAGAATGCATGCAAACGAGGAACTCCCCTCGTGACCGGGGTACGTACACGTTCTTGGAGCATCCCTCGAGAAACATATTAGCTCGCTCGATCCTCCCGAAGGCAACCCGGATGATTCTTCATCTTCAGCATGCAGGAGGGAATCATTCCAGACGATGAATCGCACGACCTCTTTAACTTGCCGTGTCCCGTGGACGGCCCCAACAGGTAGGGGCCCAAACAAGTAGACATTTGCAAAGCCGTTGGGCTTCAAGACAATGGTCCATCATCATCGGACTGAAGAAGGGAAATTCCTCGACTAAAAAAGGAAACTTGCAGACGTGCTTTATCTCCGCGTCGAGGTGATACACATGCATCGTAGAGCATTGATTTACAAAATCAATCAAAAAATTGCACGAATCCATTCTTGACTAAATAATGGTTTATCATCGAGGGTATTAATACTGGGATGGGAAACATGATGATATTTCACCTAAATAAGCTCAGATTTCTCATGAATGTTCGGATATGTGCAAATTCATTAGGAGTGTGATGAGTTTTCATACACTAATATCCTACAAATACCCTTGCGCGATTACAACTGATAAGAAGAAAGGCACCATCTCGTTTATATTTTCCAATGAAGATGGAGAAGAACGCGATGTCATGCATAATCACAGGCACGCTATTTCTCACGTTAATCTTCAATCTTCCCGCCTCCATCACATCCAAAGAAGACGCAGGGTTCATGTCGCCCCTCATCCACCGTAGCTCCCCCGAATCTCCATTCTATGACCCCAACGCCTCACCTGCGAGCCTCCGGCGCGCCGCCCTCCGGGCATCTCGAGCTCGAAGCCGGTACTTCGTGCAAAAAGCGAGCTTCCAGCGCCTGAAAGCACATGGTGGCAGCGGCGACGACTTCTCTCGCACCCTACCCAAGGCCCCCATCTATCCCTTTGGACCAGAAATGGAGTATGTGATGAAAGTCAGTATCGGGACGCCGCGGATGGAGACCTATTGGGTGCCGGACACGGGGAGTTCTCTGACATGGTTGCAATGCGAGCCTTGCGAGCACTGCTACAGCCAGACCACGCCCTTGTTCGACCCGAAGAAATCGCAAACTTATACTAGAGTCTTATGCGAAACGGATGAGTGCGGGAAGGTATTCAACTCCGGATGTCACGATGAAACCCTCGAGTGCTCGTACGACGTTACGTATATGGACGGCTCGGTCTCCAGGGGGGTATGTATGTTCTTGTTGTCTGAAATAATGTAATTTATGATTTTTCCCTTGCAAGTCATATTCCACATTTTAGATTCACTAGGGAGAAAACGATAGCATTTTTTTTTCAATCTGCAATTTACGCGGAATCGTTAGTTAAGAATCCGTTTCTTCGGGGAAAAATCTAATCAGATATTGATACCAATCTGAAAACTAGTTTTCATTCTGCTAATGTCGATGCCCCTCTTAACAGTGATTCACTTTTTCGTCCCGCTCACGAGTCTCAAGTGGTGTTTTTTCTAAACAGCTAGTAGCAAAAGAAACGGTGATGTTTCTAAACGAGGGTGGGACGATAAATTACACGAATATGCTCTTCGGGTGCGGGCACGAAAGCCGAGGCTTCTGGGATAGTCCGAAGCCGGCCGGCTTAGCCGGCATGGACCGCGAGTCTATTTCTCTGGTGAGCCAGCTTAGGGAGAGCAGATTCTCGTACTGTTTCTCGAGCAACAAGAACACCAGCATCGGCCACAGTATGCTGAGGTTCGGCATGCTGGCGGTAGTTCCAAGGGAGAACACGACACCGCTCTTGGTAAAGAAGAGTTTGCAGTACGATGTGGAGGTGGAGGATATCAGTGTTGCAGGTACCGAGTCGAACGATCGACTACGTTGATACGTTTTGAATAGATATTGTAATCATTTGAATTTGTTGGTATTTTGTACCAAAATACTAGTAGCTAGATCATCAGTTTACATCGAGACCAAGCCAGATTAATCACGAGATATCTCGAACGTGAAATGTCTTCCTGATATTGCAGGGGTGCCATTGAATATACCGAAGTGGGTTTTCGACTCCGACGAATACGGATCGAGGGGATTCATTATCGACACCGGAACCACGTACACGATGCTCGACCCAACCGCCCACAGCGCAGTGGTTGACGCGGTGAAGAAATTCATGAAGGACAAGCACGGCAGGGACCCGACGAGCGACACTAGCTCGACCACCATGCTGTGCTACCACGACGTGTCGGACGGACCGGCTATAACGATACTGTTCAAGGGATTGGCGTTCGAGATCTCGCAGAAGAACACGTGGGAGTATTACTTTCCGGATGAATATTGCCTCGCGATTCATCCAGGCGATGCGGTCTCTATACTCGGAGTGTACCAGCAGAGGGATGTCAATGTCGGGTACGATTTGGATTACAATTTCGTGTCTTTGCGCGATGCTGATTGTCCATTGGAACCCGATGGCTTTTCCAACATCAACATCGGATGAAAGCGTGGACTGCAGTTTGAGTTTTCCACTAAATGAAGCATATTTATATCCTTCCTTTCCCGCGAATAAACATATTTTTCTTGTGCTGATGTATTTTACCTCGTGAAATTTAGTGTAAAAAAAAAGTGTATGTATAAAAAAAAAAGACTGGCGACTTTTATCTAAATAACTTGTTGGTAATGTATCGATACTTTTATTCATCATCGGAGAGCAATTTCTGACAAAGAAAAAAATATCATCGGAGAGCAATTAGAAATTCCTCAATAAGAAGAAAAATTTTAGACCGTTGACACAAAAAAAAAAGCGACTAACTTTTGACTATAATCGACGAGTGACAGACTTAGATGATAATAGTAGAGTTTGGTGAACAACAAAATTTATTGATGAAAAGAACAATTGACAGCTTGAGGAGCATCGACAACTTGTCGAGAAAGTTATGGACAGCAAACAACAAACATTAGTTATCGATGAGAACCTTCATTGGGATGAAGTCATCCATGTCGACATGTAAATGCCAAATATCGTTATTTTTCGATATGTAACTTCATTTAGATAGGTGTTGCTAAATGGTAGGAAATTATGGATGATGTAACTTCTTGTAACCAGAGATGATATTAGAAGTCATTATTTAGAAGATGAATTAGGAAGTCATCTTTTTAAATCGAATAAATCTTTATAATTGTTGATCGTGGGTTATAAATAGCCACATCATACTTTTTGAAAAAGATCTCCAATCAATCACAGGACTTACTATTTTTTACAAACTTCACTTTTCCGCAATTTAAATGGCTAGGTTCGATTGCTTTCGGTCTTTATACCTTTAAATTTTTTATCATTTACTTTCCTATCTAGAATTAACAAAGGACCCTTCGTATCATTTGTTGATTCACTCATTGATCTATCAATACTTCGAATGACATTTCGATCTACACTTTTCGGCGAAACACAAACATTGTTCGGTCGTTATCAACTCCTCGTGGTATATCTTCGGAGAGACATGATGGGGAAAATAACCTACGTATGTGAATCGTAAAGAAATGAAATTCAACATATTTGTAATTCAAAATTCGTTTGACCCAAGTTGAATTGAAGTTCGATGTCTACCGATGGAGTTTATCTCTATGTCAAGTATGATGTCCAAATCAAGCAACGCTACATGGATCGATTTTCTTACTAAATTTGATTCACAATCAGGAAATAAATCCTAGAATGGAAAATGGCACTATTTACCAAAAATATACTAAACCAGATCTACTCACATTTCAACAAGAGCGCGGCTAACATGATCGGGTTGAAGAATGACGTTCACTTTGCCCCCTCAGAAGTCACAAATGATGTTATATTAACAGACAGTATCACCTCTAGAAATGACGATGTTTCTTCACGAGGACCAACATTCCGGGAACATAAACTTCACAGATATGCTCTTTGCGTGCGGGCATGCGAATCCAGGCGGCGGGCGATCTCCGGGGCCAGTTGGTATAGCGGGCGTGAACCGGTATACTGTTTCTCTGGCAGGTCAGATTGGGCTCAGGAAATTCTCGTACTGTGCCTCAAGCAACCGCAACGCCGGCATGGCCCACGGTATGCTGAGAATCGGACTCGCACGATGGCGCTTTTTTCCACGGGCAGTTGGCAATACGAAGTGCAGGTGGATGATATCAGGGTGCTGGTACTATATTTTGGTTCGGTTTGGTTCTGATAGACTACAGTGATATATATTGAATAGATTTGACCAAACTACTAGCTTGTTCATCAGTTTGGTGTAGGGATAAACTTATACATTGAAACCAAGCCAAAGTAATCACTTCACTCATTTCGCGTTTGAGCTTAATGTGAAATATCTTGCTAACATTGCAGGGGTGCCGATGACTATAACAAATTGGGTTTTCAACACCGGTGAAGACGGAACGGGGGATTCATTGTTGACACCGAATCGACGTGCATTGACCTCGACTCAACCCCCTATTTAGAAGTGACGAGCATGGTGAAGCAATTCATGAAGGACAAGAACCACAGGGTGATGACAACACAAAAACCAAATTTTTTTTCCACTTGTATAATCGAGTACGCAGACTTCTTTTTATTCAATCGAATACCTCAACTTTTCAAATATGGGTCTAGTGAGATCTCCGTAAAAATCATGAACGGCAAATGTCAAATTGAACACGGACGCTGGTAAATAGTCGTTGACTATCCACATTGGCATTTTATATGGCTTCTTCAAATGATGCCACTGTCAATGGAAACATATTAGACTGCCAAGATCGTCATCTCACTCCTCATCACCCCAAACCCAAATAGAGATGACATAATTTTTGCTTAGTAAGCGAGTCACTACTTCGATATATCAAAAAAAAAATAGCGAGCCACTACAAACAATCGAGCTTAACTTTTTCTAAATGACCAAGCCTTGTCAGCAAAATGACATGGTAATTTATTTAAATGAACGACCTCACATTGAGTTAAATTTGAGAAGTTGAAACACATAATTGAATCATAAAGAGTTTAGATACTTGACTGTAAAACAGACAAAAATTCAAGTATTTATGTGTCATCATCTCGTTGAATAATCATAAGTAACTAACTCATGAGTTGGTAATGGTAACCTAGTTAATCACTTAATCAGAAAAAAAGTTGGTAAGTAATTCAAATGAAAGTTGATAACTCAAAACTAGTTGGTATTAAATCTCTCAAATTAAAATTGGTCCATTTATATAAGAGTTGTTAATATAAAACATTGATTAGGAAGACAAACAAGAATTAAATTTATCAATTTTCAAATTGTTAAAAATAGACGGTAAATTTAGAAAAGTGTCAACAAGTTACCAACTTGTTGTCGAGAAACCAGGTGACCAATAATTTTTTTACCAATAGTTTTTTGGGTAAAAGCAACCAAAAAATTCTAAACCATCATATTTACCCTAAATTTTTTTTCTATGATACTAAAAATCTCAAACTCGTATCTGTGTAACACATTTACTATTCGTTAAAGTGCTGTTAGAAGAACCATTAAAAATTTGCCTAAATAGACGCTAGAAAGTAAACAATGCTAACAATACGTGACTTAAGTGAAAAAAAAATAACGTTGGTTTGACCGAAAAATCATCTAACGGAACATTGACTGAGCATAAATGTGTCAAATAAATATATTTTTTATGTTATAAATTTTTTTTAAGATAAATGTGTTGCGATGGACATAATTTAGAGTTTTTATGTCAAAAAAAGTTCAATATAAATGTTGTCATAATAATAATTTAAAGAGTTTTTTTGTGGCTTTTTTCTTAACATTTTTTTGACATTCACCAACTTTTTCGTAAGTACACCAGTAAAGAAGGCGCAATAAACGAAAGATGTACTGGACTTTTGTAAAGGCGCAATAAACGATGATTGACTCAAGAATTTTTATATGCCGAAAATTCTGTAAAAAAATGAATTTACCAAGCTACAGAAATAGTTTTATAGTTGTGTATACTTTGTTCTTGATTTTGGAGGGCTGAGTTTATTAGGCTATTTATTTCCTTGTTCTTTTTCCCTCTTCTTCTCCTCCATAAGCATTGCAAGCAACCTTGTGAGACCCGTCTCCGGTCACTGATAACTCGACCTCCTCTATTATCATCAGAGTTGTTTCTTTCTATCATCGTTATGATAATATACCGCTCACCTTTACAATTGTAACCAATTTGAGCTTATTAACACAACTTCGTAAAATCTAATACTTGAAGTGGCTAGCACGAGTCACCTAGAGGGGGGTGAATAGGTGATTCTAAACAAAACTTATAGATTTCGCGGAAATGAAATGAAGAACAACAGAATTTGAATACAATTCAGATTAACGTTAGTTCTGATGAACAAAGTACTGAAATGCAGAAAGTAAAATGAGAGATGAGGATAAGAGAATCTGCACACAGATGTATAGTGGTTCGGCTTATGGTAAGCCTACGTCCACTCTCCCACGCTTACAGCCTACTGGCTGGATTTCACTATGTAATCAAGAGGAATTTACAGACTTTGAGTCTCAGCACTATTGTGTATGATAGGACTCTCTATCTCACACAAATACTCTTTACAAAGTAATCCTCAAGATCTTGATCTTAAGTTTAGAATGACAAGAGAACAGATTGGAGTAAACTCAGACTTTGGACTTGTTGATTCTTGAATCTCTCTACCTTCTGCTGCTCATGTTCTCCTTAAATACACCTCTTTATCCACACTACCCGTTGGACAACTCACAGAGGATCATCTTCCAATCTTCACCTTGGACAGATTTGTAAACTAAGGATTGAGTAGCCGTTAGTTGATAGATTCTGAATCCCGCTGATTCTGGTCGCCCATATAATCAGAATCTTGGTTTCCATAAGTAGAGTTTTTGTCCGTTGTAGATCATTCTTGTCTAAGCATTTGATTGTCAATCAATTTGATTACGATTGAACAAACCAATACTTTCCTTCTGTGAAATCCATGCCAGATTACTAGCTGTTATTCTTCGTTCTGGATTTTGCTTCTGAAGAATTATTATGTCTCCGTCTGCTTCTGAAGAATTACTGCATCTTCGTCTGCTTATGAAGAATTACTGCATCTTCGTCTGCTTCTGGAATTTTCAGCTTCTGCGTCTGCTTCTGAAGAATTTCAGCTTACGCGTCTGCTTCTGGAAATTCCTGAATCTCATAACTTTAGCTTTTGTGGATCCTCAAGAACTTATAGAGTCTGAATTGTTTCTGCGTCTGGAAAATTTCTCAGAACTTAAATAATTCTTCTTAACTTGTAAAATCTGAATAACTTTATTCTTAGCTTCCAGAACATATATTCCTGAAATGAGAAGGTTCAGAATAAGTATCAGATTTACAAACATTATGGAAGGTTTTGTCAACTTCAAAATCAATAGGAGTTTTCCTCAACAATCTCCCCCTTTTTGATGGTGACAAAACTTTCCTGCAGATTGAATTAATAAATTGGAAGTGAGCAATCATATTCAGCGCATTAAATCACAAATTGAAAGATCAAACTCTGTTTTTAAAAATTGTGCTTCATTTCTTCCTTTGTCTATAACCTGCAATAAATCTGCATAAAAATTCTCCCCCTTTTTGTCATCAACAAAAGATGAATATAGAGAATGAAACAGCATTGAAATTAACCAAATAATGTTAATGTCATTACAGACCAAAAATAAAACTTTGGAGAAGAAATTTTGTAAACAGGCTATTTTTTGGTAGGAGTTCGGATCAGTTGAAAGTTCTCCAAGATCGAGACAGCCTCCTCAATCCTCGAACTACATTCACCCACTGCCCTCTCCATGGTGGATGAGTATTGAGCAATGGCCTCCTTCAGTTCTGCTTTGTCTGCAACTGCTTGAAGTCGTTGATGTCGTTGAAAGTGGTTGTTTTCCTCAACAGATTTCTGCAGATTCTTGACTTCTTGTTCCAGAGCAGCTTGTTTGCTTTTGATCTCAAGCAGAAGTGAAAGGATGTTCTGATTGTTGGAAGACTGTTCTTGGACATTAGATTGCTCAGGCTGATCGAACTCTTGATCTGCTTCTTGTGAAAACTCCCCCTGAACAGGTGCTTGTTCCTCAGAGACATGTTCTGTAAAAGTTTGTTCTGGAACTTGTTTAGAACCCTGTTCTGGAACTTGTTCAGAACTATGTTCTGGAACATCAGCAGGTCCTGCATTAAGGTGTTCTGCTTCTGCTTCATCATTTTCATCTTGCAGAAGGATTTTCCTTTTCTTGTACACCTTCAGCTGGACTGGAGTTTCTTTCTTCTTACTACCTAACCCTGCATCTTTTCTCTGCACTGACCTTTTGAAGCTTGACTTCTCAGAAGCTTGAGGTTCAGACTGACTAGCCTCTGTTCCCTTAATTCTTTCCCTTACATCACCAAATTGCTTCATTTTGGAGAGCATTTTCTCCCCAACAAACATACAGGGAATAGAATTTTGGCGCAATTCATCAGGAATTGATATATTAAGGAACATGAAGATTCGAGTGATGAGGGCCCCATAGGGCAATTGTCCCTTGTCTTTCTGTAAAGCCCTGTACATGTGAAAAATAATGATGTGGGGAAGAGAGAAAGGCTGACCTTTCAATATAGCCCAGATGAGCTTAATTTCCACTTTGGAGAGGTCAGTTTTTGAGGCAGCCTTGGGCTTCAAACAGTTTATGATAATTTTGTGCAGAATGATTGATTTTCGAGACAGGTCAGAGTAGGAGAGATGCCTGTTTGAATCTAGAGCAAAATTTGGATTTTCAGATGCAACCTTGGAGGCATCTGCAAAACTTACGTCCAACGAGGTGAACTTGGAGTATTTTGCTCCTATGATTTTTCCCAACATATCAGCCTTCAAGTCATACTTCTTGTCACCGACAGAGAACTGGAGCCAGTTTGGTGACAAAATGGAAAGATTGGAATAGAAGTATGCAGTCAACTCGGCATAAGCATTTGCAGACTGAAGGCAAAACTCGAAAATGCCGATCCTTTCAAAAAGATGTCTAACAGGAAAACCAACCTTGTCTAGACAGGTGAAGTCCACAGTCCTGTGATTGATAACACCACGAGCAAGTAAAAGCTGATAACAGGTGTGGTGCTTAGGACTTCTAAATAATTTGCCTGTTCCTGGCATTCTAGAGGCTATCCCTAGTTTCTTCTCAAAAAGCTCGAACAGACGAGCGTCATCCTCTGGAACGACAAACTTTGAGGAGGTTTTAGGGCTTACCACAGCCGTTGTTACAGACGGAGTAGATGGTTCTCCGAATTTTTCTTTCCCTTTTCTGGAGCGATGCGGGGTAGAGGTTGTGGTAGCAGGGGTTGGATCAGTCCCAGCAGAAAGTTTGGAATACTCTTGAACGAGATGTGTTTCCGACCGAAAATGGTTGTCTTTGAGACACTTCAGAAGAGTCTCAGCAGCAGCATTACCTCTCTTCAACCTTTGATAATTCTGCCATAAGAGCTTGATGTTTTTAAAGCTGAAATCTTTGTCACCTTCTGGTTTTGATGAAGACGATCGAGGCGGTGGTGTAGCATGAGCAGTTTCTTCAAGATGATCAGATTTTGTATCTGATACCTCCATAAATTCTGGCGGAGCAGAAGATTTAGAATCTTGATTCATGATTCGTGAGGATCTTCTCTTGAAAGGCATTTTGAGGTCTTCTTGATCAAAAAGTTTCGATCTTTGTAGAAGGAAGACGAGGAGGGTCTCTGAGAGTCGAAAAGGGTTTGAGCAGAAAAATGTACTGACGAGGGTTTTGGAAAGAGATGAAAAAGGTATATAAACGTGAAAGACGGATTTTTGGAAATAAAATGTTATTTTAGAAAGTAAGAAATAACCCAAAATAAATAGAAAGGAAATATATTTTCTGAAGCATAACATATCAGAATATTATCAGATAATATTTTAAGCTCAAATAAACAGATAAGTTTGAATACATACCTGATTTGCTTCCAAATATAACAAATATGAATAAATCCTGCTAAAAATATTCCCGCCAAACTTTAAACAATATACGTACCATTTTTGAGAGTCTGAAAAATATTCAGACCGAGATCACTTGAGTCTGAAGAATGTTCCTGTCTGTCAACCACTTCAAAAGGGATAAGTAATGCACAGTTTACTTCTAATATAATCAAATGATGATTTATCAAGGGGTTTTGTGAATATATCAGCTAATTGATTCTTAGAATCAATGAATTGAACATTCACATCGCCATTTTGAACATGATCTCTAATAAAATGATGTTTAATCTCAATATGCTTGGCTCGAGAGTGAAGAATAGGGTTCTTAGACAGATTGATAGCACTTGTATTGTCACACTTGATTGCAATATTTGAGTCTTCAACAGCAAAATCTCGCAACTGCTGCTTCATCCACAGAATCTGTGTACAGTAGCTTCCTAAGGCTACGTATTCTGCTTTTGCTGTTGATAGTGCGACTGTATTCTGCTTCTTTGAATACCAGGATATTAGCATATTTCCAAGCAATTGGCATGTACCTGTAGTACTTTTCCTGTCCACTTTACATCCAGCTAAGTCAGCATCTGAATAACCAGTAAGAGTAAAATCTGAATCTTTGGAATACCAAAGACCTAGCATTGGATAAGTTTCAATGTATTTGATTACTCTTTTTACTGCAGAAAGATGCGATTCCTTTGGATCAGATTGGAATCTCGCACACATACAGACACTAAAAAGTATGTCAGGTCTAGAAGCAGTAAGATATAATAGAGAACCTATCATGCTTCTGTATACCTTCTGGTCCACCTTTTTACCAAGTTCATCCTTGTCCAGCTTGGATGAGAAAGACATTAGAGTGTCTGTTTTCTTACCATTTTGCAGACCGAACTTCTTGATAATCTCCTTAGCATACTTTTCTTGGCAAATAAATGTACCTTCTTGGGTTTGTTTTATTTGCAAGCCAAGAAAGAATGTTAGTTCTCCCATCATGCTCATCTCGAACTCGTTCTGCATATTCTTAGAGAATTCCTTGCAAAGCAATTCATTAGAAGATCCAAAGATAATATCATCAACATAGATTTGAACAAGTAGAAAATCCTTACCCTTTTTCTTAACAAATAGAGTAGTATCTACCTTACCTTTTGTGAAATCATTTTGTAGAAGGAAATTACTTAACCTTTCATACCATGCTCTGGGTGCTTGCTTTAGACCGTAAATAGCCTTTTTGAGTCTGTAAACATGATCTGTCTTCCTTGGTTCTTCAAAACCAGGTGGTTGATCCACATATACTTCTTCTTTAATATATCCGTTTAGAAATGTACTTTTCACGTCCATCTGAAACAGTTTAAAATTATGGAAACAAGCATAAGCTAGTAAAAGCCGAATGGCTTCTAACCTTGCAACTGGTGCATATGTTTCATCATAATCAATGCCTTCTTCTTGAGAGTAGCCTTTTGCAACCAGTCTTGCCTTGTTTCTTGTGACCTTTCCTTTGTCGTTCAGTTTGTTTCTGAACACCCATTTTGTTCCAATTACTGGACGGTTTTTGGGTCTTGGCACAAGCTCCCAAACTTCATTGATTCTGAACTGCTGAAGTTCCTCTTGCATAGCTTCCATCCAGCTTTCATCTGTTAAGGCTTCTCCAATCTCTTTTGGTTCTATTTCAGATATCAATGCCAAGTTGCTGTTGCTCTCCTTCTGTTTGGATCTGGTTTTTATACCATCTTCTATTTCTCCAATGATGAGGTCTTTCGGATGACTGGACTTATGTTTCCAGTTTTTGTCAAAACGTTCCTTCTGAATATCTGCAGACTCTAGATTTTCTGGTTGAGTCTGTACATTGTCTTCTTTTCCTTCTTTCATAGAATCTTCGATCTCTTGAGATTCTAGATGACCTTCTGAAGAAACTTGAATGTGGGGAGGTGATTCAGATTCATCTTTGTGAGTCTGAACATTTTCTTCAAACCTTACATTCATTGTTTGTTCCACAGTCTGAGAATTTTTGTTGAAGACTCTGTATGCTTTGCTTGTTGTTGAATATCCAAGTAGGAATCGTTCATCTGCTCTATTATCAAACTTACCAGGGCGATCATTTGAATTTTTGAGGATAAAGCATTTACAACCAAATACACGAAAATATGAAATACTTGGCTTTCTACCTTTGAAAAGCTCATAGGGGGTTTTCTCAAGAATGGGTCTGAGAAATACTCTGTTAATAATGTAACATGCTGTAGAAACTGCATCTGCCCAAAAATGAAAAGGAATCTTGCTTTCAATCAACAAAGTTCTTGCCATTTCTTGCAAAGAACGATTTTTCCTTTCCACAACACCATTTTGTTCTGGTGTGTATGGAGTAGAAAAATTATGTTGAAAGCCATTTTCCTCACAAAAGTCTGAAAAACCTTGATTTTCAAATTCTCCCCCATGATCAGTTTTAATGCAGGAAATGGAATAGCCATTTTCATTTTGAACTCTTTTTGCAAATTTTGTAAAATATGAAAATGCTTCATTTTTATGTGAAAGAAAGAACACCCATGTAAATCTAGTGAAGTCATCAACAATAACTAAACAATATCTCTTACCACCAATACTTTGTGTTCTGGTTGGTCCAAACAGATCCATATGAAGAAGCTGCAACGCACGATCAGTAGAAACATGATGTATAGATTTGAAAGAACTTCTTACTTGTTTTCCTAGCATGCAAGCATTGCATAAGTCTGTCTTTCTGTATTTCAGATCTGGCAAACCTCGAACAAGTTTTTTGTTTGAGATTTTTGAAATCTGTTTCATACTGATATGTCCTAACCTTCTGTGCCAAAGGTCTTCATCTTCTTTGATCGAGATTAAGCAATGATTGGAGTTTGGATCTACATCCAAAAGATAGATGTTGCCATGTCTTCTTCCTGTGAATGTTTGAGAAGAGTCTTTGCTTGTTCCTGAACATGTATCTTCTTGAAAGTTGATTCTGAATCCTGTATCACAAAGCTGGCTTATGCTGATCAAATTGTAGTTGAGTCCTTTTACCAACGACACGTCATTGATTCTTAGTCCTCCAATATCAACTGTTCCTTTGCCAATGATTTGTCCTTTAGTATTTCCTCCAAAGGAAACTTTTCCTTCCTTCAGATTTTGTAGATCAGCGAATATGTTTGGATCTCCTATCATGGGAGCATCCACCGTCCAGATACCACTTCCTTTTTCTTTTTGTGGTGATCTGCAAGAATTACAACGACTCAAGTTTTCTTTGGTACCCAAACTTGCTTGGGTCCTTGAGTATTAGTATAGGCTGTCTTAACAAAATCTCTTCGAATAGGTCTCCAGACCTTAGGACATTTATTCTCAAAATGTTGTGGATCTCCACATTTTGAGCACTTGAGTGCACTTCGGCCAACAGGTTTTACAAAATTCCTTTTGAAATGGTTTTTGTAAACTTGTCTAGGAGGTCTTTGTCTTAATCTCTCCTTGACTTTTGGAAAATCGATTAAGCTATTACTTTCCTTTACAAATCCAAGACCAGATTTGTTATAGTAAGGAATTTGAATGGAAAGGATATGCTTCAAGGTTTCTGAACCCTTTGAAAAATTTGAAGTAATTTTTGAAATTTCCTTTTTCAAAACATCATTTTCTTTGGAAAGAAAATCTCGACTTTCCTTGATTTGATGAAACTCTTTTTGAAGAAAATCGATCATTTCTTTTTGAGAAACATCCTGTTGCCGTAGTGAAGAATTTTCCTTTTTCAAAGAAGAGATTCTTTTAAGAGCAGTCTTAAATTCAAAGCACAATTCATCAATATAGTTTGACACTTCGATAGACATCTCAGAAGGTTTTACCTCGATTTCCACTCTAGACTCAGAATCAGAATCTGAGTCTGAATCTGACTTTGCCATCAGACAGACATCTTCATCACTATCTTCACATTCTGTATTACTCCAGGTTTCTGCCTTTAAGGCCTTCTTTGCTTTCTCAAATTGGGTCTTCTTTTTCAGAAGTGGACAGTTTGGCTTGATGTGTCCACGTTTCCTACAGTTAAAGCATATTATCTCCCTTGGTTTCTCTGTCTCATCGATAGACCTTTTATTTTCAAAGGGCTTCTTCCCTTTGAGATTTCTTCCTCTGATTTTCATTTTCTTGTACTTCTTTATGAAGAGTGCCAGTTCTTCATCGTCAACATCTACATCTTCAGTGTCTGCATCAGAATCATCGTTAGTTTTCAAAGCAATTGACTTATTACCTCTGGATTCGTTTTGCTCATTTCGTTTCTCAGTTTCATATGATTGAAGAGTTCCAATCAATTCATTTACTAATAGAGGCTTGATCCTTTGTGTCTCACGAAGTGATGTTTTGATGTTGTCCCACTGTTCTGTCAGTCCTCTCAGAAGTTTGTTTACTTTCAATGCATCTGGGACTGCCTGTTCTTGATAAGCAAGACCGTTTACTATATCAGTAAACCTGTCATAAAAATCAGCAATTAGTTCTCCAGGCTTCATTTTGAAAGATTCATATTGGCCAAGCAAAATATTGATTTGAGTTTCTTTGGCTCGATCCGTTCCTTCATATGTAACATAAAGAGTATCCCAGATTTCTTTTGCTGATTCACAAGCAGCAATTTTCTTATACTCAACAGGAGATAAAGCACAATAAAGAGAATAAATTGCTTTTGAATCTAAAGTCTCTCTTTTGGATATCTCAGTTTGAGATAAGGGTAATTCTGCTGGTTTGCTTGAATCTGCTTTTTCTTTTGAATCTGTAGAATTTGGGTTGACTCCTCTAGTGATGACATCCCATTGCATATGATCAATTGACTTGATGAAAGCCTTCATTTTGTTTTTCCAGATGCTGTATTCCTTATCATCGAAAAAAGGAGGTCTGTTGTTGCTCTGTCCTTCAATGAGCCCTAGAGCACCATAGCTAGCCATATAGATCGTTAGCTCAGAAGTAAAACACTTCAGTAAGATGAGCAACCTGCTCTGATACCAATTGAAGTGGCTAGCACGAGTCACCTAGAGGGGGGTGAATAGGTGATTCTAAACAAAACTTATAGATTTCGCGGAAATGAAATGAAGAACAACAGAATCTGAATACAATTAAGATTAACGTTAGTTCTGATGAACAAAGTACTGAAATGCAGAAAGTAAAATGAGAGATGAGGAGAAGAGAATCTGCACATAGATGTATAGTGGTTCGGCTTATGGTAAGCCTACGTCCACTCTCCCACGCTTACAGCCTACTGGCTGGATTTCACTATGTAATCAAGAGGAATTTACAGACTTTGAGTCTCAGCACTATTGTGTATGATAGGACTCTCTATCTCACACAAATACTCTTTACAAAGTAATCCTCAAGATCTTGATCTTAAGTTTAGAATGACAAGAGAACAGATTGGAGTAAACTCAGACTTTGGACTTGTTGATTCTTGAATCTCTCTACCTTCTGCTGCTCATGTTCTCCTTAAATACACCTCTTTATCCACACTACCCGTTGGACAACTCACAGAGGATCATCTTCCAATCTTCACCTTGGACAGATTTGTAAACTAAGGATTGAGTAGCCGTTAGTTGATAGATTCTGAATCCCGCTGATTCTGGTCGCCCATACAATCAGAATCTTGGTTTCCATAAGTAGAGTTTTTGTCCGTTGTAGATCATTCTTGTCTAAGCATTTGATTGTCAATCAATTTGATTACGATTGAACAAACCAATACTTTCCGTCTGTGAAATCCATGCCAGATCACTAGCTGTTATTCTTCGTTCTGGATTTTGCTTCTGAAGAATTATTATGTCTCCGTCTGCTTCTGAAGAATTACTGCGTCTTCGTCTGCTTATGAAGAATTACTGCATCTTCGTCTGCTTCTGAAGAATTACTGCATCTTCGTCTGCTTCTGGAATTTTCAGCTTCTGCGTCTGCTTCTGAAGAATTTCAGCTTACGCGTCTGCTTCTGGAAATTCCTGAATCTCAGAACTTTAGCTTTTGTGGGTCCTCAAGAACTTATAGAGTCTGAATTGTTTCTGCGTCTGGAAAATTTCTCAGAACTTAAATAATTCTTCTTAACTTGTAAAATCTGAATAACTTTATTCTTAGCTTCCAGAACATATATTCCTGAAATGAGAATGTTCAGAATAAGTATCAGATTTACAAACATTATGGAAGGTTTTGTCAACTTCAAAATCAATAAGAGTTTTCCTCAACAATACTAAGTGATATGGTAGATTGTAATTGGATGATTAATCAGCGAGACATATTTGAGTATTCTATTAGAAGTACATGTCACACTATTTTTTTTAGATAAGTAATGCATGTTTCTGTCTCTAGTAATATTTCAACAATTATCTTGGAAATTGACCTTGTCTTGTCTCCTAAAGTCCCAGTTGCCGGAAAATTTGCTGCGAGTCTCACTGTAAAAACATGACAAAAAGATTTCAGAAGAAACTTGCCCTTACATAAACCAGGCTCAAGCACCAACTACCATTGGCAACGTTATACTCTCTCTCTCTCTCTCTCTAATATCACCACCAACATGCAGAACAACCAAATGACACTGAATCACCAATGCATCACCTCCTTCAAAACCCTAACACCCCACCTCAGCTGCCTCGCGGCCAACCACAACCTCCTCTATGCTGCCGCCTTCAACCAAGTCCACGTCTTCGACTTGTCGACCCGAGCCCACGTCGACTCCTTCAATGCCGCCAAACCGTCCTCCGGCTCCGTCAAATCCATTGCCTTCTCCGGCCCCAAGGTCTTTACCGCCCACCAAGACCCCAAGATCCGTGTATGGCAAGTCGTGATGACGCCTTCGAGAGGACACCGCCTCCTGTCTTCGCTGCCGACCCTCAAAGACCGTTTGATGCGTTTTATCTTGCCCAAGAACTACGTTCATGTGAGGCGCCACAAGAAGCGGCTCTGGATCGAGCATGCCGACACCGTCTCTTGTTTGGCTGTCAACGAGGGTTTGGTTTATTCGGTCTCATGGGACAAGAGCTTGAAAGTGTGGGACGCGTGCGAGAACAAGTGCTTGGAGTCCGTGCACAAAGCACACGACGACGCCGTCAATGCTGTGGTGGTTTCCGACGATGGGACGGTTTACACGGCATCGGCTGATGGAGCAATTAGGGTATGGGAGAAGAAGGAGAAAGAGAGGAGGCACAGGTTGATGCATGTGTTGGAGAGGCACAAATCCAGTGTCAACGCGCTTGCGTTGAACCACACCGGGGACGACGGATTTGTCTTGTTCTCTGGGGGTTCCGACCGTTTGATTGGGGTGTGGCGAAAAGATGATGGCCATGACCGGATGGCATTCCGGGAGGCGCTGTGGGGTCATGGAGGGGCCATACTGTGCTTGACCGTCGTCGGCAATGACGTGTTGCTCAGCGGATCGAGTGATCAGACGGTGAGGGTCTGGCGGCGGGGTGAGGAGGGTGGTGGGTATTGCTGCCTGGGAACCATGGGAAAGCATGAAAGACCGGTGAAGTCGTTGGTGAGAGTTTCAACTTCAACAGATGCTTCTCAGAATAATGAGAATGATGCTATCACAGTTTGTAGCGGAAGTCTTGATGGTGAGATTAAACTATGGGAGATTACTGCTTAATTGGCACCTCAGAATCAGATTGCTTAATCATCATCCGGCAAGCTTCGCACCATGCACCGTCTTCTTATTTTCTTTCAACATTTGTAAAAGTCGAAGTCACAAGTAAGCATTTATCGTATACTTATCCTATCATTTGATGTAATATCTCCAAGTAATTGAATTCAAGGTTTGGATGTAATGAGTCAATCATATGCCATTCGTTATCTTGTTCTAAGATAACGAGGTCAGCTAATTATATGATCAAACCAAATGGACTTACATACATATCTGTTCTTTTTTTGGTAATATGGGGTACCAATTATTCTCGGCTCGAGCTACACATGCATTTGCATTTTCACTATTTGTCATGCAATAATATGATGCACATAAGTGACTGAACATTGCACTTTCCTTCAAGACATTGACATGCTCCATTTACGGAACATCACCTGCTCGCACTTGTTTTTATTCCTTAGTCATCATGTGATGTGATAGCTATGCGGGGAAGGTACACATGATCGCAACTTTTGATGCGGGAACGACACCAATCAGCCAATAACATATCTTTATGACATTCTCACGACTGATGTTCAGTGTATCATCCACGTGATCAACAATGATACTGCAATTTATTCTTTTCTTGCCGTTCAAAAGCTGTGCACTAAAGTCTAGATGCGCCATTTAATAATGTTTTGTTGCGCGCATTACGATACCCCCATTGATGATCACTAAGATTATAATAAGAGGTTTGCTCCCTTGCGAGCTTGGCATGGACAGACGACAATCTCAGCCAATCAAGTTCTGTCGCCCCAGCCTTCTTAGTCTCTTAGACTAACCTCTACATTTCCGTAAAAGTGGGTGCATGTGCATTGCTCTCCACAGGTTCACAGGTCAATTTCCCTTAACATAAGCAATTGTCTCATCGATAATTTCAACTCTTTTGTTGTGCACTATGAAGGCCTAAGACTAGTTCTTTAGCCGTCCTTTAATAAAAGATCATCTTAAACCTTGCCGTACCAGAATCAGAAGATACCCATTATCATAGGCCGTGTTGATCATGCTTCAAAGGGTAAAAGAGCCGAAGTACACCCAGCATGACTAAGTTTTCGATGTTTCGCGGAGCCGAAAAGTTTCATTTACGTAGACCGCTTATAATTTGAGTGTCACACATCTTTCTTGAAGGTTGTTTGTACCGTGATGGACTGACAGAATGCGACAGATATAAAGTACACAGATGGGAGAATCTGCACCCCAGCGTCAGTGAATAATTAATTGTACAGACGTTCACATGGAAAGGACAACATGCTAGTGAAAGATCCACGAGAAGAACCTTTTGAAAGATGTAAAAAGACAAACATCAATTGTAGGATTTGAATTGCTTCCTGTCTTTCATATCGACAGCATTCGACCAGTAGATAATGTTTTTAATGCAGTTTGTTGACCATTTACTTGTCCCCAATTATTCCCCATGATGGTGTATTAGTAGTAGATTAGTCATCCACTAATCGTTTTGTGGCTTCTACTGTCATCATTCTACTGCTATCTATCACCTATCCTTCAATCTATGCCCCTGTATAGCCAAATAATTCATCCAGTGATCCTTAAACACGGCCCAATTAACACCTGAGGCAAATGCATCCCATCACTCTTATTCAAAAAACCCTCGACGTTAATCGAGAAATTTGCTAAACTAATCACTCCCGGTACGTAACAACACATGGAAGATGTCTTGTCTAAGACTACACATGAAGGACAAGTATCCAAGGTAAAACGTCTAGGTTAGTCAATAATGCACCTAGTGTGGAGAATATAATCTGTATCCTGAACAACTTTAAGGGAAGATGAGGAGCTTACTCAAATAGTCAAATAATCTGTCAAAGAATGTCTATACAAGCAGATAGAGTATCTAATTCAAGCTAATCGTCTCTAGCTCATGTTCCTATTTCATGTAATCCATAGTCAAGACTCAAGATCAATCATCAGCAGGAGAAAAAAGTGTGAGACATATAGCTTAAAACTGTGTCTGAACTCAAGGAAGAGCACCATATGCAATTATCTTAGTGTAGGTGCCAAACTAGAGCTATTAAAGAAAAATATGTCTAATCAGCTGATATCTACCAGAATTCGCATTATAGAAGTTTAGAGTTCCCCGGTCATGTTCAAACTTCTGAAGATCCATAAAACCAGGTAAAATTCCAAAAAGTTATCAAGAAGCTAGTCATTCCTAGGATCTTTGCTCTGAATTCAGAACAGTGTCCTTTCTTGAGTCAGGGGGCCTTACAGCAATGCTCCACACAAACTTGAATAGATCAATTCAGCGAAAACATGAAGGCAACCCATACTCTGATTTGGCCAGTACAAAATGCTGAAAAAATTCTACGTACTGTCCAAATATCTTTGTTTTTTGTCACCTACAATATTGTTATCAGCAACAAAAAGAGTCATCTAGAAGATTGTACCCCTTTTGGAAGTGTTGGAACATCTGCAATTCATATCAATTTGAGACATGGCTAACACTAGTCAGATTGCAAATGGAAATACATTCTAGAAATTAACTAATCTTCGGTTTTTTTGAAGAATTTCCACAGTAGCTGCTCCTAATCGACCACCCAGCATTGTATTTAAGAACCAATTCTCAAGTTTGATACTTTAGTTTCTCCAGCTGAATATTTTATAAAAATCTTAACAACGTGATCACTGCCTCACGGATACAAAGCATTTCAGCATCATGTCTGTTGCCTTCATCACTATGAACTGCTATGGACTGCTTATGATGGTGTCACAACGCTTTAAGCATGATCTATCTAATATTATCTTCCAAGATCAAATTCAGATGGAGGTCTACAGGATCTTTTGGCATAACATCAGATAGAGCCAGAAGGTAGGAGAGAAAATAGATTCAAAGAGGTACATAAGTCCCTATGTCATAAAAAGTATGTCTTGACCTCATATCAGAATAAACCATGATATACTTTTATATAATCTTCAAAGGTAGATATCATTTAGAAATCCTGTTTGAGGTAGAAACTGAATTACAATATAAGATTTCTTGAAACTTTACATCCACGCTAATTCACAAGAAAGCAGGGAGGTTGAATCCAAAAATTTGTCAATTTGGACAAAGGGGTATCCTAATTAATTTCTACATATTACGTACTTCTTTTTGCAAGAAACAATTAACATCTGATTAATGAAAAACATGCTAAACTTCTCATCAAGACCTGATTTTTCAGTATCGAAGCTCTATCAGGAAGGAACGCCTCAAAAGTCGAGAAGTAACTGGGGAAGAATCCTCTCCAAGTGAGTTGGCTCAATCTTCGTCATGCCCTCTGCCTCAGCGATAGCAGCAGCTCGTTGCACAGCCTCTGCATCAATGAGGAGTAGATGAGGCTTCTTACTATACCATCGACAATACAGAAAACAACCTTTGGCCAACACGAGCCTGTGATGAAGAGCCGCAGGAGTTCACAGCTCAGCTTCAGTGCATTAGAATTAGCTGCATCAAAATAGACCGCTCTGTCTTAGGGAAAAACTACTTGAAATTTATGTTCCTTTTCCGTAAATAAACTCTACACGATCATATTCCTTAAAAGCCGGAATGCCCAATGACTGAGTACCGGAAGTCGGTCGATTCTTCTTGGACGTCGCATTCGCAGGTCCTGCCTGCAGCAATCATATACACAGTCAGAGACCACAAACGAACACAGACAACACAGCTCATGCTACCAAATTCCAAGGAATTACAGCAACGCCGCTTCATTCTTCTGTAAGGGTAGTTTTCGTCTGGTCCCATTTGAATTCTTGCGGCAAATATCCGACTCGAACAAACGAGTAGGGCCAATTTCATCATTCCACAACGACAGCATCTCAAATTCATGCCACACGCCTCCAAATTATAGGCGGCACCAAAAACGGGTTCCGGAGGCCTCTCAAATTCAACCATCGGAAGCAAACCATGCCCACGGAAAAAAAAAGAACGAAGAAGAAAATGGAAACGAAAACTCGCGGTCGCCTTCGTTCAAGATAAGCTTAAGAAGAACGATGAATGGATGCGGCGACGGGACGGTACCTCGTTGTCCATCGCATCGGCGGCGTCGTTTCTCTGACGCTCTGCAAAGGGGCCATTCCAAGTCAAAAAAAAAGAGAAAAAAAAAGCAAAAAAAAAGAGGCCGATGCGACCCCGGAAAAGGCATTGATCTCGCGAGATTGAATTTAACGAAACACGAAAGGGGGAGAGACGGTCGAACCAAGGGCCATCCTGCTCCACACGCTCTTGAAGACGGAATGGATCAGATCCTGAACGGGAAAAGAAGAGAGAGAGAGAGAGAGAGAGAGAGAGAGAGAGAGAGAGAGAGAGAGAGAAATCCCAAATTACACAATTGCGAGAATCGAAGGCACAACGGAGACGAAAAAGAATCAACAGGGGTCGCGAATGATGATCAAGAAAGGGGGGGGGGAATTTACAGGATCGAAGGTCGGGTCTTCCTCCATTGGAAGCGAAGCAGGCTTGATCGACGCGGTGCCCAAGAACCAGGAGAAGAACCACAGGGATTTGCAAATTTCCCGCTTTCGCAGAACCGGGCAAAACGAGGAAGGACATGTTACATCTAAATATAGTAGATTTCAAGTAATAAAATAACAATAAAGTACGTGAAAAGCTCGTTCGATAAGCCCCTATAGCTCAGTGGTAGAGCGTCAGTCTTGTAAACTGAAGGTCTGTAGTTCGATCCTGCATGGGGGCATCTTGCTACATTTTTTTATCTTTGGGCTCTTTTCGTCACGGAAAGATGACGTTGCGAGCTCTGCGCTTCTCCTTGCAGCTCTGTACTTCTTCTTCTTCAAGCCCGCTTCGCTTCCGTGAGCTGATCAACACCCCACGCCTGAAAAGGTTTCGACCTTTTTTTTTGGCTTTTGGATTGACTCTGGGGGCCGAGGCATGTCCCCTCTGATTCAAAAGCTCGCCGGAACCACCGCGCCAGCGCCCTCTTCTCTCAAACTGTTCAGACAATCCGGATTTTGAACCCGCGGTTCCCCCCCCCCCCCCCCCCCCCCCCCCCCCCGGCGCCCGCTCTCGTCCCTCGCCGGGGCCGGAGTGCTCGCGCGATCCGCCGCGCTTTCCGGGTCAGGGCGCCCACGAGAATGCGAAAAGCTCGCGGATTTCGCAGCTTTACTCGGCTTTCCCGTTCGGGTTCTGCGCGAACCCCGATCCCGTCTCTTCGGCTGCCCTCGATGGAGTGGAGCCCGCGGGGGGCGACGACCCTAGGCGCGTGTGGGCGGATAGCGTGAAGAAGAAGAGGAAGAGGAAGATGAACAAGCACAAGTATAAGAAGCTCAGGAAGCGCCTCCGGCGAAAGGCCAAGTCGTAGTTTAAAAATTTGAATTCGGCGAGAATTCGATGCGGCTGGGTTTGGAGCGCTTTGAACTGTTTCTGTCATTGTCCATAATCGTGACTGTTGTGGGTTCTCTAAATGAAGTTCTTGGTCCGCTTTTGCGATAAGATGTTCTGTCAGAGCGCATCTGGATCTAGTGATCGAATTGTTATTACCTATGCAATACCAAGTTACCAACATGGAATCTTGAGCTGCTAATAAGAAAACAAAGGAAAGCAAACTTGAGGGTGGGATGCCAAGTCTGCTGGTCTTTCTCTGGTTTACCAGACCTGCCTCTGTTCAAATCACAACTAGTGCCGTGTACACACATCATTCCATCTCCATCCTAGAGATGGTAAAAGGGGCTTATATGATAAGGAATGCTCGGATAATCTCATCGTTGGGTGAGCGCTAAGGTTGGTAAGCAGGGAGGGTGATCCTTTTAGGTTTGCAAATTATTTGTGCGAAGCCGGGAAAACAAAGAGTGGCGTGATTTCTAGGTTGACAAATTATCTCAATTATCTTAGACTTTAGAAGCGTATTGAATTGCTAGTGCTGTTCTGCATTTGCTTTGTGAGGAAAGTGCATGCAAATATCATGGCAAGGAAGTGGAAGCTTTCTTTGCCTCTCTTTTCTTGTTTCAGAGTTATACGAGTTAAGCAGTCGGATAAGAAGACAAAGGAACTTGCATTAACATAGAAATGATATCAGACATATCTTAAGCTTCATAGGACTATCTTTCTGAAGGTGCGCTGCCTTTCTAAGATGGTCATATATCCTTACTGTGATGTATCTGGGAGCACACCATCTACACAGAGGCTTAGTGCTTAATCTGAGCTAACATGACTCGCACTTCCTTGCTGTTGGGCCTGCGCTTTGGCTCATCCACTGTACAGAAGTAGGCGACCCTTAAAACCAGCAGCATTTGCTCCTCGAACCCATTGCCAATCAACTTTGGGTCAATTGCTTGTTGAGGATTGTCCGAAGTCATCACATTTCTCAGCCACTTGACCAGACTTATTTCTTGGGTGTGTTGGAAAAACTCATCTGATGGTAGTTTTCCAATGACCAGGGCGGCAAGCAGAACACCAAAGCTGTATATATCGCTCCTCTCCGTGAACTTGGAAGTCAGATGGTACTCCGGAGCGATATATCCCAAAGTCCCTACGACATTGGAGCTCGTGACATGAGTATCAGAATCTGGCATAGCTTTTGCAAGCCCAAAGTCGGATATTCGGGCTTCCATGTCGTCATCTAGAAGGACGTTGGCAGGCTTGAGGTCTCGGTGGATGATCCTTGGAGTGTGGTTCATATGGAGATATTCAAGCCCAGCCGCCACTCCCAGCGCAATTCGGTGCCTCGTGAGCCAATCCAACTCTGTCTGGCCTAGTGAAACCTTCTCCAGTAAATCCTGTAAGCTCCCATTCTTCATGAACTCATACACTAGCAGGTGGCAGTCTGGACGAGTCAAGTGGGCCAGCAAGGGAAGTAAATTGCGATGCCGAATCTGGCCAACAGTTTGTATCTCGGACCGAATTTGGCGCATTTTCTTATCTAAGTCCCTGGTGTCTTCTTCTGTTAGCTCCGTTGCGTCCCTGGGAGGTTGAATTATCTTCTTTATAGCAATCATCTTTCCATTACTTCCAGGTAACTCGGCCTTGTAAACTTCCCCGCAGCCACCTTTGCCAATGAGTTCCAGTGACGACAGTCCCTCGTCGCTTTCCAAGAAAGCCAAATCCTCGGCTTTCTTGATCAACGGGCTAAAGATTGCCGGGCCCGATTCTCTGCGTCCCCCTCGGATTGCTGCCAAGGTCAGCCTAAAGAGCAGAGAGAAAACGAACCCCGATACGATTCCAGCAACTGCTCCAGCTAGGAACCCTAGTAGCCACCCACCTAGCTTCCTTGGGCCGTGGTGACGTTTGTGTGGCTTTGCTAACGGAGAAGGAGCTGGAGCAGGGTATGAAGCTTGCGATGATGGTTGTGCAGGTGCCAAACTGTTGGATCCCTTGCGGGGACCCTCTGCAAAAATGTAACGTCTCGGTAGATTGTCACCGGAAGGTTCAACTCTGTTCAGCGATGGCACTTGACCTTCCAGAAGCAAGTTCCCGGAAACATCAAAGAAGCGGAGATTCTGGAATGAGCGTACGGAAGCCGGAATTTTCCCAGTGAAGAGATTATCCGAGAGAGAGAGTTTTTCCAGGTTGGGGAAATACTTAAGGAAACTCAAATCCCCGGTGAATTTATTTGATCCAACGTCGAGCACTCGGAGGCGAACGAGAGATGACAATTCAGATGGAATTTTTCCTGAAAACCTGTTGTTTCTGAGGTTCAGGATTTCCAGTTTGGTACAGTCAACAATCTGGGAAGGTAGTTGGTCAACAAGCTTGTTGTTGGACAGGGAGAGCTCTTTGAGTTCGGAAAGCCGTCCGATGGCTGGGGAGAGCGAACCCTTGAGCTGTTGCGACTTGAAGACGAGTCTTGTGATTCTCAGGACATACGTATTGTTGCTTGTGAACCTTCTTTCGCAGATTACACCAGGTAGGTTGCATGGTGTGGTGGGGGCTAGATGGAGCTGTATGTCGAAGCCCATGTCCTTTCGGATGGTTTTGAGGGCGTCGAGATCCGAATGGTCAAGAACCAATCTTGCATGGGCTAGGACGAGGAGAGAGCATATGGACAGGAGGAAAAGGCGGGTTTTGCCGCCGGTAGCGGGCGCCATATGGTGGTGGATTCCGGCGAGGGGCTTGTTTTAGGTTGAGTGCTCGGATGGACTTGAACAGAGGCTATATTTGACTGTGAGGAATCCCAGATTTTGTTTTGCTATTTCCTCTTGGGAACTTCCTTGGTGGATGATTAGTGTGTGGTTTGGCTTTTTAAGCAGAACCCGTGTGGAAAATATTGCACGTAATGGGGCCATGTGCATTATTGACTTACTTTTCCACCCGGCTGGTGAGGATGAGTTTATAGAATTTCGTTCGAATTTCTGTTTTGGACTTTTCCGACTGAAGAAAGGGAAAGAAAACCACAGGAGGCTCTTAGAACAAGCACAGTGATTGGAGTTGCATCAACTTTTTCAACTGCAAATTGCTATAAGGAAATGTTCTTGAATCTTCTCTTCAATCCACCGGATGAAGGTGTCATTCGAGGGAGGGAAAGAAACAAATGCAGAGTAGATGTTGCTTATGACTGATTCTGTTGCATTTGTGTATATAGTTTGGTCAAATGCTACGATAAGTATGAATAAGATAATATCAGTCGCTGCATGATCCTTTTGTCTCTTTTTTTCCCCCCCGCACGGGTTTAGAAAGTATTGTTTGATTGACCCAGTGCGGTATCTCAACTGCCATGCCACGGAGATTGACAGAGCACCGTCCCCATGATCCTCAAGAGGTAACACCAAAAACAGAGTACTCTGTCCTTTGTATCCGTCGCTCGGAGTATTCGGTTGGCACAGACGAGATCTGTGAAGTCGCGCGATATGTTTTTGCTTGCATCCTGGAGAGAGAGAGAGATGCGCGCGTTTCAGACGCCATGGCCAAGTATACACGAAGCCTGCAAAACTTAAGCAGGTGTTCCGGGATTTGGCAATCGAACCATGCGGAACATGTGTTAAGATCACAGAGCTCTGCAGGAGTCAAGTCTTTTTTGGCTTGACCCGGCTTTGCGCGCCGGGCACGATCTCACTCTGAGAAACTACCCGGCAACATCCGCGATGTCGCACCGAAGACGACATCATCGACGTAGAAGAAGGGGCGATAATGAAGACCAAGAGAACACGCACCCCACAAAGGTCTCTGCAAATGGCCATCTCTGTCTCTCTGTCTCTGTTTTCTTGGGGGTCCATTTGAACGTGTGAGAAGGGGCCGTCGTACCATACGCTTCGTGGACGGAAAAAGGTGGTCTTTTGGGTCCGGTTGAACGTGAGAGAAGGGCCGAACATGGGCCGTTGGATCGAATGACCGGGAGCAGCGTCGACTCCGAGGTCAACATCAGCGAAGACTTGGGGTCAACGGGGCTTGATGTTGACAGCCCGGTCAAGTCAACCAAAGCACTAGGCAAGTCTTCCGCCCATCTTGGGCCGTTGGATTGCGATCGAGGTCATCGGCTCTTCTTGATCTTTGGTTTTAATTTTTTTTTTATTGTCTTCATTTCTGGGATATTTTTTTTTTGGTGGTTACATATGAGCAATAACGACTTCAAGTAGTCTATCGGACAAGTTGGCCAAGAAATAAATTCTATCCGAATTTGAAGGCTCCTGTCTTTTTCACTTCCATCTTCCGACCAATTAGCAAGACTAGTAGTGCCCCATGAAAACAACTGGAGTTCCAAATGGACGAGAGTGACTCAAACGTCTGATTAGGGAAAATTCCAATTAAGGACCTCAAGTGGGGTTAAATTCTCAAAAAAAGGCTCAAAATGAATATTGTGTCAAATAAGAGCTTGAAGTGCTCAATCAGTCTCAAAGAAGGACTTGGCTCCCTGGCCGGTCAAAATATCTGCCGGCCGGTGAGAAAGTTACTATTCCGACACCAGAACAGTAACTTTTTAATTTTTTTTCCTTTTCTTTTCTGTTTTTTTTTCCTTTTCCTTTTCTTTTTTTTCTTTTCTTCCTCCACCGGCCATCGAAAGGAAAATAAAAAAACAAAAAAATAAAAAAAATAAAAAAGTTATTGTTTCGGTGCCAGAACAGTAACTTTCTCTCCGGACAATAGGTATTTTGGCCCCCCGGGAACCCAGGTCCTTATTTGAGGCTTTTTGGGCACTTCGGATCCTTATTTGAGACTGATTAAGCACTTTAGCCCTTTATTTGACATGATATTTACTTTGGACCTGTTTATGAGAATTTGACCCTACTTTGGATCCTTAATTGGAATTTTCTCGTGTGATTATAGAGGAGGGCTTATCATGGGAAGGTTATATTCGAACGTTATGGTTGTTGTAATATTAAGTAAGGATCGGTGTTGTCCTCGAAAATGGCAAGAGGCTCCTGAGATCGTGGAATGCGGAGAAAAGGAATAAAACCAACTGGGGTTGATGTGTTCGTCAAAATATAGGCCAACATAACAATCGAAAGGAACGCATACTGTAAGTTTTAATGACTGAAAAGACGAAATTTTATTTGCATTCGGGTTATTTGTTTAATAAAAGCAAGGGGCCGAATTGATCGATTATTCTCCATCCAAATTGTATTTTCTTATACACAGAGTTTTAGTTCTTTGCGGGCAGCTAGTGTTTCTTGTCTGAAAATTTTCAACTTTTTTCCTTCCGGTATTAGCTCATTTTTTGTTCTTTTTCTAGATGAGTGAGTTATAGATTATGCAGAAAGGAGAGAAGAAATGATCATCAAAAGGCCCGTGGATCACACGGCACAATAGTGGGATATGGGCCTTGAAATCCTTGAGCGTGGGGTGCCAGGTCCGAATCCGAGCCCAAGCCCAACTCCTAAATTGAGAAACCTATCAAAATTCGTGGGAGGAATGAGCAATTGAAACAGCAAAACTACAACATTTCTCTGTGTACTTTCCTTTATATACAATCTTCGGCCTCGGATTTTAACATGAAAACTTCACGAAAATCCCCCATCTCTTTTTAAGAGCAAAACTATAACCGGGGCTTCGTCACGAAACGGACAAAATCGAAATTTATGAAAATCAAAGCAAATTGCCATCATTCCCTCAACTCCTTAGAATCACAAAACTCCCACGTGCCGAACATAAATTCGAGAAGGTAGGGATTCTCACTTTCTCGGGGAGGATTAGGGACGGGGACGTGCAGTTTCAGGTGTGGGTTTGGACTCCCACATCTTACAAGAGACAGGGCAAAAGCCTGAGAGTACGCTGAGAGTTAAAGTAGGACAGATAAAAAAAATAAAATTCGAGATGATTATTGCAAATTATTTCATGAACCCCTAGTCGCTTAAAAATTTATACCATATTTTTCAAATGGATCAAATCTTTATAATCCATATATTACATATTTGCTTTATTGTCTAGCAATTCAAAATTGCTGCTCGATTGCGTGAAAGGTAGGAACGGAGACGGTCGGCACGAATAGCCATGTCCTGGGCCTGGCGTGTATACGCCGCTACCTCCGTGCGCACGTCTTCGATACCTCTTTGGGCTCTGCTCTCGCCAATCGCCATCGCGCTCTCTCTCGCTCTCGCTCTCGCGCTCGCTCGCTCGCTCTCTCTCTCTCTCTCTCTCTCTCTCTCTCTCTCTCGTGTGGCTCCATTCCTCATCGTTCCAAACGGGTAACCGCGGTTCCTCGCGCATGGAGGTAATGCTCTTTCCCTGACCGATCTAATTCGCCATCGTATCCGACTGCAAATTTGGATCGCTCGACCCGTTGCGCTCGATGTTGCTAACTCCCGCTAGTCCGCGCATCAGTAATTTCATTGTGGAAAAAAGGAAGATTGGGTCCAGGTGAATTTGGTCGAGTTCTTCACATGCAGTGGGGTCTGGGTGAGTTCAGCTTCGCTTTTGGAATAAAGGGTCGGTTCCTGATGTCTTCATCCGGGTCGGGCAGCATCGGCAGCTTAGTGGGGTTGTGTTAGTTTCAACTAGGTGGCGAGGGATACGGTTGAAAAATTTATTCTTTGTCGGTCATCAGAGGGAAAGAGAGAATTTTGAGCCTTTACTGAGAATGAGGATGCGCGGAGTATCTGATATTGGAGCAGACAATGATCTTTCTGGCATATAAATAGAGGAAAACTATCGGGGGGCTTTGAATTTGGATACGTCCAGATTATTTTCTGGTAGAATTTCGTGGACGACACCTGGAAATTGATCTTTGATGTGCTGAATTTTGTCGGGCGGATTTCGCAATGTAGACTTGATTAGTTACCTTAAAAATCATGCCAGTGCTGAGGTCGTGCCCATTTATGTTGTGAGGTTGTAACTTGTAATTGATGGCATAGGTTGTAGCTTTCCACATGAATATGGTGATACAGTATAAGTTGTACTGTCCCTTTCACTAAAGCTTTCTTTGGCTTCTTTAGTCATCATACTTCACTGTAGGACTATGTAGGACAAGGATCTCTGATGTAGAGAACTTTCAGTCTACACCCTTATATTTTTGAAGTTCTCTTTAAACGATTCTAGCATGTTGGAGCTTGTCCAGGATCACTGATGGTCTGTATTGTAGATACACTTTGGTTTATTACTTCCTCGCTCTTTGATCGTTTGAATCAACATCGGCTCGTGCTATTAATATCTTTTACTTGTATTGGACCATTATAAGGGAAGAACTAAATTTGTTTTGCAGCGGTTTTCGACTGGAAATGGCATAGATAGGAACAAAGCAATGGTGGAGCAATTGCAGCGCTATGGCATATTTAATTCAAAGAGAGTTGCTGATACAATGGAGAAAGTTGATAGGGCTTTATTCGTTCCTGACGGGACTCCAGCTTACGTTGACAGCCCCATGGCAATTGGTTACAATGTCACCATTTCTGCACCTCATATGCATGCAATGTGCCTTCAGTTGTTGGAGAAGAATTTGCAGCCCGGCATGCATGCTCTAGATATTGGCTCAGGTTTTCATGTTAATCCTTTTTCTATGGATCATGTCTACATGGATATGCACATACATCCTCCACAATTTTGCAGTGTCCTCTTCCTGTAAATACTTAAATCTATTTTTAGATTGGAATCCAGATAGAGAGGGGAAAATAATCACGTTTTTTTCTGCTCACCTTAATGATTCGGCTGACAATTTCCCCCTGTTTGTGACTTGCTGGAATAATAAGTACTCCATGAGAGCACAAATGGAAACTATCTGTTGATACACCCTTTTTAATCTCATCCTCCCTGAGTAGTCCAAACGATTTAAACTTGATCTTTTCCCCTGTCCCCATCTTAAATTCTTCCTCTAGGGGTCTTATTAATCCGCTGCTGCACTCCGGGGTGAGGTTCAGGATGCATTTTTTATGCTGAACAAACTCATTGAATTGAAATTGGCAACTGTCCGATCGATCTTTAATTACTTTTCTGTTCTGTTTGCAGAACTATCCAAATTGATATTGTCATGATTTTTTGCAAATCAGTCTGAAAGCATCCTGCTCCAGTCTTTTCATATCTCTTGTTAAATGGGAGTTTATGAACTCTAGTTCTCATCTTGTGTACAGGAACTGGCTACTTGACAGCATGCTTTGCACTGATGGTTGGACCTGCAGGTCGAGCTGTTGGTGTGGAACACATTCCTGAACTGGTTACTTCTTCAATCCAGAACATTGAAAAAAGTGAGGCAGCAGGGTTGTTGAAACAAGGCTCCCTTTCCATCAATGTTGGTGGTATGTATCCACTATCCAGGAATGCAATACCATCTTTCATGTTCGTGATAATGATAGCGGGAAGTTAGAAAATAACTCTTATTTTCCTTGGTGATTAAAGTTGTGCATGTAAAAAAAAAAGGATACGATTGTTTTTCCGAAAGGCAGTAAATGGAAATTTGAGGGTGTTTATGCTGATAAAGTATTACAATAACAACTATCAGATCCATTTCTTGATAGTTTAAGGTTTTGGAGAAAAAAAAATTAACAATAGCACTGAAACACATATCAAGAGTCTGAATCCTAACACTGCCTGCTATTTTTCTTTTGCCTCTTTTCCTTCTCAGTGTTCATCATTCTGGGTGGTTGATGCGCTACATCCATGTAGTGAGTTTCACATGTGAGGCTCGATCTAGGAGAGTGTTGAGAGATATGCTAAATTTAGGATTGTGAAACTGTTTCTTGAAAAACAATTTATCTATTAGTTCATCGGATTAGCTTTAAGTGAATATGACTTGAAATCAAGATTCCAGCATAGATTTGTTTGGATTTTGACTCTTACTGAAGAGGAGAATTTTTTGTAAAGGCTCTAAGCTACTTGTTGGAAATGAGTGTGAATGTAACCATCTGCGCTGTATGCTGCAAAGTTGAAGGGTTAAACTGACTGCAGACGTACCTTAAAATCCAACAACAACCAGGCTCATAAAAGATCGGAAACTTTAATACTTTATTTTGCTTTTTTTTCTGCTTATGGTTTACTATTTGCTTTTCATGAAAATACTTTGATTCAATTTTACTTAAACGCAAAGTCTTTGAAGCTAAACCGTTGCCAAACTCACTTTAGTCTTCATTAAAATCTATCATGGCATATTCATGTTAAATGGTCCCAATTACTTCAGTAGGTTCCATAATTTTCTAATGAGTAAGCAGTCGATTGGTGGACAAGAACTTGATAAATTGTTGACTGTGTTTTGTCTATTAATTGCTCATGATCCGACATTTTTACCTCATAGATGGCAGACAAGGTTGGCCAGAGTTTGCTCCTTATGATGCCATTCATGTTGGGGCAGCTGCGAGAGAAATACCACAGCCACTTATTGACCAATTGAAGCCAGGAGGGAGGATGGTGATTCCTGTCGGAAATGTATTTCAGGATTTAAAAGTGGTGGACAAGAACTTGGATGGAAGCCTGAGCATTCGGAACGAGACTTCTGTACGTTATGTTCCCCTCACGAGTCGAGATGCTCAGCTACAAGGCTTCTGAGATTACAATTGATTTACAGCCCTGGCATCATCAGGCGGTACCAAGAGAGGCTGTTTTGATGAACTTACTGTACAGGTTCTGGGCCTGCCGGCCATGTTTATACTGTACCCTACTAGTTTGTGGGAGGTTGTATGGATGTCTGTTACTCGTGGTAATATTGCATCCCATTGTCGTAGATTTCTCATGCATCAAGGATGACTGCTGCGGAATAATGATATCCTGAGTAAATGCAGTTTGTGCTTGATGGGCCTGGCACAATATTGAAGGCATTTTATCAGTCTGAAAAGTAAATGGTAGCAAATGGCAGTGGTTTTGGTGCCCAATATGCTGTTCGGACATCCTTTCCTCTCATCGGATGAATCTAAACTGAATTCACCATCTTTGCCTCAGAAAGATCTGAATTGGTAGCGACATGCAGCTCTTCGACTGTGAGTCTAAACTGAATTACCCTCCGTGGTTACGCCACCGTTCAAATCAGTTGTTTAACTCTTATTTTATCTTTTACTCTGAAACACAAAAGATAGGGAGGTTTGACCACTTGCACTGTCCAACTTCAGAAAGCCAGAAAAAGCTCTTAAATTTCCTTAGTTAGGATCAGGTCCCTGTAACCGTAACCCCAGAGAGCAAGAGTTGAGAGCCTACTCATGGCTAATTAGCAGGAATTGAACAATTATTGGTGTTGCCTATTGCAATAAAAATTGAACTTTTACTATTCGAAAGAAACAGTCCACAATTCCATCCACGACATCCCACAAATGAAAGGCAGCATTCCGCAACTAAATGAATCCTCCAACTAAATGAATCCTCCGCCACTTGAAGAATCCCTGAACATCTGTCCACAGTTCATCTTCTAACAAAATACTTCTGGTACCTGTCATCAGTAACTTGTACATCTTTTCTATAGTGAATGAACACTTTCATTGTCTTACAACAGTAAAAGATGAGATTATGCAAGGAAAAGATGAAAAGGCTCGACAAAGGAGAGAAGGCGAGAAAAACAATGCTAATAGTCTCCTCCTTTCGATTTAAAAGGAGTTGCGTCTCGGTCTTTCCTCCGCGACATTTACCCTGATGGCTCTCCCATCCAAGCTCTGTAATACCAGGCGAAGCAAATGGTCAAAATATATCCTCATGCTTTATTTCTTCAAAAGCAATTTCTGATGAGAAAAAAGGAAGCTAATCTTCTTTAAACTAGTGTAAAGACTCGTCTCCACCAGCCAAAATCAATAACCAAAAAACTAGCGAGCAAGTTGACAAAACCGCCCGAGATATTCTCTGCAGCTGCTGTGTGAACAATGCATCTGAATTAATTTGTACAGGTTTCTTCAACCATGACATGCACAAAACCACTTGGATGAGCTTAAGATAACCAGAAATGTGTAAAGAACATGAAACGTAGTAGTACCTGTCCATCAAGAGCAGCAATAGCATCATTCATCTCAGTCTCAGATGCCATCAACACAAAGCCAAAACCACGAGAACGGCCAGTTTCCCTGTCATAAACGACCCGCGCATTTACCACCTTACCATGTTCACTGAAAACTTGCTCCAGACGAGCATCATCCACATTCCATGGCAGGTTCCCAGCATACACTCTATATTCAGCATCAAAGACGCGAGGGAGGCGCTCCGCTCGCGATCCTTTTGGGGAAGCCTTGTTGACAGTTAGAAGTCTACCATTTAAATCCTGTAGGCGAAGGTAATCGACCTTATTAGCATCAGAAATTAATAGACACGCCCTTAGGCAATTTCCATACATTTCGAGGGATGGAAATCTCAACTATGCATAGGATACAGGTAAGGGAAATCATTGATATGCATAAACTTTTCACCAATTTGATTAGTGCTTTTCATCCATATCGAACAGAAATAATGCACATCAACTTTATTCACAAGATTCTCATGCCCAAGAAGCAGCTATGAGCAACCAGGAAAACATGGCACAAAATGAATGAATGTGCAGCTTGAATAGTCATTGACTCAGTACTAAAAATCCAAGATCATAAGGCGGATGCATTAAAGGCATCTAGACAGAACACACACAACCCAATAACCTCTCCACATACTTTACAATGTCATAACTCATGACAGGTCTCCAAAACACTTGAAAAGAGAATTTAAAATGACAACCAAGAGATTCAAATTGCAAAGTTTTGATGATCGAACAGAGTAACAAGGACAACCAGAAAATTTGGCAGACATTTATCTTCTTCCCTCTTCCACCCACCCTCTTCATCTTGCCCTGAACAATCCCCAACAGCAACCCCACTCCTCCATAATGAAAAGGTGTACCATGAACTGATTAGGACATGTAAGTGGCGAAGCAACTCGACAACCTCTCCACAAAAGTGATTATCAGGAAAATCAACTTTGCATTGATTTTCAATATCGCTTCATTTTGCATGAATGCCCGTCATAAATCATTATTACCATACTTTCCTCATCAAAATATTCCCATAGCGGGCCAAGACAAGCCAAATTCACAGTCATACCCACATAAGATGTGCGAGCACGTGTAGTTAACTGGATCTCCGAGATTTTCGGAATGATTTTCAGTTTGTCCTTGCAAAAGTACAGTCTTTTTATATCTCGGCATTTACATGACAATAATGATATGTAGCTGAACAAACCAAACTCATCAGAACAGTCGAAAAGGAAATCTAAAGAAAAACTTACAAAGTGATGAAGCATTTCCACAGCCTTTTCTGCTTCTTCCACCGTACTCATTGTAACGAACCCGAACCCACGACTCTGATCGGTCTGCCTGTTATAAATAACCTGCCACACAATTCAAAAGAACAATATAAACAGCCGCACCAAAAGCCAAGATGAAAACTTGAAGATAAACTCAACGAATTTTACGAAAAAACCACCGAAAAGGCTCACCTCAGCAATCTCAACAATTCCAGCTCGCTCAAACAGCATAGCCAATTTCTCACTGTCGATATCATAAGACAAATTCCCAACAAATATCTTCGCCTCCTCGGGCGGCTCCACGAAAGATCCCTTCATTTCGCCCCCCTCGAAAAACCCATCTTCGCCACCATCTCCCTCGGCCGCCTCGCCGACTCCGACGCCCGCGTCCTCCCCCTCGGCTCCCCAGCCCGATCCCAGGGCTTCGAGCTCGCCCTTCCCCTGTCCTTCCTGCTGGGCGGCCCAGTCCGCGGTGCGCGCGACGAACGCGGCGACGGAGCGGTGGCGGGGCTCGAAGGAGGCCGAGGCGAGCGCGGAGCGAGAACAGGACAGGCGGAGGCTGAAGCGCCTGGAAGAGGCTGGGAGGTACAGGAGAGGGCTTTTCGCGGCGGAGTTGGAGCGAGAAGGGCTGGAGAAGAGGGACGAATTGGTCGTCAGCAAGGATTTCAACGCTGTCGTCGCCATTGTCGCACAGATACACCCACACACACCCACACACAGAGACACCAACACCGACAACAGAGAGAAAGAGGAGAGAGAGAGAGAGAGAGAGAGGGTTTGGAGGTTGAAGATAAGGGTTTAAAGCGAAGAGAAGAAATGGCACAGAAGAGACTTATATATATGTCAGCCGGTACGGTTCACATACGGTAAGCCCGGTCCTGTTACGTCCGGTCCGGTCCGGCTGAGTGATGTACTTTTTTCTTTTTGAAAATTGACACTCTATTTATCCTTGGAATTTCATGGAATGACCTTATTGAAATTCTCATGTTAGGGTTTAACTTGAAGGGAAGAAATAATATAGAAGAAATTATGGATATTGTAACCCAAACAATACTTCACTTTACAAACAGTTGGGCCAAACCGATTCGGCCGGCTTGGCTGATTAATGTATATTTTCTTTTTTTCATAATGTACTCTCTATAACATAGCGCAACACAAGCGTATTAATATTGGTTTCAAAGGATATCGACGGAATAAGATAAACTCGGAGATCGAAATTTGTCTCCTTCCATGAAAAAAAAAAGGTCATAATTTTTGTTATCAATATTTATCCATGAAGTTTTATGGAATCATCAAGTTTTTAGGGTTTAATTTGAAGAGAAGAAATAATAAAAAAGAAACTGTAGAAATGTTGTCCGGTTGTTCCTTCACTTAATAGACAGTTGGTTTGGATCGATTTGGTCGGCTCGATTCATACATTTTTCTTTCTTAAAATTGACACTCCAAACTCAGTATAGCCATATTAATATCGATCTTGATAGATATCGGGAGAGAAAGATAAATTCGGAGATTGAAATTTATTTCCTTTCATGAAAAAAATATGTTGCGATATACCAATATTTATTCATGAAGTTTCTTGAACGACTTTATTGAAATTCTCATTTTAGGTAACTAGTAACCTTAACTTTCATCATTATGTATGTCCAAAAATCATTAGCCATATCCTGTGTCGAGTGAGGATGTTTCTTTGTGGGATTATGACAGAACTCTAAAGCCGTTTGTTTCAACAAAAATAAATATTATGGAAAATATTTTCTAAAAGTTATCACTATAACTTATAAAAATGAATGAACGAAAATATTATTATTGTTCATAAAAATATTCAGACATAAAATTTTATCGATAATGAAAATATTTTTCATTAAATAATTATTTCAAGCGATCCGAAAGATCATTTATAGAAAAATATTTTCTAAATCATCTATTTTTTACTAAATAAACGGAGCTTAATTCATCTAATCATTGCCCTTTTTTCTTGTAGATCATCAATATAATGTTCTTGCCCACAAGCATGCAAAGCCCTATACCTTATGTACAGATTCCGTGCACAAATATATGACTTAGATGTCTCGTCTTTTTCGAAAAGTGGACCTTCTAATTACATAAGCAAGGACGAGTCTTCCAGAAAAGGAAAAAAAAAAAAATCAAGGATGAGTCGATTCGCCAAAGTCTTAGAAAACAACCTGAACATCCCAGAACCTGCATTCTCCTGGAAGCTTAAGGGTCAGTAACTTGTCTTCCACACTGTATGTGAACTCCTCTTCCTCTGCATCTACCTTGCACCACTTTGGCCTGCTGCTCGAGTAAGCTCCGAACTGTCTGCAGCCTCGCACCTCAACTATCAACACGCACCACAAGGGGTCCGTCCTGTGGGTGAGCTCTTCCACGGCCCCTCCCGAGTTGTACATGTCGAGTAATCCGATCAGAGTGAAGTGAACATCCCGATCAAATACCTGTCCAAGTGTCCGTGCTTAGATTTTCGACAAATCAGGGTTGTGATGCCGGAGCAGATGCAGAAGAAGGAAATAAAACAGCAGGGTTTTTGGTGCTTCACCCTAATGGGCGATATGGTGTATATTTCGCAACCTAAGTTCCGCAACCATACTTCAACAGTCTCTCTCCTCGACAATGCCCGGAGCGAACCTGTGACCCAAAAGGTTGTTTGATCATTCAAGTAAAAGTGAGATTTCGGATGCGGTACAGACGCGAGGACTTAGGCACTGGCCTGTATGGAAGGCATAAACTGCAGAGTCTCCTTCCCAATTATCGCCAGCTATGTCTTCGAAAAGCCCGACATCAAGAGGACGGACATGTCCCAAGATAGGCAGTCGAATAGGCGCCGCGATAGGCTTCTCCTGACCTCCCTCTTTCAAAGGCCAAGCTCCCGCTCCTTGGCAATTAAACACACCCACGACCCGTTTAACTTGTTCAAGTTCGATATCTTCAGCAAACTAGAGATTGCAAACCCGAAGACTAGTGAGAAGACTATGGCCAGTTCTACAGTCTTAACCTTACGGTCTACTTATTTTCTTTAAAGTTCCTTGCGATAGATTGCTCGAGCGCTTCTGATACTGCCTGGTCAACGCAACTCGTCCGCCGTATCCTTGTCCTAACGTTTCCAATGTATTTTGAACATCTACCTTCACACCATCAGCACCGCATTTTGCCAAATAGCTATGGAGATCATCATAGAAATCATGTACCCTCCGAGGGTCTATTAGCCCGATCCCATATTTCTTGAGGCAGTCCATAGCCATATCTCTAAGATTGCTGACATTTCCATCTGACTGGACCGGGTATACCAATTTAGGATTGTACTTCTTCAATTTCTCGGACGATGGGAGTACACCTCCCCAATAACTAGCCAAAGCCTGCCACAGATATACAAATCTGCATGAACGAGCAAATGCTGATAATCTCAAACAACACATTTTAAATCATCCTCATTAGCAGCAGTGAAATATGCCAAATGTGGACCCTTACCTCACTCCATACTTGTCCTTGACAAAATGAATCAAGCCATGCAAATCCCTAAACGCATTTTCTGAAACGGAATTCCTGAACTTACCGTTTTCTTCAGTGTCAACTAACCGGACAACATAACTGAAAGACCTCAACAGAAGAGGATTGTGATGATTCACCAATTAATGCTGTTGTCATATCCTTCCGTAAAATGGTAAACCACTAAAAAAAGAAGCTAATACACACTCTGTCTCTTGGAGAAATAGATCCCTATCTTCGTGAAACTCATCAAATATATCTTGCCACCCGTCATCAATGATAAAAAATTTTGGTGAGCGGCCTCCATCATTGAGACTGCATGGATATAAAACATAGATGATCCTTCAGCCTACTCTTATGGAGCTTAGTCTCAAGATATTTAAATTGCAGCCAAATTACCTTTGAAGGTCCTCTTTGATACCTTCCGGATTGACTTGTCGATAAAAAGCATCCCACGTGCACCAACCGAACCAATCCAGATGCACCGGCAACTACTCAAATGAAGGCCAAAATTCAAATAAATAGAAGAAAAACCATCAAAGATAACATTCATTCTATACTATGGGTCATCGAAAATCTCTTAGACCTTCTTGTTCTCAATGCGGCTAAAGGCACCTTTCCGCGCTCCTCCAGGATCCTATCCAAATGCATTCGAATAGTCATCAATGTTGAGAGGCCAAACTTCTACTATTCAAAAGGAGAAAATGAAGAACCATGTCGGATTGAGCGTACTTGATTGACTCTTTAAGGAGCTCAAAAGGATTGTGACCAGAATTTATGAAAACTGCCTCCGAGGACTGTAGTTTGGACATTTGTATCTCCTGAAACTTCATAAACATATCCTGGACTCGAGCATAAATAGAAACACTAAGTGTTGCAACTCACTAGATTTCAGATAGTTTGCTGATCACTTTCAACGCAGAACTGGAGCTCATTTGCTGAATTCCCTAGCAAACTCGCGCGAAATGCTCCATCCAGAACTGCTAAAATAACAGCATACAAGGTACTATCTGAATTTGTATCGCAATTTACTCCATTCTCTAGAGCAGACTTCTCTCTTGCTTCTAGAAGAAGCATTTGGGTTTCTGGAGGAATCTCGTCAGCAGAGTCTCCGACTCGGGGCATCATCCACCAGATTTTGGCTCTAAACAAGGACAGGAATCTGCATCCCCTATTATTTCGCAGAATAGGCATACCATCATTAGAATCTAGAAACAGGACCTAAATGTTAAGGATAACGGCACAAATCAAGGAATCGAGATCAAATCAAATCACACAAGTTCTAAAGTCAAGGAAGAATCTCACATAATAAACAAGTGCTAAGATCAATGGATTTTAAATTCAATTTGATTGATTTTAACGGTTTGTAATCTCTTGTATAAATACATGTACTGAGCACATGGAAAATGTATTAGTTGCATAAAACCTTTTTTTTTTTTTAGAATTCTCTCGATTCTCTTAAACCATATATGATATCAGAGCTTTTTCGCTCAACCTAGCCTTTGATCCCACCATGTCGAGTTCAACTAGTGACAACACCAAATCTTCCGCAACTAGTCTCATCACCATTAGCAACACTGGTCTCATCACCATCGACAACACTATTCAGCTTCCTCTGAAGCTCACAGCCGGCAACTTTCCCTCTTGGCAAGCACAACTTCAAGCCATTTTAATTGGACATGATTTGCTCCGATTTGTTGACGACACACATCCTTGTCCGTCACTTGATTCGTTCGGACCAGCCAGTCTAGCATGCGCATTGTGGGTCCGCCAGGACCAACTGTTGTTATCCGTCATTTTCGGCTCAGTTTCTGAATCTATTTTGCCGTTGATTGCATTCAGCAAAGCCTCTCAAGAGGCACTAAAAAAGCTCACCAACCTTTATGCCAACAAATCCCGTTCTCGAGTAATGTTTCTCAAGGACCAATTCTCCACAATTCGGCATCAATCGAGGTCAGTTTCCGAATATCTTCAAGAATTAAAGGGTATTGCCGATGAACTCTCCATTATTGATGCACCCCTTCAAGATGATGATATTGTTATTCATGCCTTACATGGAATTGGTTCTGAATTTAAAGAACTAGCGGCTGCAATTCGCGCTAGAAAAAATCCTATTTCATTTGAGGAATTACACGACAAACTTGTTGCTTATGAAGCTTATCTTAAGCATGAAGAAAAAGCTGCAGAATTTATTCCTGTTATAGTTCAGTATATTGCCAAATCACGCTCTAGTTCGTCCGCTGCTCGCTGGAACGGTGCCCAAAACCAACGTGGTGCTTCTCATGGTGCCCACATCAACTCTAGCAACCAACAGTCCCATAGAAACCCCACCCAGCGGGGCAGCCCATCTCAATCTCATGACTCTCAGCCTCTATGTCAATTTTGCGATAAATATAGCCAGACGACCCATTTTAATTGGGCATGATTTGCTCCGATTTGTTGACAACACACACCCTTGTCCGTCAATTGATTTGTCTGGACCAGCCAGTCCAGCACGCACATTGTGGGTCCGCCAGGACCAGCTGTTGTTATCTGCCATTGTCGGCTCAATTTCTGAATCTATTTTGCCGCTGATTGCATTCAGCGAAATCTCTCAAGAGGCACTAAAAAAGCTCACCAACCTTTATGCCAACAAATCCCGTTTTCGAGTAACATTTCTCAAGGACCAGTTCTCCACAATCCGGCGTCAATTGAGGTCAGTTTCCGAATATCTTCAAGAATTAAAGGATATTGCCGATGAACTCTCCAAATCCATTACCACCTACGAATCCCACATGGATCCAATTCCCAATCACTACCCAACAAACAAGTCTAGCCTCGCCTACTATCTCAACACCGATCCAATCGCAAGCTCCTACAACTGTTGCCAACCCGCTGCCTGCTCCCCACGCAATAGCTGCTTCTCTAGTTCGCAGCACCGATGCCACCAACAACCATCCTTAGCCTAAATCACAACCTCAACCACCACTCGACCCACCGACAACTGATCCCTTAACTGAAACCCAGACCAACTCAAACCAAAATAGCATACCACTATCTACCATAAACCCGACCCCATCAGACCCACCTTCCTCATCCTCTGATCCACCACCACAATTTACCTTACCACCACTTCCACTAACCTCAACTTGTAGCCATCCAATGATTACTCGATTTAGGAATAACATCTTCAAACCCAAACAAATTCATCACACCACTAAACATCCTCTACCCGACATCATCGAACCAACATGTGTTACTCAAGCTTGCGGGATGCCAAATGGTGACATGCCATGTCTGATGATTTTAATGTGTTGCTGCACAATGGAACATGGGAACTCACCCCTAACACAAATTCTAGTAATGTTGTTGGTTGCAAGTAGATCTTCCGGATTAAACGCCAACCTGACGGCAGTATTGAGCGCTACAAAGCATGTCTCGTTGCCAAAGGCTTCCACCAACGCCCTGGGATTGATTACAAGGATACCTTTAGTCCCGTTGTCAATCCGACCACCATTTGTATTGTGCTTTCTATTGCATTGAATCGAGGATGGCCACTTTGGCAACTTGATGTCAACAATGCATTTCTCCAAGGGGATCTCATGGATGAAGTATACATGACTCAACCTCCGGGGTTTGATTGATTCGACTCGACCGAACCATATATGCAAATTGAGGAAAGCTATTTACGGATTAAAACAAGCGCCATGGGCATGGTACACCACATTGAGTGAATTCCTACACACTCACGACTTTCGCAGCTCCCACTCTGATCCATCCTTGTTCATTTACACCATGGGTCCAATTACAATAGTATTCCTTGTCTACGTTGACGATCTCGTCATCACAGGCAATGACACTTCTTTTATCGCCAAATTCATTGAAGCGCTGTTTATGCATTTCTCTGTGAAAAATTTGGGACCACTTCATTACTTCCTTGGCATTGAAGTGATCCCAACCAAGATGGGTATACTTCTCTCTCAACATAAGTATATCCGTGAAATTCTACAAAAACACAAAATGGATTAAGCCAAGGAGGTAGGCACTCTATTGGCAGTGGGAATCAACTTATCTGCCAATGATCCCGCCGAGGCAATCAATGCAAATGAGTATCGAAGTCTTATTGGAGCCCTTCAATATCTCCCTATCACAAGATCCGACATTGCATTCTCCGTCAACAAATTATCTCAATTCATGCAACGTCCCACTATCACACATTGGGCTGCTGCTAAGTGACTTCTCCAGTACTTAAAATGAAGCCTATTTCACGGGTTGCATCTAGCATGCTCCACAACATCCATTCTTCACCAGTTCTCTGATGCCGATTGGGCAGGTAATGCAGATGACCGATCATCCACCTCTTCATTTGTCATCTATCTCGATGCTAATCCAGTGTCTTGGAGTGTGCGAAAACAACGCATAATTGCCCAGTCTTCAACCAAAGCCAAGTACCGCGCCGTTGCCATAGCCACAGCAGAACTACAATGGGTTCGAAATCTGCTGTCCGAACTTGGCATCCAACCGATCACCACTCCCACTCTGTATTGTGACAACATAGGTGCCACATATGTACGTGCAAATCCGGTATTTCACTCCCGAATGAAGCACATTGCCATAGATTACCATTTCGTTCGTGATTTAGTTGCAAGTGGAGCTCTCTGCGTCTCCCACATCTCAACCACAAAATCAACTTACAGATGCCCTCACAAAACCATTATCCATACCTTGATTAAGTTATTTGCGACCCAAGATTGGCGTTTTCGATGGAAGCACCATCTTGCGGGGTGTGTTAAGGATAATGGCACAAATCAAGAAATCAAGATCAAATCAAATCACACAACTGCTAAAGTCAAGAAAGAATCTCACGTAAAAAGCAAGTGCTAAGATTAAGGGATTTTAAATTCAATTTGATTGATTTTGTAAATTCAATTTGGTTGATTCTAATGGTTTGTAATCTCTTGTATAAATACATGTACTCAGTGCATGGAAAATGTATCAACTGCATAAAATCTTTTCTTTGGAATTCTCTCGATTCTCTTAAACCTTATACTAAAAACCTCTTGTCTGATAAGATAAATAATTTCCTAGATGGCTGGTGAAGATTTCACTTAACTAGTTCCAGGCATAGTACCCCAAAGCAATTAATTGTACAAGAACGTGTCAAAGGAGCTGATATTACTGCTTTCGGAGAGTTTTTCTCTATCTGTCGGTAACATTGCATAGAAAACAATCAAGAGAGGAAAAAGTAAAGAGAGGAAACCAACTCAAGAACTCCGAGGGTGAAAACATGGCAGGAGCTCGGAGTTTCCGAGGTTGCGCCGTTGAAAGCGGAGCTGAAAACTAGGGGCTTAACGGTGACTTTTCCAGGGACTCCAGTCAACACCACCTGGCCTCTCATGATGAGGGAGCCATCTCTGATGCTGGGGGTGGCTGAGATAGTCATGCCTGCACGTCAGAACTGGAAGAGTGTCCCTTCGATGTTTGACAGAGGAAGCTGATCGAGAAAGCAAGTGGGTGGATGGTGAGTTTCTCTGCTTTTGAAGAGGAAGACCACAGAAGTTCCTAAACAGCTGAAGCCAAGCACCGCTTGCCGTTTCTTGATTCTAACAAGTTCGGTCGGTCACTCCATTCAGTTTTCCTTTTTCTTATTCTTAGTTTCTATGTGCTCTTTTGTTAACGGTCCATGAAAGGACACCCGTTCTTGCCATCCTGGGTCGCACCGCGATGAACTTTGCCAATGCCAACAGCACATGCACTGTCGGAGACACGTAGCACAGCGACCATAATCAGCGCAAGAAAGGCACGCATCAACATACACTTAAAAGGACGCAAAGACTCACCTTCATATGTGTATCCTTATGTTATTTCGATTGGTGATTGGATCTCCAACTTTAAAACTTTAGGCTCTTATATATATCAGTTTAGTCAGATTTGAAGATTGCTTTTGGAGGCTGTATATGACAGCCCACAACTACAATTGGGTGAATCTTCACGTAATTCGACTCCGATCCTACTTTAATGGAAAAAAAATATTGCCATTCGAGGACGAAAATGATGACCATGCGCTATTTGAGGTTTAGGCTAGAAAGAAAAATCGACAACCGAGCATCTAAAATTTATGGATGTATAATTTAGTTGCAATTGAATGGGGCCAATCCCTAGTTCATGAAAATATAATTCGCAGCAAAGAGATCATTCAAGTGAGCCTGACTCTTCTTCAAACTCTCCCACGTCCTTCGCCAGGAGCGCCCCACGCTGGACAAGAGCCGCATCTTCTTCCTCAAGAACCTCGTCAGTCTCGGAATCTGCACCTTGGGTCGACGCCTACACGTAAATCTTCTGAGCTTGGTCCACCTCGCTGTCCTTCTGAGTTCCTCCTCCACTTCTTCATCTTCTTCGCCGTCGGACTGACCTTCATTCCTCAGCCTTTGATAAGCAACCACCGCCATCGAAGCCATCTCGTGGGAAGGAGGCGCAACTGGGTTCTCTACATGTACTCGCATCGAAGAGAAGAGAGGAGGAGTCGATGAATAAGTGCGCGGTGGTTGCCTTTTCCCGCAGCCGAAAGGGATAGCTGAATTTTGCTGTTGAGCATTAACCATGTGCACTAGATGCAGATGGCGACTCAGGGCGAATGTAATCGAGGATCGAACTATTGAGAGAGGACCCGCTTCTTGATTGTTCACAGTTTCGACAGTTCATTGTGAACTTAAATGCTAGAAAGTGGTTGGTGATCAATTCGAGATGACGAACTTCAGGAACAGAAGCCACTGGAATTGGTGTCGTTGGTCCAATCACTCTCAGCGATTGGGATAACCAAGAGTCAACCGGAGTTTATCTCATTACAAATCGGTCAACGGCATGTGATAAATAGTTATTATTAATCTCACGTCTCTCTTGATTATTTTGATCCTTGTCATACCTGGTGCATTTGTTGGGCTAGTGACTAGTGAGAGGGAAAAGTATAAAAAAAAGTCATAAATCGATTGCACATATGTCAATTTAATTATAAATATTTTAATTGTATCAATGAAGTTCTAAATTTTTTTGATGATTTGCCAATATAGTCTATCTGGCCAATTTTGGTTGGAAATTGGCAACATGAATGCCGAATGTCCTACTTGGCATGATCAACATTAACGCAGACAAATTTTATTAAATTTTTTGCTGAATTTTTTTTTCCTTTTCTTTTCTTTAATTGTTTTTTTTTACAGCTCGCTTGCCACGATGAGGGCTTCCGCACCCTCGTCGGCCACTAGTGAGGGCACTGGGCACTCGTTGGCCGACAGTTGAGGGTCGCCGCCCTCTTTTGGATCTAGGCGAGGGGCTCATCCAAACATCGCCTATGGCTGGCAACTTTGCCGACCCACAGTTGCGAAAGAAAAGAAAGGAAAGAAAAGAAAAAATAAAAGAAGAAAAAAAGCAAAACATTTAGAATTTTTTTAAAAAAAAATTATCCATGTCAGTGCCTGCCTTGTCATGTAGGACAGCCGGCGTCTATATTGGCAATTTCCGGCAAAAATTAGCCAGATGGACTGCATTGATAAATCGTTAAAAGGTTTAGGATTTAATTTGGCGCAATTGAAAGGTTTTAGGATTGAATTGGCACGAATGCAATAAGTTAACAATTTTTTTTTGTACTTTTTCCGTAACTAAGATAAACAAGGCTTTGGCTTTTTCTTTTTCTTTTTTTTAATATAGGAATTCTCGTTACTTTAATCAACACTTAGTGAAAAAAAGTTGATGGGCTTCGAACACAGAATATCTCTTAGGGGGGTGGTTTTCTACAACCAAGTAGAAGGGGGAACTTGAAGACATTGGCCTTGACTACCTAGTCGGCCCATTGATTTGATTCGCGAAGATAGTGGGCCACCTGATCAACGATCAGAGCCCAAATGTCCCGCAAAGGCCAATTTGCGCTCGAGATGCACTAAGGTCTAAACCTATTGTATCGGCCCAAATTCAATCCTAAACTTTTTTACATTTTGCCAAATGAGTCTATTTGGTAATTACTTTCATGTAGGCATGGCCGCGGTTCGGGATCGGCCAGTTCCGGTTTGTGGCCATCTACGAACCGGTCGATTCCGGGCCAGTTTCGGTCTGGTTCCGGTTCATAATTTAAAAGTTAAAAAAATAAATTATGAAATAAAAAAATTATGAATTATGAAATAATAAATTATTCAATATAAATTGTAATCAAAGTGTAAATTGATCAAATTTGGGGAAAAAAAGAGAGAAAGAGGAGGCTTGAACTTATTAAATTATTATCAAGGGCCTTACAATTTGTTATAATGATCTATAAAAAAAAGAAGTACAATATACATGCCCTAAAATGACCCCAAAACCTAAGTCTATCCTAAACCTCTTTGATCCAACGACAAATGGGCCAACTTAAACACAAGCCCAAATCCATTGTTGTTTTTGGGGCGTTGCCCCCAAACCCCTACCTGCTCACCGGCGAGCGGGGCAACCATTCGCTCACTGGGGAGCGAAACCCCTACCCGCTGACCGGTCAGCAGGACCACCGTTTCGGGGGCGCTACCTTTAAACTTGCGCATTCCGTGCGCAGGGGTCACATGTAGTCGGATTATATTTCGATTTCCCTAAGCTCACGTGGGTATGCCCGATATAAGAAATAAGGATCCTTGAAATATTTGCTAACTCCAACAAATCTTTTACCCTCAGTCGTTACTACTCGTTCCGATATCAGTACCGATAATGGTGGTATCTCCGTCGTTAAAAAATTTGGATTCATTATTCCAATCTATCTCTTGTTGTCAGTATTGAGCCTTCGTCCAATCATCGACACAAGCTTGAGCCTCCACTAATTCTGAAACTAATCTTGAACGATGTTCGTTCAAAATATTACCTTCGGCACTAAATGCTTGTTCGACCACAACTGTGGAACAAGGGGTTGCAAAAATTTGTTTTGCAATAGGAGAAAGGATTGGGTATTGGCTTGCGTGCCTCCTCCACCAATCCAAAATTAAAAAACCTATACTACCTTCGGATTTAGTAAACTCAAAGGAAACGGTTAGATACATCTCTAATTCATAAATATTTCCTACTACTCACTTTTGCTTTTTTTGTCTATGTAATAAAAGTTAGTACCCTCTACTAATTTTACTTGTACTCTCACTTTGTGTTTCGGTAAATTGAGAAGATCCAATATCACCTAAACTATATTTAGTATAAAATTCATTATATAATTCTAGCACTACGTTTTTAACCTCACTTAGTATGGTTGTAACATTTACCGTATCATAATGTAAACATTGATAATACAAATGTAAATAATCGCATAAACCATCTAATTTGCAACGTGGATAAAAAACACAAACAACTAAATAAATAATGGGAATTTCGCTATAACAATATAACAACTTCATTTTCATTGTTACTATAGTATTTTGTAATTTAACATCATTTTCATATTCCTCAAAAACTCCGACAATATTAATACACTCTTCTAAAAATAAATGCGTAGTAGGATAATAAACACCGGACAAAGTATAAGTTGCATCATTAAAAACCTTTAAAATATCTAAATTTTTTTTGCAAATATCCCACTCTTGCAGGTATAAATTAATCTGAGGTATATTATTAGAAATGAATGTACATAATAAATCTTTATATGCAAAAGATTCACTAAGTAAGTGGAAAGTAGAATTCTAACGAGTTGGAACATCTCTTGAAAATCTTTTTGGCCTTTTTTCATTTGCTTTATAAAATCTACCCCATTTTTCATTTTTTGGGATGTTTTCAAAAAAATTGAATTACCGTTTTTATTGGTTCAAGAAAAATATCAAGAGTTTTCAAACCATTTTGTACACATAAATTTAAAACATGACAAGCACATCTAACGTGAAAATTTTTTTCGCCAAAAGCGGGTTTACAAATATTTTCTAAATCGGCAATTAAAGCAGTATTTGCTGCGGTATTATCAAAACCAATTGAAAAATTGTTGTTAAGCAAATAATATTCTTCTAAAATTTGCCTAATTATTCAATAAATATTATTTGCCATATGCTTACTATCAAAAACTCTAAATGCAATGACTCTTTTTTTAATATTCCAATCGTCATCTATCCAATGACATGTTATACCCATGTAAGAATGAATTTGCCAATGATCACTCAAAATAGCACTACCTATATGTACACATCCATTAAATTGCATAAACAAGTTTTGTAAATTTTTTTTTTCATTTTTGTAAAGATCTTTAATTATTCGTTTAAGTGAATTTCTAGGAACACGTTTTACTTGTGGAGCACATGCTTTTTGTACAAATTGATTAAAACCAAAAATTTCTCCAAAATTAAATGATAAATGCTCAACGTAAACAAATTTACCTAATTCTTCCTTATAAATTTTTTCATTAAAATGAAATAAAGGAGAAGTGTTAGAATTAATGTATCCAAAAATTTGTTGTTGCCTGATATCGATTCTCGCTTGGGTTGGATATTTGCTCTTAAGATGTTGTTTGAATATTCTATATCCTTGTCCACTTGTATATTTATATATTTTCCCACAATGTTTACAAATTATATCATACATTTTTTGACTAATATCAAACCTTTCCGTTTTTGTGAAATGGTCCCAAATGTTAGATGTAAGTTCCCACTTTGCCTCTTTTGCTGTAGATATTTTGGCATGATGATGAAGACTTTCTTGCGTCGAGACGCGCTCCACATCGGGAAAAATGTTGATTTCATCATCTTGAAAATCTGCATAATCATGAGAATCAAAAGAATAATGGGATTCCGTCATGATATTCTTACCTTTGCCAGTTGACACTTGACTTCCACTTGCCATTTTTAAAGTGGATTGAGAGAATTGAGCAGATTGATTGGGAGAATCAAGAGAGAATTGTGTGGATTGAGAAAATTGAGAGAATTTAAGAGAATTTAGAGTATTGAGAGAATTTGAGAGAATTGAAAGAATTTGAGAGAATTTGAGAGAATTTATAATGAAAAAATGAGAAGAAAATTTAAGAAAAAAAAAGGTTAAATAAACATTGCAATTTCCAATGGTTATCTTTTTATTTTTCTTATTTTTTATTTTATTTTTGCCCATTGCCAAGGCAGCCTGCAAAGGCTGCCATGGCAATGGGCCAACAGGCTGCAGCAGGGCCTGTAGATGTGCAAGCCCTATTGTAGGTTTTCCATTTTATTTAAATTTTTTTTATTTTTTTTGGAACCAGAACCGAGCCCGTAGGCCATGGGCCGGTTCTAGTTCCGAACTGTGGGCCTGGTCAATGGGCCGGGCCTGGGTTTGACCAGGTCTGTTCCGGGCCGAAACTGGCCCGTGGCTATAACTACTTTCATGGATGTCAGCAATCCTACGTGGCATGGCCTGTGCTAACGTGATCAATTTTTTTTAAAATTTTTTGAAATTTGAAATATTCATTCTTTCTTTCTTTCTTTCTTTTTTCCTTTCATTTTGGCCGGCGACCAAGGGCCAGCAAGCCCCCGCCAGATATGGGCAAGGCCCTTGCCCAATAGTTTTTGGAGAGTTTTGACATGAAGGGAAGAATGGGTCATGTAAGGCCTTTAACTTGAAACAAGACTTCCTTGCGTGGGCAATGCATTCCGACCCACACTCCACATTAAGATACGGATTTTCGGATGAGAATTCAGTTTCCAGATCTTCGTCCACAAAGTCCTATAGGAGTCTTAAAGGAAGATAATTATTGATTTGAACTCTGCTGATGGTCCATGGTTCGCAATCGATTATACAACAAGACTTTGGTTTTGTCTTTCACTTTAAATCCAAACATCTTCAATTTGAATCACACTCAGACGTATAAAACTCTTAAGATAAGGTCACAAGCTAGTTGTATAACTCACGTATTTTGCGGTTCCTTTCAGTATGATCTGAGTTCGACATGACTAGAAAGGTAAACGGGGTGCTATGAATGTCAGTTGCCTGTAATTGTCAAAAGATTGACGTGATATTAGAAAATGATTCGGTCGATGCGATTAAGAAATGTCCCTTTGGCTTAGACAAGGACTTAACCCCTTTGACAATTGCAACGTCGAGTAACATTCGCCTGGAGAGAACAAAATGGACACATTTCACGTGAATTCCACGTGGAAATGCCACTGTAGTTTCATCGTCCCCATGTTTCGCTGTCTGGCTCTAGAGAACAAAATTGGGAGTTGAATCTCGATCTCGTCGAGGATGATGGGTTATCCTCTGCGTCGCATTCACGACTTTGACGCTTGGAAGCACCAACATCACAAATTGAAATCCACAATTCACATTCCATCATAAAGACCAATCAAGAAATGTGAATTTTTATCCCTAAACTCGTGCAATAATTTGGGTGGAATCCTTGAAATTTTGTAAATTTTTTTCCATCAAGTTTAGTCCTTGAGCTCATAGGGATTCTTGACAATCAAATCGCTTCGGCTCTGATTTTGGCAAATGCGTGGACAATTGCATAAATTCAAACTTTCAACTCGTCATGTTTCCACTTTAGAGTTTATTCCTAGGAGGACGAACTTGATTAGGAAAAATTCTTCAAATTGAAGGACCGGCTGGACAAATCACAAGTTCGTGATCAAATGTTAATGTGATGCTTATGAAATTATCTTTAATCAAGATTAAATCAGACTGCCGATCAAATATTAATGTGATACCTTTCATTTTGTAATTCACGAAATGGTTTATTAGCCACCCTTATTATAATCGCTGCCCCGGGGGCAACGTGCTACGATTTTGCCTTTTCTTTTTGTCAGAGCAAACATGCTATAATCATAGAGGCCAGATCTAACCTTTCTCTTCTCTCCTGTAGGCCAAATCTTTCTCGTCCATAATATATGTATACCAAAACCAACTTGGGCACGAGCAGATGAAGAGGCCAAAAGCAAGACGCCTAAGACTAGTCTGTGCATGTAGGCACATTCCATCTCCAGCAGCCAATAAAGAACAACACAATTTACCTTTTTGAATGAAAAGTTTGGCCGTGGAGAGAGAGAGAGAGAGAGAGAGAGAAATGAAAGATTTCGTGACCATTCCTTCTTTGGCTCATTGACCTTAATATAATGCTCCCAATCATCGGAAAGCATAAAGCGTCAAGATTTTGGATCCGCCAGATCTTCCCACTTTGCATACCCAAAATATTAAACTAATCATAAGTTAATCTTGGCCTGACCCACCAAACAATTTGCCCGTTATGTGTGGACTCTACACACGTACAGACATACATGTGCCAAAACTAAACATATTAAAAAGAAATCAATTCATTTTTCACATTAGCCAGGACAAACTTAGGACCTCGTGGTTCATATATCAATACAAAAAGGCTACAATGTCGCGTATGTAAATGAAGTGAGGATATACTTCTCCCATGAAAGTTAGCAAATATATCAATGTGTTAATATGAAGAAAAAGAAAAAGAAAAACAGGAATTGGAAAGTTATAATATGTACTAAACTAGATCGATGATTCCATTACTTGGAAAATAAAGAGAAAAAGGGATGAAACAAGAAATAAAAATTGAGTATTCTTTCCTTTGCTTCATATTGAACATTAATTTTAGCATAAATTTGAACAAAAGCTATAATGCATGTACAAAACTTAGATTGAAACCATGATCAAAGAGAGATTCAAAATCAGTATAAAGATATCATTTAGATGAAGAAAAAATTAACATCTATAATGTTATGAATGCTAAAAAATATATATAATCGCAATGTGTAAAGATAAGCTAAAATTACTGCTAAATTAAATTGGAAATCCCGTATAATGTATGTAATGTGTGGAGAAATCATATTAAAGAGATGAAAAGCTCTATTATTCTCAATAACTAACAAAACAAATTTAGTTCAATACAACAATGTTAAGGTTGACTTGCTTTTTGTCATTTTTAATTTCTCGTGATGATCGACGAGGTTTGATTAAGGCTTTTGATTTCTCGAGATGACTGATGAGGATTGACCAAGATGAGTGTGGTTTTGAAAGAAGCGATTGTATAGTGTAAATGATATGCAGAGAAATCATATTAAAGAGATGAAGAGCTACGTTATACTCTCAACAACTTATAAGATGAATTCAGGTCGATACAACAATGTTAAGGTTGACTTACTTTTATCACTTTTAATTTCTCGCGATGGCTGATGAGGATCGATTAAGACTTTTGATTTCTCGCGATAACCGATGAGAATTGACTAGGACGCGTGTGGTTTTAAAAGAAGTAATCGCAGGCCTATCGTCATCGGCCTCGTCCTATAAACAAAAAAGGAAAAAGAAAAAAAGCAGCACACGGATTCGGAGGCGATCTGATCACTACCCTTCCTTTGGGTCTATCGGAGGTAACATCACGAATCTCTTCAAGAGAATACCGTGAAGATACCGAGGCTCCGTTTATATCGCGGAAAAAATGAACGATATATAAACTGATTTCCTAAAAGTGACCGGTCTTTATCCGCCGTCGATGAGAAATGTATTCATCATTAACAACAAAGAAAACAGCTTTTCTTCGTTTATTTTCGTAAGCTCTATATGAGCCGTTAATTTTAAGAAAAAAAATATTTTTTTAAATTATTTATTCTCCGCGAAACGAACGGGCTTAAGTATTAAGCGGCGAAAGAAAGAAAATTGGTAATTGCAATAAGTTTTTGGGATAAACCCTAGGAGGAGCTATGCTTCTTTTCTCGGTCTCGGTCTCGGTCTCGGTCTCGGTCTCGGTCCCAAGCAAGTGGAAGCAAAAGAGAGAGAAGATCACCAGGAACCCTCGCGTTGTTTCGCGCGGAGTTTCGTTGGGGCGGTTGGCGTCTGCTGCTGCTCTCTCTCTCTCTCTCTCTTTCCTTTCTTCCCTCAGCCTCTCCTTTTAATCAAAGGCTCCCCTTCCTCTTCTCTTCCCCCTCCTCCTCCTCCATCGCCAAGTAGTTCACCACCCACCCACCTCCCTCTCCCTCCCCTGCCCTCGCGTCCATTTCCATTCCTCGCTCCTCTCTCTCTCTCTCTCTGCCCCTCTCTGCCTCTCCAAATGGACTGTTCTGCTGCTGCTGCTGCTGCTGCGGCCATGGCCACGGGGGTGGCTCCCTCGCCTTCCTCCCCCTCCTCCTCCTCCTCCGCCCGCGTTGGCCCTAGCGCCAAGACCCTCCCCGCGAGCGCCTTCTCCTTCGGGGGGCCCCGCGGAGCCACCGGGAGGCGGCGGCGGCTCCTCCTCCGCCGGCTCCGGCTCGTCCCCAGTTCCCCACGGTGCGTCCGGTCGCCGGCCCCGGCTGGCTCGGACGAGGGCCGCGGTTCCCCTCTCACCTGCTCCGCCCTCGGCCTCTCTCCCTCGCGGGCCGCCGATCTCGTGCCCGGTAAGCTCGAGTCCCTGGTGTCCGAGTTTCGGTCCCTGTCGGAGCCGATCGATAGAGTGAAGCGGTTGTTGCACTACGCCGGCCTCCTCCCGAAGCTTCCCGACTCGGCCCGAGTCGACTCCAAACGAGTCATGGGCTGCACCGCTCAGGTTCGGTTCATTAGCTTTTTTTTTTCCCCCTTGACGTGCTGTTTCTGTCGTGATGCCTTGTTGAACTTTCGTCGCCGAGAGATTATGCACAAGGACTCAGCTTTCTGTTCGATCAATCTATCGTATCAATTTTGGCTGATTGTCAAGTTTCATTGGAAATTCATCTGCTGCACAGCGACTGCAATGAGGCATGTCGATTCGTTCTCAAATTTGAAATGAAGATTGGATTTTTTGCGACTTTTAGTGTAGACATACTACAGAGTTTAGCTGGGTGGTCTGTAACATTGTTAAAAAGTTGGGTTATGGAAGTTGGAGTGTGACAAGAAAAAAGGGTCTTTCTTTGTAGGTTTTCTGTTGCTGAGCCTCGAAAGTATCGAGCGGGATGCCCAGATTTTGCTTCATCGTAAATTTCAAGCGTCATTGTTTTCTAATCTGATTTGCCCTATATCATTTACATTATACCATTATAACTGCGCAGGTGTGGTTGGAGGTGAAAATGGAACAAGATGGTAGAATGAGATTTGCGGCCGATAGTGATTCGGAGATCACGAGAGGATTCTGTTCGTGTTTGATCTCATTATTAGATGGGGCGGCAGCTGAGGAGGTTTTGAAGGTGAAGACAGAGGATTTGGCAGCACTAAATGTAGGGATCCCAGGGGCTGAACGCTCCCGTGTTAATACGTGGCATAATGTGCTGATTAGCATGCAAAAGAGGACTAAGGCTTTAATTGCAGAGCGAGAGGGGAAGGCACCATTCGATCCATTCCCATCTTTGGTCGTGAATGCGGATGGAATTCAAGCAAAGGGAAGCTATGCTGAAGCTCAGGTTAGCAATATGCTTAGGTGGACAGTCTTGTGTTTATTAGTAGCTCTTATTTGAAAAAATAGCATTAATAATAGTTCCCATGTTGATGTATGAGCTTTTGCTTGCCTTACCATCTTCTACTGCTGCTAAGCTAAGAGATTCCATCTGATGCTTGCGGAGTTGAGCCTAGATTTTTAGATTGTATTTTGCGGACCGTGAGCCTAGCTGGATAAGGGATATGTGTTGTGCATATAAGAAGCGCAGGGTGTTCCCTTTTCATGTTTCCTTTCTTGGCTATCATATGTTGAGAATTCAAAGAAAATGTTAAAATGCCTACGGGCCCTTGTTTGCTAGATAAGCCCTTTAGGGGAAGATTTTCTTGAGCCTCTTATTCTATCTCCGATGTGAATTTTGGAGTAAACTCATTGATGTTGGGACAACACCATCAAACTTGTTCATTATATCAAGGAAAGTACCTCATGCGTATGGTTTTTTGAATGAAACATGTAAAAGCAAGGATAAAGTGGGTTTGTTCCACATGCATTCTTTTATTGTTCTACTTATTACCTTCATGAAGGTCATGTTATACTATCTCAAAGTCTAAACTGGTGGGCTTGGCATGATATGTTACCTGGCATGACGAATAAGAACCTAAGCTTCCTAATAGTTTAATTGCAGGCGAGATATTTGTCTCCTGATGAGTTTAAGGTGAAAGAACTTGTCAATGTGCTTAAGGAGAAGAAAATTGGCGTTGTTGCACATTTTTACATGGACCCTGAAGTCCAAGGCATCCTAACAGCTGCACAGAAGCAGTGGCCTCATATCCATATATCTGATTCCTTGGTGATGGCAGATTCTGCGGTGAAGATGGCAAAATCTGGATGCCAGTTCATAACTGTTCTGGGAGTAGATTTCATGTCAGAAAATGTTCGTGCGATACTTGATCAAGCCGGCTTTGCCGAGGTAAACTCTAAGCATAAACCATGGTTTTTCATTTATAGATATCATGTCAGAAATATGCTTGATCAAGCCAGCTTTGCAGGGGTAAACTTGATCAAGCTGGTCTAACGATGGTTTATCAGAAAGAAAAGTTAATTAGAAGTGCAAACTTTTTTGTCTGAATCAGTCAAATGGATGAACTTATGTTTAAATTTTTCAGGGACACCTGACAGATGATTCATGAAGTTTTCTATTTACATACAAATATGCAGGTTGGCGTTTACCGGATGTCAAATGAACGTATCAGCTGTTCATTAGCAGATGCTGCTTCTTCTCCTGCTTACACAAATTATTTGGAGGGAGCTTCTCAGTCTCCCCCATCTTTGCACGTTGTCTACATCAACACTTCCCTGGAAACAAAAGCTTATGCCCATGAGCTTGTGCCCACGATTACATGTACTTCCTCAAATGTTGTTCAAACTATTCTGCAGGTTTGTTGCACGAAGGAGTTTCCTGCTTTTATCCTCATTGGACTCTGCATTTTCTCATTCCAACCCTTTTCTTATAGGCTTTTGCTCAAGTGCCAGATTTGACTGTATGGTATGGGCCTGATTCTTATATGGGTGCAAATATTAAGGAGTTGTTCCAGCAGATGACTATGATGACTGATGAGGAAATTCATGAAATCCACCCAGGACATAGTAGACAATCAATCAGGTCATTGCTGCCTCGCCTCCACTATTACCAGGTCCTCTTCTTTATGAATCTTATAACTCGTCTAACTCTATGAATATTTCAGCCAATATATAAATATGGCTACATAATTCATATTGCCATGCCTTGCTGTGTGGCACAAGCTTTTCATTTCTTTCTGGTTTTTCTCATGTGAATAAAAGTTTTAAGTGACCCATGGTACGCAGTTTTCACTTGGTTCTGGCTCGTACTTTTTGGAAGTTTTCTCCCTGATCAAAGGTTGATTGACTTATATGGTATTATTGGCAATATTTTGAAAGCACTCGATTTACTGGAGAATACATCTATTGTAGTGAAGATTTTGGTTGTATCTGCGTAGGATATCTCGACGGTCATGGTCTCTATGCATATATATAACTATACAAGTCTTTAGAAGTGTGACCATCTCAAATCTTTTCCCTAACAGGAGGGAACATGCATCGTACATCACCTTTTTGGACATGAAGTTGTGGAGAAGATAAATGAAATGTATTGTGATGCTTTCCTGACTGCTCATTTTGAGGTCCCTGGGGAAATGTTCTCTCTTGCGATGGAAGCGAAGAGACGAGGAATGGGGGTAGTTGGTTCCACCCAAAATATATTGGATTTCATTAAACAGAGGGTTCAAGATGCCTTGGATAGAAAGGTCAATGACCACCTTCAATTTGTCTTGGGAACAGAATCGGGAATGGTGACTTCAATTGTTGCAGCTGTTCGGAATCTCTTGGCTTCTGTAGAGTCTTCTGCAGGGGGACCAAAGATTAACGTGGAGATCGTTTTTCCAGTATCTTCAGAATCAATTACTGGAACATCAACAAATGCATCCCTTCCCACGAGTTCAGTCAAAATGGGTGATGTCGTGTTACCTGTCATTCCTGGAGTTGCTAGTGGAGAAGGCTGTTCTATACATGGTGGCTGTGCATCTTGCCCATATATGAAGGTCCGTTTTAGCTTCTATTGTAGTTATTATTGTTTTTACGATGAATTCCATTCAGGTTTACTGTTGCAAGCAGCTTGTTGGCCTGAAGAATGCTGTGAATTGTACTGAAAACTAGGTTCATGCAGATGTGAGATGTTACCGGCAACACTATGTCCATATAGGACCAGCAATAGTACTATAGGTTGACCAGAAAATAATGACTCAGTTTGTTCTAAGAGTTCAAAAAGGCCCTTTTTGGGAGGGATCATCGATTTGCATGTGATGAGTTAGTGATTCATGGAAACACTTGATAGGGAGCGGGTAATTTATGTTACATGCTAGATTTAGTTTAGGGATGGTCTTTCAGTTTGCATCCACTTTTCTATTAGGTTAACCCTTATCTTCGTCACTATTTTCATTGCTTGGGCATTTGCATGTGCGTGATTTTTCGTGCCATGCCAATATACTGCATCGTTTCTACATGCTTATTAGAGCCACTGAGCTTTTGATGATCCTTTCTGTTGTTTTGGTATCATGTCTGGCTTGTATCTTGGTTATACTGGGGAGAACCGGAGCTGCCATCACCTATCCTTTTTAGATATGAACATAGTTTGATCTGGATAAAGAATTTGCTTAGTGACTAACCGCCCAGAATTTAGTTATGTACATGTTTCATGGGTGTTAATTTCTGCTCACCTTGACTTGACTTTAATTTTTATATTATTTTACTTTGACAAATTAGGTAGTTGTATGTTTGATTTGGTGCTTTAAAAGATTCAGAGCTGATGTTCTGCAAGATTTATGATTGTAATCTACATGACTTTGTTTTTGTCCTGCAGATGAATACTCTGACCTCACTTTTGAATGTTTGCCACAACTTGCCCGATGATAAGAATGCCCTTGCAACCTTTAGGGCAGAGCGATTCAAGTCACGAACACCTCATGGAAAGGCAATTGCAGAAGTTGGATGTCAGCCGATTTTGCACATGAGACATTTCCAGGTTAATATTCCGTCTGGGTTGATCAACCTTTCGCTTTAGCTGGCTCAAACATATTGACCCAAAGTACTTTCCATGCACAGGCTACGAAGAAACTGCCCGAGGAGCTTGTCTATCAAATTCTTCATCCTAACAGTAATGGCATGCTTGCATCGTGAGATTAGGAAGGCCATGAATGGAGAATTCTGGTGTCCCTGCCCAGTGGATGTCTCGGAACGGGATGATATAACGTGAACTTAAGAAGCAGGCAGAGATGGATTCTGGATTAGAGCCGGTGGCTTATTCAGTTGGAAGTTTTTGTCTAAACTCTATGCCGGGGAGGATGCTGCTAGAATAATTTATTGGATTACACAAAACTCTCTCTCTCTCTCTCACGCGTGCGCGGGGTTGCGCGCTCAACACAGTATAGATTAGGGTTAGTGATGGCCGTGATTAATTGTCACGCAATTCGTGAATTATTACAGTTTGTAACAAAACAAGCTTCTGCTTTTCAGGATAACAGATAGAGACAAGTTTGAAAGGATCAAGAATTGATTAATCTTGGGAAGAAGCCCTCCATCTTAGCTTTAAGCCGTGGCTTGGGGCCCGATTACATGATGTAACTCGAATTTGATCCGTTTGCTCCCCCACCTAAAAATAAATGAAATGAAATGAAATAAAATAAAATGAATAGTCTGCTCAAAATTCACATAATCAATTTTAGGCATGTAGAGTTTTTCTTACGAAGGATATTGAGGTGATTGCGCCGTGCCATCTCAAGCAACGGGTTTAACTCGTAAAAACGATATGTAACGGTCATAATACGACGACATCAATAGTTTTTTGTAAATTCAGATATTGCATGGGATTGAATGAATCCCTTCGTCAAAAAGCATTTCCTAGATTCAAGATTAGGGCAAATGTCATAAAAAATCATAAATTCTGTCTATTTTGACACATTTGCACTAAATTTTTTTTTCTGTGATATTAAAAATCCTAGATTTGTACATATGTAATACATTTTCTCTCTGTCAAGTTCTTTTAATGAGAACTATTAAAAATCTGCCTACTTGGATATTAGAAAGTAAACAATGTTGACATGGCACTCAAGTAGCTTAAGAGAAATAAAAACGATGTTTTGGCCGTAAAATCATCTAACGAAACCTTGACAGAGGATAAATGTGTCACATAGGAACAAGTTTGGGTTTTTTTTGTCACAAGAAAAAGTTTAGGGTAAATGTGTCACAGTGGGTATAGCTTTGTGTTTTTTATGTTGCAAAAAAATTTCAGGGTAAATTTGTCACAGTGAGTATAGTTTGGAGTTTATGTGACTTTTTCCTTCATGATTATGAATCCTTCAAATTATTCATGGTGTGATCCTACTTTGCGAACTTACTCTTATATTATACAACAGTGTTGAGAACAATGTGTATTTTATTTTTCATGAAATTTAATTATAATAGAGAACTTTTTCTGCTGGCTTTTATCCTTGCTTAGTTGTAATGAATGCCAATAATTTGAAGAGCTTGAATCATCTTGATTTGAGGAAGGTGAACTAATTTTATTTACATTTTGTGAGATGTGATAAATATCTCCGGGGAAAGTTATGTTTTGCTTATATACATTTTTCAAAGAGATGAATAACCAATTATGAGCCTAAATTCAGTTATATTCTTAAAATTGATAGCATCCCAATTCTTAGTCGTATTCATATTTCAAAATTCAGTTAATGCCCTAAAAAATCCCAAACTGGTATATGCGTGACAAATTTACCTAAAGCTAATTTTTTGACCACCAAAAACCCCAAACTGGCACACTTATGATAAATTTATCCTTTGTTAGTTTCCATTAAATTTTACCGTCAAATTGCTGAGTTGGATGACACATGGTAGTTGACAAGTATACCAATTTAGAGTTTTACCCCTTCGTTTGTCACAGGTTTACTAGTTTATGATTTTTTGTAGTATTAATCAAATTTAACGGAGAGTAAATTTGTCACAAGTATACTTGTTTGGAGTTTTAGATAGTCAAAAAATTAGTTTAAGGTAAATTTATCACAGGTGTACCAATTTGAGATTTTTGGTGGTAAAAAAATTAGTTTGAGGTAAATTTGTCACATGTGTATCAGTTTGGGGTTTTTCATGGTATTAAACCTTTAAAATTAAGAGATATTATAGGCTCAAAGGATAAAGATATATAAGTAGGGATAATCATAAAAGAAAGTTAGAAACTTATTGCATGAATATCAATTCAGTTCTAAATTTTTAAATTTGGCTAATTTATTCTAAGCCTTTTGATGATTTGTCAATATACGCCTTCTGGCCATTTTGGTCGGAAATTGTTGACATGGAATGGCCGTTCCATCCTATGTGGAATGGCCAATGCCGATGTCGACAATTTTAATAATTTTTTATTTTATTCTTTTCTTTATTTTCTTGAAAAAAAGGGAAAATAAAGGAATAAAAAGGTACCACCCGCCTGGGTGGCGCTGCTGGAGCGCGCACTCTTCCTCTCGCAAAAGGTTGAATGTTCGAATCCCAGGCGCCGCAAGGTGACTTAACTGGTGGCACGTGTGTGGTGGCTAGCACGTGTCGCCCTCAGAGTTTACTCCCCGGCTATCAGCCGTGCAGGGGTTCTCTGGGTTATCAAAAAAAAAAAAGGAATAAAAGGAATTAAAAAATCAAAAATTTGCTTAAAAAATTAGAAAATTTTATAAAAAGTTAAAAAACAATACACACATCAACACCGACCGTTCCCTGTAAGAAGATTGGTGTCCACGTTAGCAATTTAATGCCAAAATTGATAAGAAGGATTTTATTAGTAAATTGTCAATTGGTTTAGGACTAAATTAGACAAATTCAAAAGTCTATATGAATTAATATCCCTACTATAGTTTTAGAAATTTTTTGGTAATTTTCTCTAGATAAATGATTAGTGCCATATGGGGGCTTTACTAACTCTATGACTCTTTGCATGATGACTTAACTTTACATCTTGTAATTTGCACACCAAGTTAAGTGTGCGAACTTTAGATCTTACTAGGAATACCAATGCTTCGCACGAGTTCATTTGTATGTAAATAGTTTTGATTCGATCAATAAACTAATTAAATTTGATTGAAGAGATATATCATAATTTATATATGTATCCCACGTGTATTCTAAATTTTATTATAGTAATAATAGAAGCGATATAAATATTTTCATCTTTGTGCATTTTTAAGTTGAAATAATTATTGGAGAAATCACAATTATCCATGTAGTTTCGAACAATAATTCAACTGTTTTGTTTTGGGAAAATTACCAAAAAAGTCATAAACCTTTTGTAATTATGCCAATTCAGTTCTAAACCTTTTTTTTGCCAATTTAGTCCTAAACCTTTTATAATTGTGTCAATTCAGTCCATCCGGTCACTTTTGGCCGGTTAGTGCTGACGTGGACGCCGGCTAACATGGCGATATTTTAATAATATTTTAATTATTTTTCGAATTTTTATTTTATTTTTTTTTCTTTTTTTTTTCCTTATCTTCTTCCTTAGTCGCTAGTCTGGCGATTGGCAATCGCCGAGAGGCTGAGGCCGGCAAGGCGGAACTTGCCGGCCATGGGCGAGGTTGGCCCTCGCCAACACTGGTGAGGGCGAGCCTTGCCGTCGCGGGGCAAGGTCGACCTTGCCATGGCTAGGGCAAGGTCGACCTTGCCATCGCTGGGTAAGCTCGACCTCGCCATGGCCGGGCAAGGTCGAGCCTTGCCCCCAGCCATGGCGAGGCTCGACCTCGCCCGGCAACGGCGAGGTCGAGCCAGATTTGGGCGGCCTCGCCAGTGCTGGGGAGGCCAGCCTTGCCAGTGCTGGGGAGGCCAGCCTCGCCCATGGTTGGCGAGGTGGAACTTGCCGACCTCAGTCTCTTGCCAGTCACCGGACTGGTGACCGGGGAAGAAGATAGGGGAAAAAAAAAGAAAGAGAAAAAAATAAAAAAAAATTCGAAAAATTATTAAAATATTGCCACGTCAATCGGCCGGCATCCACGTCAGCGCTGACCAGCCAAAAGTGGCCGGATGGATTGAATTGGCACAATTGCAAAAGGTTTATGACTAAATTGACACAATTGCAAAAGGTTTAAGACTTTTTTGGTAATTTTCCCGTTTTGTTTCAAACCTCATTTTATACAATACGTGTATCTTTCAATATTTAATGAAGATTGTAGTAAAAATAACTCATTTAATTAAATTTTAAATCTTATTTTTATATTTTAAAACCGAACTAGTAGAAGTAATTAATAAGCCTCATTTTCTTGCAGGATACAAGTTTATAATATTAGATTATATGGACAAAGGATGAGAAAAAGGGACTTGTATAAAAGTTACTGGTCTGTCGCTCTTTGTTAATCAAATTTAGATTCATCCTACGAAACAGAGAAACACGATATATTAACTCTTTATCTATTATATGCAAGTACTGAATTAGTCTTATTTAATTAATGAATGCCCTAAGCTAAACATGAAGCAATTCGGGCGGGATCCTATGAAATGTACCACAATCTTTCATGTAAAGTCAACGAGAAAAATTTAGGGGCAAGGTCCCTTCTACATAGTACGTACCGTACGTACCCCCATTTCCATGTGATGCCTAATAACATGTGATGCCTCGAAAAGTCTTCCTAGTTCATTCCATACTATGGAAAATCAGTTTCTAAACCTAAGATAGAACGTACTTGGAAGAACAATTGTTGGCCTAACTGTTAATTGATAGTCGTTCCAATAGTGTTACATAGAATAAAGTCATCAAGAGACTACTCTTTGATACTTCATGCGAGATTCTCTATTTATCGACTCTTAAATCGTGTAAAAATTATTTGAAAATGAAGAAAATTACGTGATGATGTATGATGTGCCTTATTTTCATAAAATTTGTAGAAAGCAAAGCAGTTGAATAGGAGTCACGCGTATACGTAAATCAAATTGACTCCGTTTGACCTCACTTGGAGTAATTACCCAGAATAAGCTGTCACATATTTTTAAGTGCAAACAGTCACATATTTTATACCGCCAATTAGAGTTTTGACTCGTGTTTTATTTGGTTCATGAGTTTAGAATCTACCCACTTAAGATGAACTTCCTCGTCGTTAATAGAAAAAATCCCACAATTGGACAACCTAGCAAGATGAATTCATCTAGGACGTCCATGAAGTACACTTAAAAGGGTATTTTGTATAATTTCCTTCCAATAGCCAGAGCTTTGAGAAAATTGGAAAATGCCTCCAATTATATAGCACCCCATAATTACAATGCCCTATGGTTATCTAAAATTTAAGAGGCTGCCACTCCAACTTGTATGAGATCACCACTTACACGTACATTAACAAATCATACTGTATGAAACGTCGAATGTAATTGCAACCGGAATAAATCATCCTTTTTTACTTTTGCAACCGCGTCACTTGTGATATCTATATTCTAGCAATGCTAAATATATTAATTGTCGATATATAAAATTGACATATGAAATCAAGTGATGGACTGTAAGTGAGCATTTAAATTAGTGGGGCTTATCTATTAATTGATACCCAATAGCAGCCAGCCATCACTTATTGAATATATAACTTTTATGGACCCACCTAATTAACTAATAAACTTAGCAATTCTCTTCCTATATAAACCGCTCCTCCCCTCAAACCTTCCATGCACACCGCTCAAACGTATACATAGAAAAAGAAATATCCACCAATGAAAGCGAAGATTAAGTCCATATGGAAGGAATTAGCAAGTTCCTGATGAGCAGCTTCTTCTTGCTAGGGTAATTCCTCATAGTCCCAGGAACTGCTGCACAAACCGACACCTCCGACATGAAGTGCGCTGCCCTGGGTGCCGACTTATCCGCCTGTGTCAAGCTCTTCGGCGTCGGCGCTGGGGCTGACTTAGGGAATGACGTGACACAACCCAGACGCTGCTGCATGGGCCTACAGCAGATCAAAGCCAGCGTGGCGGTGCTCGGGGCGTCGAGGACTTGCCACTGCCTCCGACAGAGCAGTATCTTCCGTGACGATCCCAATGCTTCGATTAATACAGCGATCCTGGATTTTTACCTAGCTAGTTGCTCTCTTGCGCTCGGTGCCGATGTCACTACCGATCTCAGCTGTCTTCGTTGAAGAAGAGAAGAACTATATATCTAGCTGAATATATATATACCACAATAATGTAAGCATCATAATATCTAGTTTTCAGGAGTAAATTAAAGAAAATAATATTGCTGGTTTGGCTGATGCAAACCTGCTGCAGAACGTATGAAATTAATTGTGACCAATGATGGACTCTTGAAATGATGCTTGAAATGTAATAGCTGCATATGATATATATTTGAATGACAAGGTGCTCTTGAGGATGTTGATTTAAGTCACAATCTTTCGTCTTGATCAGCTCGTGCCGAGTCTGTTTGAAGACGGTGAGTGCATGCATGCATGCGTCTGTTCGAATGTGCATAATTGAAGAGAAAGAGTCGAGTCTTCTAATCATGATTATCACTGTTACCAATTGATTGTTATCATTGATCATGAACGTCAATAATTCTCATACCCATGTTGTGTGTTGTCCCGCTATATAATTCGTGGATTGGGTTAATATGATACTTCCTCTACAAAGATGAAAATATCGAAACGCATGGTACATCTTGATTTTTGCGGTTAGGAATCGGGGTTGATTCCTAAAATTTTTTATACAATGGATATCTAAATGGATTGTCAAAATTTATGTGTCAACAAAAGGTGCAAGGAGAGCTTATTTAGTTTAACAAAATAGTTTTTACATATGTTGGTGGAGGAGCACTTGGGATATGGATTTTAAGCGCTCTCCCGGCCCACTCTCTATTAATGAAACAGAGCCTATTTACGGGCAATCTTAACCGACCTAGTCATCGCCTTACATGCAACATTCTTCAGCCTATATTTTTTAATTCAACTCTTACATCCAGATGAGAGCTACGTTGATCACACTGGTTTGCGTGGTGGGTATGGTGCTGAACGAGTTGTTCGCAACGGGAGCGATTCAAACCACGAACACCTCACGGAAAAGGCAATTGCAGAAGTTGGACGAGAGCCGATTTTGCACGAGGTTAATATTCTGTGCGAGTTGATCATCCTTTCGCCTTAGCTGTCTCAAACATATTGGCTCCGAAGGCTTTCCATATACAGGCTACGCTATAAAGAAACTGCCCAAAGGAGCTTGTCCATCATATGCTTCATCCTGACAGTAATGGAAGATTGGCATCGTGAGTTTAGGAAGGTTATGATTGTAGAATTCCGGTGTCCCTGCCCTGTAAATGTCTCCGAATGGGATGATATACGTGATCTTAAGAAGCAGGCAGAGATGGATTCTGGATTAGACCCGGTGGCTTATTCAGTTGAAAGCTTTGTCTAAACTCTGTACTGGGGAGGATGCTGCTAGAATTTTGGTATTTCTTGGATTACACAAAGCTAGTGCTCTCTCTAAACACAGTATAGATTAGGGTTAGTGATGGCCGTGATTAGTTGTCGCGCGATTTGTGATTATTACAGTTTGTAACAAAACAAGCTTTTGCTTCTCAGGATAACGGATAGAGACAGACGTGAAAGGATGAAGATTTGATTAATCTTGGGAAGAAGCACTCTGTCTTAGCTTTAAGCTGTGGCTTGGCCCCGAATTACATTATCTAACTCGAATCGGACCTGCAATTGCTTTTGATGTCTATTTGCTTCCCCACCTAAAAATAAATGAAATTGTTAGAAAGTCCAATTCAAAAGAGTAGAGATAGACTGGATGTACATAAAGATTATATAAATCCAATTGTCAAGCAATGTGAGATCTTTCAACAAAAATAAATAAATAAGGTGAAACTCAAAATTCACATAATCCATTTCATGCACGTGGAGTTTCTCTCATGAAGCCGTGTCATCTTGAGGTTTGAGTCTAATCGGTAAACACTGTAAAGATGAGCGTCGATGACTTTTGTGGATTCGGATATCGTATGGGATTGAATGAAGTCCTCCATCAAATTTTTTTTCATAGGTACAAACTTATGAAACTCAATTATTCATGGCGTGATCTTATTTTGTGAACTTAGTCTTATATGATACAACAATGTCGAGGGCAATATGTGTTCTTTTTCACAAGTTTCGATTATAATAGAGATTTTCTTCTTCTGTTGCTTCTCTTGTTACTTAGTAATTATGAATGCCACTATTTTTGAAGAGCTCCAATCATCTTGATTTGAGGAAGGTAAATTAGTTTTATTTACGTATTTTAGATCATGAATAATTATCTCTGCTTATATATAATTTTTTTTCGAAAGAATCACTCGTGACTAATTATGAGCCTACCTTCAGTTAAATTCCTGAGATTGAGAGCATCCCAAAATTCGTAGCTGAATATATATTTCGAAAATAAGCGACAATATTGCCGAAAATTAGATAAAATGGAGAAGTAATTCGTGGCGCCCCCCCCCCCCCACACCCCACACACGCGCGCGCGCGCGCGCGCTCTTCGACTCTTTACTTTGACTTAATCTTATATCTTGTAAGTTACAAACCAAGTTAAGGGTTCGAACTTTAATCTTTACTAGCAATTGATTCCCCTGCTTTGCATGGGTTTATTAATTTGATAATCTCGGTTTGATCAATAAACTAGTAAAATTTGATTTGAGAAACATAGCGTACTTTACATTTGTATCACATGTATTTTAAAAAATTTATCATGTTAGTAATAGAAGTGATATAAATTTGTCAATGTCTTCGTGCACAATTCTCCTAGTAGTTTGAAACAATCATTCAATTATTTTCTTTGAAACCTCATTTTATGGCAGAATTTTTATCTTTTCAATAAGTAGTGAATATTGTAATAGAAGCAACTCATTTAACGGAATTTATCATTAGTATTTTCATATTTTAATATCCAACAAGATTGCCTTATTTCCTAGCAGGATACAAGTCCATAACATCATATAGATAAAGGATGAGAAAAAGTGAATTGTACAGAAGTTACTAGTCTATCGCCTTTTGCTAATCAAACCCTTCCCCAAACGAAAATCTATGCATCAGGATAAATTCCAGCTACGTCCTAGGAAGCAGATAAACATGATACATTAACCCTATATCTAGGTTCTGCACGTACTAAATTAGATTCAATTAATGAAAGTCCCAAGCTAAACTTCAAGCAATTTTGGTGGGACACTATGTCATATAGCATAAATTCTCATGTATAGCCAAAGAGAAAAATTTAGGGGCAAAGGTGTTAGTGATTTGCCCTAGGAATCAATCAAGGTTGATACTCTAATATTAGTTGTGAATTAGGTTATGTCGGAAAACCGACATTCACTATACTTAGGTAGTCATAATTAATGTCTTGCTAGAAATTGTTTATGACTTGTGGGCCAAAAAGGATTTTGAGCATATTACTAATATTTAGTGAACTTACAGGGTCACATATAATAGCGAACTGAGTTAATATTTTCTATGCGCCGGGATCTACTTAAAATAAGAAGTAGATTTTAATTTATTTTCCTATTCAACTTATCTACGCGGTCGTGTACGTAATGAGATAACGATTAAACGTACGATTGAAGGTGGACAGTTTGGCGGGCCCAAATCACTTGGTCCCGCTTCTTTTAATTCGCGTAAATAATGAGGCTATATATATATAGCGTGTGGGTGACAAAAAACCCTAAGAAAGAAAAAAACGCCTCCAAGAGAATACGAAGAGAATCATTCTTTGTTGAGAGATCTTTGAGAGAATCTCGAAGATTAAAGGCGATCAGGAAAAAGAAGTCTAAGATCTTTAGCTAGCATTTGGATAGTTGGAGATTTCTGTTCGTGTGTATGGATACCGGTAGAGGCGCAACACTTGGGGCGCTAATCCAGACATATTCGATTGTCAATTTACCTTCGATCTGCAAAAAGGTAGGTGTCGAACTTTTATTTAGATTTCAATATACACATGGATCCTATCTAGAGTTTCGGTTTATAAATTCCGCTGCGTTTTTAGCACTTGAGGAACCCTACAAAGGTTCCCCTCAACGAACCCCTATTTTTGTGTGATGCCTAATTAACATACGACTCCTTGTAATGTCTACATAATTCATTTCATAAACCTAAGCCAGAACGTACTTGAAAGGACCGTACTTGGCCTAACTATTAATTGATAGTAGGTCCAAGAGTGTTGCATAAAATGAAGTCATCAAGTGATGAGTCTTTGATAGTTTTTGGGAGATTTTCTCTATTTATCGACTCTTAAATCGAGTGAAATTATTTGAAAATGAAGGAAATTATGAGATGATTAATAATGTGGCTTATCATCATGATTTTGTAGAAATTCAAAATACGTGAATAGGAGTCATGCATGTAGGTAAATCTAATAGGAAAAAATGTTGCATCTCAAAATGAAAAAATCCATAGCAAAACTTAGAAAATAAGTTGGTCCATTAATTGTTAAACTAATGGAAGAAGAACAACAACAAGGCCGTTGGCTGGATTAAGACTTACTCTCAAGGGGTTTGTAGTTCCATTGATCATAAATTCGAATTTCCTGGTCATTCCCTAGAATTCATGCTGGCTCCATAAGAAATCCTATTCCAATGAACTCATTTTGGCCTTGTAAATTATAAATTAAAATCCTCCGCCAAAAACTTAATGAAAAAAAAATCTAAAGTCGAATGATAATGTAGTATTTTCTCATTTGATTATTGACATATTTTTAGTTAGGCCACTCTTTAATGCAATCATTTTTAACTTAGATTGAAATGATCGGTGTTCTAAACTTTGAAGGAAGATCATTCGTTTCTGAATGTTGATTTGGAGGCAGACGGCTCATTACAGCCTAGTGAAGCTATTATCATCGGGACTTGTTAGATTGACCATCCCTAAGCATGTTAGTCCATCGTTAAAAGCTAATTTGTTAATCGTTCTTGCTCTCTACTTGCTATGTGGTCGATTTTCCTTGAAAAACGTCTTACCATAACAAAATTACAAGATCATGCATGTTTTGTATCTTACCTTGTTAATGACAATTATCGTAATAGTCAATGAAGGAAGAATGGGAGGAATTGAATTTGGTAGTGGCACTTGATTATTCGACAATAAAGTACATAGAGTGAATTATAGCATCAACACAAGTTCCAATATGATACGGCAGTATTAGGGTCTATGGAACGACTCTTAATCTCAATTCGAATTTCATCGATTCACCCGGCTCGATCAATACTCATGCAAGCATATGCGAATTTCAGCCGTGACTTGATTTGATGGGTCCGATCGAACCGACCACATCCGCTGGACTCTTCTTACGCGAGAGGGCGGGTCCCACAATCACCAAAATATCATATCGTTTGTTCTGTCTTTTTTCTTCGTTTTTGGGCAAGGCAAGGCAAGGCAATAACTAAGACAGTACCACGCGGAGAACCAGCTGAGGATGATGGTGGAAACTTCATTAGTATCCCCCCGTTGACTTTCTATTTATGAACAGACTATACTTAAAAAGATGAACATGGGAAAAAGATTACTTTCTTTTGTGGGCTTGGAATATCTTATCTCTTCAACCTTTTTGGGATAATGACGGTGCTTAAATTTTGATCTGATGTGTAATGTGATCCCAAAAAGTTTTAATTTATTCAATGTAATTCCTGAACTTTAGCCTAATGTTCAATGGGGTCCATGAACTTTTAATTTATTTAACGTGATATCTAAACTTTTGGTACATGTTCAATGTAATTCCTAAACTATATAAAAATGTTCAATATAGTCCCTATACTTAAATTAATAGAGGGACTATATTGAATAATTTCATATAATTTAGGGATTCAATTTGGTAGTGTTACCTGATTATTTGACAGTAAAGTACGTAGATTGAATTATAACATCAATACAAGTCACAATATGATACATGAGTATCGGGCTCTATGGAACGACTCTCAAACCCAATTCAAATTTCATTGATTCATCTGATTCGATCATCACTCATGCAAGCAGAGGCGAATTTGAGCCGTGACCTGATTCGATCGGTCTGATGGATTCAACCACATTTGCCGGACTCTTCTTACGCGAGAGGGTGGGTCCCGCAATCACCAAAATATCATATCGTGTGTTTTGTCTTTTTTCTTCTTTTTTTAGGCAAGGCAAGGCAAGGCAACAACTAAGAAACGACCATGCAAAGGACCGGTTGAGGATGATGGTGGAAACTTCATTAGCAAACCCCCGTTGACTTTCTATCTACGGGCAGACTATACTTAAAAAGATGAACACGGGAAAAAGATTACTTCCTTTTGCGGGCTTGGAACATCTTATCTCTTCGATCTTTATTTTTCAATGAAAAGAAGTGATCGTTTCTATTTTGAATCGAACATGAGGATTCTGATGTTTGAACATTTTCGAACGTACACTAGTGTGTTTACCGTCAGACATTCGAAAATTCGGAACACAAAAATTTGTCCCTAAAACTTTTTGGGGCGGATTAATTAAATATGCTGAGTCACAGCAAGTTTTTGGTGGTGGATTAGTACTCACATGTAATTTTTATATTTAGTGTCTAACTATTTTGCCTCTAATGACATACAATAGCAATGATGATTTTGCCTCTATAGCTTCTTTGAAGATCAAATGAATTTGGCTCCTACAGCCATTTTTCGTGGCAAATTGATTAGTTCCAATATCTTGTTTTAAAATACAAAACATATACGCCTTTGTTTATCAGACAAACATATCTGCCACGTATATTTTTTTGGTCTGATAAATTGATTGGCGCATGGTTTTGAAAAGTGAGGCAAGAGATATTATTTAGTTTAGATTATTTGCAACCGTATATCATCCAAGATTCATATTAAAGAATTAAAATACATGATAAAATTCTCACTTGTAAGAACGCTTGTAAATATATATTAAAGAACAAACAAAAGACCATTTCTAAATAAGAAAAAAGCCAAAAAAAATCCCAAATTATGTCCATTATGACACATTTACTTCAAACTTTTTCACACATTTATTCTAAACTTTTTCTCGTGGTATAAAAAATCCAAAACTTGTATCTATGTGATACAATTACCCTTTGTCAATGTTCCGTTGGATGATTTTTTGGCCAAAACAACGTTATTTTTATGTTTTACTTAGGCCACGTGAAAGATAAGATTCACCGGGTAAAGAAACTCACTGAGAACCACGATAACATGAGGCAATGGTAATTTAATCATTAATAATTTTAAATGGTGGTTTGTATTAAAAGATCCTTTCAATGCAGAATAAGTAGCCATCAAAATGATCTTATCTTGTCTAGAGACTAATTCGTATTTGATTTTGATAATGTTCGTTTAGTGGCAATACTAATATTCACCAAAGCATAGTATTTGAGGCCATATGTTTCCTAATAAAAATTATTCACTGTATGGAGATGAATGGAACATATTGCAGAGGCATATAATAGTGTTCTCATAGGATAGTTTGCCACTTTAACATACTGCTCTAATTCTCAAATGTGTTGTGGCGACCGTCCTACCACTTATTTTATGACCATTTTACACGCGATTACTTTGATTCATCTCAACGTTATAAATCAAGTTTACGACCTTTTTGTACTTTATTACAACAAGAAGTCGTGATACTATACGGCATACCTAAAGTACCATAAAAGTGGTCATGTGCGTTTGTCCCAGTTAGACCCATTTTCCACTAGAAACCTTTTCACGTTCACTTACGTCCAATCGTGCGTGTGCTTGCCGTCTTTGGATGGGGTACTTAGTTCAAGATTGCGTCAAAATTCCAAGTGGAAGACAAGGAATCGAATCATCAACCCCGTCGCATTTAAAAATGGGGGCAACAGGAAAGTTGGCTAGTCGAGGGAGCTCTCTAATCAGTCGGCCAAACACCATTCCGAGCTAAAAACTCGAGTGTTCATGACTTCATTTGGTGCTTTGTTTAGCGGGATAGGACTTTGCTTGAGTGGACGTTTTGCAATTGACTCGATTTTGTCGACCTAGATTAAGGATATTCTTGTTTGCCTAAAAGTTGACAACTGCATGTCATGCATGACGTAGCGTGAGATGAAACATGGGCTTCGATCGAAGGAGACTTCGAATTGGATCCAAGGTATGCATGTTAAGCTGAGGACAACTATAAAAGGGTGTCGAGTTTGGCTCCTCGTCTCATCCCACATCCGAACACTCAGCGTAGTAGCAAAAATCACCTTGCATTTGGTGGAAAACAAGATGTCTTCCAAGCACTTGTTGCTCTTGATCCTCAGCTTGGTTGTTCTGGCCGCCCCAGCTCTAGCCGACTACGCCAAGCCAACTGATGTGCTTGGCGAGCGCAAGCGCCCAACGGGGTCGATTGACAACGGCCCGGACCACGGGCTCATGCTGCACAGCAGGCGTGGCGCCCTGGGGCTGATGTCTGAGCATTTCAACGGATTTTTCAGAGTCCGCCCCCGTCCACCGCCACCCCCCAAGTCCCCGCCACTCAAGTCCCCACCCCCTCCCCCGCAGTCCCCGTTCCCACCTCCGCCCCCTCCCCCAAGGTCCCTGCCCCTGCCCCCGCCCCCTCCCCCGCCTGACGCCCCAGCGCCAACGCCCGAGCTTTTGGAGAAGCTGTTCCCAGGCCACCACCTGCTGGCCCATGCCCCCTTCATGCATCACGGTCACCACCCAGCTCACGCGCCGGTCCCGCACCACGGCTACTACCACAAAGTGCCCTCACATGCACCGGCTCCCGCTCATCCCTACTAAGTTTTTGAACATTCGATGGCCCATGGATATGCATGTTTTTCGTTAGAATAAGAGCCTAGTAGATGTTCCTATAATTCATCCATGTATTACTTGACTACATGGCATGGCTTGTTGACCAGACATTACCATATTCTGGATTATGCAGAGCTTGTGTAGCTCCTATCTATATCCCGTTTCTTGATTACCATCATAGCTATGCACCGGTCTTTTAATTTTCGAGTCTCATTGAGCTCATCTATGCGTTCATATCATGCACTCTCACATTCACCTTATGTTTTCGTGCGCGATCCTTCCTTTAGTAGTAGCTCCAGTTCTCGCAATGGATAAGTGTGCACAAGTGAAATGGTACATACTGTTAAAGCATGGCGGCCATTCTAAACGTCGAGTGTTATCTCAGGATTGAAAAGTTTAAATTTGGGCGATATAAATATCAGATCAGGGGACGCAATAAACTGCAATTACTTTAAGAAAATGATATCGAGTTGGTCCTCTACATCGAACATGATATATCCGGACTAATCAAGATATATTTCAAATAAAAACATCGAAAGTAAGGTTTCGTATAGTGATTTTCGCACTTCTTGTCACACGGGGTGATTGTTGTTGTCTACAAAGAGATCATCTCATGCAAGTCGCGTGATCGATCACTAGTTAGATTCCTGCCAACCTAGATTCGACTTTTCTCTTGATTTACTTTAAGAAAATATTCAATTAGTATTTGATTTTCAATCTCGTCTTGTCCTAAAGCCAGCAGCGGAGCTTAATTAATTTGTCAGCGGACGCAATAAATTAAGTAAGGAGCAAGTTTACTAATGTGAATATCGAAGATAGATTGAATTTTTCGCTATGCGGAAGGAGTAAAATTGATTAAAAAAATGTAAAATCGCAAGGACGACCATCTGGGCCTCAAAACAAATGACCAAAACAAGATAACACGAATTAAAGCATCGAACGATATGTGGTCGGTTCTAACAATCTTCAAAATAACCTAATTGAGCTCTTGTTTCCTCCCTTTTGTTTTTAAAAATTTGTCAGAAGTATATCAATTTTGAATTTTTTGTGGTCAAAAAAATTAGTTTGAGATAAATTTATCATAGATGTACCAGTTTTGAATTTTTCGTGATCAACAAATTAGTTCAGATTAAATTTATTATAAGTGTACCGGTTTGGAATTTCTTGTGGTATTAATCTTAAATTTTATATATTTCTTTTAGATATAAGACGGGTTTAATGGATCTTTTGAGTTTGGGCCTCTTGATTAATGTTACAGATGGGCTTTTCAAATTGGCATGTAAGATTACGGTCAAATCGAGGAATTGACTTAGTGGGTCCAAATATTCAACATTAAATGGCATCAAATTACTCAATCGAACATTTTTATACATAATTATTCTTTGTTCAAAGTGTATTTGATTGTGGTCGATTGACCCCACGAAAATACACTAAGCACCACAAATGCTAATTACACCAAGCAACTAATCGATTGGACACTATTATATTGTACCAAATAATGTATAGGACATTAGAAATCCTATCCATATCATCTTATCTTCTTTTACCCGGCCAAATAATCCGGACGACCAAACATGTCCGAGAATGATTTGACATCGATTTCAAATGGCGACCGGTTTTGCTTCTCAAATTCTACGTGACTGAACAAAGCAATTTTATGACCCAAAAAAAAGGAACAAAGCAATTTGCGTTCATGAGGATTGATGTCACTGCCGAAAAGACGAGTACAGAAAGGGGCTTGGCTCCTGTCCTCACCGTGGCTACTAGCAATGAATTGAGATGCAACATTTCTTTCCCATAATCACGGTAGGCTTTGTGAATGCGTTTCTTATTTTTACGTGTTGGTGCCGGTCGGCGCCAAAATTAAACGGATGGACTGAATTGACACAAATACAAAAAGTTTATGACTCAAGTGACAAAAAAAAAAGGTTTGGGATTGAACTGTCACAATTAATGACTTTTTTGTTGACCCGACTGCAATAAATGATAAAAGAAGTTTTTTTTTTGCCATAGATAAAGAAGTTGATGGTTTGAGAAAGAAAAATAAATGAACATTGGTAATCAACTCCAATAAGAGTCGATAACACGAAGCTAATTGGCAATTTAATAAAAAAATGTTAGTAATCGCCCTCGTTAAGATTAGTAAACTTTTACGGAGAAAAATAGGTGATTACAATATTAATATAAATAGTTTCTTACTCAGAACTAGATTACCATGTTAGACACACGTGCATAATTTGCTATTGGAACAAGTCTACATGTTAAATATTACTATAAATTGCTGCAACAGAACAGCATATAGCTACTATACAAAATCGAAGGATAGTACAAGTGCCTTCCGCTTACATCCACAAGAAGACGCCGTCCCTAAATCTAAAATGAGCCGGCCATTCTTGTGTTTCATTACGCGGCCTCTTCCCTCTGCTCTGTCCCTTGCTTGATATTACCAATGTCGCATGCCCCTTAAACCCCATTACCCTCTCGTGTCCTCAGCCAGAACACAATCTCTCTCTCTCTCTCTCTCTCTCTCTCTCTCTCTCTCTCTGGGTTTGGTGTTTGTCTGTGAAGTCCTTTTCTTGATCATGATGGAGAGAAGGGTAACGAACAGGGACTTTGCAAGAGATCACAACAAACTAAGCTCTTCCATGGGCCTGCAACAGAAACTAACCGAGAGCAGGCGACCGGCTGCAGTCGCCAAGCCTGAGCCAGCCCCCGACCTCACGGACTTCATGAACGACATGTTCTTCGGCACTGCCAGCACCGAGACAAAGGCGTATGATTTGACCGGGAACCTGGGGAAAGATCAAGCTTATCAGGAGGATGATTTTGACAGCAGCACCAGGAGCAACAGCAGCAGGTTGACTCAGGCATGGCTAGAAGAGGCCAGGCGGATGGTGGCCACCTCGCCGGGGAGGTGTGAGTCGCCCTCTCGGCTTGTGGGGTCGCCGAGGTTCGCTGCAGCGGCTAAGGGCAGGCTCTCTCCGTCTTCCAAAATTGATAGAAGAGACCCCCTCTCTAGATCTGCTAGGAGGTACGTGTGTTTGAAACTTTGAAAAATGATAAACCCTCCATTTGGCATGAGGATATGAGAGACCTCTGCACAAGTAAGCTTCGTAGTATGGACATCCAATTGAGTTTCTAAAAATTTGATTGTGAGTTTTTTTACTTTTAATGGTACTCAATTTATAAATAATGGTTACAAATATGATAAGTTGGCAATTGTGATTCATGGTACTGTATATCCAAGGGTCAATTAAGGATTGAAAAATTCAATTGTTCGACGAACCAAATGAGAAGGATGATTATTGTTGGGTAAAAGTCAGTAAATGAAAGTTTACTCCAAGATAGCCAGGTTACTCTGCAAACAAAAATTCAGTAAGAAGAATTCTAAAGTAAAAAAAAAAATTAATTTATGAAACGAATTGACAGATTTCCTTACCAAAAAAAAAAAAACGAATTGACAGACTTATGTCTTGTCTGGATATTTTGAATTTGTCTACTTGACTGTACTCACAAATTACATATATATATTTACATTTTAAAATGAGTAATGTTATGTATAATAAAAATCGATATATATATATAGAGAGACAGAATTTGTTTGCACGTTCTTATGATAAATTTCTTAAAAAAAAATTGGGCATGCACATTTTTAATGTCTATCAATTTATAAATTGATTTCATGATATCCGTTTTGTGATTCTATAAATGGTCAATAACATTTATTACCTTTAATTTGTTTAACGTGATTCTTGAATTATTTCTAAATATTTAATATAGTTCTTTTGCGAAACGTGTAATCAAATCCCTAAACTATTGCAACATGTGCAAAGTTCCTATATTACTGTGAAGTTGGTGGCGAAAGTCCTGACATTTTCAACATTAACATTCTCGGCTCTAATTATTCAACAATTTTTTTGTACTATTTGGTTCTTCAATTTTTCTAAATGTCACACTTCAATTTTTAATTCTTAATAAATGATTATGACTACCATTTAGCAAAGTATAATGTTGAACTAACTCTCTACTTGTAGAATGTTGCTAAGCTATAGATATGTAAACAGGCTTTGATGTAATAGTACGACGTAAACTCTATTTTGAATGTTAAAATAATAATTTTATTATATTATTACGAGGTCGCATGTCGCGGTACTTCTTACATAACGGAGGGAGCGGTTAACTTAACTGTCAAACTGTCAACTGTCAAGCCTCGAAACTGTGATCATCGAGTCCGACTGATCCTCGCTCTCCTCTTCGAGCAGGAACAGAGCCGTGGACAGCTTCAGCGGCGAAATTCTCTCCAAATCCGTCAGGCACGGCCGGAACCGATCGGAGAACCTCGATACTCCGCCGGACTCTCCGACGGAGCCGTCGTCGCCCGCCGAATCCGTCCACAAGTGGTTCTCCAAGATCCTCCAGCCCCCCAACGCGGACGACTCATCTCAATCGCGACACTCCGTCAGCTCCGACCAGCCGCCGCCTCAGCTTCTTCCGCCGAGGCAGTCGACGCACCGGAGGTCCAGATTTCAGAGCGACGCCTCTGCGGCCCAGCCGCAGGCGATTCCCGCCCCTCCTCGGCGCTTCCAAACCCCAGTGCCGTTGCAGGACGTACAGCTGCTGTCTCCGCCGAAGAACTTGGTCGAGTCTGCTCACCGGAGGTCGATTTCTTCCTCGACGTGCTCGGTGCCGGATGATCGGGTCCTGTCGCCTCCGAGGAGGCTCGTGGAGTCAGCTCACCGGAGGTCGGTGTCGTCGTCCACTTGTTCCCTCGATAAGATCGCGCCGAAGGCGATTGGTAATGGGCGGTTGAAGGAAGGCAATGGAGCAAGGGAAGTTGGTGTTAATGGATTTCTCAAGGAGCAGAGAAGCAAGATTGGGAAGATCTTCAATGGTGAGATCAATGCCAGGGCCAAGATTGTTCTCTCGGGACCTTCAAACAGTTAAGTGTCTTTCTATGGTTTTTTCTCTTTTTTTCCCGTTTTTCCCCTATGGTTCCATGACCGATGGTTTTCGTGGATAAAGATTTTTCCCGTGAATAGCGTTTTCTTGGCAATACTTTTTCTTAGTCCGATTCTAGAACTCACTGATCTATAGGAAGTTCCATCTACTGATGCGAGATCACGATGCTAATTGATTGTCTAACACTAATGTTAACAGTCCACTTGAGAGGAGCTGGAGTTTGACATCACATTGTATTACACTAAGCACTCGGGTGATGTGATACTACTTAATACTGCAGATGTTAGTTATTGGAGGATGGGTGCTTACTTCCGTTAACAATGATTGAAGACGAGCACAAACTTTTACAGGACACTTCGAAATCATCAATAGACTTGTGTGAGCATGATCAATCACGTTTGGTTTGGTCACTCCCGGACCGACCAGGCTTGTCATTTTAGAACTTTGCTTAGATTTGAATTGTGCTTGTATGAAATCGTTTGGGGCTGCAGGTACAAGTTCTATGATAGCTGCAATATGCTATGCATGGCTTTTGGAGAATAGGATGAACAAGAAGGGAGAAGGCAATGGAGAAGGGTCCATTGCGGTTCCCGTGATGAACGTTAGGAGAGCGAGGATGTGGAAGCAACGTCAGGCTGCTTGGCTCTTTCACCGTGTTGGTCTTGATGCCACCTCCTTGCTTTTTGCTGACGAGGTACTTGCTTTTCCATTGCACCCCATGTTTGCTCCAACGGAAAAAAAATGGTCTAATTACCAAAGGACGTTAGTGTTTACAGTAAATCCTTCCCTGGAGTTTTGTGCTTACTCAGATGCTTTCTTTGGGGCGACTCTTCTGTTTCCTGTGGCTCCCAAGCACATTGCTAGATAGACAAAACATAGAACAAATAGATAACGAGAAACTTTTACTAGCCCAATGCAAGTAATGTGGTTGGAGAATTGTTAAATATGTCTTGAATTTAATGTACTCGGTCCGGTTCATGACCCGACCCGACATATTTTTGTGCGACCCGAAAAGTGGAAAGGAAATTGAGATTTGGTTCGCGACGCGAAGGGTTGGGCCGATATTTTCGGGAAACCTATTTGTACTGTGGCTAGGTTTTCTCATTGTTTAGAGAGTTTTGTTTTCAGAGAGTTTCGTTGAGCCGTGAGATTTTGTCGTTGTTTCGACTTCTGAAATTTTGTACTCTCTCTTTGATTATAGTGGAATTTTGTCGTGCCTCGCCCGTGGACGTAGATCACCTTGTGATCGAACCACGTAAATTTCGGGTGTTCTGTCTTTTCGTTTCCGCATCCGTTTCCAACAAGAATATATGAATTCTCTTTCAAGCAAAGAAGTTAGTCACTGTGTAAAAGTGGTTCTGTTTATTGCTGAGTTTATTATTGTCTTTAGATAGGACAACTTTGCTTGGAATCTCGACATGGCCAATTATGATAAATTCTACATCAGAACCTGTATGCTCAATATCCGGTCTATACCATGTCTATCTGCTTTGTGGATTGCTTAGACGAAGTAAGATGTTGTTTCTTCCACTTGGTTTAGGTGGATTTGGAAAGTCTAATGATGGCTGGAAAATTAAGCATCCTTGTGGTTGGGCAAGATGTCCTCAAAACGAATGGTGAGGTCAGTGCATATCAATCACTGTAAATCATCTTTAGGCACCAAATAATTGCCATTGTCACTCATTGCACTTCAGAAGATGAAGATATCTGTATTTTACTCACTCTCTAAGTCATTGAATGTCTAGGTTGGATCTCGATGCACAGTTCTTACAGATAATTACTGTGAAGAAGCTTACGATCTCCTCGAAACTGAAGTGCTCAAGAAACTTTTGGCGAGTAAACTTTAGCTTGTTTTTGTAGAAAGCTGTGTAATCTTTGTACAAAAGTCACGGCTTAAAACTTTTCTACAGAACTCTTACCATCTTCCCTCTTACAGCTGGCGGGAATACTGCTAGACACTCAAAACCTAAATGCAACCGGCAAATTGTCTACTACAAGAGATGCTGAAGCAGTACAGCTGCTACTAGTTGGCTCGGCCCCCAATTACAGAAATACTCTCTTTGATCAACGTAAGCCAAATGTATTATCAGATTTTTGAGTGTGTCTATGAAAAGTGTTCACATTCTTGGTTTCGTGGCCCCTCATCAGTGATGCAGGATCCACAAGATAATACCTTTACTGAGGCCTTGCAGCAAAACTACGGGAAGCCTCCTAATGGGAGTAAGGAATATATACTCATAGAGTCTTTAATCTGATTTACGGTGGTAAATGCAATTTTGCACGAAATTAGCACCAAAATGATCTTTGCTTTATGGTAAAACACCACAGGTAGTTCCGTCACTGGATCTAAGATGGACCATAGCGTTCCTGAAAGAAAGTCTACCTCTGTCCATACCAAAGAAGGCATTAAGAAAGGTCCGGAAACAAATCAGCATGATGCTAAAACTGCAAAAACTGACAGGGCATCCCCAAAACAAGGTGAGACTTTACATAATTTTGTTTTCACGTCAAGAAAGCAGAATTTATGTTGGCATCTCGTAATCTTCGGCTGTTTGGTGCATGGTCCTCATATAGTACCAGTCCATTATTCCAAAGTTTGTGATAGGTGTCGTCCGATTCGTGCAGATAAACAGAGTCCAAATCCTGTACAACCTCCAAAAAAAGCATCCGATGCTGGTCGAGGAAAGAATACGTTCTTCCTGGCCAGGTGGTTTGGTTTTGGTTCAAAATGAATGGCATGTGAAGTATGATTGTTTCAAGGAACTCTTACTGAATTGGAAGTCAAGATCGTTCTCCCATATTGCCGATGAGCAAAATGGGTAAAAAAGTTGGTCCCTCCAAAATATTCCTTTATTCTTGCTTTAGGTCTCATTATGGCATGAAAGCATACTTATATAATAGATTTTTTTTTTGTTTTTTAACATAAGAGATTGAAGAAGTGGTAAAGGAGCTTTTTTCGAAGACTAAATACCACTGTGGTATGCCATCATCTGTAACATCAGTTATTCCTCCTAATGTAGCAGTCATCAGTTTGCCATTGGAAACAGGACTTTTCCTTTGTGGCTGTTGCTTTGTCGTCACTTCTTTGAGTAGCTTCTGTTGATCTCAGCTCATTGTGATGTTCTTGTCTGTGGAAGATGAGATCATACCAGATGAACATTTGTTTGCAGATCAACCGCCATAATTCCCGAGAAATATATTGAAATCCGGTGCTTCGCCTTGCTGTCTGTTGCTACAGATCGGGAAGATGTATATTTACAGAGTATACCTTTATCAATTTCTTTAAAACACATGAAACTACATTACTGTAGTTTTTTTTAACTGAGAGTGTTTGTTTCATTTCCAACATTGTTTTTCATTTTTTTGCTTTGCACATGCTATCGGGAAACAATTGCCCCTTTTCCACCCATCCTCAATCATCTTTATTCTTCCCGTCACGGCAGGCTATAGAAAACCCATCATGCTATTGACATTTATTGATATTTACTTATGTAAGCTGTAAGTTGTAACTACTCACCGGTCTTCACTCCATCTAGGCATTCTCATTCTGAAAGTGACTTCATCTTTGACTGTATACATCGTCTATTTCTGCTAATAAAATGGGCAGCTGATCCTTTCGGGGCTTGGATAAGGAAGTGACTGCTCTATTTTATTCTGATTTAGGAGAAGACTTTAAGCCTTTGAGATGATGCCGGTCAAAAAGTTTAAGCCTAGATCATCACAAGTATCAATCATTATGGCGGTCAATGTTGTGCACAAGGCTTCGCCAACTAAGTTGGCACTATTGACGGAGCCAAAGGAAATTCAACAAAAAGATTAAGAAAAATAAAAGATAACAGCGAAGTTTTTTATGGACGAAAATGGTGTCAAATTTATGCTGACGGCGGGGTGGTTTGCTCTGTTAGAAGTCATAATTTCCTATTGCTTCTAATTATCTTTTTTTTGACCGGCTAGGACTTAAATTCCATTTGGAGTACATTTCTCCCCATGTTCTGTCCTTGAATGCTTATCTGATTAACCAACTTCCATTGTTGTTAATTAATGAAAGAAAGCAGAAGTAGTTATACCTGTGTCATGTATTCCTAATGCCGCGTTAAGGTAATCCTAACCAGTAAAACTTTACAGGCTGAAAAAACCTAACCAAGAAATTAGATAGATCTTATACAGATGCGTGTAGATGGCCTCAGCAGAGTGCAAAAACAGGGAATGAAATGAAAAAGGCAACACATCATAGGAAGAGCACGTGCCTGCCCTTTGCAACGCTTTAGTCTGTTTCGTCATCATCTAGAGGAGAGAAGCAACTTGCTTTGCCCAGTCACATGCATTAGCATTGTTTTCCAGACACAGACATTCAGTAAGTTATTGACCTATTTCCAAATCTTGTGTATAAAAAATATATATGGTTGCAGAAGGGCATACATATATTGGGAGACAGAATCTTTTTGGAACCCAAAAAGAAAAAGAAAATATTTGCTCACTTTTCAAGATCAGATCAAGAGAGAAAGAGAGGGGGATAGGCTCCTCTAGATGGGGCATCATTGGGCATGTAATTGATCCAATCTTTCTTGTCCAATTATGCCCACTTGTTCCTCCCCAGCTGTAAGTTACCTCCAAGCTCTCCTCTTGGCCCCGCCACATCTAATCCTCTCTCTCTCTCTCTCTCTCTCTCTCTCTCTCAATCCAATCTGTATTCTCACCACTCCATGTTGCTGGCCCATAACATGCCTGAAGACCCATACAAATTCTTGGCAAATCTAGCTTTTTTCTGGGGACCTTGACAATATACTCAGGTTTGGCCTAATATGATTCCTCTACTCAACCTTCCAAGCATAGAGAAACAAGCAAAACTCTGTGGACCCACTTGCAGAAATCCCATCCACAGAACCCGAGCTCTCCGTTTGTGATGACAATGGCGTTGATGCGTACGGCGAAGATGCCGAGGACACAGATAGTGATGACAAAATCGGCTTGAATATGAACAATGCATGCCTTAGACCAGGACTAAAAAGCCAGTCATGGACATCCCAATAGACTTCCACTCTAAGCTTGTTAACATAGACGGACTCATTACCTCTGAATTTCCACTGAAGGTGTTTCACATGGATTGCCAATTGCCCGTCGATTCTTATCTCCATTTCTGGTTCGATCCCATTTGGTGAACTGCCATTGCTGATGCTCCCGCCACTGAAATTCCTGTTCTTACATTCGATCGATATCTCATGGCATCCATCCTTCTCATAAAACTTAGCCCTTGTCGAGAACTTCTTTTTACCGAATATATGCTCTTTCTTCGAAACTAAAATCGGATCGATAAGAGCCGGCCTACAACCAGTCTTCCTATAAGCATCCTTCTTCAGATCACCAACAAGCAGAACAACTTCCTCGTCGCAGACTACGGCGACATAGTACTCCGAGTTCGGCTCAGTTTCGCCATTAAATTTCGCTGCTTTGAGGTCCCAGAAAATGTCGACAACTTTTCCCTCAACCGTGAAGTGCTTAGATCCTTGTCTCCTCCAAAAGTACCACGGTTTGAGCTCCACTTTGCAGGTGTACTGGTTTTCTCCTTCGGGGCCTTCGACTGATACAGAGAGGCCATGAAGCGTCAAATTCTTGCACCATGTGATGGTGATCAATCTGCACTGATCAGCAATCTTTGTACGGTAAACGGACATGAAAACGCTCTGGCCGGACCTTGTCACAGCAGCCTGATCATCACTCTGCTTCTCACCGGATGAAAAGCAAGCGGGAATCCCAATCTGGTCTTGCATTCTTTTGCTTGAATCTTGATTGATCAACTTGATTATGGACAAAGGCCGGCTAAAATCAAGAAGTAGCAGCAGCTCAAGAGATGAGAAAATATGGGTGCGACAGGCAGGATGAAAGGCCTGTGAATATCAGCATAGAGAGAGAGAGAGAGAGAGAGAGAGATCTTACTTGCTAAAATATATTCAACCAGAGATGCTGCCAGAGGTGTTCTTCTTGGCAGCACTTACTTACAGAAAGTACAAAACAAAAGATTTTTGTTTGTTCAAACTGTCATAGAGATGGCAGTGACTGAGAGTTAGTGAAGACGCCCTTTTTATATCCTTCAATGATCTGCTGCCTTGCCTAATTTCCTCTCGACTGGACTTTACATCTCTTTGGTATTGTCTTCTTATTTAATTGATTTCCTTTTTTCTAACTAATTAAAGCTAGAGACAGCTTTTGTGAAACCAAGGTGTTTTCTTTTGCTTCTGTAACACTTAAATTACTCTTTCCCATGCGTGTTGAAAAAGCAGAGACGCCATTTTTTCACCGGATTTAAAGTACAGTTTATTGCGTTTAAAAAGAAAAACCAAATACAACTCTGCTAAGCATGCCAGGCACATGATATGTTTGGAGAAAAAAATTAACAGATATGACCAGTCAACATCTAGTTTTAAGAAAAAAAAAAGTTAGAGGTAAAGGCGGAGAGAGAAACTTTGTTACTTCAACGTGGGTCTTCATAATTTTCTATGATTTGAGTTGAACCCCAACTACAACAACGTGGAAATGCACTTTTAACCTTTTTTTTCTTCGAAAACGGTGTCTGAGCGAGGAATTTAGGCCCTAGTTAATAGTAGTAGTAGTGGCAGAAAGTGAGAAGTCTGCCTTCTATGGTTCTGCAGGCCATAGATTGGGCCCAAATCTCAGTCTTTCTCTGCTTCTCACAGCTCAGAGATAAAGATGGGGCAAGTGATTAGCAGACGAAACTCACCACTCCATGTTGAACAAGGCAGGTTGTGAAGGTCCCATCAGGCAATTATTTAAAAAGTTCCATCGTGGGACTGAACAAAAAAGATGGCATCTTTAAAGAGTCTGTTTTCTTTTCGTCTGGGCCAGTTTTCAATTTGTAGGTTCTGACATAAGTATTTCCCAGATAACTTAATCAAGAGCATTTTCCAAACAGAAATTGCACGCCCTTCTCAATACAAGAATGAACTTTGCAATCAGAAGCCAATGATTGGCGCTCCAAGACCAGGCGCATTTCATGCACATCTTTAATGATGATGAAGTATAGAATCTAATTACATGCAGAGAATCATGCCCTTTTCTTCAATGCGGTATCAAGAAAAGAGAGAAATTGAGGGTATATACAATGATAAAATGATATATGTTATTATGAGAGGGGGGGAGGAGAAGAAGTGGGCATGTTGGATCTCTATTATTTAACCAGTTGTCACAGATTACCCAACTAAGAAACAGTTGTATCAGATTGGGTGAGAGAAAAGGTGATTTCTTGCACCTTATTTGATTAGTTTGATATGGAAAGATTTGACTTCATTTATTACTAAAGTAGAATCCTATGCGACTTTTCTTGGACTTCGGTTGTTACGTGTAAGTCCTATCATGAGATTATTTTAAAAAAAGGCAGCAACTTTAATTATCTTTTCATAATAACAATTGTATAAGAAACACCTTTTCCCTTCTTTATCAAGAAAATCAAGAAATCGCGAACATGAAATTAGTCGCAATCCGAAAGGAAAGAAAGCCTTTTCTTTACGAGACGATAAAGAGCGGGGTGTTTTCTTGGGCCTCTGAATTTGATGTACTTTTACGACCTCTCAGGAAAAAAAAAAACTTGACGTTATTACAGTTGAGTTGTGAGTTGTCTGAAATCCTTTTTGGCGGGGGAACTCTCAACTGTCATAGAAGAACTCGAGCGGATAAAAAACCGCAAGGTCCTTGATCTTGCGACTGTTGTTGATCTGGAAAGTTCCTAACTTTGCAAAGTAGCATTGTGACTTTCCTCTCGCTGGTAGCTCAGAGAGTCGAAGTACTGGAACTTCGAGTTCGAGCTCAAGCCATCATATCATTGAGAGTTTAACGTATGTTTTTGATTTGAAACATTCAACAGTTTTTGCGTGCCTATTATCTAGTCTTTGGGATGTGTTATTGGCTGAAAGCCACGCATGATGTTTCAGCTTTCTGCTCTAATTGGAGCAACAATACTTGCCAGGAAACATTGAAACGAAACGAAACTATCAACTTGTACTGGAAAGAGTTAAAAAGCTGCACATGTTGTTAATTTGGATTGGATAACATAGTCTTGCTCGTGTGGTTGATTAGCTGATGTTAATGTTTTTTTTGGTAAGGGCTGATGTTAATGTTGTCATGCATCTCGATGAAAAATTAAACATCCCGGTGATATTAGGTCATCTCGATGGGGATCTATGTTGGTCCCTTAGTACCTAGAGATTGTCAGTTGACCGGCCGAACAAGCATTTATTATTCAACCCATTGGAGACTCTTTCACCATAATTTCTGTGTAATTTGCCAAAGATTCTCACCAACTTCTTTTCCATGAATTGGTTGATCGATTCAGCAAATCATTTTTTGGATAAGAGGACCATATGGGATGGGAAACCCACCCTCAGGTTCGAGCTGCAGTAATGCAATTCCTGCATCAGACTTGAGAAGCCCGAACAAAGTGCGTAGCTTATAATGCTATGTGAAAAACGTTCGTGATTTTACTTATAAGCATCTTGTAAGGCATCAACACACAGAATGAAAGGCACTGGGATAAGTGAACGCCACGACACTACGGCTGTTCTTTTGAGTTAATGCTACTTATGATCAGCTCCATGAAGTTGCTTGTTTTTGTACCCGGAGCAGGAAATGCCCAGGAAAGAAGAGAAAATGTGATTCAGCCTAAATGGTTGCTCCCTCGCTATGGCACCTATGATGGTGGTCTGAAAGAAATTTTGCAAGTAAGGAGGATAGTGGCAGACATGGACGTTGTAGCTAGGTTCCTTTAGAAGGCATGACGATCTATCTTGATTACCTGGATTCTCTCTCCATGTCATTGGTAGGCTCTGCTTATAATTTGGAGAAGCAAGCTATAGCACTCCTGTGCCAATACTAAATTTGCAACCTTTCCGAGTCGCAGAGCCATGCCAGGCGGAAAATCGACGGCATGTGCAGACAAAGCTGGCTGCTAGTGAAGTTTCCGAGAGAATCCTTTGGGACACCAAATACGTCTTCGGTGTGTTCTTGCTACCTTTTTTAACCATTGTTGTTATCTATTATACGACCTCTAGCTGTTTCTCATACTTGGGACAAAATAAACATCAAGAGTACTGCCCTGCAAAAAGGGAATCGGTTTAAAATTATTTTTCTCATGATCGGCGATTGCCTCATCAACTGATTTTGATTATGCATTGCACATGTTCCTCCCTTTCGTGGTTCCTTTCTGATGGATTCAGGCTCGTGTTGGAGTTTCACCAGACACCATATTCAGCTAGATTCACTGTAGGATGTTCCTCTTCTGGAGGACTCATCGAAGCTGACTTCCAGATACTCTTGCAAAGATTTTTACCTGAACCAGTGAGTGAAGGATTAGACACTTCCTAGGGCATAAGGGAATTTTCATGCTGTCACACATCACGTATGTGCCCGTCATTTCTAACTGTGAATCGGCTCTAGTAACCTCTGTTTCTTTGCCATGTCCTTTGAAGCACGAAAAAACAATAAATTCCCAAGATATCCAATCACAGCCATGTTATAACAAACTCTTGTTGATTTTGTAAGTGATGCATAATTAAATGCCCAATGTGTAGTACTGGGCCACATACAAGATTTAGAAAGCGTTCTACTTTCAAATTCTGCTGATCCTTAACATTAATACTACACAATTTGTATCCGTGGTAGTTGATTAGAGGGAAAGACGCTCTGATACTGAGTTTATGCTAGATATCGAGTTGTTTTGCTCAATCTCCTTCTGAAATTTGATTAGGAGACTCATTGCAGTGCTAGTCAGGGTTTTGTTTCTGATTTGTCTGATGATAACTCTGCTTAAAGAAAAGCTAATCTTACGTGAACATACTCATGTATGTCCTATCTCGAGTATTCTGCAAGCAGGGAGCGATATGCCCCATGTGAAGGTAATGCAAAGAATTAGAATAAGCTCTTGAATAATGTACAGGCATGGACGTTCCAACTTCGGTCTTTCGATCGAACTGTCACAAAGTTCTACTAATCAGCATGATCCTCCGTATGTACTGATGAAGCGGTTGTCATGACTACTTGTTTTTATGGCAGAATTTCTTGTCTTTCTGCTTTGCAAGTAAGATGTCTTTGATATGGCAATTTCTGGTGCTAATGAAACCCTCAACAGACGCTTCAGGCTAGTATGGCACGGCTGAGGTGGGCTTTACGCCCCACAAGCCAACTTAATCTACACAGAGTAGGTTTCCTTATGCTTGCTGTCATCAAGGACATGGTATCCTCCTTTATTCAGCAGGGTCGCTTCTTGGTTCTATGTAAGTATCTAGATCCGTATCAGGTGAATTTTGATCCACACACTTTTGCGGCGGCAGTTTTGTTGTCACCGTGGTCACACAGAGACCCTTCTTGGTGCTTCTTGGTTGTGTTGCTAAGGAAAACTTGCGGACACCCCAGGGTTTTCTTGACATGCTTATTGACATGTCGTCCTCTTCGGTCTATACCGAAAGTCACTCGCTGCTTGGTGATGCTTGGGAAGCGTCTGTCTCGCCATCTGAGCGTGGCCTTCTTTCCAGAATCTGCAGAATTCTAATGGCAAGTCTTGGTTTTTAAAACTGTCGAGTCTTCTGTCACCCTGGCTAATCACACAAGGCAATTGCCCGAGAGAAACTTGGTGAGCCTCGGTGACCCCGTGAAGCGGCCAACGTGTGTACCAGAGCTGAATTACGTGGCGCCAATGGGAGGCTCAATCGGTTTGGGCTTCTTGTGGGGCACCAGGGCACCATCATCAGTCGTTTCGCACTCGCCCCATGAACCACAAAAAGGGCAGTAGATGGGTGATCTGCTGCACAATATGAGCCTCAAAAGTGAGCGTTCCATTCCATAAGCTGAAGAGAAATCAACATATAAATATCAAGTCTGAAAAATTCTCTTTGGTTGCTGGGCACCTGCCCATGGAAAATCAGGTCCAAGATTGGCCCAGATGGTTTCTGGAGGACCCTGAAAATAAGGGGAAAAGAAAATCTTGCTCACTTGGTATAATTCACCTTTGCAAATCATTGAATATTACTGGTCGGATCAAACAAAATTGATATAAAGGTTAATAATACGAAAAACTCCAGACTCATAAATTTATCACAAACTAATTTTTTGATCACCAAAAATTCTAAACTGGTATATTTATGATAAATTTACTCTAAACTAATTTTCTTACCACCAAAAACCTTGAATCAGTACGCTTGCGAGAAATTTACTTTTTATTAAGTTGGATTAATATCATGAAAAATCATAAATCAGTACACTCGTAACAAACGAAGGTTGTACCTGTTAACTGTCATATGTTGTCCAACTTTGAAATTCGACAATAAAATTTAATGAAAATTAATGAATGATAAATTGGGGTTTTTCGTTATATTAACATTCGATTTAAACCGAGTTATGATTCTTATGCATATTTGTCTGCGAAGAGAGGGGGGCGCAAAGCAGGGCAGTGCACACGTGTCGCATGTCCAGCCAGGTTGCACGGAAACCGGGTGCAACCCCCAGAGAAGGAAGCGTGAGGAATGGACGGCCCTCTTTGATTTTGCAGAGATAAACCTTCTCCTTCTCCATCCTCGCTCACTCTCCCCTCTCTCTCTCTCTTGCTTCTTCAGCCCATTTTCAAGCTCTCTGCAAATTCGCAGAGCCCGACAATGGCGATCTCTACCTCGGCCTCGTCGAAGCTCATCTACCAGTGCCCCGCCTCCTCCTCCTCCTCCTCCTCCTCCTCCTCCGCTGCCGCCCCGGCCCGCGCTCTCCCCGCCGCCGCCGCCGCCGCCGCCATCTTCCGCGCCAAGCTCGCGCCGGCCCGGCTCTCCTCCTCCTTCGTCGCCCCCTTCGCCGCCCCGGCCTCCTCCTCCTCCGCCGCGCGCCTCCGCCGCCGCGGCTCCGGCGCCTTCACGGTCCGCGCGGCCCGCGGGAAGTTCGAGCGGAAGAAGCCACACGTCAACATCGGCACCATCGGGCACGTCGACCACGGGAAGACCACGCTCACCGCCGCTCTGACCATGGCCTTGGCGGCCATGGGGAACAGCGCGCCCAAGAAGTACGACGAAATCGACGCCGCTCCCGAGGAGCGCGCCAGAGGTATCAATCTTTCGTCCTCGCTGTTTCCTGTAGTGGTCGTTGTGGGGTTGGTGGAATTGTCAGTTTATGCCCGTCGTTCGGATTTTCACCAAAAGATTTTTCTTTCTTGCGAATTGCTTCTGCGAGGGTGTGAAATTGTATGGACTTGTCTTTAGTAGTTAAACATTGTGATTGCAGTTTAGTAATTATCTTGTGTATTGTGTATAAGAGCGTGCTGTAGTACAGAATTGAGTTGGATTGTAATCTGGGACATGGTTCTGAAGAACTAAGTAGTCAAAGAAACTTTGGGTCAGAGGTTTAGTTTGAGTGGGATAAGTGTAACTGAAGTTGCTTAAGAAAACTAGGTAAACATGATTGGGCGTTGTTTACATAGTGGTCAGTTGATATCGAGACTGTGTTTAAAAGTGCGATAGATTGTTTCTCATTGAAAAGAGTAAGTATTTTACTTGCATTGAAAAGAGTAAGTATATTACTTGATTATTGAGTTTGATGTTCGAGAGATGAAACGGTTGAAACTTTGTCTGTGGAATAGGTATCACCATCAACACCGCCACTGTGGAATACGAGACTGAGAACCGCCACTACGCCCACGTCGACTGCCCTGGACATGCTGACTACGTGAAGAACATGATCACTGGTGCTGCCCAGATGGACGGTGCTATTCTTGTGGTTTCGGGTGCCGATGGCCCGATGCCACAGACCAAGGAGCACATACTGTTGGCTAAGCAAGTTGGTGTGCCCAACATGGTGGTTTTCCTGAACAAGCAGGACCAGGTTGATGACGAGGAGCTTTTGCAGCTTGTAGAGTTGGAAGTCAGGGAGTTGCTCTCTTCCTATGAATTTCCTGGTGATGATATCCCCATCATCTCCGGTTCTGCTTTGTTAGCTTTGGAGGCTTTGATGGCAAATCCCAGCATCAAACGCGGGGAGAACCAATGGGTCGACAAAATCTATGAACTGATGGATTCTGTGGATAGTTACATCCCCATTCCGCAAAGGCAGACTGATCTCCCCTTTTTGCTGGCCATTGAAGATGTGTTCTCGATCACTGGCCGTGGTACCGTGGCTACTGGTCGTGTTGAGAGAGGTACAATCAGAGTCGGAGAAACAGTGGACCTTGTTGGTTTGAGAGAGACGAGGAATACAACAGTTACTGGAGTAGAAATGTTCCAGAAGACGCTTGATGAGGCAATGGCTGGGGATAATGTGGGTTTGTTGCTCAGAGGTATTCAGAAGATCGATATCCAAAGAGGGATGGTTTTGGCCAAGCCCGGAACTATTACACCGCACACAAAGTTTGAGGCCATAGTGTACGTGTTGAAGAAGGAGGAGGGTGGTAGGCACTCGCCTTTCTTCGCCGGCTATCGGCCCCAATTCTACATGAGGACTACTGATGTCACTGGGAAGGTGACTTCAATTATGAACGATAAAGATGAGGAGTCCAAGATGGTTATGCCTGGCGACCGTGTTAAGATGGTGGTCGAGCTAATTATGCCCGTGGCTTGTGAGCAGGGAATGAGGTTTGCTATCAGAGAAGGTGGAAAGACAGTGGGAGCGGGTGTTATTCAGGCCATCATTGAGTGACACTGGAGTATGCTTTGGCTTGGCTGCTTAGTTCTTGACTCTTTAAGTTGATTCAATCAGTATACCGTCAAGTTGTGGAACCAATGAGAATTTGAATGTCATATATTTTGCGGTTTTGCCCCATCTTTGCTTTGCGAGAAGGTGTTGTAGTGTAGTTGGACGATTAGATTTCTGATAATCCAGAACTTATTGCTTTCTGCTGTGTCTGTCATCTTAGCGGCCGCTGAGTTTCTTTGGCCATTCCGAAATATTCCTTGTTTGTGGAGTAGATTCTTGTCGTTTCACCTTGGCCCATTCTTGTCATCAGCTGCTACTGTCCTTGCCTTTTTAGCTGAAGATGCCCGGTGACGATTGTTCACGATATTGAATGCCTATGTTCATAGGTTCTGGTGCATCATGCATCTTGATGGAGGATATAGATCCTTTTTCTATTATCTTAGCAAACTGCAAGCTCTTATAAAATTAGATAAGCGCCCTGAATCCCTGGTTTACATGTTCGGGATTGGGTATTCTCAGTGTTGCTGTCGCAAGGATAGGCTCTTGCTCCAAGGAATATATTGACCTTAAGCTCCTACATAGATAGCATTCGATGTTCAAGGCAAAACCCACCGGTCCCTTCGTAATTTGCTTAATTTTTGTTGAATCCGTTTAAGGCAAATGTTACACATACTTCAGTCACGGATTGTTATGTAGACGAGTGACTAATCTAATATTTGGTTGGAGTTATACCTGGCCTTGGAGAGAGTTCCTCCATAGCACAAGAAAGTTAAAATTTTTAACTGGAGATTGGAATTTAGTTTAGAATAGTTTTGGAGCTGGAAAAGTTTTCAAGAGGCTTTTCACACAAATGAAATCTATATGCTTCCTCTTTGCTGAAGAAATAAGTTACACTGCCTGATTAAAATTCAATAACGTGCGCCATTTCCAATTAGCACAAGTAGTTGTCCCGAGATACATAATTCATAAGCTACTTTCAACTATCAAGCACCAGGATCAGCAACCACAGCTCGTCACTTGGTAAAGAATGCGCAATTGCTAGCACCCGACGATAAAGGGGGGATAACCCACTAGAAGAGATCTTAGAAAATGGTCGAGGCTATCAAATCTTGAACGAATGCTGCTCTCTGCCTTCTTGTTCCATAGTCTTGTCGCTCACCTTCGTCCGATGAAGCGCTGCACGGAGAGCATCAGTTAGTAACTTTGGTTTTATTCTGGGAAATGCAGATGGAATACATAATCTTTAACAGCGCTATTGTCAGTCTGTGCCCAGATTATCCTTGTCAGCCAATGATCTCTTACTAAAGATTATGCGAGAGAACAAGATGACGGGCTCAGTCCTTAGTTCACATGGAAAATCCCTTTTATTTACACCATACCAATGCTTCCACAATACTAGGGATTGAGCAACAACGATAAGGAAGTTTCGGTTAACCATTAAAAAGAAAAGGATGCATCAGATGCTCTGAGGCGCTGGTGATTTTGATTGTGCTAAAAATCAACCTAAAAGAGATTTGCCTTTTGGAATTATGCCTATTTATCTAAGCTTCCACTTCCCGGTTCTAACTATACAAAGGCTGCAAATTACGAACTGACGAGAACTTTGGTTCATATGCTTATTTAAATTCCCAAGATGCATCCTACAATCATCGACCAAAAATACGTCAGCAAGTCCAATCAATTGTCGTACACCAAAAGAAATAGCCAAGCACCATTTCTACGTTCTGATAATACGAAAATACCGATTCTAAGGTATCAATTTTGATCATGAAAAGAGCCTTCAACGAACTTTTTAATTCCATGATTACACTCTCTTACCCTTTCACAAGTGTTTTTATCACATGCCTACGCAGAACAGACAGCTCACAGTATTCTGTGGAAAACCGTACCTTTTTGCATCAGAAGCAGTTGGTGAATCCATAGAAGAATCATCCTCTTGTTGAGCTTGATCGGGATCTGAGAATGGTAAATTGTGTAGGAACGGTGTGAGGAGCGGATCAGATGTCATCCCAAATACATTTCCCTTTACATGCACTGAAGACCCAAGAAATGAGCTAAGCTCCCTGCTGAGAGATGCTGAGCTAGCAGTCCAGAATCCAGACTTATTGGATTGTTTCCTCCTCTGCAGAGTCCACATCAATACATTACTTGATAATACTTAAGAGGATCAAAGTACTTCAGTACCAAGTGCATGCACCGAATATTGTAATAAGAAGATGTGCAGAAGATAAGATGATACCTTTAATGAACTAGTATGGTCTTCTATGAAATGCCAGGTGGCATCTTTTCCTAAATTTGCCGCACAGAGAGGGCAAACCTGAAATAGCAGGCATTGAAGCAATGTGTCAAAATGCAAATTCTAATTACATTTGGACTGCATGAAGCACCATAACTTCATGAATTTCTATGTAGCTACTTCAGAACTGCCAAGTTTGCATATATGTATTGTTTCGAACCAAGGAAAGATGAACAACGCATATGGCAGACCCGCAAATTAAGAGTAGAAAAAAGAAAGAAGAAGTACCGCATTTTTCAAGTCGAAGCAGTGTTCATTCTGCAAGTGTTTGCAGAGAATATTTACATCAATTTCCACGTAACAGAAGGGGCAGGGAAAGAAAGCCCTGAAGTCGTCATCTCCTTCTGAATCATCCGATACTATGTGATTATCTGTCACAAAAAGATGAACAGAAAAACAAGAATTGAATGTTATATGAATTAAGTATAGAAGGGAGACACCAATGGATCGCAAAACAGAGGAATTCATCAGGATTTTGAAAGATAAAATAAAGAGAAATCATAACTTGGAAAAGGACAGCTGTATTTAAAGCAAATGAGGGGCGAATCGATTACTCCCGATGCTTTATCATAAACTAGATTCGCATGTTTGTCACCTAACCTAGTAATTTTAGGAGCTTTCAAGACTTCCAACAACCTCATATAAAGACCTTGCTGTACAAGGACTAATTATAGTCATAACGACCTTGCTTTACAAGAATGAGATAAACGGTTACTCAGAAAGCTTTTAAAGACTCTCGAGTACCCATGAGAAGGAATTGATCTTAGACTTCCATTCAACGGCAATTAATGCAAAGTTAAAGCATACAAGAGCACTTGCATTAGACCGATTAGACCAAGCCAACTGGACTCAAAACCCACAGTTGAGCAAGCCAATCGAGAACACACTCCTTGTCCTAGAACGGTTTCAAAACCATCCGATTGAAGAAATATCTCCACTAATCCAATCTGTCTCAACATTGCAGCCCAAAGCCAAAAAAAGCTCCAAGATTTTGCTATCTTGAAGGAGCTGGCTATCTGCAAATTGAACGCATCCAAACAATTCCCAAGACCTCTAGCTTCACCAAAGAATTAAACTACTCAGACAAAGTAAACCTTCTCGAAGAAGCAAGAAAAGATAAAAACAAAAAATTAAACGGAACCAACACAACCCAGAAGCTTCTTGCTTATTTCTTTCTTGCTTTCTTTCTTTATCCTTCTGCTTTTTTTTAGAACATATAAAGGAAACCCAGAAGGCAGATAAGCGAGCTTAACAAAGGAGTACCATAACGAAGCCCAGAAGCTGGAATGGCAGAGAGGCGGTGCTTGGAGGGGCGAACGCGCGACGACCTGAAGTCAACGTCCATATCTTCAGCTCTCGTCGGCTAAATGCTGCCGGGCCTCGTCTCGCCGGGACACGCCGCCGGATTCCGGCGAGGCGGGGAAATGGATCTTCGGTGATCCGGGGAGGGAGAGAGAGAAGGGGACGAGAGAAGGATAAAGGCGCTACCTTTCGATTATCGATCAGCAGAGGAACGAGCGTGTGTGTGTGGGTGGTATCACTCCCCCCTCCCCTAGTTATATTTTGCTCGCTCTCCTCCTTTGCAAGAGCGAGGAAGGAAGGATGGCTTCTTCTATGAAGCTCACGGGCTGAATAGGAAGCCGACACGTGGCGCGGTGGCAAAACGCTCCTTTCCTTCTTTCTTTTTTCCTGTGAATCTTGACCCGTAGATCGACGAAGTTCTACTTATCCTACAAACTTTTGTCTTCTACTTCTCCTCCTCCTCCTTCTTCTCCAAGGCTAAGTCAAGCAAATGTCCTGCTGAATTGCTTTGGAGCTGGAGATCATTTGCATATTTTCAGGAGTTTGTGTGGTTCGGAGCAAAAGTAGATAGCCGAAAGCTTCTGATTATTATGAGTGCAATCGTGTGTGTGTGTGTGTGTTGTGTTTTTTTGTTTTAAATTTGGAAGAGCTTAAAAAGTGGGCTTTGCTGATTGTGATTTGCATTTTGACCGGTTGGAACTTTTGGCCAGTGGAGGTGAATCAGCAACTGTTCTTTGTTCATGCAGCTTTCTGATGAGGGAGAGATAGCTTCTCGACGAAGTTCTCTTTGGGCCCATCTTTCCATGTCGATGGGGTCTCTTTCCGGCCAAATTTTTCTTGAAAGGAAAGGCAGAAAACAAGAAGAACATCATCCACCACAAAGACAAAAAAGGCATGACTTCTTTGTTACATGACGGCATTGGGTGTTTGGGTGGTTTGGTGTCCATCTATTGTGCTCAGCAGCAATGCCAATACATGATAACATTGATTTACTTAAATGTGTTTACGAAATGAACCGGGGCATTTAGTTATGAGCAAAGTTTATGACTCGATGATAGTCTGCAATATCGATTGATGAACCGGCTTTGTAAATTGGTCTTTGTAACTTAGCATTTCTCGTCGATAGAAAAAGAAATAGAATTTCTTGAAGTTTTAGTGAGTGTGTCTAACATGCGTCTATATAGGTAGGTTGTTGGATTAGATGGCGATTCGATAGTTTAAACTTTAAATTTGCTTAGTTCAATAACTCGGATACATGGAGTGTAGAGATGTGACGCATTTGATAGGATGGATTTATAGAGATGACAATAACGGGCATATCCTCAAAAGATATTCTATAGTTCCCCTAGCATGAGTGAAACGGCTTGAAATGGATTTGGCACCACATAGAAATCATTTGGAACTTTAGCATAATGAAAAGTCCTAATCTTATGTTTGGTTCATCATTAGAATAACAGAACGGGCATTCCTTCTACTAAAGTAATGGCCATTCCCTAGCTTGCCCATTCCATTCCAAGTCTTGCCAAGTATATATTCAATGACAACGATTAATAATAATTAACCATAAATTAGTAAATACATATTACAAATTAAAAATTATTGTCGATGCAAATTAAATAATTAATTTTTGAATTAAAGCATGCTCATAGTTGTGGTTATTATTGGCCATGTCTTTATTTTTATATGATCTTCCATTATAAACTTATCTGATAAAATACAATCAGTAAGATAATGTTCTATAATCGATTTGTTGTATTTTAGAATAATGTCCAGCAAATAGTCATATAGCAATTTGATAACATAGCAATGCAGTTTAAATTTATTGACACCTCCATTCCATCCAATTTCATTTCGTTTCATATCTTTCATTTTTTAAAATAAACACGAAAGACTCGTTATTTTATTTCATTCTTACTTAAATCAAACAAAAAAATTAAGGTCCACATTCCATGCCATTCCATTCCATGTTGTCTTTCCATCTCAATGGTGGACTAAGAAATCAAGATCGGGAGGGGGGAGACAAACATTTTTTTTTTCATGTAATTGTCATGCACAACATTTCTTTTTTAGGAAAATTCTTTTTTTTTTGGCCGTATAATATTGTATAATTTTTGGAGCCGCCCACGGCCCACCATTAGCCGCCTCCTAAATTCCGTACTGAAAATTAGCCTAAAAAGGTCAAGTGGGCATTAATGAAGGAGTTTGGATTATAAAAATGAAGAAAACAATATGGGGAAGGAAGGAAGGAAGGAAGGAAAAGGTTGACAACAGAGACAACCTAAACGAGAGAAAAAGGCACCCGGTTAACACGTTGGACAAAAAGTTGCTATATACATACATATATATATATATATATATTAAGAAATAATTGCACAAATGATCATTAAAGCTTAGTCGAATATGCAATGTCGTTCCTGAATTTTTAATTTATTTAATATGATTCATAAACTTTGATCCAATATTTAATGCGGTCCCTGAACTTATCGTAAATATTTAATCTAATCCCTATATTATATGAAAATATTCAACGTCATCCTTTCATTAATTCGAGTTCAAGAACAATATTAAACATTTTCATATAGCTTAAGGACTAAATCAAACATTTACCAAAAATTCAAAAACTATCTTGAACAAATTAAATGTTTATGGATAACATTGCACATTGTGTTAAAGTTTAAGGGCTACATTGAACAAATTAAAAATTTATGGACGACATTGCACATTTGACTAAAGTTTAATGAATATTTATGTCATTTTCTCTATATATTAATAGTGCATGACACCTAGTAAAGTATCAAAGAAACCTAATACAGGAATTAATTATCATTATTATCATCATATCTACGAAGACCCAAATAAGCAAAGATGGTAATGGGAACAACACTTTTTATTCTCTAATCAACAATAATCGATTACATTTTAGGCAAACACGGGTCAAATGGGCCATTTTGAGGTGGCCTTCTTAAAGAGAAAGCTTTTCAAAGGAAACAAGGAGGCAATATGAATGTGACACACCATACGTACCTTTTAGCTAGACATTGACATGTCCATTTTTTTAAGATCGATTAGAAAGACAACTGTGTTCCACCACCCGAGACATCTAAGTTGTCCACTATAATGTCAATTACAGTTGTTTAGATTATTTGAAAATCAAAGTGGGCCTCTGCCAAATAGATTGAGCCTAGTGATTGGATAAGCTTGAAAAAGGCCCATTTTGAGGAGGGACGGGCATAGCTCCATCACTTAAGGAAGCAGCCTTTCCTTTCATCTATCAAGGCAACACAGAGACTGTATGTAGATCAGCAAGAATATAGCCCTCCCGAGACCGGGCCCAAAACCAAGGCCCCAACCGTCAAATCAACTTGATAGAATGTGTTCATCATAAAAATCATAATAGTTCGATTGGTCCACAGATCCCATCAATGGAATGTGTGAAGAGCTCATCGATCACGACATTTCAATGGGCACAGCTTAGGTAAAGTTCATGACACGTAGCAATGTGCGATTAACTCGAAACACAAATCAGAGTCAAGTAGGATCCACCGACCAAAGGATAGCTGTAGCAAAACGGTCGGACAGTAGTTACGAATCATCCCCAGAGTAGTGCGAGGGTCAAAAGGCAATTAGGGATTCTTGCAGAGGAAGATCGGGATGCATAATGGAATGACCCATTAAAGGTACAAAATGAGCTAAAGTGAGGACATCCCAACACGTCACTCAGCACATTCAACATGGACATACGCTATAAGCAAGAATAGCACAGCGTCGAGAGACACAAAAAATCACGAAGAGCTTGGCGGCACCTAATTTTTTACCGGGAATTGACCGAAATTCAACCTCATCAGAATTTCGATCAAAGCCAGGTTACAATGGGATAGGTGTTTTCATGGCACTCAATGATGTGATGGAGTAGAGTTTGCTATTTTAAAGATATTGCAAAGCAAGTCAGAGAGTTCTTTGCCCAATCAGTACAGCATCGTACGTATGAAACGATGTTACGCAGTAAAGAACTCAGTGGCCGGAATAAGGTCTTAGGCGACGCAGCATACTGAATGGAACAAATACCGTGTACAATAGTATAACTCAGTTGGCTGTCATCGACATGTATCATCATGCAAGTGTTTCTCTGTGAAGAAATTTGGCGGGCCTGCTAACTTTGTAACGTTAGTTACGTTTACTTCTCTCTCTCAAAAGCTGTTCGAGTCGATCTTTTTAAATCTCGTGATACCTATTAAAATAGTGGCTTCTGCTGAGGAATTTCCAGTTCTTGTTATCAGTAAAAGTTGTGTGTATAGTTAGGAGCTAGCTCAGGTTTGTGTCCAGGATAAAGGGAAAAAGCTTCGGTTTAAGGGTGACAATGGATGTATTTGTTCTTTTTCCTTGATATAGAGCAATGAACAAAGATTTTCCATGAGCTTCTTTGATGTATACAATAGATGACACGGCAGCTTTTATAGTTAGTTCATCATGTATTCTAGTTTGGAAAAATCGCATGCTTTTCTACAAATTCTTGTCCAATTTGCTTTTTCACTGATGGTCCAGAGAGAGATGAGCTCGTATTCTGCTCTCTGGAATTGTATGGCAAGATGCATGCAATATCAAATCTTTCTTGCTCTTTCTTGATTGTTCAGAGAGATATTGCACTGCAATACCCTAATATCGCCTTTTATATCGAAAGTTGTGGTCTCTGTACATCACAGTCCAAAGAACCAGAAACTCGCAATTATATAGTGCAATACAATCGTGATTATTGAAGTTCAGGAAAGTGAAATGCAACAACCTACTCGAGATAGGCAAGATCACACAAACAAAAGAGAAATAATTATGGATATAGTTTAGCTTATTATTTGATATAAATTGATAGTTCAAAATCTGCTGATCATTGATTGGCACAAACTAAGAGCTCATTAAATTCCGCTTACCCTCTGCATATCACTATTTACTGAGAATTCGGTGGTAGCAAGTACAAAGCATTATTTACATAAGTTTCAATACTCACACAGCTACTAAGCATCCATAACTCCTTGCATGCTCACTATCCTATATCAAATCACTATGGTACTGGAGTAACTACTCTACCCAGAAATCACTCTTCATCTCTTCTTCAAGCTAATCCTACCAAAATAAGGCAAATAAATGAAAAGAAAACAGAAAACAAAAGGAGAAAAAAGTAAACGAAGTGGAAACTACAAAAACCAACACATTGTAGTACTAGTGGGTTCGGACCAGGAAAGCTCAATTCCCCCTTGCATGGATTGATTGTTATCTCCAAGCACGCTTCATGACAATTCTTGAAGTCTCGAGATGACTACCATCTCTGAGATCATCGAACGATAGCTCCAACCTCCATTCACCTCGAGAAGGCCACCCCCGGTGGCCAAAGCTGCACTGGTAACAGCAACAGAAGGAATAACATCGTCATGACTGTCGTCCATCTGAATCTCCATATATGAATCCGTTTCTGCTGGGGCAAGAACAGAAGATGCAAGTAAGCATTTTTATAGGGGAAGGTAGACATGTATATGTGAAGTTAGTGCAGAGAGTTTCAATGTGGGGAAGGAGTCAACTGTTGTATTGTAGTGCACGCATACTGTACAAGTAAAGAGACTGGTGTGTGTGGGGGAGAGAGAGAGAGAGCGAATCTTGATTCCCGCATGCAAAAACGGTACCTCTTTAATGGAGAGGGCACGTTTCCAAAGGAAGAAAAAAAGTTTGGAAGAAGGAAAAGTGATGGGGGTGTGTTTGTTTTTCTTTGAAGGCAAAAGCATGTGTGCCCTACAGCTGAGGCTCCCCTTTTCAAAGGCTACCACAATTTCTTTCAAAAGGGTCCTTTTACGTAATGTTGTGGGTTTGTTTGAACGTGTCTCGCTTTTTTGATTTGATTCATCTTTTGGTCGGATTTTTTTGCAAAAGTAAGTTTGATCTCGGTATAATAGGGTTTTGCTTGCATCGGGTTTCTTTTGCTGATCGTAAAAGTTCCTTCCTTTCTCTTAGGGACTTCTTTTTTGCACATTTAAAAGACATGCAAGTTTTTATAGTATCTCGTGACGATAGTAATATCTTCTCAATTCGGTGGAAATTATCTTAATTTATGCAATAACTAATAAGTTCTGGTGACTTTCGTCATTGAGATACTAACATTTCAAAATAGATGTGGTAACAATCATGATTAGAAATAAACATTTCAAAATTGAATGACGTCTTGCACATTTATTATCAACCATTATCGATATGTCTATATGCTGTGCGAATCACGTATGTGCATGTATGCTTGTATGTGTGTGTACCTAAGAGATGGGAACTATATTAAATAAAATGGATGTCATCCTAATTATGTCCACAGGGTTTTTGAAAGTAAGTACAAACCATGGTTACAATGTCTATATTTGTATGCATACTATTTTCAAGATGAAATGTAGTTCTTGACTCGATATTATTCTAACGAAACTAATTTTTCATACATGAGATGTTTGAGTAATGGTTTCGTGCGTGTCACTATTTCTTTTTTTTGACAATCAAGAATTCTTTATTTCATAAAATAACACACTTAAATATACGGAACAAGCCTGCATAGAAACTTCAATAATGTTATAGGGTCTGACATAGAACAACTCACCACAATTTCTTTCAAGAGGGTCATTTTACAAAATGTTGTGCGTTTGTTTGAACGTGCCTCGCTTTTTTGATTTGATTCGTCTTTTGGTTTGATTTTCTTGCCAAAGTAAGTTTGATCTCTGTATAATAGGGTTTTGCTTGCATAGGGTTTCTTTTGTTGATTAAAAGTTTCTTCCTTTCTCTTAGGTACTGTTCTTTTGCCCATTCAAAAGAAAGACACGTTTTTATAATATCTCATGACGATAGCATTATCTTTTAAATTTGGGTGGAAACTATCTTAATGTTCGCAATAACTATTAAGTTTTGGTGACTTTTGTTATTGAGATACTAACATTTCAAATTAGATACGGTCACAATCATGATTATTAATAAGCATGTCAAGATTGAATGATGTCTTGCACATTTATTATTAACCATTTATCCATACATCTATATTCTGTGCAAATCACGTATATGCATGGATGCTTGTATGCGTGTGTACCTGAGAGATAGGAATTATTTAAATAAAATGTTCGCAATAAGTATTAAGTTTTGGTGACTTTTGTTATTGAGATACTGGCATTTTAAAATGGGTACAGTAACAATCATGATTATTAATAAACATTTCAAAATCGAATGATGTCTTGCACATTTATTATTAACCATTTATCCATGTGTTTATATTCTAAGCGAATCACGTATATGCATGTATGCTTGTATGCGTGTGTATTTGAAAGATAGGAATTATATTAAATAAAATGTTCGCAATAACTGTTAAGTTCCGGTGACTTTTGTTATTGAGATACTGACATTTTAAAATAGAGACGGTATAAACATTTCAAGATCAAATGATGTCTTGCACATTTATTATTAACCATTTATCCATACATCTATATTCTGTGTGACGTATATGCACGTATGCTTGTATGAGTGTGTACCTGAGAGATAAGAATTATATTAAATAAAATGGATGTCATCCTAATTATGTCCGTAGGGCTTTTGAAAGTAGGTACAAACCATGTTTACAATGTCTATATTTGTATGCATACTATTTTCGAGATGAGATATAGTTCTTGATTCGATATTATTCTAACAGAACTAATTTTTCATACATTAGATGTTTGAGCAAGGTGCCATGCGTGTCCATACTTATTTCCTTTGCCAATCAAGAATTCTTTATTTCATCATAAAACACACTTAAATATATGGAACAAGCCTACATAGAAACTTCAATAAAGATTTAGGGTCTGACAGAGAACGACTCACCACAATTTCTTTCAAAAGGATCCTTTTACATAATGTTGTGTGTTCGTTTGAATGTGCCTCGGTTTTTTTATTCTTTTGGTCGGATTGTCTTGCCAAAGTAAGTTTGCTCTCTGTATAATAGGGTTTTGCTCGCATAGGGTTTCTTCTGCTGATTGTAAAACTTCCTTCCTTTCGTTTAGGGACTACACTTTTGCCTGTTCAAAGAAAGGCGCGTTTTTATAGTATCTCGTGACAATAATAATATTTTCTCAATTCGGTGGAAGTTATCTTAATGTACGCAATAACTAATAAATTCTAGCAACTTTCGCTATTAAGATACTAATATTTCAAAATAGATACGGTGACAAGCATGATTATAAATAAACATTTCGAGATCGAATTGTATCCTGCACATTTTTTCTTAACTATTTATCCACACGTCTATATTCCGTGCGAATCACATATATGCACGGATGCTTGTATGCGTGTGTACCTAGGAGATGGGAACTTTATTACATAAAATGGACGTCATCCTACTTATGTCCACGGGGGTTTTTGAAAGTAAGTCCAAACCATGTTTACAATGTCCATATTTATATGCATACTATTTTCGAGATGAAATATAGTTCTCGACTCGACATCTCGATATTATTCTAACGGAACTAATTTTTTCATACACGAGCTGTTCGAGTAACGGAGCCGCGCGTGTCATTATTTCTTTTCTTTGACGATCAAGAATTCTTTATATCATGACAAAACACACCTAAATATACGAAACAAGCCCGCATAAAAACTTCGATGAAGATATAGGAGTCCAACATAGAAAGATGTTGACCAAAATAATCTATTTTATATATTCGAGAAGTTTACAAGTATCTTAGGTATATGTGTATAAAATATGCGGAACAACTCGCCAAAACAAAACAGACTCTGCCCGCGGGTGAGGTCCTCGTCATTGTAATCGTGCTAAGCTTTTTTTTTTTTTTTCTCTTTCAATTCAACGACGGATTGGAGTTTTATATAATTGTCAAATGATGGTGCCTTTCGTGTCAAAAAAATGTGCGACATAGTTCCTCGGGGCTCCGGCGGGACCCGCGGGGCGGGGCCCAACGAGACAGCGAGGAAAACATCGACGCCTTTTGTCTTCTACCGCCGTGCCTTTCCCGAGGGGCGAGGGCGCGCGGGGCCCCACCGGAGGCGCGTGGGACCGTCGGATGTCGGGGGTGGGGGGAGGAGTGGCGACCGGCGCACCGCCATGTCGAGTGACACGTGGGATGTTAAAAGGGAAGAGAATAGCAGACGCTGTCGACCACGCCTCCGGTCGAGGGAAGGGAAGGAGGGCGCCTTGGGTGGGACCCCCGTTCTTTTAACGGTGGAAAATGAAGCTTCGCGTGGACGACAATCAAAGCATCTGGGGCCCACATGCCTCTTTTTGAAATAAACGACCAATCACATAATCATTGTCTTGGGTTATCTTGATATGATATGGATCGGATACAGCTCGCAAAGGGCATTCGATGACGTTCGGTAAATATCGGTTTCATCATATGTAAGAATCTTAGTACTCTCGACTCGTGACTCTTTCTCTTACCTTTGTCCTAGATATCAATTTCATGTCCGTTACATGTTTTTCCAAACTCTCGATTGAGTTCTGCCGAGCATCATGATACCTCGTCGCGTACAAGTACTGAGCTAAGTATAGAATGTATGAATCGGGTGATTCGAGCTCGAATGTTTGTAGAGCATTTTCTTGTCCTTTTATCATCTTATCAGCCGTAATGCTTTAACATCACCCTTTTGTTGTGCGCGCGCACATGATATCTTTTTATTTTTCTTGTTTAAAATAAGTCACATGCACGAGGCTTTCCGGTGAGAAATCCACAAATTGTAAGACACAATTCATAATTCTAACTAATACGAGGAAGTATGGATATATTGATGGGTTATATCTTAAACAAAATCAAAATAATATCACAAATAATAGAAAAAAAATTGACACACGAGTTTATCCAAGTTTACCCCAGAATAGGGTTATATCCTGCAAAAGGATTCTACTATGATATTTAGGTTTTACAACCATAACCACTCGTCATAATGATATTTCATATGAGTACAATATTTAGGACTTAAAATGGGTCTCAAGCTCAAGCCTATCCGAATCCCTTTGATTCCACGACAAACGGATCAGCAAATCCAATATTGTTTTGGGGGCACTGCCCCCGAGCTCCCATTCGCTCACAGGGAGCAGAACCCTTGCCCACTGTTCGGGCAAGGAGACCCCCGACATTCCGTGCGTAGAGGGCACATGTTATTGGTTCATACTTTGATTTCCTTAAATTCACATGTGCATACCTGATATGAGAAATAAGGATCTTCGAAATATTCACCAATTCCAACATATATTCGCCACTTGGGACGTCATTAGGGTTTGGAGTATATGTTAAGATCAAAAGGATTGACGTGGATTTGGTGCGCATGGGCTCGGTGCATGCAACAATACTTATGCTATTGATATGCAATTAGACTTGTCTTTACATTATCTCTAAGTCAAGACCCAGCCTTATGCTATTGATCGCTAAATTATGCTTTTCGTCCTGCCGAACTCGGCTTAGGCTGTGCTTCGCGTTGGCTGAGCGCATTGATGGATTGGATGGCATTGCGCGCCTGTGCTCTTGGTTTATGGCATTGCGCGCCTATGCTCTTGGTTTGTGCCACCATCGTGTTGATGAAGTTTTCACAGGAAAATTGTTCAAAAAGTCCAAACTTATTGCATTTTTACAAATTCAATTATAAACCTTTCAATCTCACCAATTGAGTCCTAAATACTTTCACTTTTTGCCAATTGAATCCACCTGACTATTTTTTGTCAAAAATCATTGACGTGGATGCCGGCAGTCTCACGTGGCACGGCCACCACTGATGTGAAATTTTTTTAATAATATTTTATTTTAATTTTTTTCCTTTTTCTCCTTTGGCTTTTATTTTGTGCTTTTTTCTCGTGCTTGTGAGGGTCACCGGTCACCCTTGCCATCCGTAGGAGGGCTTCATGGCTCCACCAACAGTGTGCGAGGCGGCCCTCACCTAGATCTGCCGTTCAATACTTGGGTAACTCTTGACCCTAAGTGTGGCAACCTACTACAAACCCATTTCTTTCTTCGAATTTCTATGGTGCTAGAGTCCTGCTCTCTCCTCCAACTCCTATAACCAGGATCTCGTTTCTTCGCAAAGTTTCAGAAAATTTCACATGACTCAAACCATCTTCAGCCCAGTTTCGAGCGCTTGAAATCCGCGCGATCCAAGATGACTCTAGCCGTACTTCTGGTCGTACTTCTCGCTTCTTCAACAGTCCCACAAGCCGAAGCTGTTGATACTCCGGATCTGCCAATTTCTCCCCTGTAATCCAAGCGCAACCCACGAAACCGGAAGCCCCCTCTGATTCATCGCCGTTCGGGCAGAATTTGCTTTTGACGGCTCCGAACTCAAGCCTCTGCTTTTGTCGTACCTTCTTGAGGGAACTAATGGTGACATATAACGAGTGCTTCAACGCGGTGAAAAAGGGAAAAGTGGAGAGGGTGAGGTTTGGCGAGGACGGCTCCGCCCTCCAGCTCACTATCTCGATCGCCGACGGGCCACTGTGATTGTCCCAACGACGCGGACCTGATCCACATCATGGTGATCAATGGGGTTGACTTTCCGATCTCCGAGCAGATTCGCGTAATTCGTTGTTTGCGGAAGTTGCTCTTTGTTTCCTTGCTGTGGCTGGGCTGTTATTTCTGTTCCAAAACGTTCTTGCATGTTTACTTTATGAAATTGATTAAGGACATATTGGTTGCAAGTTTTTGCCTAGAATGAGCTAGTAATCATCACTGCATCTGATTGTATTAAATGTGCTCAATTTCACCAATACATGATGGCGAGGTCTAGAGTAAGGGTGGACGATTTAGACTCAAGTTTAAGGACTCAGCTGAGAAAGCTACGTTATCGTTCATGGAGAAAGAGCCATCTATCGTGATGAATTTTGAGTTCCCACGTGAATTGTTTAGGAGATACTTATAGTGTCGTGATTCATATAAAAAACGAAATAGATTTTGTTATATGGCAATACTGAGTGTAAATTATATCCCCATAGCCCAACAATTATCGCCATTAACTAAGAGAGACAGACAACTGTTTACTCATAAACTCTCACTCCTTGACAATTCCTAAAGTTTTCTCTCGAGTTGTGCTTGATGTACGGGATGAAATTAGGTCAAACGCACGTCTTTACGATCAATCCCTTGTGCCTTCGGACGTCCGCCCAAAATGGCCCGGACGTCGAATTTCTCCGGATAGAAGTGAATGGAAAATTTTGCATGACACATGCGGCCCTCCGTTTCTTTGTGAATTCTTTAACTTAAAGTTAATAGTCTCTTCCTATACACCTATTTAACTCAAATATCCTGTCATCTTCACTCAAAAGACACCATTGAAATACTACAGAAGCACGACGGGCCATTTTTTCAAACACCTCGACGACGGGCCACCCATCCCGTTGCTGCGTAGGCATTGTTGCACGAGTCCAAGCCCTTTCCCTGAGGCAGATCCGGCCCAACAAAAATTAGCTGCGTCGTCGCGCTCGCCGAACCAGCAAACCACCGAGCGCCGCCGATGCTTAAACCCTCCCAGTCGGCGAGCTTCCGCAGCGGAGCAGCGAGCAGGGGAAGGGGAAGGGGAAGGCGATGATGTCTCGTGGCAGGGCAGCCCTCGCGTCCATCCGACTCGCTGACTCGCTGCTGTCGTCTCGACGGCGCACGGCACGGGCGCTGTGGACCCAGGTCAGCCATTCGTCCCCATCCCCATCTCTCCCATCAACCCATCCTCACGGTTTCCTCTTCAATCTCCACGAAAGATTTCGCTTCTCGACCAAACCCGACTCAATCTTGGATCTGGTTGCGGCCAACCAATGGTCTGCTGAGCTGGAGAGCCAGCTCGGAGATCTGAGCCCGGCGTTGAGCCATGAGACGGTGGTTTATGTTCTGAAGAAACTGGACAGAGACCCGGTGAAGGCTTCCGGTTTCTTCCATTGGGCTAGTGGGAGAGATGGTTTCTGTCCAAGTTCTTCTCTTTATAGCATGTTGCTCAGGATTCTGGGCAAGAAGGAGTCGATGAAGCAGTTTTGGTTCGCTCTGAAGAAAATGAAAGAGCAGGGGTTTTATCTTGATGAGGAAACGTATGTGACTATTTTAGGGGCGTTCAAGAAAGAGAAGATGGCGAGCGATGCAATGGGTTTGACCCATTTCTATAAGAGGATGATCGAAGAGAATGGTAGGGACAGTGTCGTCAAGAAATTGGTTGAGCTTGTTCTGGGGAAGGCGTGGAGTAGTGAGGCTGAGAAAGCGTTGGCAGATATGAACATAGCTTTCTCGGATACAATGGTCATAAGGATCTTGAAGGAGTTGAGGAATTACCCAGCGAAAGCTCGAAATTTTTTTGATTGGGTCGGAAGATGCCCCGATTATAAACACAATGCGGTCACATATAATGCGATCGCGAGAGTCCTCGGACGGGAGGATTCCATTGAGGAGTTTTGGGGTGTTGTCGAGGAGATGAAGAGTCTAGGTCATGAAATGGACCTGGATACGTACGTAAAAGTTTCACGGCAATTTCAGAAGAGCAAGATGATGCACGATGCGGTTAAGCTGTACGAGTTCATGATGGATGGTCCTTACAGGCCCTCGGTTCAGGACTGCAGCACGCTATTGAGAAGCATCTCTGCAACTGAGAAGCCGGATTTAGACTTGGTGTTTAGAGTTGCGAGAAAATATGAATCCACGGGGAATTGCCTCTCTAAAGCTGCCTATGACGGGATTCACCGGTCTTTGACGAGCGTTGGGGGATTTGATGAGGCAGAAAAGATTGTTCAAGTCATGAGAAATGCGGGGTACGAGCCTGACAATATCACATATAGTCAATTAGTTTTTGGACTCTGCAAGGCGCAGAGACTGGACGAAGCATGTGAGGTGCTCGATAAAATGGAAGAACACGGATGTACTCCGGATATAAAAACTTGGACCATCTTGATTCAAGGTCATTGTGCGGCTAATGAAGTTGATAAAGCGCTATTCTTGTTTGCTAAAATGATGGAGAGAGAGATCGATGCCGATGCTGATCTACTAGATGTTTTGATCAATGGTTTCATCAGTCAGAGCAGGATTGATGGTGCCTACCAATTGTTCGTCGAATTGATCAATAAGGCTCGTATAAGACCATGGCAGGCTACATACAAGAATTTAATTGACAAGCTTTTAGGAGTAAGAAAGCTTGATGAAGCAATGGAGCTTCTTCGGCTAATGAAGAAACAGAATTACCCGGCATACCCAGAGCCTTTTGTTCGACATATTTCAAGGTTTGGAACTGTGCATGATGCTTTTGAGTTCTTGAAGGCCTTGAGTGTCAAGGACTATCCAACGATATCGGCATATGTTTACGTTTTGGAGTCTTTCTTTAAGGAAGGCAGACACTCTGAAGCTAAAGATTTGCTTTACAAGTGCCCTCATCATATTCGTCAGCATCCTAAAGTCAGTGTTCTTTTCGGTTGAGCAGAGGGTTGTGGACATATCTTCTCGATCTGGTTCATGAAAAGCTAATTCGTATTCATATCTGACGCATCCATTTTGGCAGCTTCGGATGGATGACTTATTCTCTTTTACCCACTGGAGAAATGCTGCTGATACGGGTCCAATTGAAATTTTGCTCTGTTGTAGTTTATCATACCATGTCCTCAGGATAATTCTCAACTCATAAGGCTTTGTTACCATCTGGTTAATACCGCCATGTGAACCGTATGTAATCAACTTGTCTGGTGGTTTGGTTGGTACATGTAGCTTGATTTATATCTCTTCCTTATTCGGAAAGGATAGACTCATCAAGTCATTTGTTCTTCTGTCAATTGTATCCAGTAAGTTATAGTTTGGTAAGACCACCTGGTTCCTGTACTTAGTTGGTTGATTTGGTGTCTGTACTTCAATTTTTAAGTTTACCACATTTGCTATTCCCTTGCAGGTCAATCCGTTTGAGCTCCAATTCATAACTTCCCCCCAGTTTGTAGGAAGTTTAGTTTGTGATGAATTAGATGTTCGTCTTTCCTCAGAACGTAAATTCATTTATATAGTCAACCTAGACATGGAAAACTCTATTATTAATGGTAACCAGAATTTGCTATGAAGCAGAGGGATAGTACCCAAAACCTTATTACAGAGCAGCTATAATTTACTATAAAGAAACTGTAACACTCACTTCAACACTGTAAACGACTACTACATGCCAATGATGCCATGACCAAATTCATTCTTGCATGAACGCTAGTACATTTAAATGGCGGTTAGACCTGTTTGAAGGTCTTCCATTTGTTCAGCTGAAACTTCCCCTGCTTTTGCTCAACCAAGCCATCATCAGCGGCTTCTACCTCAGCAGATCCTCCACGGGCTTCGGTCTTTTTATTGTCCTGCTCCGACGCTGCTTCAACCTTCTGCTGAGGAAGATCATTCTGGTACTGGTCGAGCGGAGCCCTGTTTCGGACTTCATTTTTGAAGGCTCTGGACACGTTTGGGTACTGAGGGACATTGGGACTGACGCTGAGTGTCCTCACCATTCTCGAGATGTGTTCGAGGTAATCATCGGAGGTGGTGTTCCAGCCAGGGACATTCCTGGGAGTTTTTTCGGAGCTTCGACGCATGTTTCGCAATTGAGTTGGCAGAGTTAAGGAAGTTCCATTTATTTATGGAGGGGTGAGACACTTTGTGCTATGTTCTTGAAGTGACATTGATCGCATCTGATTCCTTTATCTTATAATTGGACCACAAACCAAGAACCATGTGTGGATCGGACCCAGAAATAGTGGGGGCATCAAACGCTTCTTGGAGATTTATTCCTTGACATCACGTCATCAACTTGACGCTTGATCGTGTCGAAATGCGCTAGATATTTCGTTTTGTTGTTTCTAGAAGATGCATCACTTGGTTTTGATGTTCTTCTAACTGTATCGAAGAGTAGAACTGAGCTAAAAGGAGCCTCCAAGATGCGTCACTTGCTTGTGATGGTGCATACCATATGGGATGGACTAAATCGATTGCGACAAAAAATAAAAGACAAATGACATGGATAATCGAAAGAAATCATGACCAAATAGTAAATACTTCCCTTGCTCAAAAGCCACAAGAGATTCAATTTGATCCACTAGTCAAAAGCTGTATAAAGCCTCGATTCCTTGAATATCATCCGCATGGAGACCTTCAGTCGTCCCAGGACCTATGAAAGAGTACCTGATGGTCCCAGCAACATCGCTGTGCCGTACCCCAAGGAGGTGACCGATCTCGTGCGAAGCCACCGTCTCCAAGTCCAAAGCGGCCGAACCGGAGTGCAGATCCACAACATCCCCGATCGTTGGCGGGGAAGCATGGGCTATATAGTTCCTCCGGGTCCATTGAAGCTGTTGTGTAGACATGGCCACGGGCCGGTTTTGGCCCGGAACCGGACCGGAACCGGCCCGGTCAAACCCGGACCCGGCCCGTTGACCGGGCCCGCGGTTCGGAACCGGAACCGGCCCGTGCCCTACGGGCCCGGTTCCGGTTCCCGAAATTTATGAACCGGCCCGGAACCGCCGGTTCCACCAAAAAAAAAAAAAAACAAGCCTACCGCCTGCGCATCCGGCCGGCGAGGGCTCAACCTCGCCGGCGTCGGGCGAGGCCGGCCTCGCCAGTTGCAGGCGAGGTCGAGCCTCGCCGGCCTCGCCCAACGCCGGCGAGGCTCGACCTCGCCTGCAACTGGCGAGGCCGGCCTCGCCCGATGCCGGCGAGGTCGAGCCTCGCCAGATCTGGCGAGGGCGAGCCTCGCCGGTGAGGCGCGAGGCTCGCCCTCGCTCGCCCAGGTGAGGGCGAGCCTCGCCCGACGCCGGCGAGGCGCGAGGCTCGCCCTCGCTCGCCCGGGCGAGGGCAAGCCTTGCCGGCGTCCGGCGAGCCATCGCTGGCCCAGGCGAGGGCGAGCCTCGCCCGAGGCTGGCGACCTCCGCCCGCAGCTCCGCCGGGGCGGCCCTGAGAAGCGAGAAGACTGAAGACAGAAGAGAACCGAAGAAAAAAAAAATGTTTCGGTTCCGGTTCATTCTTGGCCACGAACTGGAACCGCCGGTTCCGAACCAGAACCAGTCGGTTCCGAACCGTGGCCATCACTACTGTTGTGTCTTTGTATGTTGGCAATTCCATAGTCCTCAACGTACAATAAAATAAAGCATGTCACCGAGGCCTGTGTGGAAAAAGCCTGGGCAACGGGAGTTGTGACGCCCACCAAGGTTCTCGAGAGGTAGCTGCAGGTGAGATGGCAATTAGAGGCCGGCCATCTAAGGCTTCCCTTCAATTATTAGTGAGGGCAAGATTGAAAGAAAAAATAAGTCATTAAATCTCACAATAGCATTTCGAAAGTGCCGAAAGCCCACAAGCCTTGGGCTTTCCGCATTGCTTACGTGGACATTTCCCCAAAGTGGTTCATAAAAAAATTCACCAAAACCCTAACTTTTTCCCTAAAGTCCCTTGAAAGCTAGCTGTTCGAATGCACGCCTAAGTAATTTTTCAATTGTGCCGTTTTCCTTACTCAAGCAAAGGGCAGGGAGGTAGCCAGGAGTTTTCATGTTGTGTTAGAAAGTTTCTCAATTGTTTAGAGGATTAATAATGTCCTGAAAGAGAAAGTGGAACTGCGCAGTGAAATTAATTACAACATCATGCCATCCGAAAAACAAGGGACTGATCCTAGAGGTTGAGGCAACGCCAACCCAAGCGTTAGCCTCTCCAAACGTTTTCAAATTACTATGTTCTTGACTTCTTAAAACTTATCAAAAACGTGTAATTGAGTCTTAAAAACTTGCAAAAAGTATAATTGAGTCATAAACTTGTCAAGTTGGTTCAACTGAGTCATAAAGTTAACACTGTCAAATCTGCTGATGGGAAAACGCTGATGTGACTTATTTTAATCATGTCTCCCTCCGATGCCCCAAATCAAGTTCGGCGATATGGAATTTCCTCATGATTTGGGTCCCCTCGCAAGTTGGAGTTTGACACCCATCGTCATCTGGAGTTTAATTGTGATATGGAGTTCATAGAGTTTGAGTTCAACGCCCATCGAGGGTTCAGGTTCTCTTCTTCGACGATCGAGAGTTTGTACAAAGACCCATCCCGCGGGAGTCTTGGTGGCAGATCAAGTGGCATCAATGATGGAGACAACGATGGCAATAGCGACGGCAACTATCTCCAAGCCTCTCTCCTCCTCACGCTGGTATTGCTCTCTGCATTTGTGATGTTGCTTGTGCGATTCAAATTCTTTTCTAAAGATATTTAGCAAGAGGCCTATTCTTTCCGCTTTATTAGATCTTAGTTTTGCTCGATGTGAACTTAATAGGTGTGCCCATAGGGTTGCTGCTCTTTACAACCAGAAGATGTGCTTGAATTGGGATATCGAACCTTCATCTTCTTTATTTGATTTACTTGTTTCTGGTGTTGGTGAAAGACTTCCTTGAGCTGTGTTCCTACTTCTTGATGTAATGTCAGTGTTAGCTACCATAAATGTAATGACTCCTTTAGAATTTTTTTCCACAGGAATACATTATTAACTATCAAAATCATGAAAATGAGCCGTTTGTAACGGTCCATTTCAACTGTCCCAAGAGAACCCAAGAAGAGGCACATGTTGGTCCGTTTCCTGGCCACAGGAATATATTTTTTGACATGCATGTAACTATCGACCAAAAAAAAAAAAACATGCATGTAATTGTCTTCCATGTAAAGTGTTAGTACATTTTACTTTGTAGCATATGTTTTGTGGCTGTTTTGGTGTTGAGTGAGGATTTATGTGGTTCTAACTTTATTGCCATATACTTAAAATTTGTATTTCCACTCAACGTGTCCTATTTAGATTGTTCAAATTCCTTTTTTTTTCCTTGTTCAGAGCTCTTGCTTGTTTTGATCAAAATTGTCCAAGACCATGGAAATATGTACTGGACAACAACACAACTATAACAAACGAATTTTCTCATAAGAAACATGCACCGAACTGTTTGACCTCCTGGCAAGTAAAACATGCATTGTTATCTCAGTTTGAGCATGAATTTTCTCACGATAAACCTTCATCTTTTGGTTGTAAAGAGTAGCAACCCTATGGGCACACCTATTAACTTCAATAGAGCAAAACTAAGGTCAAACAAAGAGGAAAGAAGACGCCCCTTTCTGAATTTCTTCCGAAAAAAATTTGGATCGCACAATTACGGTCGAACATCACAAATGCAGAGAGCGATACTTGCACAAGGAGGAGAGAGGCTTGGAGATAGTTGCCATCGTTGTTGCCGTCTCTGTCATCGATGACGCTCGATCCACTGCTGAGACTCCTGCAGGACGGGTCTCGCACTAACTTGCAATCGTCGAAGAAGAGAACTCGAACTCGCGATGGGCATCGAACTCGAACTCTATGAACTCCAAATCATGATTGAACTCAAATGACGATGGGTGTCGAATTCCAACTTGCGATGGGACCCAAATCGCGAGGGAATTCCATATCGTTAAACTTGATTTGGGGCTTAGGGTTCAAAGGGAGACGGGAGACGAGTGTCAATTTCATTTAGAGGGAAAGAGAAGACATTGAGTTTGGAGCTTAGGGTTTAGAGGACTTTGATTTGCAAAGCTGAAGACAGGTCTTTGCACGAACTTGCGATCGTTGAAGAAGAGAACTTGAACTTGCGAGGGGCATCAAACTTGAACTCTATGAACTCCATATCACGATTGAACTCCAGATAACGATGGCCGTTGAACTCCAACTAGCAAGGGGACCCAAATCTCGAGGGAATTCCAAATCGTCGAACTTGATTTGGGGCTTAGGGTTCAAAGGGAGACGGGACACGAGTGTTAATTTTGTTCAGAGAGAGAAAGACAACATTGAGTTTGGATCTTAGGGCAAAGGACTTCAATTTGCAAAGCTGAAGAGATGTTGTACAGGCTAAATTTGGGGCTTAAGGTTTCTACATGGTTTCAGCTTGGGAAGGAAGGAGACACGTTCTTTGGGGGAGGGGAGGAGACTACTTCAACTAAGAAAAGGGGGAGACGTCGAAAATGACATCATTTTGCAGATGTGGAGATTTTTTTAGACTATTTGTCACGTTGGAGAAAGAAATGATTAAAATAAGTCACGTCTGTGTCACGTCAATAAATTTGACGGTATTGACTTTAGAATTCGATTGAATCAACTTAACAAATTTTAAGATTTAATTGCATTTTTTGTAAGTTTTAGGACTCAATTACACTTTTATGATAAGTTTTAGGACTTGCAGTATACTTATCCCATTAGAAAAAAAAAAATCCTTACACATGTATGCTACATATTTGAAAATTGCAAAATAATTCCTATTTGTAAGAATAATTAAGGTGAGTTAATGATTCGGTATCTTTTATTTTTTAGTTTGTCTTACTCTAACTCTCAACTCATTTTCAAACTTTTATCTTGTCTCATTGTAAGGCATGGGAGTTGAAACTCACATTTGAAACTAAATGTCCTCACCCTTAACCCCTCTCCGAGAAGGTGGGGAATCGAACTCCCCACTTCCTCCTTCTCACGTAAGAAGAGTGGCTATAGGAGCAAACTCCAGTGGTTAATGATTTGGAGTCTTAACTATTCGTAAACTTGAGATTTTGAAAATGTAACGTTTCACCGAGTACTGCACACTACTCAAAGCCCATTGTTTTCAACCCCCTAATCAAAAGTTGCACAAAACCCTAATTCCTTAAGGCTGCGTTTGGTCATCCGTATTTTTGGTCATGATAGGATTGGATAAGATATGATAGGAAATCTGGGGATTTGGCTATATCCTATCCACTGTTTAGTAAAGTACGGATTTAAAGTCGGATATTCTCATATCCTATCCTATCCTATCCTGCGTTTGGTAGAAACTGTATATCAATATAAAGGACATATATACCCTTATGTGATGCTCATGAAATATTTCGATCTTATTACTATAAAAATAACATTCTCATACACAAATAAACTTGAAAATATGACATTTTATCAGATTTTCAAATTTCTTTGCAAAAAAAAAATGAAAATCGAAACAAATGAGACAAGAAAATTGTCATCATCGTCTTTCTTTGAGCGCTTTTCCGCAAACAAATCATTCTTCAGCTTCTTCTTAGGTGGAGGCTTCACCGCACCCGCACCCTTCTTCTTCTTATTAAGAGCTAGGCCACCCATTGATCTGCAAAAGCATCAAATACCGGGGTTTACACATAACAACGTCGGAAAAACATCTTAAATGGGATAATAAAGATGGAACTCGAATGTGAAATAAAAAAGCCATCTTTCGACATCAATTGAAGCTGCGAAGAGCGGAGAGACAAGCTCCAAGTTACCAAACCTCAACTCTACCGAACCACAGAGCATCGCAAGCACAAAACAAACAATCGAAATAGCGAGATGGTGGATTCCTTCATCATCCGCAATCGCGTTGTTTTTCGAAACAGACAAATCGAACAGAACTGAATCAGCAATTGCAAGGAAGAAGGGCCACCGATTCCTTGCTCCACCGCGAACTAGATACCATTTGACGAACACGACAAATGCCATTGACGACGGTATGGAACTAGAGAGGACAGTAACAATATCTGAGCTGAGCTGAGCAGAACAGAGCAGTCAGCGTGCCTAGAAAAAGAAGAAGAAGAACGAAGAGATTGGAGTTTCTATGATGTCACCGGCGAGGTGTGGAAAAGCGCTTCTTCCCGGCAAGCTTCAACAGTATTTCTGCGGACGACCACCTGATCTCCTTCTCCCGCGAGTCCTTCCAGTTCAGCATCTTGACGAGCCACGTGGGTGAAGAGCGTGTGAATGAAGGATAGGGTTTCTAAAAATTTGCTTTTATATGATAGATAGGAGAAATCCTATTTGACCTTATCCTACCTCCTCCCTTCGGATTTTTTTATCCGAGTTATATCCCCTATATACAACATTATACTATCCGGGACACATACCAAACACGGGATAAGATAAAACATATCTTATCCTGAGTTTTATACGGACGACTAAACGCAGCCTAAATGTCTTCCTCATAAAGGCCTTTAGTTGTGTTAGTAGCTGCGGGAGAATACATGATGGTCCCTTTAGCATCACTAAGCCCTAGCCCAAGAAGGTGTCCAGTCTTGTGCAAAGACACTATCTCCAAGTTGGCATCTTCCGAACCCATCGCCAGGCCTACGGCCCACCTCCGTCAACATCATAATGAAACAGTCCGATGGTCGGTCAAAACACATGAAGTGCATGGGCTATGATTTTTCTAGGCCCATCAAAGCTGTTGATTGTATCACCTTTGTGATCTTCTGTTTTGAAATCTATATTTACGTTGGCGTTTTTGTAATCTCTAATATAAGAGAAGGAGAAGAGCAACATTGGTGCCTAAGAGGTGAAAGCCCAGTTAGGTGGTATTTAGGGTGCATATGGTAAAATTTCTATTTCCAGGAATAATTTCTATTTAGAAATAGTTTTTTTTTTCTATTTCTATTCTCTAGACGAGTTTCTGAGTAGAAAAACGCTTTTCGTAACTACGCAAAGTTTCTATTCTCGAAAATAAAAAAAAAAAAAAAGAAAAGCATTTGGTACAACCCCAACAAAATTTTGTGACATGGAATTTTTTTAGTTTTTTAATAATTTTTTGAGAGTTTCTAATTTTTTTTGAATTTTTTATTTTTATTTTTTCCTCCCTTCTTCTTCCTCCTCTAGCCGGTAGTCGGGCCTCGGCAATGGTAGGCGTGGCTCGACCTCGTCATGGCCAGATGAAGCTAACCTCATGGTGGCTCGGTGAGGTCAAGAGCTCAACCTCACCCCTCGACCTCGACCAGCCACAGTGAGACTCGACCTCGCAATCCCTCATATCTGGTCGGTTGCTGGTCATCGTCGAGGCTTGACGACCAGCTAGACAAAGAAAAAGAAGGAAGGAAAAAAATGATTTTGTTTCAGAAATTGTTCTCGAGAACAAAAAAGCAAAATTTTTTTATTTTTATTTCTATTCAAAATGTATTCCCTGGTCACTTTTCTATTTTGGGGAATGGAAAAATTAACGGACATACACAAATAGCTTTCTATTTTTTTCTATTATGGGGAACAAAAGTTTAGAAAAACAAAGGAATAGAAATGCTACCAAATACGCCCTTAGAGGTTGGCCATCTAGGGTTTTCGTTCGTAAATGTGTAGTAAGATACTAAATATGAAGAGCTGAGCCCACATTGGTTCCGACCTTCTTCCCAGACCCTATATGGGTGGTGCCATTGATGATATATGCAACGCAACATCGTGGCATCATCATCTTCGACACTTATTTTCAATCCAGAGTCTCGCTAACAATTAGATTATAATTCAATTGGTATGTCTTGACCGCGAACTCTAATGCATTGCTGCAATCAACATTGCTGGCATGTATCTAATTATTGAATTGGTTGTAATTCAAGTAGTCGAATTTCTCAAGATACTGCTTGAGCTCCCGAACGCTTTGGTGTTGTCAAACTTGTGACACCCTTAAAGATGACTAAGGTGCTGAGAAAATTAGATTTCTGATGAAGAAACATGCAATGGTTTATAGTTCTTTAATGTTTTGATGCATGATAATAATCGTCCTTAAGTTTTTATTTGCTTCCATAATTATTGTTGTTAGGTCAAATATATCTTTAGGATATCTACCAAAGGTGTAGAGAAATGAGTTCAACAATTACTTAATTTCTCTCTTAGAATTTTACCTTGAATGTGTTTCAAACTTATGTGAGAAAAGAGAAGAGGAGAGAATCATGATGAAGAGAGAATGTTGTGAAGAAGGGAGTTATGAAAAAGAGAAAGTTGTTATGAATAATGTGTGATTCGGTTCAATTTATAGACAGCCAAACAACACATCTCTTAAGAATAGGTACATTATCGGAACCATTATCAATTTTCACGATCAATTATTACTTCTTTTCGTATCTAACAACTACTTTTTTCTATGCCCAATTTAATCCCTTCTTTTAATTATTAATAGATGATAAACTCTTTCAACATTAGGATTTCGAAGGGTGATTTGATTTGGTTATGCAAATTTGCTGAAACGGCATGAAAGAGGAGAGAAAGGAGGAGCAAGTATGAGAAGGTGGAGAAGAGCTTAGTCATTGCCATGGTTAGATTGATTAATGATACTAGCTATTGGAGAGTGATGACTATGTTGCATCGATCTTTTCTACTTTCGTAGGTGTCCATCATATGCCTGTCAGTTCTATTTATAAGCGCAACCTGAGAGGTGATGGTTGATGAAGATGATAAGTAGTTAAGACCGCGAATGAGAATCACTCTGTTTCAGAAATCAATTTATGTTCTTAGAGGAGTTACTAAGCAAAAAAACATGTTTGATAACGATATAAAATTTCTATTCTAAAAATAGAAATTTGTTTGATAACAACATTAAATTTCTTCCTCTTTGGTTGCCGGTGAGTGGACGATGAGCGGCGAACGACAGGTGGCAGACCGCGGGAGGAGGCGATGGCCGGAGGCGAGAGTAGTGGCCGGTGGACAGTGGGCGGCGACCGGCGATGGGCAACGACGGGAGACGGTGGCCGACGCTAGGAGGCGAGAGACGACGGGAGGAGGCGAGAGGAGGGCGGCCGGCGGTGGGAGACAATGGCCGATGGACGGCAAGTGGCGGCCCACGGTGGTCGGCAATGGGAGGTGGGCGGTAGCCCATGGCAGGAGGCGGCAGGAGGAGGGCGGTCGGAGGCAAGAGCGGTGGCTGGTGGATGGCGAACGGCGACCCACGGTGGCCGATAGTGGGAGATGGGTGGGGGGAGGAGGGAGGCAAGCGGTGGGAGACGGTGGCCTGTAGACTGCGGGCCACTGCTAGTGTTGGGATGTGGGCGGCGGGAGGGGGGCAAGCATTGGCGAGAGATGGTGGCCAACAGTGGGAGGCAAGCGGCAGGGGGATTCGGGCAACGACAGGAGGACGGGCAGTTGGCAGCAAGAGACGGTAGTCGATGGACGGTGAGCGGCGATGGGAGGTAGGCGACAGCCGGAGGCGGGCAGCAATGACAGGTGGCGACGGTGGCTGACCGCCGGCAAGTGGGCAGCGGATGGGCGATCGACAAATAGTGAAGACGAGCGATAAGAAAAATTTTAACTTTTCATTTTTGTTCAAAAAATAGAAAAGCAAAAAATTTTACTTTTGATTTTTGTTCTAAACCTATTTCTGTTTCAAAAATTTGTTTCAAAAATAGAAAATGAAATTGCGTTACCAAATAGATTTATGTTCCAAATCTATTTATGGAACAGAAATAGAGAAATATAATGGTTGTCATTCGCAGCATAAGTCAACGAAGAGACTTGTTAAAACTCGAAATGTTCATGGCGAAACATTGACTACGTGTGGCAGGAGACAATGACCATCACTAGGACGTGTAAGAAAGTGAAGTGAATAAGTAAAATTATCCAAAAAAATCTTAAATATATTACAATTTTGTCAATTCAATCATAAATTTTTTAGTTGTGACAATTGAGTTTTAAACATTTTCACATTTTGCCAATTGAGTCCGTCCAGCAAATTTTGGCAAGAAATCACTAATGTGGATGCCGGCTATCTCACGTGACATGGCCAGTAATAAAGTTGACAATTTTTAATAATTTTTCGAATATTTTCTTGCTTCTTTTGTTTTTCCTTTTTCTTCTCTTTTCCTTCTTTACTTTTTTCTATTTTCTTTTTCCGTCCCACGGCCATCGCCAGGCCTCGTCGATGGCTAGCAACCCACTGGCCTCAGTCGAGAGCCACTCTTGTCGAAGCCAGGTGAGGGTGGCATCCAATTGAGGCTAGTGATGTCCGCTGGCCATCTACAAGGCCCGTCATAAGGAAAAAGGGAAAAAGAAAAAAGAAAAAGTGAAGAAAAATAAAATAAAAGAAAAGAAGAGAAAAGGAAATAAATAAATTAAAAATTAAAAATTAAAGAAGGAAAAGAGACGAATAAGAGAAGAAAAGGAAAAAAAATAAAAATAAAAATAATCAAAAATCAAAAAAATATTAAAATATCATTAAAAATTATCAACGTCATCGCCGTTGACGGCCGGTGTCCACATCAGTAATTTTCGGCTAAAATTGACCAGATGGACTAAATTAGCAAAATATGAAAATGTTTAGGATTTTATTGACACAATTAAAATGTTTAGAAATGAATTGTCAAAAGTGCAATAGATTTATGATTTTTTGGATAATTTTCCCGTTCTTATGCTAATCGTGTTCACTAACTCCTTGCTATTATATTGATTGTGTGTAAAATGACCTCTATCTATATATAAAACTTGACTTTAATCCGGTATATACTCAGGGAATTTTTTCATACAGTGTATACGTATATTTTATCACTCAAAAGGAAGTAATGAAATAATTGCACGGGAGAGAGAGAGTCTGCGTGTGAATGATATGGGGGAGGAAAAAGCATGTGTATATTAATGTATTGGCGTGGATTTTACTGAAGCAAAATGTATTGGGGTGATATATTGATCTTTAACCAGTACATATAATCCTTGCAAGAGTGTAATTTAACTCCATCCTAGCATATCGCTGGTAAATATGGTTAGCCAGTATAGATAACGCATCAGTTACATGAGTATGCTCGAGTAATAATCGGAAATTTCCTTGCACAAAGCCAAAGCTATGAAATTAGAGTAACAGTAACAAAATCAAAGTTAGACACAATCGTCTCAAATGTAATCCCAAAATTCAGTCATGTCCCTAACTTATCCAAAGTGCAATTAAGGAGACGAATTGCGATTACTGAGCTTAACAAAATCGTATATAATGACCATAACTGCTTAATATAAGGTATTTGGTTGGGTGGAACCATCATGCAAAGCAACGTCTCCCCAGTTCAAAAGTTGTATAGAGCCTTGATTCCTTGAATGTCATCCTCATGAAGACCTTTAATTGTTCCCGCAGGTATAGACTCGTACATGATGGCCCCCTCAACCCGACTATGATCTAGCCCAAGGAGGTGCCCGATCTCGTGCAGCGCCACCGTCTCCAGGTCGTGTGCTCCAGAACCGGGGGCTGGACCCACCGCCCACCGCTCATCCGCATCGTAGTGGAACAACCCGCCGGTCGGTGCGGACGCATGGGCTAGGATTCCACCGGGCCCATCAAAGCTGTTCTGCACGCCATCTCCGTGGTTTCCTCTTGCAAACGCTATTTTTATGTTGGCGGTATCATAGTCCTCAATGTAAGAGAAGGTGAATCGTGTCACCGAGGCCCACGTCGCAAAAGCCCGAGATACTGGGCCCGCAACGGCCGCTGGGCTCCCCGGAAAGAAGCCATAGGTGAGGTGGTACTGCGAGGTTGGCCATTTAGGGTTTCCCCTAAAGAATTGGTAGTGGGACACCGCATGGAAGGAGCCGATACCACGGAGGTTCCGGCCTTTTTTGCCGGGCCCCATCCGAGTGGTACCGTTGATGATATCCGGCACGCCGCATCGCGGCGTCGTCATCTTTGAGACCGTTTGGGGATCCAAGGTTCCAGTGGCATTCAGATGATGATTGAGCTGATACACCTTGATGGCATCCTCTAGCAGATCGTCAAAGTCATCATCGCCGGCGTGGACCGGACGGTCATAGTTCAAGTAGCCAAACTTCTCGAGGTATCGCTTGAGCTCGCGAATGCCTTGGGTGTGGTCACCCTTGTGGCACCCCTGAAGGTGCTTGAGGAAGTCGAAGGCTGATTTGGTTTGGACATGTGAATGTGCTAAAACTGCGTGGATGGTGAAAACAAGGGGGAGCAAGTACGTGAAGGTGGAATAGGGTTTATTAGTGGCCATGGCTAATTGATGGACACACTATTCTCTACTAGAGAAAGTAATTGATCGATGTTGTTTGTGTAGTTTCATATTTGCTCAAGCGGGTCTATTTATACCCGATTTATGTGAGCGACGAGTGATGAAACTCATTGATAGGGTCCAAAAGTTGCAAGGTTCTTGAGGCAAGAAGGAGGTACCACGAAACAACGACCATAACTAAGGTCATCGAAGGAGACGTGTAAGGACCGGGAAGTGGAGAATTTTTGCTTTATCAAGCGCGTTCGTTGTTATGGTGTATGTATATCTTTGGAAGACTTTGAAAAATTGACCGACTATGTGTTGAAATCGAGCAATGTGTGAAGGAGAAGTTGTGGGTAGTTCCAAAAGACGTGTGTGACGGGCTCTTCAGAGATTTCATACGACCAAGATGGTAGGACATTGGCAGGATATGAATGGAGAAAAAAGAAAATGCGTTGTTATCGTCATTGGTTCAAAAGTATTATGGACTGCGTTAGGAAAAATGAAAGGCGGAAGTGTGGAACAAACTCAAACAATCGAGCGAAAAATAAATGCAGAAATTAAACCTAGCACGAAGGAGGGGACAATTTTCCAAAAAGTCCTAAACTTATTACACTTTTGTCAATTCGGTCATAAACCTTTTAATTTTGCAAATTGAGCCGTAAACCCTTTCGCGTTTTGCCAATCGACTCTATTCTGTCAATTTTGATCAGAAATTACTGTTATGAATGCTAGTCATCTTGTGGTGCGGACGATGTTAATGTGAACAATTTTTAATAATATTTTAATATTTTTTCCAATTTATTTATTTATCTTTTTTCTTTTCTTTATCCCTTTTTTCTTTACTTTTCTTCTCTTTTTTTTTCTTCTCTTCTTCCTCTAGTCGGCCACTAGGCCTTGGCGGTGGCCAAACGACCGACCATAGGTGAGGGCCAACGAGGTCAGGCATGCCTCGCTCGCCCTTGGCGAGGCTCACCATCGCCGGCCTAGCAAAGTCGACCTCGCTAGGGGTGGGCGAGGCTCTCCCTCGCCAGTGGTCAACGGGGGTGAGCTTCGCCAAAGGCTAGTGAGGTCAACATCCTCGGGTACCGGCTAGAGAAAGAAGGGATGAAAAAAAAGAAAAAGAAAGAAAAAAAGGGAAAAGGAAAAGAAAAGAATAAATAATAGATAAATAATTTGAAAAAAAAATTAAAACATTATGAAAAAGCTGTCCCCCGTTAGTGCTGGTCATGTCACGTAGGACGACTGGCATCTACGTTAGTGATTCTGGTCAAAATTGACTGGATGGATTTAATTGGCAAAACGTGAAAAGATTGGGATCTCAATTGACATAATTAAAAAGTTTATAATTGAATTGACAAAAGTGTAATAGATTTAGGATTTTTTGATTAATTTTCCCTACGAAAGAGCTGCGTGATTCTACTCTTACAAGAAGAGACTATGGAAGAGAATGTTCGACTATAATCAAGATGAAGAAAATGCAATTGCTCGAATTATACACTCACTGAAGTGTTTGCCGACCCAAATTACACCCCAATATCCCAGCAATGATCAACATTATAATAAGAGATACGCAAGTGTTTACTCATACACTCACTTCTTGGCACTTCCTAGATCTTTCTCTCAAGTTAGGCTTGACGTACTGATGAAATTTGGTCGAAAAAACTTCTTTAAATTCAATTCCCTGTGCCGTCGGGCATCCACCCAAAGTGGCACGGACGTCGAATTTCTTCAGACAATGTCGCGGCCCATATTGGACGTCTGGAAAGAGACATGGCCGGACGTCTGATATCCAACAATACTTCTTGGCTCATTCTGGTCGGACGTCCGAAACGCAATTACGGACCTAGATTAGTTGGTCCAAAATCCTCGACTTATTCCTAAAGCCCGCCCCTTCACTTAGAACGTGCGACTTTCATCGTCGCACACACCTAACATCTTTTGCGCACTTGGGGTGCCCTTGAACTCCAAGTCAAGTCGGTTCCAAACTAAATTAGGCCCAAATTTTGAGCCACGTTCAGTAGATTGAAAAGATTTCTTTTGAGAAGACCCGGAAGAGAGTAAAAATTTTATGGAGAATTCAAGAATAAAAGAAAAGTGGACGTACCACCCGCTTGGGTGGCGCTGCTGGAGCGCGCACTCTTCCTCTTGCAAAAGGTTGAGTGTTTGAATCCCGGGCGCCGCAGGGTGACTTAACCGGTGGCACGTGTGTGGTGGCTAGCACGTGTCGCTCCCAGGGTTTACTTCCCGGCTGTCGGCCGTGCGGGAGTTCCCTAGGTTATAAAAAAAAAAAAGTGGACGTAACTTTTTTGTTTGTATTGAATTAAAAGCAAATGCATATCACTCATGACACACATGGCCCTCCATTTTTATGTGAAAGCTTAATGTATATGCGCTTATTTAACTCATATTCGGTCATTTTCGCTCAAAAGACACCGCTAAAATAAGACGGTAGCACAAGAGACATCGAGACTGAGTGTATTGTTATGGCCTGATTTGAGTTATTAGCTTCTTTATATTTGGGCACAATTTTTGGGCCTGATGTCAATATTGGTCATCCTGCCTTCCTAACTTTTATAACTCCCTCATATTCATTGAATTTGTTTTACACAATATTGGTACTTTTTTTAGCCTTAGGGTAACTCGCTTCTTAATAATTGTCTTAATTGATCACAATTGTAGGCAATCATCATCGCGTGTGTACGTATTCTGGTATCAATATAGGATAGACACCGAATTTATTAATTACAGATAACCGTTAAAGCTTTATGTCGGTTGCCTAGGTAATGTATGCTCCAAAGAGAACTATTCTATTCGAACGACCCGAAAGCAAGAAAATGTGTTGATGTAAACTTGCCATGAAAGCAAAATGCATCATTTGACATTAATCTTTCACTAGTGAACTTGAAGATAAATATTCAGATGTATCGAATGACGAGATTATGATTAATTATCAAGTTGACAACCTCGTATGGGCCTAAACAACACTAAAGACTTAGCTAAGTCAATTATTTAAATAACGTTCACACTAACATCCTTCGCTTGATAAACTCAAGCGAAAGACTGCATGTACTCTAACCTAATCAAACCCCGTGCAAGGTTTTGATTCCCTGAACATCATCCCCATGCAAGCCTTTGCTGATTCCGGGACTTATGGGGGGATACATTATAGCCCCCTCGACTGAGCTATGCCCTAACCCAAGAAGGTGACCGATCTCATGCAAAGCCACGGTCTCCATGTCGTACAAATCGTGGACTGGACCCACGGACCACGGCTCATCAGCATTGTAGTCGAACATACCGATGGTCGGTTGAAACGCATGGGCTATGATTCCATTGGGACCATCGAATGGGGCGTTGCCGCTGTGGTCCCTCCTCGCGAACCTGATCCTGATGTCTGTGGACCCAAAGTTTTGGACCTGAGAGAATGCGAAGTGCGTTGCCGAGGCCCATGTCTTGAAAACCCATGAGACGGGGCCCACCACGTCAGCCCGGGTCTCGGGATAGAAGGGATAGGTGAGGTGGTACTTTGAGGACGGCCATTTGGGATTCCCATTGAAGAAAGTGAAGTGGGAGACAGTGTGGAAATTACTCAAGTCGTGGCGGGTCCCTCTCTTGCGGGACAGAATACGAGAGGTGCCGTTGACGATGTCCGCCATGCCACACCGAGGCATCGTCATCGTAGCCACCGTTTGGAAATCTAAGTTCCCGGTCATTCAGGTGATAGTTGAGCTGGTATGTCTTGACAACGGATTCTAAAAACTCATCAAAGTCATCGTCAGTGGCATGGATTGGAAGATTGAATTGGTTATAGTTCAAATACCCGAGTTTTTCAAGGTATTGCTTGAGCTCTCAGAGACCCTTGACCTTGTCACCTTTGTGACATCCTTGTAGATGCTTGATGAACTCAAAGGGGTTTTGCCTTTGGTCATCAGAGTGGGCTAAGCCCGATTGGAAGAAGAGAGGAACAAGAAGCGTGCGTGAAATTGTGGACAATAACTTAGGATATGCCATTGCGGAAATTCTCGAGAGATTGCACTTAGTTTTGGATGGTATTGTGTGTGTATTTGCCATCACGTGTGAGACTATTTTTATAAGCTCTTTTATTTTCCTGCTGATCAATGCTGACTATAGTCTTCTATCTTTATTTCTTTGGGGACATTTAATAGTAGAAACTTATGGAAGTTCCTGGCAACGTGTCGCTCACGGCCATAACATGGTCGCGAGAAGAGAGAGAGAAGCCAACTTTGCAATATGTTCAGTTCAGTCGCTACTTTTCAGGTCTTTGCAGAATAATAAATTAGAAAGTGGGCATAACCTTCCAAACTATGCCAAACACATCGAGAGATCCACAAAATCGATATACCGAATGATATCTCGAATGGTTCATGTCTAAGGAGATAAAAACGCATCGCATAATAAAACATATTTCAACGATTGATACATCAAATCCTGTGCCCGGATTTCATTATATCGAGAAACAATCACTGGCTCAAAAATCCAATTCCAGGGGGCCAATACAGAAAAAGACAAGGAAATTGAAGAGGAAAACGTTGGAAAAACGTGGTTATTGATCTTCTGGATGGTCTGGAGGCTGATGAGAAGCCTTTGAAGGGTTGAGCAGATCCCTGCCTAACTTGACCTTTGAACAAAAGACCTTCACAGTCTTCTCCTATAACCATTAGTTATTTCATTATTTTATTATATTCCAAGCAATGTGTATAGTATGTCATACTGTTATTCAGAAAAATTGGTACAAGTGACAAATTCCGTGAACCAACATAAATGTGTCATTTAGAAAATACATTCGCGTTGACCAAAAAAAAAAGATAATACATTCGCTGCCGTTGATTATTCTATTTACATTGGACAAAATAAAATTGGTTTTTTTTCACCCCAGTTGCTTTAAATTATTAGAATACTGACAAATTACAGCATGCATCGCTTCTGTTGCAGCTGCAGCAAGAGATTAGGGTCATGAGTATAGTCGAGTTAACTCCTCGAAACATGACTGATTATCCATCCAGTTCAATTCCCCCTTGTACAATTCCAATTCGCAACTGTCAACGCGGAAAGATTCTGCTCCTTTCATATATGAACTTATTGGTGAAACCAAAAAACAGATCAAGTCTTTCACCGTCGACTTGGACTAGAAGAGAATGAACATGATACGACGGAAGAAAATTTGGCTAATTGTTTTTTTTTTTTTGGTAAGAAAAAATTTGGCTAATTGTTGAAAGCTCCTAGTTGGCAAATTCAGTTAGACGACAAGAAAACTGGTTTTAGCCGATAGAAAAATAACTAAGTTTAGGAGTACAATGTCAACAAGTGAAGTTCAACTCCGTGGCAGAAGGCCATGAGTGATGTAGTCGTTGACGGAGTGAGAGTGGAGTAACCATCCAAGTGTTGGAGCCAACAATTTTGAATGCAATTGTTAGAGAGATATTTGCAAAACAGGAAACTCAATGCAACTATCGAGTAGTGGAGTCAAGAAGTTCATGAGAAATTGCTAGGGAGGGTTGTAGAGAAGTGGAGGAGACATAGCCATCGAAGCAGTGGGGAAGAGCCAACCGTTTGAAGTAGTGAAGACATAATTGTCGAAGTGGTAGAGTCGGTTCCTTTTGTAAATACAGATTGCTAAATTGTAAAAATCATGTGGGGTGTGTTTAATTTCTTTTGCAACTGTTGTTAATTGTCGATATTAGGCATAGATACTTATATTGTAGTTAATAGAAGAAATCTTCAATCAATTAGAGAACATCCGTTGTTCGATTTTATCTTCCTGTTTATATTTAAATTCCCAGCAACTTTACATGGTTGGAAATAATTGTCTTAATTTTTTCGTCGTTTGTGTTTCCCGTCCAAAAATCAATAAAGAACCCTTCACACCTTTTGTCGAATTAATCATTGATTCATACTTCGGAAGGTATTTAGTCAATATTTTTTGGCAATACATCTTTTTGGCACACCTTGTGAGACTCTTATTTGTTAACATGATGAAGCTATCATGGCAAGAACCATGAATCAACAAGAGGGAAACAATGCTGCTGGTAACAACAATCCAGTGATACAAACTGGAAATGATATTGTTGCCCAGTTTGAGTCTTCATCTTCCTGAAGAGAGGCGAAAGAAGGTCGATGTGAAGGAGGCGATCTTCTTAGGAATCTTACCAAAAAGCAATTAACGGAAATGATACCGAATTCTACTATGGTGTCGTCAATGGGGAGGTTGTTTGAAGAAGAACAAGGCGAAATGACTAATTACATCATAAGTCATATGTCGTATGTAACCAGGCACGTGGTTGTCAATGTTGTGAACGATATCCTGTCTAGCGCAATATCTTCCAACAAGCTGCTGCAAGGAATTTTCGCAAAACCGAGGTATGTTCCTAGTGCACCATTATATAACAGTGGGGGTCAGTCTAGTCAACCCCTTGCGAGAATTTTACAAAGGCACGAGTCCTCAAATCAAGGCCAAAACAAACAAAATGAGGTTGATTAAAATAATTAATCGGTAATAATAATTTGGCTAACCAGACTGGTCAACCAAATGGTCAAATGCCAGAAGTTAAAAATGTTAGGGCAGTGATAATTTTGGTAACACCAAATGCAAATATCCTTGTTAGGCCTAACTTGTCGCTCAACATCAACATAGATAATCTAGCAAGGACAGCCTTGGCGCCTAGGGGGCAAGGTGTCCAACCAAATGTTCAATTAGACATAGTCCAAATAGCTGAAGAGGTCATGCAACGATTGCAACTGGATAGAGGAGTTATGAGACCCATATAGGAAACCTTATCCTGAATAGGTTGATAACCGGCCTTTTCCCAAAGACTTTAAGATACCTGATTTCATTAATTTTGATGGCGAAGTTGACCAATCTCCTACTAATCATATTGGTCGATTTGTGACCCAATGTGGTGAAGCAGGTATTAAGAAATTTGAGACTAAGGCTCTTTATTGTCTTCATCAAAAACGGCATGTTTCATATAAAAGAAAAAAGGAGTTTGATTCTTGATCTCAATGTACCATTGTTGAGATGATTTTCATTATATATAGATATTACAAAGGGAAAATACCACAAGAAACCCCAAACTATTCCACTTGTGACAAATTTACCTTAAAACTTTTTTTTTGTAACACAAAAAACCCTAAACTATGCCACCTATGACAAATTTATCTTGAACTTTTTTTGTGACATGAAAAACCCCAAACTATTCCACTTGTGATACATTTACCCTACAATACTTTGGCCGGTGGGCATTTTCGTCATTTTCCTTTTTCTATTTTTTTCCTTTTGTTTCTTTTCTTCTCCGACAAGGGCAGCCCTCGCCAACATTGGGTGAGGGCTACCCTCACCGGTGTCAAGCGAGGGTTGCCCTCACCCGCCTAGGTGAGGGCGACCCTCACCCGATGTCAGCAAGAGTCGCCCTCGCCAGATCCGGCGTCAGGCAACTTTGCTCGACTCAAGCAGGGGCTGCCCTCACCGGATCTGGTGAGGGTGACCCTTGCCGACATTTAGCGAGGCTGTCCTCGCCCAAGCGGGCGAGGGCAGCCCTCGTCAGGGAAGAAAAGGAAAAAAAAAGGAAAAAAATAGAAAAAGGAAAAAGACGAAAATGCCCATGAGCCAAAATATTGTAGGGTAAATGTATCACAAGTAGCATAGTTTGAAGTTTTTCATATCAAAAAAATTCAGGATAAATTTGTCACAAGTGACATAGTTTAGGGTTTTTTGTGGTATTTTCCCTATTACAAATATTACACTTCGTAAGGAAACAATACAACAATGGAAAATAATAAATGAAAAGATCATTATATTATAAGAGTTGTCAATACTTGATTCTAGCATCTCCAAGAATCATCTCGTGATTTTGATTGATATCTCCAGATTCTTCTTCCTTGATCGATAAATCAGTGCCCTTTACTCCCCCTCAAATTGGGAATAGGAGAATCCAAATTCCCAATTTGCGACATAAGATTCCAAATGCATTTCTAGACAATGGTTTCGTGAAAAGATCAGCAATTTGATGCACAGACGGAACATACTTAATCACAAGTGTTCCAAGAGCCACCTTTTTTCGCACGTAATGATAATCTAATTTGATATGTTTAGTTCTTGCATGAAACATTGGATCAATTGACATATAAAGTACACTGATATTATCACAAAATAATATTGATGGACTAGAGAAATGAATACCCAAATCTCTTAAAAGGAATGATATCCATGTAATCTCTGCAATTGTTGATGCCATTGCACGATACTCTGCCTCGGCACTAGATTGAGCAATCGTTTGTTGCTTTTTAGCACTCCATGATATAGAGTTGCTACCTAAGAAAGTACAAAATCCAGTAGTCGATCATCGAGTCAAGTGACAATTTGCCCAATCTGCATCACAAAAGGCATACAAGTCCAAGGTTGACTTGGACTCAATCTATTGTGCCGCTGACATAATGTAAAATGCGCTTCACAATTTGAAAATTACTCACAGTAGGTTGATGAATGAATTGACAGACAAAATTGACTACGTGTGAAATATCCGGCCATGTAATCGTGAGATATTAAAGAGCTCTAAAGATACTTCGATATAGCATAGGATCCAAAAATAGTCTTGCATCCATACTAGATTGAGAACTAGCGGCCATAGGTGTAGAAACTAGCTTGCAACCCTCCATTTGTGCACATTTGAGAATTGACAAATCATATTGTCGTTGGCACAAATAAAGGCCACCAGAGAATATCCTAACATACACACCTAGAAAATATTGCAACGGCCCAATATCCTTCATTGCGAATTCGCTACTCAATGTAGAGATGAACTCATCAAGTAATTTTGGATCATCACCTGTAACAATCATGTCATCTACATATAAAAATAGAGCTAGAATGCCATGAGCTGATTTTGAATAAATAAAGAAGGATTCGCAATGCTGCAAAAGAAACCGGATGCCAAAAGAAATGAGCTAAAGAGATCAAACCATGCTCTTGGTGCTTGCTTAAGGCCATACAAAGCTCTCTCCAGTTTGCTAACATAAGAAGGGTGATTTTTGTCCTTAAAACCTGGCACTTTCTCCATATAAATAGGTTGCGATAGAAAACCTTGTAAGAAGGCATTTTTAACGTCTAATTGGTTGATGGGCCAACCTTTAACAGTAGCAATGGTGAGGACCGTTCTTATACTTCTTGGTCGAACAACTGGCGAGAAAGTCTCAAGGAAATCTACTCCTGCTACTTGAGTATATCCCTTAGCAACTAATCTTGCTTGTAATCTTTCTAATGTACCATCGGACTTTAATTTAGACTTAAAAACCCATCTACATCCCATAATATTAGTATTTCAAGGACGTGGAACAAGAGTCCAAGTTTTATTCTGATGTAGTGCCTCAAGTTCCTCTTTCATTGCCGCCGACCACCCTGGATGCTTCAAAGCAAAGCGTACATTGTTTGGCTCCTTCGGAATAGAATCCATCATATGTAAATTGGCATATTTTGGATTAGGCTTCACAGTACCAACATGTACTCGAGTAATCATTGAATGATTCGAAGTGGGTGAATGTGCTACTGAAGAATCATGAAGGAAATACATAGAGGAATCTTCATTTTCCAAATTGCATGGAGAATTAAGCAGAGCACTCTATGCATCACCAACTTCAACATGATTTTGATGAACATGTGATTCACCTCCATCAATGTTGTCTTCATGAGAAGTATCATTGGTAGCAGAATTTAATAAGTCATCATGCAGTTAATCAGAGTTAACTGAGAACGCACCTTGTTGCAAATACAAAGGTGAAATTTCCAAGTCTCATGTTGTTGTGTCATGATTTGGCCAAGTTATAAATTCATATATCTCTACTTTGTCATATTGACCCCGAAATAACGAGCTGGGCACAATATAAGGAAATATTGTCTCATCAAAAACGATATGTCGTGATATATAGATTCGACCAATTGGAGGATAGAGACATCGATATCCCTTATGGCGATCACTATAGCCAAGAAACATGCATGGCAACGACCGAGCATCGAACTTATTTTTGGTGTAGTCCCTAAGACAAGGAAAACACCTACAACCAAAAACTCGCAAAGAATTATAATCTGGTTTTTTGCCAAATAAGAATTCATAGGGTGATTTCATGCCCAACACCCTTGTAGGAAGCCAATTCAAGAGAAAAACTACCGTTTGGAAGCTGTCGACCCAATATTTTTTAGGAATTCCACTTTGATGAAGTGTAGTCGAGCCAATTTCACATGTGCCTATGTTTCCGCTCGGCAACTCTATTCTGCGCCGGAGTATTTGGGCAAGATACTTGATTAATAATGCCATTCTTTTGCAAATGAATTAAGAAATCTGCTTGATTGAACTCTCCTCCTCCATCATATTGAAAGATTTTAATATGAACTCCAAGTTGCCTTTCCAAATATTTCTCAAAATTGAGAAAACATGCATAAAAGTCATTTTTCCATAATGGAAACCACCAAGTATATCACGTATAATCATCCACAAAGCAAACATAATACTGAAACCTTTGAAATGAGATTATTGGAGCCTTTCCCCAAAAATCACAATGTATCTTTTCAAAAGGCTTAGTAGTAATAGATTTGGAAGGCAAAAAAGGAAGTTTAGATGGTTGACCCATTTGACAAAAACTGCATATGGTAGTAGGTTTATTCCAAGCAATAACAGTAATCTCGCCTTTATTTTGCAGATGGTGGATTGTCGTCAGTTGTGGTTGTCCCTACCTTTGATGCCAAGTACTTTTATCGGATTTCCTGAACTGATTCAAAAATAGTGCTTCTTTTGGCGCCTCCAAGGTATATAGATCACCTTTACGGTTTCCAACTATTAGAACATTTCCCCTTTTCTTGCCCTTTATCACAAAACCAGTGGCAGTGAACTCAAAATTTAGAAGATAGTCAGTTGTAAATTCACTCACTGATAATAAATTCTTTTTCATTTGAGGAACAAGTAGAACATTTTTTAATTCAATGCTATTTTGGCCCAAATTGACCTGAGCGTCACCGATATGGAAAATTTTAAGCAAATCACCATTTCCAACCATAACGTTATCTTTTCCAATATATGGTCGTAAGTTGAAAAGATTACCTTCATCTCCGGTCATGTGATTTGAAGCTCTAGTATCAGTAAACCATTCTGAATCCGGACTAACTCCAATAGTAAGTGCAGCAAATGCCTTTGGCACATCTGATGGGAGGAAAAATTGATTAAATCGATTAAAGCAATCTAAAGCAACATGTCCCTGCTTGTTACATATTTGACAAGAAATGACTTTGTCGAATCCTTTCGCAAGTTTCTCGATCTTGCTTTGATTAAATTGTGGCTTGTGACCCTGTGAATGCATAAAATGAACCTGAGAATTTTTCATTTTTGGACCATTATGAGAAAACCCTCTTCCATGCGAAGAAAAATAATTGTTGTTGGGATGTTGGAATTGTTTGCCCTTCTTGCTGCTCTTAAAATTACTTCTTTGACCAAAGAAAGCCGTCCCATGTTGAATTACAAGGGAGCTTTTATTTGTGAGCCAACTCTCGAAGCTTTGCAGTTGCGAAACCAAGTTAGATAATATCGGCATTGGGGGCTTCAAAATGGAGGTTGTGATTGAATCATATTGATCACCTAAGCCATTCAAAACAAAGAGAACCTTCTTTTTTGTCCTCAAGGGGACATCCGATAGCAAATAACTTATTAAAATATTTTTGAAAAGCACCAAGATACTCGTGAAAAGATGAGAAATTATCTCTTTGACATTTTTGAACTTATAGAAATATTGAAACTTCACATTCCACATATACCTTGGCAAAAATATTTTGTAAAGATAACCACAACTCAGCAAATGTTTTCAATTCTACTACTTGAGCAAGAACTTCTTCAGAAAGCGTTGCAATGATCCATCTCTGCAGAAGGCGATCTAACCTTCTCCATTGTAAAAAATCTAGATTTGTCACTCCCTTTGAGACTCTAGCTTCTTTTTCGGAATTAGAGGGGGTGACTATTGTTGGACTCGACATTTGGTACTCGCCATCAATGAATCATACCAGATCTTGACTTTCAATTAGTGCAAGCATCTCTCCAATAGCAATAGTCTGTTTGTATCAATTTCAGTGACACAAAATTGCTAATGTTCAAAGACAAGGGGTGTCGATACTTAGGATTGGTGGAAGCCATGGTTAAGGATCGATTTCTTTCGAAGATTTGCTCTGATACCATAAAAGAACAAAAGAGTTTGATTCTTGATCTCAACATACCATTATTGAGATGATTTCCATTATATATAGATATTACAAATGTTACACTTCGTAAGGAAACAACACAACATTGGAAAATAATAAATGAAAAGATCATTATATTACAAGAGGTGTCAATCACTTGATTCTTGCATCTCCAAGAATCATCTTATGATTTTGATTGATATCTCCAGATTCTTCTTCCTTGATTGATAAATCAATGCCTTTACCATATCATGAGGTAGATGTGAGTGAATTTGGTCAAAATCCCTCTCCTTTTAGCCAAAATCGTGAGCCTCCGGCAAGGAAGGGAGAGCTGGCTGAATAATCTTCTTTCCTTCTGCGTTTTCCTTCCTAGAAACATCATTCACATGTGCACAAATTGGTCTCCCTACTCCAGCATTATGGGCGAGATTCATAGTTCTCTTTTCTTGGAAAGGATTGGCCGATTGTCTCTTGAATTTATTGCCTTTCTTTCAATCTCACATGCTGAATGAGTGTCCCTAAGAGGAGACTCAAATCGCGAAATCGTTTCTCTGCCCTTGTATGGCTGAATTCATACACATTAGGGCCAGCTGAATTTTTTTTTTCCTAATTTGCGTATGAAATGTTTGGTTGTTTGTTAAACGAAAAATTTGGTGTCGACAATTGCTTCCAAAAGATGAATGACAAGTATCAATAATCCTAGAAGAAAAGGACTCATAAAGTCATTTGTTCTTCTGTAATTCGGGCAAAAGGACATTATTGGTGCCATAACTTGTGTACGGAGATCACTTTGGTGCCATAACTTTTTTTCGGATCACTTTGGTGCCAAAATTGGAGAAAAAAAATCACTTTAGTGACTTTGGCAAAAAAAAAGAGCCACATCAGATTTCCGACGAGTCACGTCATATTTTTAGTGAGCTATGTTAGCATCGGAAATTAATAAAAAAAAAGAGCCATGTCAGATTTCCAGCTGCCATGTCAGCATTGACACTAAAGTAATCATTTTTCAAAAAAGTTGGCACCAAAGTGATTCAAAAAAAAGTTATGGCATCAAAGTGATCTCCGTACACAAGTTATGGCACCAATAGTGTCCTTTTGCCCTGTAATTCGTATTCTGCAAGTTATAGTTTGGTAAGATCACCCGGTTCCTGTACTTAGCTGCTTCATCTGGTGTCTCTACTTCAGTTCTTGAGTTTACTACTTTTCCCCCAGTTCGTAGGAAGTTTTATTCGTGATGAATCAGATGTTCATCTTTCCTTAGAAATGTAAAATCAATAGTCTGCTTAGACATGAAAATTTCTATTATTAGTACTAACCAGAATATGCTATAAAGCAGACGGATAGTACTCAAAGCCTTATTACAAAGCAACTATAAACTACTATAAAGAAACTATAACGCTTACTTCAACACTGTGAATTACTACTACATGCCATGACCAAATTCGTTCTTCTTGCATTAACTCTAGTGCATTTGGATGCCAGTTAGAACTGTTTGTAGATCTTCCATTTGCTCAGGTGAAACTTCCCCTTCTCTTGCTGAACAAAGCCATCGCCATCAGCTTCAAACTCAGGAAATCTTTAGCAGGCTTCATTCTTTTTATAATCCCACTCCGACACCGCTCCAACCTTCTGCTGAGGAAGATCATTCTGGTACTGGCTGAGCAGAGCCCTTTTTCGGACTTCGTAGAAGACTGGCACCGACACTGCTTCGACCTTCTGCTGAGGAAGATCCTTCTGGTACTGGCCAAGGTGAGCCCCATTCCTGACTTCGTTAAAGACTGGCGCATTCTTAAAGGCTCTGTACACGTTTGGATACTGAGGGACATCGGGATTGATGCTGAGCGTCTTTGCCATTCTCGAGATGTGTTCCAGGCAAACATATGCCTGGGAGTAATGTCGAAGCTTCTATGCGTGTTTCGCAATTGAGGTGGTACAGAGAAGGAAGTTCCTTTTATATATGAAGGGCGAGACACTGCTGCTATACTATTGAAGTGACACAAATGGCATCTGATTCTGATAGCATAAAATAGAACAGCAAACCAAAAACGTGCGTGGGATGGTACCCAGCAATAGGGGGACATTGAAGGCTTCTTGGAGATTATGTTGCTCCTCATTACGTTTTAAAGTTGATGATTAATTGGGTTGACATGCATTAGGTTATCTTTGTTGTCTCTAGAAGAAGCATCACTCGGCTTTAATACATTTTTTACAGTCTCATGCGAAAACTAGGACTGAGCTAAAGGAGCCTTCGAGATGAATCGGGTGGCTTTACTTATACATTGTGTTGGTGCATATAGTTGCAACTAGTTCAAACTTCGCAAAAAATCCCATCCTTTGTTATTTCCTCTATGTTGTAGAAGGGAGTCAAAATTGTATGTGATAGATTATGTCGATTGTAGCAGACGTTAAAGATTCAATGACATGGGTAATCAATTTAATCCACTAATCAGAAGTGGAGGACTGAATATTGCGAATTGGATATTACGGACGTCCGAAATCGAGCAATACATAATGCAGAAATTACATCCGCGTGGAAGTCGCGGTCAAGAACAGAATTATTTCCTCAAATTAAAGTCGGTCATGGAGAATAAGAAGGGAAACTTCCAACTTTGACCGAATTTGGATCTTTACGGGGATTTCCTTTCATCACTTTGAAGTCGGCAAAGACAAAGGTGGTCTTCACATTGTCACATAAATATTATTTTATAGGGTTTCGTTGGTGTGTGCTGTGCGAGTGCTCAAGAAGCATTGTTGCCGACGTGAAGAGTACATGAAGTGCCGTTGTATCGCTCGATCATTACTGCTTTTTCTATAGATGTAGGTCATTATAATCGAATTACATAAATTTGATATCTAATTTATTTTCTTATTATATCTATTTTATTATTTGATTACTTGCTTTCATAACATATAGTTTCTCCAAGCCCATCAAAGCTATCGTGTGCACCATCTCCATGGACTCCTCTTCCAAACCCTATTCGTTTGTTGGCAATTTCACAGTCCTAGACGTACAAGAAAGTGAAGTGTGTCATAGAGGCCCACGTGGCCAAAGCCTAGGCAGCCGGGCCGTCGCAGCCTCTTGGGTCCCCTTGGGAGGAAGCCGTACGTGAGATGGTAACTAGAGGCCGGCCATCTAAGGCTTCTATCCAAGAATTTGTAGGTGGGACACGACGTGGAAAGATTCGACCGTGGAGGTCCGGCTTTTTTTTCCAAACCCACGCGGGTAGTTCCATTAATGATGTCGGCCACGCCACATCGTGGCCTCACCATTTTGGACACCATCTGAGAATCTAAACATCCGGTGATATCTAGATGATAATTGAGCTGGTACGTCCTAACAACAAATTCTAACAAATAGTGGAAGTCATCATCGTCGGCATGAGTCATCAAGTGACCAGATTGGTTGTAGTTCAAGTAGCCGAATTTCTCAAGGTACCTCTTGAGCTCGTGAATGCCTATGTTATGATCACCCTTGTGACATCCCTAAAGGTGCTTGAGGAACTCAAAGGGTGATTTCATTTGGTCATCCGGATGTGCTAAAGCGGCGCCAAAGAGGGAAGTAAGGTGGAGCAAGTATGAGAAGGTGGAAAAGAACTTAGCATCCATCGCCAAACTAATGAACGCGCACTCTTCGAGCAGAGAATAAGTAATGAATGAATGTTATTTGAGTTGTTTCACGTACACTAGGAGGTCTTTATCGACACATGCCTCTTTTAAGGTCATGTTTAGTAGCTAGGTCATAAGGTCTTGTTGAAGCGGAAACTTTCATGCATGGGAAGAAACCAATAGTACGATACTACGTGACAACGGCCCCAACTAGGTCATTGAGAAGAACGCGTATAGGACTGGGAATTCCTGGAAAGAAACCCTAAGTACGGTACTAAAAAACGACCATAACTAGGTCATTGAGAAGAAGACGTATAAGACTGGGACATGAAGAAATAACATAATGTGGACTGGTTCAACAACTATGTGTGTGTGTGTGTGTGTGTGTGTGTGTGAGAGAGAGAGAGAGAGAGAGAGTTCTAGAAAGGGCGATAATTGTTGTTTCTATGTATTTCAAAAAAAAAGCCTCGCACACATTGACCAAATCTTTGATCCCCACTCACCGTTCAAGCAGTATTGCGAGCCAAACAAAATGCTAAAGCAATGTGCGAAGGTGAAATGAGTAGTTGTGTTAGTATAAAGAGAGAGAGAGAGAGAGAGAGAGAGAGAGAGAGAGAGAGAGAGAGAGTTCTAGAAAGGGCGATAATTGTTGTTTCTATGTATTTCAAAAAAACAGCTTCGCACACATTGACCAAATCTTTGATCCCCACTCACCGTTCAAGCAGTATTGCGAGCCAAACAAAATGCTAAAGCAATGTGTGAAGGTGAAATGAGTAGTTGTGTTAGTATATAATGTAAAAGTATGGACACAGAAAAGTCGCAAATGTTGTACAGGTACATTCTATTTTCATTAGATATGTAGTGTAGAGCCAATGATAGTTCACATCAAGCTACCCTTCAAGGGGTTGGTGGAGTGGTAAGGATTTTGGGCTTGTGGGTGATTGATCCCAAGTTCGAGTCCCTTTGCCCTCCACGTTATCATATTCTTGACTTACATGGAAGTTAGTCTGTGGGTTTGGCTAGTTCTCCTCTGGTTGATGCCTGATCAGTCGGACTCTTTTAGTGCTGCCGGTGCGGGAGTCCAGATTATCAAAAAAAAAAAAAAAGGTTCACATCAAGCTGGAAATAAACATGTTTAGGGGGGCCCACTATGAATTCTATATCTTCTTATGCGATTAGTAAAATGAATCGAAATAATACTCACCCGTGAAAAAATCCCATTCACCGTAACACACACAAGGGCAGTGATAAGTTGATCAGGCAATAGTGGTAGAGGTTGTACAAGGGTGAAGACTTCGATAAAATGGAGGAAATCTATTAAGAGAGGGGGATTTGCATTCATACTTTATACTTTCGTATTTATTATTGATTCATATTATCTTACGTGCGCGAAGTATTGTTGTACTCATATTAGTATTCAACAAACACCGCTTCCACCACACGAGGGCTCGAGAGCTATGATTACAGCTTCGGGATAAAACAGTTTGAGATGATAACCGGTGGGCTTCCTTATTCCGTAGACAACGGTTCCGTTGAAGATTGGGCGTCGGACTATTTCAGAGGAGAGCAACCTCTCAGGGAAATGGTGGATTCAAGTCTTGATTCTTTTCAAGAGGAACAGGTGGATAGAAATGGACAAGTAACAAAAACATGCGTCCACCCTGACCCGAGAGTTAGACCAGCAACGAGAGAAGCGGCAGCAATGTTGCGGGACATAGCCGGAATCACCCCGAGGGGGCAATCCCAATAATTTCTCCTCTTTGTTTGGGCGGAACTCGAGGTTCTATCTACCGATGCAAGCAAAAAACTATAAGTACGAGCTCAAGCTTTTCTTGTTTCCTTCGTATCTGAAGAAGGGTGGCGATGGAACACATGCCTTGTATACATGAGGTAGAAGAATTGGGTTCATTGTTTTATCTTTTCGTTGGTTGGGATCTGTCGTATGGATCTGTTGAAGCACACATTAGAAGCCCATTGATCTGAAGAATTCTGAGTAAAGTTTGCCTTTTTTGAGCACCCGCATTGCTGTCTTTCAAGCCTTCTAGTTTAGCTATGGCTGCTGATCTTGTGAGGTCTACACTTGATTCTTTCCTTTTACTTGTACCTGGTTATGTTGTTTCAACTAGGGTTGGACTCGAAGAAAATGAAGGAACAACCAGGCCCACCACATCAAAGCTGTAAACCTTAGAGAGCGAATTAAAGCAGAATCCGATGAACTTCATAGCGTGACTCAGTGGGTTTGAGAAATATACGCGATGGATCAGGAGTCACTATACTTGGTTTCGTTTCTTTCTTTTTCCACGAAAACATGACCAATTCGCAATAAAATTTGTTGGTAGTTCATTTTGAATCTGAAGAAGTAAACTCTGTTATACATGGATTTGCCAGTGTTGGCGGAAAATCTAAAATGTCGGATTTATGTTTCAAGCGAATAGTTATAAATTTGATTCGCCATTTCTCGATCAGTCCTTACACAAAGCCAACAGCATTGGAGAAGACAATTTATACTCCATACTTGCACAAAGTGACCGTATACAAAAATAATCGTCCCATACAAGATCTCAAATTTCAATCGTCACACCAGCCTTTTTAAATCTCTTTCATAGGATACGAATTTGGAGTTCACCGAATCACATTAAGATAAGCACCATGTGCTTCACACTGCTCCAAAACCCACTGTTTTTAATCCGCTAATCAAAAGTTGTATAAAGCCCTAATTCCTTGAATGTCATCCTCGTGAAGGCCTTTGGTTGTGCCAGGAGCTATGGAAGAAAACATGATGGCCCCCTCAACATCACTGTGCCCTAGCCCAAGAAGGTGTCCAATCTCATGCAAAGCCACTGTCTCCAAATCGATATCTTGCGAACCCGCCGCCGGACCCACGGCCCACCTCTCGTCCGCATCGTAGTGGAATAGTCCAATGGTGGGTCGAAATGCGTGAGCTATGGTTCCTCCAGGCCCATCAAAGCTATTGATCGTACCATCTCCATGGTCTCCTCTTTCAAACCCTATTTCTATATCAGCAATTTCGTAATCCTTAATATAAGAGAAGGTGAACGGTGATATGGATGCCCATGAGGTGAAAGCCCGCGAAATCGCACCCTTGGCGGCCGTCGGTGTCCCGGGAGCAAAGCCATAGGTGAGGCGGTATTTCGAGGCCGGCCATCTAGGGTTTCCATTCATGAACGTGTAGCGGGACACCGGATAAAAAGAGTTGAGCCCACGAAGGTTCCGACCTTTCTTGCCGGACCCCATGCGGGTGGTGCTGTTGATGATATCAGCCACGCCACACCGTGGCATCATCATCTTCGACACCGTCTGAGAATCCAGATTCCCGCTGACGTTTAGATGATAATTCAATTGGTACGTCTTGACGGCAGACTCTAAAGCATCGTCAAAGTCGTCGTCGTCAGCATGAATCCGATTGCTAGATTGGTTGTAATTCAAGTAGCCGAACTTCTCAAGATAATGCTTGAGCTCGCGAACGCCTTTGGTGCGGTCACCCTTGTGACACCCCTTAAGATGATTGAGGAACTCGAAGGATGATTTGGTTTGGTTATGCGATTGTGCTAAAACGGCATGAAAGAAGAGGAGAGTGAGGAGGAGCGAGTATGAGAAGGTGGACGAGAGCTTAGTAATTGCCATGGCAAAAACGATTGATGATACTAGGTTTTTGAGAGTGATGATTATGTTGGATCGATTTTATGGTGTAGTTGCCCATATCCCTGTTGCGTCTATTTATAAGTGCAATCTGAGAGGTGATGTTGATTAACACGATCAAGAGCTAGGTCAATGCAGAGACCTGTTAAACTGGAAACGTTCATGGCGAAACAGCGTGAGTACGGTGGGTACGAGACGACGACCATGACCAGGACACATCTAGATGTATAAGAAAGTGAAGTTAATAAGTAAAACGATAGGTTGCTGTCCAACTGCTATTATAGTTTTTTATAAAAACGTGTTGACTAGCTCCGTGCTATTATATTGACCATGTGCATTTCATAGAAAGATTTCAAGGAAAAGTTTGCTCAATGAAATTAATTAATGACCTCCATCTAGATTTCAAACTTGACTCTAATCCGGTATACAGGCGGGAACTTTTTTTATATAGTAAATGCATTTATTTTGTCACTCAAAAGGCAGTAATGAAATAAATTTTTTTTTTTGGTAACCCAGAGAACCCCCGCACGGCCGACAACCGGGGAGTAAACCCTAGAGGCGACACGTGCTAGCCACCACACACGTGCCACCGGTTAAGTAGTAATGAAATAATTGTACGCATGAGAGAGAGATAATGATGTTGGGTAGCAGAAACATATCTATTGAAGCCATCACTAATCAATTATGGATCGATTAGACACCCTTGAAAGACATGGGAGTTTGTTTTACTTTTGCAAATTAGAGATCCTGAATACGGGGCTCGGTTACATTATATTAGTCTAAAGCTATTTTGGGACATTTCTCTTTATCTTGAAAATGTTTTTGCACGCAGTCTTTGTTGATTTTATCCTATGCCACTAACATATGGAGCTACCAGTGATCGATTATGGGTCTATTAGACACTCAAGCAAGACATGGGAGTTTATCTTATTTTTGCAAATCAAAGATTCTGAATACATGAACTTGGTTACGCTAGATTATCTAAATATCATTTCAATACATTTTTCTCTTCATACTGAAAATGTCTTTGCTTGTAGTCTTTGTTGGTTTATCCTATACCACTAACATGTGAAGGGTGATTATGCGGGTACGTAGACAATAAAGCAACACTCAATAATCAAAAGTACTAAATATATTACGAAAAAGTAATGAACTATGCATGAGCAAACGCAAACAATGCCTCGCTACATCAATTGGAACGAAGCCTCTGCGGACAATGGCTCAAATATAAACAAATGATTATGTGCCACATGGAAGACTATCTAAAATGTTCAAATGTGATGCATGATTACGCATGAATTTGCAATTATGGTGGAAAACCGATTAATATGCAACTTATGGCAAAAGTGTCAAAAAAATCTTAAACCTTTTACATTTGTGTCAATTTAGTCATAAAACTTTTTTTTATGCCAATTCAGTCCTAAACCTGTTGCATTTATGCCAATTTAGTCCTAAACCTTTTTTTGGTGCCAATTTAGTCATAAACCTCTTGCATTTGTGCTAATTCAGTCCTAAACATTTTGCATTTGTGCCAATTGAGTCCTAATCTTTTTTTTTTATGCTAGTTCTAAACCTTTTGCATTGATGCCGATTTAGTTCTAAACCTTTTACATTTATGCCAATTCAGTCCTAAACCTTTTTGAGCTAAATTAACCAGAAGGACTGAATTGGCACCAATGCAAAATATTTAGGGTTGAATTGGCACCAATGCAAAATATTTAGGACTAAATTGGCACAAAAAAAAGTTTAGGACTCAATTGGCACCAATGCAAAAGGTTTAGGACTCAATTGGCATAAATACAAAACGTTTAGGACTTAATTGGCACCAAAACAAGGTTTACGACTCAATTGGCACAAATGCAAAAGATTTAGGACTGAATTGGCACCAAAAAAAGATTTAGGACTGAATTGGCACCAATGCAAAAGGTTTAGGACTTTTTTGACACTTTTCCCTACAACTTATACTAATCTTTTTGGTATTTTCTCATTTAATTAACATAATAAATATGCAAATGAGCCCTAGATCACTAAATGATTGAAACCTACAGGCATTCGAAAATTAAATTATTAAACAACGTGTATGAATTAAATTACTACAGGACATGGATGAGTAATATTACATTCTATGCAATGTGGTTAAACATGCATTAACTCTAAATGCAATCTATATGAAATGTCAATCAAAATTAATTCCTAAAGACATACAATTCACTAAGTAACATGCAATATGCAACGCGAGCACAGTAAAACTAAACATGAATTAATTTTGATTAAATGCATTCTACACGAGATATTAATTAAGTATTTTTTGGATTTTTCTTTATGAATTAGAAATAAGAAACTACCTTAAGCCTACGTGATAACATAAATTGACTAGGAAATAAAGATGTATCAATAAGTAATCATGACTGAACTAAACTATCATGATTTCTAATGTATCAAATACATGAAATCCTAGATTAGGAAACATATATAGATTAGAATAACCTGAGATATGCAACATGCACTACAAGAAAACATGGATTTTGCCACGGAAATTTGCGACGAAAACTAATCGTCGCAAATTTGCTACCAATTTTGTGACGGATTTCATCTTCCATTGCAAATTAGCGACGATTAATTTCCGTCACAAATTTGCGACGGAATTTGTGACTAAATAAAAATCCATCGCAAATTAGCAACGATTTTTTTTATTCGTCGCAAATTTGCTACGGAAATTAATTGTCGCAAAATCCGTCGCAGATTTGCGACAGAAAAAAACTCGTCGCTATATCCGTCGGAAATTTGCGAGAGAAAAAAGTTCGTCGCTAAATCCGTCGCAATAGTATTTGTCGCTAATTTCCGACGGAAAATAAATCCGTCGCAAAATCAGTCGTTAATTTACGACGACAAGTTTTCCGTCGCAAATTTGCGACGGATTTTGCTACTGATAAAAAAATTCGTCACTAATTTGCAACGAAAATGAATTCGTTGCAAATTTATAGTTTATAAGACCGTGTAGCTTCCGTTATATTCCACCCAATCCGTAAATTTTTCTCTCTTTTAATCTCGCTTTTTTCCATCTTTCATATGTCTCAAATCCGCGCACGCACAGACCAATCTCGGTGAAGCTTTTTTACCAGTAAGTATCGTAGCTAACTTCGTGACTATTTATCGTTGGATTAGATTTTTTTTTATAGAAAATTTTTTGTTTTATTTTTCGTAACTTCATCGCCGATCCAACGACCGGCGATATATCGCCAGCCTTTGGAGGAGGCTGAACGGCCTCGCCGGCCATGAGGGGAGGCCGAGCTTACATCGGAATTAGTTCGAAGTCGCAAATTTGTGACGGAACTTATTTTCCGTCACAAATTTGAGACGGATGAATTAATTTTCCGTCGCAAATTTGCGAAGGAACACAAATTCCGTTGCAAATTTTTGCGACGGAAAACTAATTCCGTCGCAAATTTGCGATGGATGAGTTAATTTTCCGTCGCAAGGTCAACCTCACCATTGCCCAGATCGAGGCGACAGTGAGGTCAAACTCGTCGGCCGTAGCTAGTCGCCGGACCGGCGATTAGAGAAACATAATTGGGAAAAAAGAGAAAAAAAATTGGAAAAAATTCGGAAAAAATTAAAAATTATTAAAAAATAATTCTTAAGTGATTATTTTTTATAGGTACGTGTCCAATTGAAGGTATATGAAATATGAATCATTTGTCTTGGCACAACAAGCAATTGAAGTATGTTATGCATCATATCCTAGTTTGAAACGTGACAAAGCTGATTAGTGGGCTGTATGTAAAATCAAAGCACGTCGAAAAATCGAGGAATACTGGAAGGATAGAGCCTACCAATAAGCGGAAGTGTGTAACACGGTGGAAATTGAGGAATATAACATTCCAACTTTACGAGATCCATGTGGAGTAATGATAGATGTGGATCAAACTGAAATTTGCGAATTAAATGTACAAGAATGTTCAGAATCTAATTTTGAGACAGATAATGAAAATCAAGATCAAGATCAAGACGAGGACGAAGACGAAGACGAAGACGAAGACGAAAATGAAGATTAACATTTTTGTGATAAGTGTTATTTTGGTTGTCGTTATTATTATTATTGTTCTTGTTATTTTTGGTATTGTTCTTGTTATTATTGTTATTGTTATTTTCGATTATTCTTATTAATTTAATTGATCGCCGGAAAATTTGTCGCTAAATGACGACAAGTCAAACATTATTCGTGCGATGAAATTTGCGATATTCTATTTTCCATTGCATTTGGATTGTTACTAATTTCATCGCTCATTTTTTTACAACAACTTAATCATGGCTACTGTTCTAAGAATTAGCGATGGAAGTGAAATTCACGGCAATTTTTTAAATCCGTCGCGATTTTCCAACGGATTCAAAAATGTCATTTATTATTGCAATCCAAAGTAAATCATATGCAAAATTTTGGACCGAAAGAAAATACATCCCAAATTGACTAGGGTCTAAAACTCCGTCGCAAATTTGCGACGGATTATATGTCCGTTGCAAAATTGCGAGAGAATTTTTTCCGTTTGAAATTTGTGACAGACTATTTTTGTCGTTCGAAAATTTGCGTCAGACTATTTTTTTTCCATCGCAATTTTGTTGTCAGTCGAAATTTGCGACGAACGTTTGTCATCTGTTAGAAATTTGCGACAGACGTTTTTGTTCCGTCAAAAATTTGAGATCGACAAAAATTATTCCCACTTAAATTTGCGACCGACTTGATATGTCCGACGCAAATTTCTGATGGGAAAAAAAGTTTGTCGCAAATTTGGGACGATGAAATTCCCTCCCAAATTTGCGACGGACAAATGCTTACCGTCACAAATTTGCGACCAACGTTTTTGTTCCATTAGAAAGTTGAGATCGACAAAAAATATTCCCTCTTAAATTTGCGACAGAAATTTTTTATTCCGTCGCAATTTTTTTGTTGGTAGAAAATTTGCGATGGAAAAGGAAGGTCCATCGCAAATTTGGGATGATACAAATTCATAAAAAAATTTGCGAAGGAGATATATTTTACGTCGTAAATTTGTGACGGAAGATTTAGGTCCGTTGCAAATTTACGACCGACCGAAAACGTCCGTCGCAAATTTGCGACGGACCGAAATCTTCCGTTGTAAATTTGTGACGAATTCCTAGTCCGTCGCAAATTTGGTATGACAAAATTTCCGTCCCAAATTTTACAACGTAGAAGTATTTTCTGTCGCAAATTTGCGACGGACGTTTTTGTTCCGTCGGAAATTTGAGATCGACCAAAAATTATTTCCGCTTAAATTTGCAATCGAATTTTTCATTCCTTCGCAAATTTTTTGTCGGTAGAAATTTTGCAAAAGATTTCTTGATCCGTTGCAAATTTGCGACGGACAAAGAATGTTCATCGCAAATTTGCGACGGAAGACAATATTCCATCGCAAATTTGCAACGGAATAAGACTCCGTTGCAAATTTGCCACGGACTACAACTGTCTGTCGCAAATTTACGACCGACGTTTTTGGTCCGTCGCAAATTTGCGATAGACATTTTTGGTCCGTCGCAAATTTGCGACAGAGTCTTATTCCATTGCAAATTTGCGATGGAATATTGTATTCCCTCGCAAATTTGCGACAACATTCCTTGTCCGTCGCAAATTTGCAACGGACCAAGAAATCCGTCGCAAAATTTCTACCAACAAAAAAATTTGCGACGGAATGAAAAATTCCATCGCAAATTTAAGCGGGAATAATTTTTGGTCGATCTTAAATTTCTAACGGAACAAACACATCCGTCGCAAATTTGCGACGAACCCAAAATATCTGTCGCAAATGTGCGACGGAAAATACTTGTCCGTCTAAAAAAAAATTTGCGACGGACGTTTTTGTTCCGTCGGAAATTTAAGATTGACCAAAATTATTCCTGCTTAAATTTGCGACTGAATTTTTCATTCCGTCGCAAATTTTTTGTCGGTAGAAATTTTGCGAAGGATTTCTTGGTCCGTCGAAAATTTGCAAAGGACAAGGAATGTTTGTTGCAAATTTGCGACGGACTAACTGTCCGTCGCAAATTTGCAACAAACATTCCTTGTCCATTGCAAATTTGCGACTGACTACAACTGTCCGTCGCAAATTTGCGACGGACAACAAACATCTATCACAAATTGCGACGGACCCTTTTTTTTTACTTCTTTCTTCTTCTTCTTCTTCTTCTTCTTCTTCTTCTTCTTCTTCTTCTTCTTCTTCCTCCTCCCGCGCACATTGCTGTCCGCCCATCCTCCCCGCCTGCCGTCATCGCTATTCAGATCTGGGCAGCACGCAACCGCCGTTGTCGTCATCGCCCAGCCTCCCCACGCCGTCACCGTCGTCGCCTAGGTCCCCTGCATCGTCGTCACCGTCGCCCGCACTCATCCCTGCCCCTCCTCACACCTCGCCAGTCAGATCTGGGAAGCCCAGGCTCCCCGCATCGTCGCCGTCGTCGTCACCATCGCCAATGCTGCCCAGCCTCCCCGCCTCGCCGTTGCCGTGGCCCACTCGACCATGTTTCTCCCCGCCCCATTGCCTAGTCGCCCGAGCAGCGGCTCAACCTGTCGCCGCCCTCGCCCGAGCCACCCGAGGCTGACGCCGACGCCGATGCCCGAGCAACAGTGTGAACTCGCCCGAGGCCGTAGCAGCCGTCGATGCCGCCTGGCCACCGGCAGCAGTTGTTGCCCCCGCCCAGCCGCCGCCAGCCCCTTCGCCGCCGCCGGCCAACCGCCTCCCGGTAGCAACCCGAGGTCGTCGCCGCCCAAAGGCCGTCTTTGCCGCCGCCCAGCCGCCTCCCAGCCGCGGCCCGAGGCCGTCGCTGCCCAGAGGCCGCTGTTGCCACCGCCCAGATGCCTCCTAGTTAGAGATGGCCACGGTTCGGAACTGACCAGTTCCAGTTCGAAACCGGCAATTCCGGTTCGTGGCCAAGAATGAATCGGAACCGGAACATAATTTTCTCTTTTTTTATTTTTCCGTTTCTTTCTTTTTTTTTTTCTTTTCTTCGGTTCTCGACTCTCGTTCTTCCTCTGCCGGCCCCGGCTAGGGCCGGCGGAGATCGCTGGCCTCAAGCGAGGTCGCCCGACGTCGGCGAGGCTGGCCCTCACCAGATCTAGGCGAGGGCGAGCCTCGCCGGCATCGGGCGAGGCTGGCCCTCGCCTTCACCAAATCTAAGTGAGGGCCAGCCTCGACGGCGTCGGGCAAGCGAGGGCGCCGGCGAGGCTCGCCCGACGCCTGGATCTGGCGAGGGCGGCCTCGGCTGAGGCCGGCGGAGGAAGACAAGAAAAAAAAATTAAAAGGAAAAAGAAAAAAAAATAAAAGGAAAAACAGAAAAAATTAAATTAAAAAAATTAAAAAATTATTATTCTGGTGACGAAACATTATTCAATATAAATTGTAATTAAAATGTAAATTATAATTAAATTTGGGGACAAAAAGACAAGACAGGGCTTGAACTTAATAAATTATCATTAAACACATTACAATTTGTTACAACGATCTATAAAAAAAAAAAAGAGCACAATATATATGCCCTAAAATAATCTCAAAACCTAAACATTCTGTGCGCAGGGAACCAGAGGTCACATGTCGTCGGATTATACTTGGGTTTCCCTAAGCTCATGTGGGCATACCCGATATGAGAAACAAAGGTTCCCGAAATATTTACCAATTTCAATAGTTCTTTTACCCTCAATCGTCACTACCCGTTCCAGTACCGGTAGCGGTAGTATCTCCGTCGTTAAAGAATTCGGATTCATTATTCCGATCTATCTCTTATTGCCGGTATTGAGCCTTCGTCCAATCAGCAACACAAGCTTGAATCTCCACTAATTCTGGATTTAATCTTGAACGATGTTCATCCAAAATATTACCTCCGGCACTAAATGCTTGTTCGACCCAACTGTGGAACAAGGGGTTGAAAAAATCTATTTTGCAATAAGAGAAAGGATTGGGTATTGGTTTGCGTGCCTCTTCCACCAATCCAAAATTGAAAAATCTGTACCACCTTCGGATTCAGTAAACTCAAATGAAACGGTTAGATAAATCTCTAATTCAGAAATATTTCCTATTACTCCCTTTTATTTTTTTGTCTATGTGATAAAAGTTGGTACCCTCTACTAATTTTACATGTACTGTCATTTTGTATCTCCATAGATTGAGAAGATCCAATATCACCTAAATTATATTTAGTATAAAATTCATTATATAATTCTATTACTACGTTTTTAACATTATGTACTATGGTTGTAACAGTTATCTCATCATAATGTAAACATTGACAATACACACGCAAAAACTCATTTAAGCCATCCAATTTGCAACGCGGATCAAAAACACAAGCAACTAAATAAATAATGGGAATTTCCCTATAATAATGTAGCCACTTCATTTTCATTGCAAGTATAGTATGTTGTAATTCAACATCATTTTTACATTCATCAAAAATTCCGACAATATTAGTACACTCTACCAAAAATAAATGTGTAGTAGGATAATAAACGCTGGACAAAGTATAAGTTGCATCATTAAAAACCTTTAAAACATCCAAAATTTTTTGGCAAATATCCCACTCTTGTGGGTATAAATTAACCTGAGGTATATTATTAGAAATGAATGCACATAATAAATCTTTATATGCTAAAGATTCATTAAGCAAGTGGAAAGTAGAATTCCAACGAGTTGGAATATTTCTTAGAAATCTTTTTGGCTTTTTGCCATTTTCTCTACAAAATTTACCCCATTTTTTCATTTTTTGGGGATGTTTCCATAAAAATTGAATCGCCGTTTTATTGGTTGAAGAAAAATATCAAGAGTTTTCAAACCATCTTGTACACATAAATTTAAAACATGACAAGCACATCTAACGTGAAAAATTTTTCCACCAAAAGCGGGTTTACAAATATTCTCTAATTCGCTAATTGAAGCGGTATTTGCTGGGGCATTATCAAAACCAATTGAAAAAATTTTGTTAAGCAAATAATATTCTTCTAAAATTTGCCTAATTATTCTATAAATATTATTTGCCGTATGATTATCATCGAAAACTCTAAATGCAATAACTCTTTTTTGAATACTCCACTCGTCATCTATCCAATGACATGTTATGCCCATGTAAGAATGATTTTGCCAAGAATCACTCCAAATATCACTACCTATATGCACGCATCCATTAAATTGCATACAAAAATTTTGTAAATCTTTTTTTCTTTTTCTGTAAAGATATTTAATTACTCGTTTAATTGAATTTCTAGGATCATGTTTTGCTTGTGGAGCACATGCTTTTTGTACAAACTCATTAAAACCAAATCTTTATCCAAAATTAAATGCTAAATGCTTAACGGAAATAAATTTGCCTAATTCTTCCTTATAAGTTTTGTCATTAAAACGAAATAAAGGGGAAGTGTTAGGATTGACGTATCCGGAAATTTGTTGTTGCCCGATATCGATTCCCGTTTCGGTTGGATGTTTGCTCCTAAGATGTCGTTTAAATGTTCTATATCCTTGTCCACCTATATATTTATATATTTTCCCACAATATTTGCAAATTATATCATACCTTTTTTCACCAATATCAAACCTTTCCATTTTCGTGAAGTGATTCCAAATGTCAGATGTAAATTCTCATTCCGCTTCCTTTGTTGTAGATATTTCGCCAGAAGGATGAAAACTTTCTTGAGTCGGGACGCGCTCCATATCGAGAAAAATGTTGATTTCATCATCTTGAAAATCTGCATATTCACGAAGATCAAAAGAATGATGGGATTCCGTCGCGATATTCTTACCTTTGCTAGTTGGCACTCGACTTCCACTTGCCATTTTTCGAGTGGATTTGAGAGAATTGAGCGGATTAATTGGAAGAATTAAGAAAGAATTGCGTGGATTAAGAAAATTGAGAGAATTTAAGAAAATTGGCAATTTGAGAGAATTTCGAGTATTGAGAAAATTTGAGACTTGAGAGAAGAGAATTTGAAAGAATTGTGTGAATATTGAGAGAATTTTAGAGAATTTATAAGAAAAAATTAAGAAGAAAATTTAGAATTAAAAAAAAAAGAGAAGATAACCGTTGCAATTTTGCAACAGTTATCTTTTTTTTTTTGAACTTTTTGCCCGTTGGGGGCAAAAGTTCCAATTTTGCCCGTTTGGCAACGGGCTGCAAGCTTGCTGAGTGCAGCGCTGCCCGCAGCAGGGCCTGCAGACGTGCAGGCCCTGCTGCAGGGGCAATATATATATATTATTTATTTTCCCGTTAGGCAACGACAGTTTGCAAAGGACTAGAGGTCCAGAGGTGGCCGGTCGCCGGCGTCGGGCGAGGGTCGCCCTCGCCTGGGCTGGGCGAGGGCTCGACCTCGCCAACATCGGGCGAGGGCTCGACCTTGCTGGCGTCGGGCGAGGCCGACCTCGCCTGCAACTAGCGAGGCCGGCCTCGCCCGACGCCGGCGAGGTCGAGCCTCACCAAATCTGGCCTCGCCCGACGCCGGCGAGGTCGAACCCTTGCCAGATTTGGCGAGGCTCGACCTTGCCGGCGTCAGGCGAGGCCGGCCTCGCCAGTTGCCGGCGAGGTCGAGCCCTCGCCGGTCTGCTGCACAGCTACAGCTTTTTTTTTTGGGGTGAAACCAGGCCCAAAACCGGCGGTTCTAGGCTGGTTCCAAAATTTTGGGAACCGGAACCGGGCCCGTAGGGCACGGGCCAGTTCCGGTTCCGAACCGCAGGCCTGGAACAGGCGGTTCCGGGCCGGTTCCTATTCCGAACCGCGGGCCCGGTCAACGGGGCGGGCCCGGGTTTGACCGGGCCGGTTTCGGTCTGGTTCCGAGCCAAAACCGGCATGTGGCCATCTCTACTCCCAGTCGCTGCCTGAGGCCGTTGCCGCCCAGCCACCGCCGTTGTCGCCACCCAGCCGCCGCCATTGCCACCGCTAGGCCCGTCGCCACAGCCAACCAGCTGCCTCCCAGCCGCGGCGCGAGGCCGTTGCTGCCCAGCCGCCGCCACCGCCGTCGCTGCCGCCCGACACCTTCACTACTGTCGTCGCTGCCCGACGCCGTTGTCATCGAGCTCCACCGCCGTTCGCTCGGCCGTGGCCGACCGCCTGGTCGACTAGCCACCATTTGGGCCCACGCTTGCGCCGGGTCCGCCACAGACTAACCGGCAAAAACATTATTGGTGTTTCGTTTTTCTTGTTTTTGAACCAAGTAAGCAACTCCCTAAACCCTACTTATTATAATGAGTTTTAATCGGACTTGTTTAGGGATTGTTTAGTGTATGATTGGTTGGCTAAGTTTGGAGGCGATTTCAGTATTACATGTGACTTTGATTGATATTCGACTGGTTAATTTGTCCATTATGTCGCCGATTAAGCGTTCAATGACGATTGGGTGATTGATTATGCGTTTTCTCATAAAATGTATGAAAATGGAATAATTTTTCAAAAATTCATAAAAAAATTCAAGAAAATTTAAAAAAGTCAAATTTTGAGAAAATATTAAATTTTGTGCTAGTTTTTTTTAGAAAATTTTAAAAAAAACCAAAATTTCGAAATATCACAAAGTAGCAAAAAATAACTATGGCCACCCACTTTAAGTGAAATTTAGATTTTTTTTATGTGCCCAAAAAAAGAATAGTAATATAAAATTCAAAATTTTCATAACTTGTTAAACTGATGGACAATATCTGTAGCCACCCACTATGAGAGAAATTTTAATATTTTTAGGTGCAAAAAAAATTAAAAAATTAGAATAAAATATAAATTTTCAAAATTTCACATAATTGCTTAGAATACATGTGGTCATCCACTTTCAGTGAAATTTAAATTTTTTATGTGAAAAAAATAATTAAATATTTAAAAAAATTCAAAACATCACAGAATGACTTATAATACCTGTTGCCATCCACTTTTAGTGAAATTTCAATTTTTAACATGCCGTAAAAAAATTAAAAATACAAAAAATTAAAAATTTTCATAATTTTACAGAATAGTTTAGAATATCTGTGGCCACTCACTTTTAGTGAAATTAAAATTTTTTAAGTTCTCCCAAAATATTTTAAAAAAATAAAATTAAAAAATTTCAAAATTTTACAAAATGTCTTAAAATATCCGTGGCCACCAACTTTTAGTGAAATTTAATTTTTTTAGGTGTCCAAAAAATTTTAAAAATAATAAAATTATTTTTATTAAAAAATTTTGCAAAATGATGTAAAATACCTCTGGCCATCCACTTTCAATGAAATATGTTTTTTTTTCGATGAAAGTTGAAATTTTTTGAGGAAAAAATTTCAACAAATCAAACAAATTTCTCCTTCACAGATCAATTTTAAGTAAGAATGCGAACAATTAATTTCTGGTAACATTTTGTTTTCTGGAGCAGAATGGTTACCATTCGCACCCTTAGTTGTTTAATGCCAATCGTATGGTTAATTAGGTTAATCGTGTGGTTGCTTTGCTTAAATGTGTGATTGGTTAACTATGGCCCGATTGTGTCGGTTGATTGATGATCGCGTGGCCGAAAACTAAGATCATGTGGCTGAAATTGATGTTTCATGATTAATCTTGTACTTGATGAATTATTGTGTAGTTTGAAAGTAGATTGTGTGATTAATAATGGCTATTGTTGGCTTAACATGTCATATCGTGCTCATATATTGATATTTGATATCAAAATGAGTGCGATTCATAGTATATTTGTTCGTAGGAAATTGCACGTCATAAACACTCAACATTGGCTAATTTCGAGGAAATATTTTCTGCTTCTGAAACAAAATGATAAGTTTCGCCATGTACGTCATTATGTGTCCATAATATGTGTTCATATTTTTTTTACATATTTGTTTAACCTTTCTACTTGGCAATATAAACATGGAGGTCACATGCATAGAAGACCAACCTCTTCCTCGTCCTCATCTCCGTCCATTTTCTCTTCCCCTGTCTTTTTATCTAACCCTCAATCACAATATGATAATGGACAATATGGACACGTTGGCCTTTCTTTTCACACTCAAGAACATGTTAGGGGACTTGGCCACATGCAAACTGAATCTCCTCCAGTTCCATCTCCTTCCATTCTACCTTATTATTCAGCGCAACAACCGAATAATGATGGACATACAAGTAAAGAAGATAACCGATTCATGATATGCCCATTTGGAGATTCGTAGGTACTTCAATTGTTTTTTAGTATATGTAATATTTATGTCTTTAGATATGGATGTCAACTGAATTGTCGATGTTGCACAATATCTGTATATTTGCAGATTCACGAATGCTCCGTTTGTTGTGAGGGAACTGAATAAAATAGTCAAAAACTTTTGGATGGAGCAGTATATTAATTACAGAAGTGCTTCACAACAAGTGAAAGATTTGTAGTGGAATGAGTTCAAGGTAAGTTTTAGATGTTCCATTTTCTCACCAACTAAGTTCGGTTGGATATGTGACCATCATAATAACTTTTAGTTTTTTTTGTATTGATTGCAGCGGAAGTTCAAGTGAGATGAATTTTTCAAAAGAAAGTTGGTGATTTTATGCGAAATGTGATGAATAGAGTGAAGATCAAGAATGTGAAGCCGGCTTTTATTACAGCTGACAATTAAGCAGAAATTAACAGAATTTGGCAAACTGAAAAGAGTCAGCAACTCAGTGAGCAGAATAAAAAGAATTGATCTAGTTCTAGTGATGGGTCTACCGCATATGCTGGGGGCTCTATCAACATTGTGGAGTATCACAAACGACTGATAAGCCTGTTAAATAAGTTATAAGTTAATTTAATTCAATTACTCATGTCTACATTTTGTAGGCACAACAACTGGAGATGAAACCGACATTTGCAGCTACATTTGAACGCACGTTTCAAAAGAAAGATAAGACATGGACTGGCGATCGAGCAAAAGCCATTAAGGTATGTAAGGTTATACTTTAGGCTTTATGGGAATTAGAATGAAAACCGTTAATGCTTTTAATATTTATGGTAGATATATGTATATAAAGTTATTTTATTTCCGTATGTATTGTTAATATAGGAAAAAAATGATGAACTTCTAATGAGCAATGCTAGTGGTAGTGATGGTTGTGCTGCGTTTGAGCCATCAGTTGACAATATAGCATTATGGGTGGAGGCAACGAGTGGGATGAAAAAAGGAAAAATACTTGGCTTGGGATCCTTGTCAAGGATGCTCATGCCGAATCATGCTGGAACTTCATCATCCAATGCGATTTATCGAAGGAGGTCACGACATGACGAGCAATTGACCCAAAAAGTGCAGCAACTGAAAAATATACTTGTGCAAAAGGACGAACAAATCAATGACTTGAGACAACAAATGCAACTCGTTATGTAATACCTCAACATCAATCGCAATGAGGTTCCTCCTGTACCTCTCGCCAATCCAATAGGTGATGGCCACAATGATGAGCGACACAATGATGCTAAGATTGATGATGATGATGATGATGATGATTTTATCGGTCCTTTCTAGTTAAAATTCCCAAAATCTGGAGTAAGCTTACTTCATAATCTTTTATGAAATAAGTTGACTCATATTCATATGTAACAACATTGATGTTCGCCTTGAAACGTTTTTTTGTTAACCCTCTTACTTGTTTTTTTGTACCTAGTTCCACATCCATGCCTGAATGCTTCTTTTATATTCTTGACTGATTGAATATCATTATTTATGTATCCACATTTCAGCAGGTGTCGACAAAAGTGACTGCTTTTGGTGTCCTGCCAAGTACCAAAGCTGCCTAATCATGTGTCTGGTTTGTCCATTTTTCGTTTTTTTAGCAGAATCTATGATTGTCTCGCCTCCTATGAATGTCCAGAATGTATTATAAGATTGAATATCAAATAGCATCATGTCAAACTTTGAAATTTTGCATACATCCTTATTTTTTGCGGACTAGCATATTTCCTTCAGTTATATTTTTCAATTATATGACATTGTGTCTGGTTTGTTCATTTTCTGTTTCTGAAGTGGAATATATGATTCTTTCGTGTCCTTTGATTGTTTTAAATGTATTACATGATATTCATTAATGAGTACCTATTGATATGGACAAGATTTGATGGCCGAAATAGTGTAAAATTTGTGACGAATATTTAGAGACGAATTTTGCGACAATTACAGTTCGTGGCTAATTTGCGATGAATTTTGCACCGAATTTTGCGACGAATAAAGTTCGTGTCAAATTTACGACAGATTTTGCGACGTATAAAGTTTGCGACGAATATTTAGAGACGAATTTTGCGACCATTACAGTTCGTGACTAATTTGCGACGAATTTTGCGACAAAATTTTCGACGGATTATTTGCGACGAAATTTCCAACATATTATTTGCGACGAATTTTGTTACGATTTTTGCGACTAATTTTGTTACGAATTTTGCAACAAATTTGCGACGAATTTTGCGATGAATTTTGTTATGAATTTTGCGATGAATTTTGTGACTAATTTTGCGGAGAAATTTGCAACAGATTATTTGCGATGGATTTAGTTCGTCGCTAATTTGCGATGAATATTGTTTGTGGCTAATTTGTGACGGATTCTGTTCGTCGCAAATTTGCGACGAATTTTGTGATGAATATTTTTTGTGGCTAATTTGCGACGAATTTTGCAATGAATTTTGTGACAAACGTTTTTTCCGTCGTAATTTTGCGACGGATACTTAAATTTTCCATCGCAAAATTTTGCGATGCCCTATTAGCGACGGAATTTTTTCCGTCACAAAATTCATCGCAAATTCAATTTGAGTCGAATTTTACAAAATTTTTTGTCGCAAAATCCGTTGCTAATCCCTTGTTTTTTTTGTAGTGATGCATGAATATATGATAAAAGCGCAAAATATGATGAAAGCGTCTGATGAAAGCGCAGTATCAGTGAATAACTTCAAGAATTATTATTATACATCAATGCTCATGGACAGTATGCAATATCATTCGAGATTCATCAATATATATTAAAGATGTGTAATATTTGCTAAATTTTTGCATTATGATGCAGAGATAACGACGTTACCACGAATCATCGCAAGCCCAATTTAGTCCTCAGGTGGCGGGCCATATATAGGGAAATCTTAAAGATTTTATTCTGATATCCTTCTCATTAAAGATTTTTGGGCTCTAAACAAGTTGGAATACCTCATTCTAGACCCATTTCTTCTTTTTGATCATGAAATTCCCCACCATGCCACTTATCGAATTCACTTCTGTCTCCTCACGATATGTGTTAGTCAAAAAATGCAACGAAACATGATATGGATTCTAATGCAAATGTGAAGCATGCAAATGATATTTTTGTCTGGGGATTGATCCCTAATTTTCTTATGCAGTCAGTTAAAATTTAGGCGTTAACATCTCTAACTAGGTACTTAAAATTCCTAAATATATTCAAGTTAATGTACGCACATATACCTCCATTTATTGAACGAAAACATGTTTTATGTATTTGGTTTGGATTTTATGGAAGCCAAATGTAATTTGGAGGTCTATTGATCTTTAGCCAATAAAGCAAGGCAATGCTGAGATTACTAATTAATCATCAGTCTGCTATTATTTGGTGCAACAGCCACCACCCCTTAGCATGTAATATGAATGAAAACTTCTCAAAGTAAAATGACAAAAGGCTCACCACAACTTTAAAAAAAAAATTCACTGTTATGATGAATTCCTTATGTTTCCTAAATTGCAAATAAAAATGGAAAAAACTCTGTTGAGTTTGAAATGACAGAAACGATGTTTTATTCATTGTAAGTATCTCCCTATTATTTTCTATTTGCTCCATATGGAGTACGATGAAACAAGATGAAATTTAAGATAAAATCACATTTTCTTCTAATAATTTAAGTAACATATTACCCTACATCACGGGAAAAATTACCAAAAAAATTCTAAATTATTGCATTTTTGTCAATTCAAGCATAAACCTTTTAATTGTGCTAATTGAGTTCTAAACATTTCACGTTTTGCCAATTAAGTCCATCCAGCCAATTTTGGCCGGGAATCGTTGACGTGGACATAGACCGTCCTACATGGCACGGTCAACACTAGCATAGATAATTTTTTTAAAAAAATTTTGAATCACAGTAAAAACAAAGAAGGAAAAGAGAAGAAAAGGAAAAAGAAAAGAAACAATAAAAAATTAATAAACATTCAAAAAATTATTAAAATATTTCACGTCAGTGGCGGCTGTGCCACGTGGAATGGCTGGCTTCCATGTCAAAATTCCCGATTAAAATTAGCCAGATGGAATCAATTGGCATAACATGAAAATGTTTATGACTCAATTAGTATATTAAAATGTTTAGGACCGCAATGACAAAAGTGCAATAGGTATAAGACTTTTTGGTAAATTTCCCCTACTTCGCGCTTGTGTATAGTTGTATCAATAAAGTATAGACACCAAATTAATCAATTTCAGATAACCGTTAAAAGCTTTATGGTGGTTCCCTAGGTAATCAATGTTCCGAAGAGGACTTTTCTATTAGTCTATTACGAATGAACAGAAAGCAGAAAATGTGTCGATGTAAATTTGCCATGAAGAAGCGAGTATCACGTTGACAGCAAAAAGCATCATTTGAAATTAATCGTTCATTTCAGTCTTCTATAAGACGAAATTGTGATAAATTCTCGAGTTTACAACCTCGTAATGGCCAAAACAACACGCGTGACTTAGCTAAGTCAATTATTTTGGTAACATTCAGCCTAACATCCTTAAACTTAATCTGCTCAAGTGAAAGACTGCATAAACGCTCTAACCTAATCAAACGCCGTACAAGGTTTTTATTCCCTGAACATCATCCCCATCCAATCCTTTGCTGATTCCGGGACTTATGGAGGGGTACATTATAGCCCTCTCGACTGAGCTGTGCCCTAACCCAAGAAGGTGGCCAATCTCATGCAAAGCCACGGTCTCCATGTCGAACGAACCGCTGGCTGGACCCACAGACCACTGCTCATCCGCGTCGTAGTGGAAAATACCAATGGTCGGTCGAAACGCATGCGCTATGACTCCGGAGGGGCCATCGAACGGGGCGTTGTCGCCATGGTCCCTGCTCGCGAATGCTATCTTGATGTCCGCAGCCGCATAGTTTTGGACCTGAGAGAACGTGAAGTGCGTTGCCGAGGCCCACGTCTTGAAAGCCCGCGAGACAGGGCCAACGACATCGGCCCGGGTCCCTGGGCTGAGGGCATAGGTGAGGTGGTACTTTGAGGGCGGCCACTTGGGATTCCCATCGAAGAAGCTGAAGTGGGCGACAGTGCGGAAGTTAATTGATCTGTGGTGGCTCTGTCTCTTGCCGGACCGCATCCGAGAGGTACCATTGACAATGTCTGCCATGCCACACCGAGGCATCATCATCGTCGACACCGTCTGGGAATCTAAGGTTCCCGTGACCTTCAGGTGGTGATTGAGTTGGTACATCTTGACGGCGGACTCTAAAAGCTCGTCAAAGTCGTCGTCGCCAGCGTGGACCGGGAGGCTAGATTGGTTGTAGTTCAAGTACCCGAATTTTTCGAGGTATTGCTTGAGCTCCTGGAGACCCTTGACCTTGTCACCTTTGTGACATCCTTGTAAATGCTTGATGAACTCAAAAGGGTTTTGCTTTTGGTCATTGGAGTGGGCTAAGACCGATTGGAAGAAGAGAGAAACAAGAAGCATGCATGAGATTGGGGACAAAAACTTAGGGTGTGCCATTGCGCAGATTCTCGAGAGATTGCGCTTGGTTTTGGCTGGTATTGTGTGTGTATTTGCTAATACTTGCGAGACTCTATTTATAAGCTTTTTTCAGCAGTGGAAACTTTAGAAAATTCTTGGCATCGTGTCACCCACGGCCATAACAAGGTCGTAAGAAGAGAGAGAGAGAGAGAGAGAGAGAGAGAGAGAGAGAGGTAGACCGAGCCAACTTTGCAATGACTTCGTTGCACTCGCTACGGTCTACAGTCTTCTGTTTAGAACATTTCATGGAAGATATCTGACTTTGACTTTCACTTTTAGACGTCAAGTTGGAATTTGGGTTTGTATAATCCTTTTGGACAAATAATGCAAACGCAGCTCGATGATTTTGAGAAGTAATAAAGGAGACGTGTTCTTGGTATTTCTGTGCTTGTCGCGGAAGAAATTCAAGAGCCGACCATATGATAATTAGGAAATGAAGTTACCAATCAGAGTGTCTGATTCACATGACCTGACAAGCATGAGAGGCAATGGTAACAACTGTAATGTACATGAAAATGGGCATAACATATCAACACCCATCCACAAAATTGATGTGTCGAATAATAATGTCGAGTGGCTCATATTTTTCAGAAATAAAAGCACATCTCGTAATAGATAGTATTTCGACGTTTGATACATCAAATCTTGTACACGGAGTTCGTTATATCTAGAATTCCTCTTTTAGATGACTGGCTCAAACGCCCAATTGAAAAAAACAGAAGAAAAAGACCAGGAAATTGCTGGGTAAAACGTTGGAAAACAATGGTCACTAATCTTCTGGATGGCCCGGAAGCCAATGAGAAGTCTTTGAAGGGGTGGGCAGACCCTCAGAAGAAAAACGATCCTGCCTTAACTGGGCCTTTTGACAAGAGACCTTCACGGTCTTCTCCTATAATTTTTATTTATATGATTCTTTTATTATAATCAAAGCAATGTTCATAATGTTTCACATAGTTACTTAGAGAAAGTAATGCAAATACCAAATACCATGAACCAATATAAATGTGTCATTTAGATAATAAACTCGCTACCATTAATTATTCTTTTAACAGTAGACAGAATAAAATTGCATTGTAAAATCACCAAAAAAAATTAAAGAGAGAGAGAGAGAGAGAGAGAGAGAGAGAGAGAGAGAGGGTGCATTCGTAAGACATTTGATTAAGCAAATGGATGTTTTCCAGTTAGATAATATTGAATAGGACAATTTAGTCTTAGTAGCTATCACATGTATATAAGTAGACATGAACCATTAAACTGAAGAGAATACTGAAGCACATTATAGTAAATAATGGTGGATTAATTAGGATTTTCTAATCAATGTAAAGAATGGTGGCTAGGAATTGGTGCACCACTCTGCCCACTCTATTATCAAATCAATGAAAAAACTTGAATGGGCCAAATTTATTTTCAGCAATAGGTATACATAAGAGTAGACATAGACCATGGAACTAAAGAAATTAATGTCAAAGTACGTCAACGTTGATGTCAGTGGCATAATCAAGATTTTTTGCTAATTGATGTAAAGAGCAACGGGCGCGAAACGAGATAAATTCATGCTAAGGTACAGTAAAGTCAAATGTTAGGGGGCTAATTAAGGTTGTCCTGTAATTATTTCATATATTAGTGGCTGTGGAGCTAATTTGTGCACCATTCAACCACTCTAGAACAAAAATCAAAGGAGATTCGTAAATTGAGGCCAATTTAATTGCAGAAATTATTATGCATAAAAGTAGATATTAATTAATGAAGTACAGAAATCAACAATTATAAGTACATTAAAGCTAATGTTAGCAGGGTAACTAAGAAATTTTCTAAGTGATTTAGATAATAGCGACACTGGAGCTACTTGCACCAATCTACCCAAGCTAGTGTAATATCAAAGGACCAATTTGAATGGGGCATCATGGCATTAGTAATTACTATAAGCAAATGTATATCATAAATTATTGCACGAAAATTGATGCAGTAACGGTAATAAAATGCCAACGATCTTGCTTCAGCAGATCAAGAACAAGAAGAAGAGGAAGAATGTCATCTACAATAACCTTTGATAAATGCTGTGACAAATCTGTATCAAGCATTGAAGAATTAGCAATGCACATCACCAGCAAAACAACCAACTCTTGAGAGATGAATAAGAAGAACCAAAACCAAAAACTCTCTCTTAAAGCAAGAAAGCAGACGATAAGCATATGTCACAAACATCGAGCCAAGATTTGGCAGCATCAGTTCTCAGCCAAGCCCGACTATCCAATATCAAAGAAACACCGAAATCAGCATCCTCTTGTGTTAAGCAAAGTGATAACCAAGCAGCATGCATCGCCTCTGTTGTAGCAGTAGCCAGAGATTAGGGTCAATGGAAAGTCAAGTTCACTCTTCAAAACATGCCTAATTATCAATCCAGTTCACTTCCCCCTTGTACAAGTCTTACCTTGCAACTGTTAACACAGACGAATCCCGCTCCTTTCATGTATGAACTAAAAGATGGATCTCAATCCAAACCTACAGACATGCATCTGTTTCCTCAAATATGGAGTCCAATGGATTCAAAGAGTACATGAACATTTCTGCTAAACTAAACAACATTTCCTTTTCTGTTTTTCCAATCCAATACACATGACAGGAGATAGCACAAAAAGAATGAAAGCTACTGGAATAGGCAGAAAAGATGTACCGTGGCCATAGGCCTTCACATGGAGGTAGCACAAAGTGTCCTTATTTGAGCTTTGGTTTGACATGCAAATGACAATAATATAAATATCCCCAACGGTAATTCAGAAAGAATCACATCAAGTCATTCTCCAACATAGCAGTGCACGCTAATCAAGTTCAGAAAACATATGTATGCAAGTCCCAGACGCATTTTTGAACTGTTATCATCTGGTTAACATCAAGGTGATAGACCATGCAATCATCTGAGAAAATTGTGCTTATTACATCTGTTGCAACTCTTCCAGCACCAATGTAACTGTCAAGAAATAAAGGATAATGAACCCAGCCTTTGCTCAATTAACTGCAGAAAATGAAATCATGTAGAACTCAATATACAAGTGGAAAAAATTGTTGCCTTGTCCATTCATAGTTAATAAAATCAACATTAGTGTTTTGTTGACACCCAGACAGAATTGAACTGAAATGTTCAACTGGATGAATTGGGCTGGGGGGTTGCCTTCAACAGTTGAGTTTCCTCAAACCCCGAATTTGACCCTGGTTGAGAAGTAAACTGGTGATCCAGTTCAACTTGTTAATTTTTGAAAAAGTGACCTGATTACACTAAGGAAAGAGAGCAAAAGCTCCACACCATTTAACCTGTGAATTATCCTCTTGATTATAAAATTGTATGTCAGGCTTCGGGTTTTTCTTTACATATAAAGTCAGCTTGCGAAAGAGTAAAATGCAAGTAAGAAAATTCAAACCTAGGGCTCACATCGACCATCCTAACTGAGGTCGAGTTTTATAACTAATATTGGCAAATTTAATATATAAATGAAAAGCCTGATTAGTGAACAGTCAAACCAGGGACGGGTCAACTGAACGGACCACATTTAACACAAGACACGTAGAAGGACGAACAAATGGACATTTTCTCAGCCTTTACAATTGGAAAAGAAATGCAGTAAGATTACACAAAACAACTCACATTTTCATTTTCTTGGGGCAACAATAGCAACTAACCAAATGGATGAACCGTATTGCACATCCCCGGGTTCCTTATGCACCAAAGTGGCTGAATGGGCTCAGCGCCAATCCCTCTACTGACCATTCTACTCCTCCATTCATTCAAACGATCAGTTGCCTCCGCGTATCTCTTCATGCCTTTCTCGTCCCGATTCCCTGACCACATGCTCTCTGCCATTGCTGAAGCTCTAGGCCAGATACGTGCATCTAGAACATTTGGGTCCGCCTGCTCTGACCAGAGTGCAACCTCTCCACCAAGCACCAATGTTGCTTCCTCCTCAGTTAAACCATATGTTATATCATAATTGTATATAGTCTGCCACGTTTTGAAAGGTCCACACCATGAACCACCATTCCCTGGATCACTGCCTGGCGGCTGATCATATTGACTATCATTTCCAAGAAATTCTCCATGCCCACAATCCAAGTAGTAGAAATCTGATGATGACACGATGGCTCGATATCCAGAAGAGACAATCCTTTTTGTGTTATTGGTACCATTATTCCATGTCTGCAAGATAGTGTGCTCTGGGGGAAGAAGTGATTTATCCACCTTGATATTCGGATCTAACAAGACATCTTCCCAGTAGACAGCAGTCCTATTAAGAGATAAAATATAAGGTAAGGTGGAGTTGACAAATGTCTCAAGTAGCTGACTCAGAGTGCCACCGCTTGACAAGAATGCTTGAATTGTTGGATCAGCTTTCCAACAGCCAGGTATGATCTCATCAGCTCCAGCATGGTAGAATTGATCTGGGAATAATGTCACCACATCGCGGATGACGTTCTTGAGAACTTGATAGGTCTTTGGGTTCAATGGGTTAAGATGACCCGTTCCCGGTTCTGATGCTAGCCGATCTGCCCATTCACTTCCTGCTGGCCACCAAAACATGTTTGCGCAGGTTACAATTTCTGGATAAGCTTCAGCCCACGATCCTGTATGACCTGATGACCAGTAGAAAAATGCCCAGAACAGAATCAGATAGATACAGTGCTACATTTGGAAATGGTACTAATCTTTCATAAATCTTGAAAAAACGAATTTCACCAAGAAGTTGATGCTCATATTGATTATTGAGAATTCCTCAAACAATAACGATGATCTAATTCCTCAAACAATAACTACAATCCAAATGCTCCTCATTTAATCTAATTCCTGGTGATTCTTTAGATAAAAGCATGTACTATGACAATCCCACCTTTTTCCCCTGTTTCTCTTTCTTTTTCAGCAATATGTTGAATTTTCTTGTTCCTGAAGTGAGGGCACTCTCAGTATCAAAACACATGAATTCTCTCACTCGGTGGTTAAAATTTTTTTCAAGACAAAACTGATCTAATGCATGTGTTGCATACACAAGTGTCGAAATTTGATTTCTAGCCACTAGTTCAGTCGTAAGGTCCACATCTCTCATCTGGTTGAAATCCCACTTAACAAGTTTCTCTCAGAATCCTTTAGTAGTTTAATAAGACGATTAGGTGAAGTCTATAGGTTCCCAGAAGTAAGAATATTATCAGATTGGCAATAGACATAAGTTGGTAAAGGGTTAACTAACTTTCTGATTCATCATCCTGTCTCAAAGAATATCTACTTGCGCTTTTAATAATTTCTTGACTCCTGACGCCCACATTGTGCTATACTTCTGCATTATTGTTTTCTTTACTTTCCCCTTCAAGCCTTAAAATGGAAATTACTACACAAGAAATGATCGAGTCATGAGGTCTCTGTGTGACTAATTATATAAGGTTTAGGACTTCGATATTCAAACATCATCCCGAATGGTTTAGTCACAGATACAGATCCTATCACTCAAATTTCTCAGATAGTTTCATGATATCGACCAACTGCACAAAATGTGAATCTACGAGTATATTCAAGTGTGCATTCAATCAGATTGATCAGCATATCACAATGCTTAAAACAATTTCCCGCAAGAGAAAAATGAACCGTGTTTGGAACAAGAACATGTAAACTTATTTAAATAGCAATACTAGAGAACCCTAAAAGTCAAAATAATAGTTTTTACTGCAAAACGCGAATTCTGATGAATCTAGATAGTGCATTGTTTTTTAAACACATTTTATCTACAAATTCATTTGCAAGAAAGTCAATGATAGGAGAGGACCTGAAAAACAGAGGATCAGGAAAACCAGATGAACAAACATGGGAGTACACTAATTTATGTTCAGCAGATGCTAATTTTAGCCAAAAGAAGAAAGAGAAATAGTCGATGAAGAAGTACTATAAATCCACTCACCGGGCATGTCTAATTCTGGCAATACACGAACACCATGTTCCAGGCCAAATTCAACGATGCGCCTGACATCAGCTGGTGAGTATTGCATGTCAGACCCATAGGCTCCCTTAGCTGCTAGATCGGGCTCTGAAGGCAACAACAAAGGGAATGAATGCGAGTCAGTGATGTGCCAATGAAAAACATTGAGCTTGTTGGCACTCATTGCTCCAATAGTCCTTAGGATGTCTTCAACTTTATAGTAGTTTCTCGAGGTATCCAGCAATATCCCTCTATAAGAAAAGATTGGCCAATCCCGCACCTCCACTCCAACAGCCACCCGTGAGGGCTTACCCCACACAAGCTGGGAGAATGTCTCAAGACCCCTCATAGCACCCCATACTGTCTCGGCAATCAGGCTCGCTTCGTCGCCTGAGGTGGGGATGGTAAGGCTGTAGGATTCATTCACACCATGGCTGAGAGGAGCAGCTAGATCATTGACCAGTACAAGCAGAGTTTGCAAAGTGGGGCCATTTGTCAGGTTGGCGTGTGGATTGGAAAGAGGATAAAAATGCTCGGAGAGGATGAGATGAAGATAGTGGTTAACAGAAGCTGAGAGGTATTGGTGATGGGGAGATTCGATGGTAAAAGAAGGAGACAGTAAGGTCGCCCGTTGAGTTGGCCATGAAAATTCTCTTGGTTTTGGCCAAACACTGATTGCACTACACTCAACAGATAAAATGGGAGAGCATACTAGAAAAGTGACGGTGATGAAAGTGATCAAAATTGGAGTGCCCTTACTCCACTTAGGAGCAGGGCCATCACTGTGCTGGTCCATATAAGTCTCCGGGTCAAACCGAATCATCTAGCAGCAGCAAATGACATCAGCTGCAAGAAAGACAGGAGTTTAACTACTGAAGGTAGCGGACTGCTAAGGAATTGTCAATTCCCAAATTAAAGAACAAAAAGGGATTAATTCAGAATTTGAATCGGACGATCACCACATGAGAGAACAAACAGTAATGCGAAAAAGTGAATTGTAGAATTTTCTGTATATTTCGATCTATAAACTGAAAGCATTTACTTCTTCTTATGTGACCAATATTCGCTCCAGCAAATCTCAACCACCAAAATAGACGACCCACATGGAGAACACAATGGATCACAAGAGCATTTGAAACAACAACTCCCCCTTCTTAATACCAAGAAAACGGAGCAAAAACCAATAAAGTACGAATCCAGAACACAGAAATCAACGGAAGGTGAAAGAAAAAACGGAGCACAAGATCCTGAAGTACACAGCGGATGAAAAGGTTGAAGCTTTACCTTCCACAAGTGCTCGGACACGCGGATGCAAGCAGAAAACAGCCACATTTATAAGAACCCAGTTAGGCGGAACACGATTTCAGTACACATAACAAAGGGAACCTATCGACGGGGCCGGCAAGGGACTGTCCCCGCCATCTGTCCGCGACCCAAGAGCTCTTTCCGCGTCCTCTTCCATCAAAGCAAACTACGCTTCGTTAAAAAATTCATGGCCCTCTTGGACTTTTCTCCGTGTAGCTTCTGCCTCCGCAGCGATCGCTGGTCGAATTCTATAAGCGAATTCGCCCGCGACGGCAATTGGTCTCTTCCCCTTGTCCTATGCCTCGCGCTTCGCTCTGCTGAGAACGTGCGGCCTCTCTCTCTCGAGAGAGAGAGACAGAGGGAGGGAGGGAGAGCGACGGTGATAACGACTCGCGTCGAAAATATATGTGGCCCGGCGGATACGAAGACCAAGACTTTCCAGCAAAGGTGGGGGTATCGGCAATAGAGCGGTCAAAAGTTGATGGTCCGTCCACAAATTTTTAATTTATTCGATAATATCTTTAAAATTTAATTTAATATATAATATAATTTTTAAATTTTTAATTTATTCGATATGATTTCTAAATTTTTATACATATTTAATTTAGTAAAATGTTCAATGTTATCCCCAAATTTGAATTTATAAAAAGATAGTATAGTTCAGGGACTACATTGATCTAAAGACCATATTGAATAAATTAACATGGATCACATTACACATTGAGTCAAAATTTATGGATTATTTGTGTCATTATCCAAAAAAAATGGCATAAGCCACCAAAAATCCTATATTGTGCATTTACTCTTCATTAAAGTTCTGCTAATGATAACCATGGACGCTAGAAAACAAACTGTATTGACATAGCGCCCATATAACTTAAATAAAATAAAAAAAACGTTTTGACTGAAAAATCATCTAATATAACTTTGTCGAAAGGTAAATGTGTCACTTAAGTAAATCACGAGAAAAAGTTTAGGATAAATGTATTCTAATAGGTATAGTTTTGGGTTTTTTATATCACAATGTGCCATAGTGGGAATAATTAGGATTTTTTTTTATCTTCTTCTCAAAAGAAAACGATAAACTATTACAAAAATATGGATTGTTTTTGTGGCTTTTACTCTTTTTCCGAAGTCGTTAATATTCAGTGTTGGTAACTTCTATTATAACGATATTAACTTCCTAAAAAGTATTGGCACATCATGGATTTGTAAAATTCTCATTGTAATTGGTTTTTGTTTAACAAGAGAACTGTGTAATCACCAATATCTGAAGTATTTTAACCCATTTCTAACATCCTTTTTTTTTTTTGCTAGGCCAATAAAGATAAATTAATAATACAAGGTCAACCGGGGCATGTTTGCCATTAGCACATCATAATAGTAACTACTGTAAGTAGAGGCAAAGTAACAGGGGATCGAGGTGGCCTCCCATCAACTTTTTTCTCCCAAGCAAGTCTTGAACATGGACACTTCATCGGGTCGGGATCATCTCACTCGTCAAGTCAGTCCTCGGGACGGCCATTCAGAAAACAAAAGTGATGCTTGCATTGTCTTTCCTGGCAGGAGCAGCCGAAGAGTGCGGATCATCGACTGCCCGGGCACGTTGTGACGTCTGGCCGTAGCGCTTACAAGAAGTTCGCTTTGTGCGAAGTGCGCATGTGAGGCAGGGCAACATGGGATTCACTGAAACCCAGAAACACAAGAAACAGACACTTGGATTCTTGCATTTAATTTAGCAAGTTGCTATGACAGACAAACAAACAGGGGAGTGAAGAAAGAAACTTGTCTGTGGTTGATAATAACAACCATTCCCAAGGGTAACACTCAAAGTTTTGTTTGTCTTTTTACTTTGGGATCTTAATACAATAAGCTTCCCAATTCAAGAAGCATTCATCTGTCCTCACCCAACCCTGTCAATGTCAATACAAGAGCTAGCAAGAAAAGGCTTAGAAGAAAACATCGAAACTGGCCTATGGATATTACTTTAAAATTCAAATCCTGAATGGGACAGATATAGCAAATTATTCCCCAACACAACTGGAAAAGGAAATTGTGAACTAGCTGAGCACCTATTAACAAGATTCCACGAATTAGAGAAAGAGAGATCAACCAGGATTCTTCTGTCTAAGTCAGTCACGGACACTTGCCGGATCCTGCAACATGAATTGGCTCTTTTTTGAACCATTTTATAACTGTAAGACGAAACTATGTCGAGCAAACCATGATAACTTAAGTATAAAGGAAACTAGTCAGATCAGAAGAAGAATTCCTTAGAGCATTTCCAAAATTCTTGATTGGGAGTTTGTCCTGAATTTACCACCTACACCAAAGGGGCAGGCAATCCTCAGCTCTCAGAAGTCTTTTGACTAGTCTGCTCTTAGACATTAATACTGGGGAAAAAGCTGCCGACTTGTCTAAGAATGGTGTAAAGAAAACAAGAAGCAATTGAACTATCGGATAGCTAAGCCAACATCAATATTGTCCTTCTAGCAAGAACTCCAAACTTCTCTGCCATAATATACAACAATCACTAGATTGAATATGTTTAAATGATATGCAAGGCTAAGCACAAGTATACAAACAAGTGAAGTAAATCAAATATAGGAGCAAGGAATAGAGTATTTGCTTAATCGATTTATAGTAGTTCAGCCCAAACTCGGTGCCTACGTCCACTCCCCTAGCCTCACCACGAGTTTAAATCCATTATCTCAAAAAACTCGTAGTGTCTCTCGATAGACAACAGCAAACCATTTGCACAACCATTTCAACAATTTCCAACAGAATACAACCGTTTTTTCCCACTTGAATAAACTCAAGAGAAACCTCACTATATTTGGAAGCAATCTAAACAAAAGTTAGTCACTGCAGCTTCAAAATCAGTTTACTTGAAACATGGTTAGTTGGCTGGCCCAAGGAACATCATGACAAGGTGGATCCTTTCCACGCCCTGTCTGGTTTGGATGACCACTCCAATATGACAAGTCATTCGGTCATGACTTGATCTGATCTCCTTCATAAATCCAATATCGACTTCAGCTCAAGTTGTTCCAGTTCTTTTCAATCCTAGACAACAGTGCTATTACTCTGAACCACCTCTGGGCTGCCTATGTAGGTGCCATATATGTTGAATGAGTCGGATACTGGGTACCTCACTAGCTGTCTGTCTGGTTCAGTGGCTCACTATACATTTGGGAATGAAACACCTTGAAAAGTAACATATAAAAATAGTTGAAGCCACCTTGACTTCTAGAAGAACTTTCATAAGAACTTCAAAAATGCTTTTATGATCGTATCAACAATACAAAACAGAAATACAATGTGCTTGTTCCACATAATTAGATTACAACTGTTCGGGATTCACAACAATAGTGTTCGCTCCGATCATTCATTTACATGCAGATGCAAGCAGCTTGTGACAAATTAAATCAGAATTATCAGCACAACCTTAACAAACAAGTTTCGGTGCTATATGGAAGACATAATAATAGTCATCTACAAAGAATAAGACGTGAAAGAAGAGTCCACCCGCAGAGCATTATACATGATTCTGGGATATTTCGCCAAGTGAGACTTGCAGGACTCAAAAGGCATGAGGAGATGAAAAAACATTTATACAATGTATAAATGGCGATCTTCCTATTATAGTTGCTGCTCTTAGAATGGTCCATTTCCACACATCCCAAGCCTCATCTGAAGAAATCTGGAGAAATCCATAATAAGTGAAAGACTTCAGTAGTTAAAGTAATTTCTCCCATGAGAGCACAGGAATGACCAAGAACAGAGGCCTATCATTTGCTGACATCAGTAATTTCGCCAAACACATTTTTGACAGCATCTTCAATGCATGCCCAGCAGCAAGAACCTACAATAAGGCCCTTCTTGATTTAGTCATCAACAAAAATATGTTGACCGCTTTGATAAACCTTTCAACTCCACCTATAAGAATCAGATCAACACGCGACAACTTTCTTAAGGTGAAAAGAAAAGCATCACAATGTTTCCTCACCCAGATCGAGAAAGTGGCATGGCCAAGAATCTCTCGTAAAAGATGTTTTCTTGGACGACCTCTGGACCGAAAAAATATGAACAAGAAATTCAGGGCAAAATACCATGTTCACACCATATTTCAGAGTTCATGGAACGAGACTGAAGATATAATACAAAAGGAAAAAGATGATTACATAAAGGATGGCCCTGTCATGATCCTGTGCTCATTGCCGAATGACGATGATAAACACGAACCGGGATTGATTCTTTTGGCCCCAGTTATCAACACCCATTGAATTGATGATGAAAACCCAGAAAAGAAAAATGCTGTGGAGCCATCCTTAGGGATTTGAACAATAATGGAGTCGAAGAGATCATGAAGGAGAAGGTCAAAAACGTTACGAATTCTAACTACTAAACGAGTCGAGACTTACAGGGGTCTTGCTTCGCGATGATTGTCAGTAAAGACCGGAGATACTGAGACGTGAAGAGAGTGAAAGCGTTGGGGGAGGAGATGGAGTGATAGAGGGACGTGAAGAGAGGATCGAAGAGTGCTTAAAATAGATGAGAAAATGGCGGTGAGATTTGAAAGATAGCTCCGTGGGTGACCGTTAAATGGAGGGCGGTAGGCAGCTGGCACTGCAAAATTATGTTTTTTTTTTATTATTGGGAAATAATCAAGTGCACTATTGATTTTCTGACACTTTTTATTATTAGAAACTAGTAAACAGATAATTAATATGCAGAATAAAGTAATTTTTAATTTCCAAAGGAAAAGGAAATTAAATAGATAGAACGGCAGGGTCAAGAGGGAGAAAATAAATGGGAGGGGGTTGCCGGTGATTCGTAGTATCAACTTTGGCATTTGTTCTGCACATAAGACTCAACTATCGTTGATTCATTTAAAGAATTGTAGATAAAAACTTATGTTTTTTGGTCGAAAAATGAAAACTTATTAACGAGCACTTTTAGAGCACCTTTTACACATATTATAAATTAGCTTATATATTTTGACTATCGATGAAAAAAGTACTGGTAACTTCTATCTTTATGATATTGACCTCCTAAAATGTATTGGGACATTATAGATTTGTAAAAATACTCTTTGTTCTTGGGTTTTCTTCGACTACCTATACCTCAGAAAAAGATAAATTAACTTATTTCGACTAATCGTTGGAAAGAATCCTCCGTCCTTTAAGAGTAATGTTACTAGTGAAAACTAGGATGAAAGTTAGGAGAGACTAATTACCAAGTCCTGAAAATCAACCAGATGCAGCACCGGAATCATCGCTCGTTGAGTCAGCCTTGAGACAGCGATTCAGAAAATAGAAGTGCTGCTTGCATTGTCTTTTCCGGCGGAAGCAGCCGAAGAGCGCAGATCATCGACTGCCTGGGAACATCATAGTATTTGTGACAATAGGGCTTACAAGGTATGCACTTAGTGCAAAGTGCGCATGGGCGGCAGGGCAACAAGGATTCAATGAAAACCTACAACACAAGAAACAGATACTTGAACTTTCGTATTAACTTAACAAGTCGCTATGACTGACAAAGAAACAGGGGAGTGAACAAAGAAACTTGTCCTTGGTCGATAGTAACAACCGTTCCCAAGGACAACAATGAAAGTTTTGTATGTCTTATTGCTTTTGGATCTTAATACAATTAGCTTTCCATCTCAAGAAGCACCCATCTGTTCTCAAAACCCAATCCTGCCAATGTCAATACAGGAGCTAACCACAAAAAGGCTTAGAAGAAAACCTCGAAACTGGCCTATGAATATCGCTTAAATTCAAATCCTGAATGGGACAAATATAACGAACTATACCCCAACATAACTGGAAAAAACAAAATTTTAGTCTAACTGAGTGCCTATTGACAAGATTCGACGAATTAGAGAAAAAGAGATCAACCAGGATTCTTCCACTTAAGTCAGTCGAGGACTGTCACTAGATCCTGCAACATGAATCTGCTCTTTTTTGAACCATTTTAAACCGTATGACGTGTATTTGCCGAACAAACCATGATAACTTATGTATAAATGAAACTAGTCAGATCAGAAGAAGCAATCCTTAGAGCATTTCCAAAGGTCTTGATTTGGAATTTGCCCTGAGTTTACCACATACAGTAAAAGAGCAGGCAATCCTCTCCTCTTAGAATTCTTTTGATCAGTCTGCTCTTCGATATTAAAACTTGGGAACAAGCTACTGACTGGCTTGTCTAAGGATGGTGTAAAGGTAACAAGAAGCAACCGAATTATTGGATAGCTAAGCGAGCGTCATTGTAGCAAAACTCAGAACTTTTCTCCGAAAATATGCTAGAAACACCAGTCTAAATATCTTTTAAATGATATGCGACACCAAGCACAAGTATAGAAACAAGTGAGGTGAATCAAATCTTTCTGCAGCTTGTCTGGTCCGGATGACCAGTTTACAAACAAGTGAGAATTTAGCTGGTAAATCAAATCTTTGTACAGCCTCGAGACAGCAATTCAGAGACTAATGTTTGGAGCAAGGAAAGAGGATTTGCTCAATCGATTTATAGTGGTTCGGCCCAAACTCACTGCCTATCCTGTGTCTACTCCCCGAGCCTCGCCGGGAGTTTAAATCCACTATCTCAAAAAAAAAATTTACAATTCAGTTTATGATGAGCCAAATACTCCAGCACAACTGGAATTCACAACTGGTACAAGTGAGTATCTTTCAGTAGACAATAACAAGCCTTTTGCACAACAGTCTCAGCAATCTCCAACATAATACATGTGCTTTGCCCACTTAGCAACTAAGCAAATGGATGAACCGTAGTGCACATCCCTGTGTTCCTAATGCGCCAAAGTGGCTGAATGGGCTCAGCGCCAATCCCTCTGCTGACCATTCTACTCCTCCATTCATTCAAACGATCAGTTGCTTCCACGTATCTCTTCATGCCTTTTCTCGTCCCGATTCCCTGACCACATGCTCTCTGCCATTGCTGAAGCTCTAGGCCAGATACGTGCATCTAAAACGGTTGGTTCCGCCTGCTCTGGCCAGAGTGCAGCCTCTCCACAAGCGCCAACGTTGCTTCCTCCTATGTTAAACCATACCATTATTGTATATAGTTTTGCCAAGTTTTGAAAGGTCCACACCATGAATCACCATTCCCTGGATTACTTCCTGGCGGCTGATCATATTGACTATCATTTCCAAGAAAGTCCCCATGCCCACAATCCAAGTAGTAGAAATCTAATGATAACACGATGGCTCGATATCCAGAAGAGACAATCCGTTTTGTGTTATTGGGACCATTATTGCATGTCTGCAAGATGGTGTGCTCTGGGGGAAGAAGTGATTTATCCACCTTGATAGTCGGATCTAACAAGACATCTTCCCAGTATACAGCAGTCCTCTTAAGATATAAAATATAAGGTAAGGTGGAGTTGACAAACGTCTCAAGTAGCTGACTCAGAGTGCCACCGCTCGACATTAATGCTTGAATTGTTGGATCGGCTTTCCAACAGCCAGACATAATCTCATTAGCTCCAGCATGGTAGAATTGATATGGGAATAATGTCGCCACATCGCGAATGACGTTCTTGAGAGCTTGATAGGTCTTTGGGTTCAATGGGTTAAGATGACCCGTTCCCGGTTCTGATGCTAGCCAATCTGCCAATTCACTTCCTGCTGGCCGCCAAAACATGTTTGCGCAGTTTAAAATTTCTGGATAAGCTTCGGCCCACGATCTTGTATGACCTGATGACCAGTAGAAAAATGTCCGGAACACAATCAGACAGATACTGTGCTACGTTTGGAATTGGTACTCATCTTTCATAAACCTTGAAAAAACGAATTTCATCGACATGCTCCTCATTAATTTAATCTAAATCCTGGTGATTTTTTAAATAAAAGCATGAAATATGACAATCCCACCTATTTCCCCCGTTTCTCTTTCTTTTTCAGCAATATGCTGAATTTGCTTGTTCCTGCAGTGTGGGCCCTCTCAGTGTCAAAACACATGAATTCTCACTCGATGTTCAAGATCTTTTTCAGACAAAACTGATCTAATGCTTGTCTTTAGTCCCTAAGTTTCTCATGGAATAGTTGGCACAACCAATTCTAAATATTTGACATCCTTCTCTTCTTGCATACACAAGCGTCAAAATTTGATTTCTAGCCACTAGTTCAGTCGTAAGGTCCACATGGCTCAAACAGTTTCGTAGCTAGAGTTGAGTTGTGGACTTGGTAGACTGAAGTCCTTAACGTTTGAGCCGGACAACGGAATTAGATTAAATGAGGAGCATTTCGATTAAATTCAGCACCAACTTTCTCTTTTGTTTTTTTTTTTTTTTGGTCTCAATAAAAGGCACCAACTTATGGGCCTAAGAAAGAAGCGTAAGAATAGACATGGCACTAGTATATCTTTCTAAATTGACTGCCAAACTCTATTAATCAATGCACCAGGAAATCATTCTGTTTCCCATAAATGCTAAAACTCCATCAATGCATGAGGAAGAATTTTGGTCTCCGCTTAACCTAAATCTCTTGTGTTGGTTGATCAAGTTAGCCATTTGATGCGGTAAACTCAGAACTTAACATTTGCCATGTTAATCTAGCTAGCGTTTAAACGTGGGAAAAGCTGATTTTTTTTTTGGGGGGGTGGAGGGGGGCGCGCTAATTATACATAATCTAGGAGTCCTTGTGGAAAATAGCATATCCCAAATTTTCATGTGGAAATCGGGTGAGTCTATCGGTAGTTTCTTGTGGAAATTACTTTTGGTTTCACATTCAGAAAATCGGAATAAGAATATCAAAGATGCATGAGCCACAAACTATCTTTCTTCTCTGTTACATGAGTTTAGAAAGATAAATGTTATGGGATGGTGATGCTTGAATCGAATCCAATCATGAGGAAGATTAACTCTTCCTAATTGGTGTAAACATGATCTCCGAGAGAGAGAAATCAAACCCTAATCAATGAGAACAGACACTGAAGAGAAGAAGATATATCAACAAACTTTAAACTTAATATTTTCAATTTGTTCATTCAAGCAAGTGCAGTGGATCTTGCAAGCCGTGCATACGATAATAGCGAACTGAAAGTACTATTTGGGATTGAAGAGCCATTATTGCAGTTAGTGCTCTCTCTATACTTTCGTCTTTATAACTTTTTCACCAAGTCTGTTACAACTTGTGCATGTGTCAACGCACCGATCAGTTCAATGCCTCCGTCTTAAGAATGCAAGCAACTTCTTCCGCGTTCCTGAAAGGGGTCAACAGTTCCGTCGCAATGACCTGGAGCGAAGAGACCTTCTCTTTGAGCCGACCATTCTCTTGGAGGATCTGGCTATTGCTCTCCAAAAGGCTAATGATTTTGTCAGCGAGTTTGTTGTTGGCGCCTCGGAGCTGGTCCACTTGTATTTGGAGCTCTTGTGTCTGCTTCTTCTTCCTCAACCGCGACCTCCGCGCAGACGCCCGGTTCGATATCCTCCTTCTCAGCTTCTTATCATGGACGACATTACTGACATGGTCAAAGTGATGACGTTGGTTGACGCGATCTTCGCCCGCCTCGTCAAAGGCGGCGGAGTTGTCGCAGAGAAATGGGTTTGGAGAGAGCTCGCCAGTGAGGTGGGTACTGGGGAAGAAACCGCCGAAGGGGATCGACGATATGGTGAAATCAGGTGAGATTTTAGGGTCTGCATGGAGGGCGGAGCTGAAGGGAAAATGCGGTGGTTTTTGTTGGGGAGGGAAATGGTGGAGAGTATGAGCAGTGTTTGGCTGAGCGAGGCCGGAGTTTTTCACTCCACTTAACTGAGCCAGCTCCAGCTCCATACTCAGAGAGAGAGCGAGACTGAGAGAGGGGGGACGAGAGGAAGGAGAATTGGGAGGGCAAGAGGGTTTTTATAGGCAAGTGCCTTAAGAGAGCAATGCAACAGAGTAGAATTCTTAGGAATAACGTGAGCATCACGTAAGCAACAAAAGAGATACGTGTATTGTACGTCTCACTCATGTGTTCCGATCACGACGAAAGGTCATGGGAGAGATGATTTGCTCATGGCGGGTTTTCCTTGACGCGATCATACAAGTCTGCATATTCATTACCAAGTGAATGTGGATAGAAATTTAGATAAATTGTTGGTTATTCTGATCAAGCTGTTTTCGTTAAGCGACAATGGTGGAATCTCATACTAATGAACTAAGAAAAAGATGTCCAGGTCTTTTAATCAAGCGGTAGGTTGGAGCTTTTATGTCGATAGTCCAAAATGTGTAATGCACACCAAACCAACTATGCTTAATCCATCAATTGCCCATTGATTATTTCACTGCAATTTCAGGGTGCGGAGCTACCTTCATTTATGTCCCGTTGACAAAAGTGGTCAAGACAATGTGATGAAATTGGTCAGATGTAACTTAGCAATGAAAATAATGAAGCAAGTAATTAATAGCTAGAGGACGCTCTCCATATTCGCGATTAGCTCTACTTGTCTTACAAGTTTTACAAGCAATGAAGCTTAAAGCTTCAAGAAAGACGCTGTCATTTCATGGAAAAATTGTCCAAAAAATCCTAAACCTATTGCACTTTTACTAATTCAATCCTAAACCTTTTAAGTTTGTCAGTTAAGTCATAAACATTTTCACTTCTTACTAATTGAGTCCATCTGATCAATTTTAACCACCAGGAGCTAACGTGGGCGCCGGCCATCCAGTAAACGCTAACGTGACAATTTTTTTATAATATTTTTTTCTTTTTTCTGGTCTTCTTCCCTCTGGCCGGTTGCCAGCGAGAGGCTAGCAAGGTCGATCTCATCGGCCTCTAGCAAAGCTCGCCCCCGCTAGCCTCTGGCAAAGCTCGCCCCCCACTGGCAAGGGCGAGCCTCACTAACCCCTGGTTGGGCGAGCCTCATTGGCCCCTGGCTAGGCAAGGTCAAACCTCACCCAACGACGACAAAGCCAACCTCGCCCAATGACAATGCGGTCAGCCTCACCAAATCTAAGCGAGGTTGAGCCTCGTCTAGCCGTGGCGAGGCCAGGGGCTGGCAAGGCTCGACCTCACCCAGATCTAGCAAGGCCAATCTCGCCCAAATCTAGTGAGGCCAACCTCGCCATCGCTGGGCGAGGTCGGCCTCGCCATCGCTGGGCGAGGTCGGCCTCGCCATCGCTGGGCAAGGTTCGACTTCGCCCAGCCAATGGCTGGCAGGGGCGAGCTTTGCAAGACCTTGTCGGCCTCTCGCCTCTGGAGGCGACCAGCCACAGGAAAGAAGACCAAAAGAAAAAAAGATAGAAAAAATATTAAAATATTATTAAAAAAATTGCCATGTCAACATTTGCCGGATGGCCTCCGTCCACGTCAGCTCCTGGCGGCTAAAATTGGATGGATAAACTCAACTGGCAAGAAGTGAAAAGGTTTAGAACTCAATTGGTAAACTTAAAAGATTTAAGACTAAATTGGCAAAAGTGCAATAGGTTTAAGACGTTTTGGACAATTTTCTCGTCATTTCATAGTCCATATGTTTTACGCATTTGACAAAGTGGGCCGTGCAAAGCGCAAAATTCGGTGAAAAGAGATCCGGGATTATTACCCATCCCAATTTGCAAACGGGGAGATGCTCGACAATGACTCTACGACCTAAAAGAATCGATGGAATATTTGCGCAAGAAAAATAAAACGACACGTCTCTCGTTGGCTACTGGGGAAATTAATGTATGACGAAAATGGGATGAACTATCGAGCAGGCAGTTCCCAAACAGTCCTCTGTGTTACTGGTTATGGATATTGTCCATGTGGACATATGACTGTTGACTAATTGCTTCTTGTGGGGGCAATGCCGATGCCCAACACAAATAGATCGGTGATGTAATTCGAACAATCAAAGGATGGGTATTAATTAGGGTTGACATTTTGATACCGAAAATCACCTATTGATAAGATAGCATGGTGATTTTTAAGTGTTTCCCAGAAATTTTAGGAGGCAAATTTTATCGATTGAGCACTTAGAAGAGTTTCTAGAGTTGCCGATGCAATTATCGTCGCATTTTAGCTAATGGAATGGGGGCAATGTTGGTATTTATCATCCTTTTTGACAGCCTTGAACACCCAAAAAAAAAAGTGAAAAAATAAACATATCATAAAACTTAGAGTTCAATTTATCTCAAATGAGATCGACATAATTTTACTTCTGACGTTAATAGGATTTTAGCCTGAAAGGCTTTGGACTATCGACAAACGAAGAAAAAAGAGGGAAAGACCTTGTCAAAAATTGCAGATACTATCAACACAGGCAAAAGTTGTATCTCTTTTGTCTATTAAAAGGACGCCTTTTTATTGATGTCGAAAAGCCAAGCAACTACCAAAAATCGATTAACTCCAAACACTTGAACCCTACAACTTCCTCTTTGCGAAGTCTAAATTAGTATGGCCATAAGTTTAGTGCTCCATCTTTGACCAAAAGCATATCACATCTGCCTCAGTTGTTACTTTTCCTTTTCCTTTTCCTTGAAATGGATGCATGGTCGGTGATGCAAGCTTGCACGCAACGAGCTGGACTCTGGAATTGGCATGAAATAGAAATTGTCGACATTAAACAAAGTCTAAGACTTTAACCGCTATGGTGTTGCACAGATTATAACCAAACCAGAGAGAATTAGCCCATTTAAAGCACAAGCAAAAGAACACCAGCTTGCATCCAACTTTTTGCCCATGAAACAGCTAAGCCATATCTACGTTCATAGTTTTAGAGCTAAACCAGGCTGCGCCATATCTTAGAAGGAATTTCCTGAGCAAAAACCAGAGCTCCTCTTGAAAGGGGAAATCAAAAGTTCTCAGCTCTCCCCTTTTTCCATTCAATCCCTAATTCCACGCGAAGGGACAAAGCTACCCTATTTCTGCAGTAGATCCTTCCTCACCTCTCTGATTTTCACACATGTAAGCCCTCAACAATAAAGTCAAATGTTAGTAAGATTGCCTATACAGCAAGTAAGTATGACTTTAACTGTTAGCATAACCAATATCTCTGTGAGATTTTGTGGGACTACTATCAACTGAGACCTCTGGCTCTAAGTTTTAGAACAGTTGGCAATAATCCCACAAAATTTCACATGATATTAAGCGGAAGGTCCTAAGTTTAAATATTTCCAGACCTCATTTGCCTCTCCAATTAAATATTCCACGCTTAGTATTAGGCAAAGAGACCAGACTGAGCGTGAAAAGGAGTGTTAGAGTAATTATATATTAAATTATGCCTTCATCTAACAGCTTAAACTTTTAGAACAGTTGGTAGTGGTCCCACAAAATCTTACAATCTCAAAATAACAAAAAAAACAAGAAGTACTTCGATTGTTGTGATCCAACAAGATTCTCGCATTCACTCATGCAACAGATACAAATGTATTCTTCCATGCATGTATGCAGGTGCATGTCGAAGGTTAATGCATCCATTGTGTGTGCAAAATGCTCATGCATCCGTTTGATCTTATTCCAAAGTGAACAAAGTCAGTTGATATCTTCTTCCTTCAAACCCATTATAGAGAACATACTCCTAATAATTTTAAACTTCATCCTAGGCTAGAACGACATTATCCCGAAACAAAATCCCGAATGCAGTGAACATTAATTAGCTCATTGACAATCAAAATTTTGACTGGCAGATGGTTAATTCCCTATAAGGAGAACAAAATCCTTGTAGGCAGCTCATTAGTCGACTATATACATGATAATGCCTGCAAAGTTAGTGTCATGACTCACACCTTCTTACCGCTATCTTCTAATTCTTCCATATGGCCGTCGACATTATCGTCTTACTTCTAGCCTTCAAAGAATCAACAAAAACCTAAGGAGCACTAGTATTGTGGCTATCCACCGTTTACAGTTACATAATGCAAGATGCAAACGTGATTAGCGATAAGTCCTCATTAATTAGTAACACTTTTCTAACACAAACATCTCTCCCTATGGACATAAAAGAGAAAAAATAGAACTCAATAAAATTCTCATGTCCAACTACTTAAAAGATCTTCCGATGGAATCGATATCTAATCAATTCCTTCAGTCACAAATTCTTGAAAAATATATTTGAGAATGTAGAATCTTCCAAAATTACTGAAAAAATGGGATCGCAACATTCGTAACCCGGTATTTGAAGAGATAACATGTCACAGCTGCAATATTGCTGATTTTCATACGCAAAAGTAAACACGAAGAGGAAAGAATGAGAGAGAGAGGTATTTCTACACACAAAGCGAACACTACAAAAAAACTGCATTTTAGCGACGACACTTAGCAACGGAAAAGCGCAAATTTTCGTCGCTATAATTTTTTAGCGACGACTTTTGCGACGAACAATATTTCGTTGCGAAAAACCATGTCGCTAAATTTAGCGACGAAGCAAATGGCAAATCGTCGCTAATTGGCGACAAATTGTCTCGTCGCTAACAAATCTGTCGCAAAACTCAGATATCGCAACTTAGCGACTAGACAAACCATTAGTCGCCATTTAGCGACGAACTACACCTGGCGTCGCTAATATTTTAGCGACTACAAGAGTATGATCGTCGCAAATTTTTGCGACGATATTTTTGTTGTAGTCGCAAAAATGTCCAGCATGCATGGAACTCAGTATAGCAAATTTAGCGACAACAATGTCTACTGCCGTCACCACTTAGCGATAACTCTATCCCCCGTCGCTAATGACGTCCCGAATGCATATTATAGCTCTCGGCCACTTTTAGCGACAACACTGTCATCTACCGTCACTTTTGGCGACGACAATGTGTTCTTCCGTTACTAATTAGCGACGAGTAGATTGTCCGTCGCTAACTTTGTCCAGAATGCAATATTGTATCACTCCGCCACTATAGCGACAAGGTAGTCGCCGATTCATCGCCATTTAGCGACAAAGACTAATTCTCGTCGCTAAACCGCGACGAGTAGATTGTCCGTCGCTAACGTTGTCCCGAATGCAATATAGTATGACTCGGCCACTTTAGCGACACGGTAGTCGCCGAGTCGTCGCCATTTAGCGACAAAGCTAATCGTCGTCGCTAACCAGCGACGATTATATTGTCCGTCGCTAACGTTGTCCCGAATGCAATATAGTATCACTCGGCCACTTTAGCGACAAGGTAGTCGCCGAGTCGTCGCCATTTAGCGACAAAGCTAATGGGCGTCGCTAAACAGCGACGATTATAGAGTCTGTCGCTAACGTTGTCCCGAATGCAAAATGGTATGACTCGGCCACTTTAGCGACACGGTAGTCGCCGATGCGTCGCCATTTTGCGACAAAGACTAATGTTCGTCGCTAAATCGTCCAGAATAGCGACGATAGTAGATCGTAGCGTCGCTAAAGATGTTTGAACGATTAATATTTATGTTTTGTTTTTTGTTCAGTTCTACCTGATAAGTCATAACATTCAACGCATATCGAAATATAGAAGCAAAAAGTAAATATCTAAGAAAAGTACCCATATCAAAAAGGTTCAGCAAATGTATCTAAACAATGATCATTCGTACATATCAAAAATTTTCAGCAAATATATCTACTCTTCATGGTCTTCATCGGGTGGGGGTGCCGGTGGAAGTCCAGTCTGCTCGGCTGCTTCATCCTCATCGTCTTGCTGCGAATGCTGACCCTGCTGTTGTCTCAATAGCATAGTCAATTGTTGTTGCATGAGGCGCATTGCCTCATCTCTGGCATCTATGGCATCTAGTCTCTCCTCCATCTTCTTCATTTTTCCGTCTTTCTCTGCAAGTAGATTCTCGAGGTTTTCCACTTTTTTTTCCAGCTCACTCTCTCTTGCGCTGCGCCTTGAACTCGTTCCAGCAGAAGATGTGCCTACCGACTTCATGCTGTCCCGGGCTAACGACCCCAACCCGTACACCTTCCCTTTCTTCACTGCTGCAGATGCCTGCCACCACAGCTTCTCTTGCTCGGCCTGCGACATTTCAATCGAGGGCGACGTCCCTTCTGTACCCTCGCCGCTGCCACTACCCCCGACACCCGCCGTAGATGCAAGCATTTCATCAAATTTTTCCTACGTACAGACTTTAAAAGTTACTATGCATGCATCACAATCAACTAATCTGCTATAAAATCATCAAGTTCGAACATACCTTAACGGCCTTCGCCGTGCCACTGACGAATGATTTGTCCTTTCTCATGAAGGTCCGCTCATACGTTTGTGAGAAGCTGGGCGGCGTTCCCAACACCTTCGCCTAACATACAAAACGGACTTCCAACTAGTCATACAATCTATTAACGGAATAAATTGACAATCTGACAATACTTACCATCTTCCTTTTGTGCTCCGCAACTGTGATGGAGCCGCCGGCATACGTCCCAATCCCAGATTCTCTGGAACTGGAAGTTCGATTAACTTTATTCCTCTCGCTGGCGCGCTTATGCTCCTCACTAGCCCACTTTCTATGGATTTCCCCCCATGACTGATCGTCCATCCAAGCCGGCTGCCTCTGAGTGGTTTTCGCCTTGTTCATCACATTTCGCATGTGATCGCCGGCCTTCTTGTTTAAAATTCTTCTAACCTCGCTATCCATAGATCTGTCCCAATAGTACTTGCGCTGCAAAAAAAAAACGCTAACTCAATTTACCAATACATTTTAGAAATGTCACTAACAAACAGATCTTACACTTACCTCGAACTCTTGCCACCATACTCTCCTATGTTCCTCCGGCACTTGCGTAATGCATGTATATGGCCCACGCCAAAAATTGTTGATCATACGATACCAGTCCCGCAGGACTACCGTCGCTCTGTAGAAGCTGCATTTGTTAAACATAAAAAATACATAAAACATCTCACATTCCAAAGAAAATCTAGCCTATACAGTTAATAACAAAAAATTATGCCCTTTCATCATATTGTACTTACGAGTCTCCTAACGGTTCTATCCGCCTCCTCCCTTCATCATCGATGACCCAATTATCATCCGCATCTTCGGCGCTTGGCGGTGTCGACGTTTGGCCTACCGATGATCGTGCCGTGATCAAAGGCTCGCCCTCAGATTGAGTCTCCTCCGTTCCTTCATCTTCCAACTGTTGAGGCTGCGGTTCTGTGAGGGGCGTATCGACCCAAGTGGGCGTGGGCACGAAGGTCCGTCGAGGGGGACTAGCCTCGTCGACCGGCCTGATCACGACTGCCATTGAACGCCCTCCTCTGGCCCGTCCACGTGTATAGACCGTCGGTTGATCATCAGCCTTACCCTTACCCTTGTTGTTATTTTTCTGATTTGGACGCTGGTGCACATTGGAAAAACAAACTAGTTAGAACAATTTATTTACTAACTAGAAATGATTTATAACCCAATTAAAAACTTACCATTTTTCTTGCAGTGTGTAAATATTGTTCTTCTTCCTGCATAAGGAAAACAACATTACAAAAGGTAACAACCAGCTTGCTTCAATCATTGTCTTAACAACCAAAGGTAAGCCCATGTCTTGTTGAAATGTGAATAATTTGGCAATCTATAGTGATTTCTTGGTTGTTCATAGCTTTGGTGACAATTTGGGGTGAATGTTAGCTAATGTAACACTCAACAAAATCTCTCCCATTAAATGTGGGGCTTAGGATGTCACAAACTCCCTGACTAAAAAAATTAACTCATTGTCAATGTTGGCCCGCATGGACCGTAGGTGGGACCTCACGGTGGTCTACAGCTGCTATGCAACCCGGGAGCCATTGCAGCTCTTTAAAAGAGTCAAGGAAGAGGATAACGAGAGCAATAGCCATATATATGAACTGAATACAGCACTCAAAGAAACTGAGGTTGTACAAAAGTCCATCTACAGTTTTTCCCCTGCATCATGGCACAGCTAGTGCCAGGTAAAATTATAGTACTAACAGGAACAAGACGCCACTATGGGTGAACTGGTCAACAAAGCTTTTTCCGTAACTCTATCAAATAGTTTCTCATTTTCATCATGCATTCTCTGAAAGACAAACCATTGTTACAAGCATCAAGTCTTATCCACATCCAGAGTCGACGCTAGCGAGGCCGAGCCTAATCGAAGCAAATCGCAAGGAAAAAAACAGCGTCCATGAGATGACCAGCCCGAATTTGATCTGGCTCGCAACCACCATGCGGTGGAGCCAAGTGGGTCGATACCAAATGACGATTCGGACACTGACGAGGAACCGGAGAGAAGACCCGCGCAGGTTTTGGCAACAAACACTGACAGACACTGCTTGTTCGCGCTGCGTCGATTCACGCAAGCAAAGGGGAAAAGGCAAGCCAATGTTTCGCTACTCACCGGAGACTGATAGGACGAGATGGTAGCGAGCGTCGGAGTGCGATGAATCGATCGACGGCGACAATGACAGAGAGAGTCAACGTTCGGGAGGATCTATCGCTCAGCACGTGCAACGGCAGTGCTCAGTCCGTCCTGCGCTGTTTCTCATGCCCTGTCGTCGTTTCTGGAGCTCTGCCGAGTCTTCTTCTGCGAGAGTAGAGGAGAGATAGAGTGAGACAGACTGGGGAAAAATCGAATTCGAACTTAGGTTATCCTGATTCAGCGACGGCATAGCCACGAATCGTCGCTAATTGGCTACAATTAATAATTTCCGTCGCTCATTAGCGACGGTATAGCGACCAAGTAGTCGCTAAAACGCCTGAATCAAATCCATAATTCAGCCACATTTGGCGACCAATCAGCGACAGCATCGTCGCTAAAATTTAACTTTTAGCGACGATACGATCTTCCCGTCACCAATCAGCGACGACGCTATGCGACCCGTCGCTAATGATGCCCCGAATGCAATTAAATTTAATAGCTCTCGGTAAGGTTTGCGACGACCGAGCACGTTGCCGTCGCTAGTTGGCGACGATACGATCCCCCCGTCACCAACTAGCGACGGTATAGCGACCAAGTAGTCGCTAAAACGCCTGAATCAAATCCATAATTCAGCCACATTTGGCGACCAATCAGCGACAGCATCGTCGCTAACATTTAACTTTTAGCGACGATACGATCTTCCCGTCACCAATCAGCGACGACGCTATGCGATCCGTCGCTAATGATGCCCCGAATGCAATTAAATTTAATAGCTCTCGGTAAGGTTTGCGACGACCGAGCACGTTGCCGTCGCTAGTTGGCGACGAGACGATCTCCCCGTCACCAACTAGCGACGGTATAGCGACCAAGTAGTCGCTAACATTTGGCGACGACCGACCACGTCTCCGTCGCTAACATTTCACATTTAGCGACGATACGATCTCCCCGTCACCATCTAGCGACGACGATATGTAATCCGTCGCTAATGATGTCCCCAACTCCAAATTGTATGTCTCTCGGTAACTTGTGGCGACGAACAACCACGTATCCGTCGCTAATATTTAACTTTTAGCGACGATTTTATCTCCCCGTCACCAATCAGCGACGAAGATATGTGATCCGTCGCTAATGATGTCCCCGACTCCAAATTGTATAGGTCTCGGTAACTTTTGGCGACGACTAACCACGTCTCCGTCGCTAACATTTAACTTTTAGCGACGGTACGATCTGCCCGTCACCAATCGGCGACGAAGATATGTGATCCGTCGCTAATGATGTCCCCGAATGCAAATAGTATATATAGCTCTCGGTAACTTTTGGCGACGACCGACCACGTCTCTGTCACTACTTAGCGACAAGAACATGGTCCGTCGCTAATTAGTGACTATTGATTATGGTTTGTCGCTAAAGATGTACCCCATTGCAAATTTTATAGCTCTCGGCCTTTTGTGGCGACGACATCGACAAACTTGTCGCTAAGTTTTTCAGAATACACCTAATTACCTTGTTATATATTTGTATATAAATACACCTGATTCATAAATAATATTATCAAATATACCGTATATACTGAATATTAATTATAACACAATAAACCATAAAATACGTTATATATACATGTCATAAAGAAGAATAATAAAAGTTTCAAAACCCAAAGTCGTTGTCATTGTCATCTTCGTCGTTGTCATGATAATCGTCGTCTTCTGCATCTTCACTATGATCATAAAACTCGTCTTCGTCTTCGGTGTCCTCGTTTTCCTCATCAGTGTCCTCGTCATCATCAGTGATAAATTCATCTTCTTCAACACTATGATGCAAGTTCGATTGACGTACTTCACTTGCATCAACATCGATCAACGCTCCATGTGGGTCTTGTAAAGATGGAATATTATATTCATAAGGTTCAGTTGTGTGCAGAACGACCTCTTGCTGATATGCTGTATCTTTCCAGTGTTGTTCGATCTTTTTTCGCGCTTTGATTGTACATGCTGCCAACCACTCAACTTTGTCCTGTTTCAAGCTCGGATATGATGCGTAATAGACTTGAATTGCTTGTTGTGCCAGTACAAATGGTTCGTATTTCATATATTTTCTCTTGTGATTAACTTCAACCAAATTAAACTTCGGATGCACCCTCATTCCTTTGATAGGGTCGAACCACGTGCATTTAAATAACGTAACGGCCAATGGTGGACCAGGGTACTCTACCTGTATGATAGCATCCAACAAGCCGTAAAAGGCCTCCATCAAACTGCTCCCAGATCGAACACAGACGCCACTATTCATCGTGGCCTTTCCCTTGCCATATTCTTGCGTGTGAAAATTATAACCGTTGACAAAATATGCTGGCCAAGTTCTTGCTATTGCTTTTGGACCCAATGACAGATGATATAACAACCCTTCATTCTCGATCATGGCTGGAATATTGTGAACCTAATGACACATATGAATAAGTTATTCATATATGTACGTATACATAGAGTATTGCTTAATATCAAAATTTGATGAAAACTACAAGTTAACACTGCACGTCGATCTTACATAATTTTTAAACCATGCTGCAAAATGGACATTGCACAAACGATCGAGCTCATCAGGTGATACTCCTGACATGGATGCCCGAAACATTCTGTTCGATTTGAGCCAAGAAAGAATAATTTATTAGCGAATGGTTAGACACAATATATGTGTATATACATTCACATTGTGAGGTCTAATATGAAATGCTTACTGAAAGTATGGCTCCACTTCTGGACAATTCAATAAAATGTATGTGTGGGCTGCATGCATTTCTTCCCCCGTTATATAACGTAACTTACATACGCCGCTTGGTCGACCAAGATAATTGAAAATGGAGAATGAGTTACAATCCGAATCTAGCGGTCCCTCGTCGTTTCGTCCTGGTCTCCGCCTCTTGCATTGCACGTGCGACTCAAAGTAGTATGATGCAAATGTAGTCACTTCTTCAACAATGTATGCATTACAAATTGAAGCCTCCACACATGCCTTATTCTTAACTTTTTTCTTCAAATGATACAAAAACCTATATGGAAAACGACATTTTAGTTCAACATCGTTGATAGGTAGTTTCATATCTATACAAAATGAAAAACATTGTTACCTCTCAAATGGGTACATCCATCGAAATTGGACGGGACCTGCAAGTTTTGCTTCGTATGGCAAATGAACTAGTAGATGCTCCATTGAATCAAAGAACGATGGGGGGAATATCCGCTCCAAGTTACACATGATGATTGGAATATCTTTCTCCAGCTTCTCCATGTGTGATGTACGTAACATTGTCGAGCAAATATCATGAAAGAAAGTCGTCAATTCAGTAAGAGCGCCCCAGACGAAGTTTGGCAGAAATTCCTTCAACGCTATTGGAAGTAGTCGCTCCATAAAGACGTGACAGTCATGACTTTTCATACCTGACAACTTACATGCATTCAAATCAACACATCTCCCGATGTTTGAAGCATACCCATCAGGAAATCGGACAGATTTCAACCATGTTAAGACTGCACGTCGCTGCTCCTTGGTCAATGTGTACACTGCTTTTGGCTTTGGACCAATACTGCTTGGCTCCACGTCTAGAGTCGGCCGATCACAAATGTCTCGCAAGTCTTTTCTTGCATTTAGGTTGTCCTTTGTTTTGCCAGGGACGTCCATCACCGTGTTGATGACATTCTCAAAAACATTCTTCTCTATGTGCATGACGTCAAGGTTATGATGAACAAAGTGGGTCTTCCAATATGGTAAATGCCAAAATATACTGCGCTTTGTCCATTTATGCGTGGAACCATACGAATGAGGTATGCATTGCGGGGCTTCAACAACGGTCGGGAAGGTTTGGACTCGTTCCCAAAGTTCATAACCGGTCAACCTCATTGGTAGAGGTGCCCTTTCAATCCTTTTTTTGACGAACTCTTTCTTATTCATTCTAAATGGATGATTCATCGGTAAGAATTGTCTGTGGCAATCAAAGTAACACGCCTTCTTACCATATTTTAATCGGAACGACTTTGATTTCTCCATACAAATCGGACATCCTAACAGGCCGGCTGTGCTCCACCCAGACAACATTCCATAAGCTGGGAAGTCATTTATCGTCCAAAGAAGCGCAGCCCTCAATAAAAATGTTTTATCGGTGCAAACATCATAGGTTGGAACACCAACATTCCATAGTTGTTGCAACTCTTCAATCAATGGTTGCATGTAAATGTCTATCATCTTCTTCGGGTTATGCGGACCGGGCACGATCAATGTCAGAAACATATAAGGTGTCTTCATGCACATGCCAGGAGGGAGATTGTACGGCGTTAATATGACTGGCCAGCATGAATAGTTTTTTCCGGTTTTACCAAATGGGGCAAACCCATCACTACATAGACCTAGCCTGATGTTCCGTCGCTCCATTGCGAAATCTGGGTATGTTCTATCGAAATGTTTCCAGGCGTATGCATCGGAAGGATGACACATCATATCCTCTTCAGTTTCATGGTTTGCGTGCCAACTCATGTGTTCAGCAGTAGCTCGAGACGCAAACAACCTTTGCAATCTAGGAATTAACGGCAGATGAAACAATTGCTTCACTGGTCTACGTGCATGGTTACCACCATGCCTCCTTTGAACCTTGTATCTAGGCTCACCGCAAAACTTGCAAGATTCAGCAGATTGATATTCTTTCCAATACAACATACACCCTGCGATGCAGACGTCAATCCGCTCAACCGGAAGACCCAGGTCATGCACTAACTTCTTCATATCGTAAAAGGAACTCGGCATGTTGTTATCACGGGGTAATGCTTCACGCATTATTTCCACAAAAGAATTGAAGCAGTTCTCTGACACGTTATGCTCGGCTTTAATACTTAGCATTCTTGCCGTGACCGATAGCGTTGAGTGGTTGTCACAACCTCCCCATAAAGGTTCATCCGCTAAACTCAACACGTCACGAAATTTATGGCACACACTTTCTTCAAATGTTGTGTCACCAGAATTGTCAAACTGTGATGTATGACTGGAGCTTCCATGCTCATGGGTGCTAGTTTGGTTCGTTTTCCATCCAAAATTATGAGCATCTGCATCAAGCACCATTCTCTGATATGGATTTAATTCATCTCTAGCACTACTACATTCTTCCCGTACACAAGGCAATTGGTGAGTATTGCGATATTCCTCGGGAGACATAAATGGTTCACCATGGCAAGTCCAATTGTAGTAATTCGGAGTGAAACCGTTTCTATAAAGATGCTCTTGAACGATATCATATTCTTGGAATTTACTGTTTTTGCATTTTTTGCACGGACACCTTAACTTACTTCCGTTCATGTATTCAACTTGTGAACTAGCAAACGCCATGAATTTTTCCAACCCAGCACGAAACTCATCGGTTAATCCTCCACGCCTAGGTAAGTTCTTATTGTACATCCAATACCTATCTCCTTCCATGATGCCTACGATGAAAACCCGACTCAACAAATGTCAAGATTCATTACGGTATTTTAACAAACATATGGGGGGTGTCACATGTATCCGAGTCGTTTAACCCCATATTAGGCTTGAAATCAATCTCGTGTAAACAACAACGTATAACGGCAACACAACAACGCGTAATAGATAGAAATATCAGTCAAATTGAAAGAAGAAATAACTTACCTTGAAATTAAACAAGTTGGGACAATGGTGTATTTTTTGCGGTTTCTTCGATCGCGAATTTCTCACTCCCTTAAGCTTTTCCGATTTCTTCGCTAAAGCATACGCATCTCCACCTTCAGGTAACTTGTACTTACTCCAAGTAGGCGTCGGGCTCTCGTTTAGACAAAGAGGAAGAAGAGATCGAGTGCTGCGAAATGAATGAATCGTCTGTTTTGTTGCTGATATAAGCTATATTTAGCGACGAAATATGTTTACGTCGTCGCTACATAGCGACTAATAAACTAAATCGTCGCTAAATATTGTCGCTATTCAGCGACTAAACACAAGTCGTAGGTAAATATAGTAGCTATTTAGTGACGGTACTAATATCGTCGCTAATTTGAGACGAGATAGCGACAACTTAGTCGCTAAACTCTCCAGAGACCAAGAAACGTAAAATGTAACATTAGATCACATTAGCGACGAAGATGCGTCGCAAAACTGTGTTTTTGCGACTACCAAGTATTTTCGTAGCTACTTAGCTATGATAAAAATTCCGTCGCTGAATGTAGTCGCTATTTAGCGACAGAAAAGCGTGATCGTCGCAAATTGGCGACGACATCTTTATCTCGTGGCTATGTAGCGACGAATTAGCGACTAATTGTATGTTGCCGTCGCTATTTGCGGTAATTGGCGACGAAATTAACTTGGTCGCTAATTTTGTCGCCACTTAGCGACTATTTGCCTTTCGTTGTCGCTAATTAGCGACGAGACTGTTGTTGTCGCAAATATATTGTAGCTAAATTACAGTTTTTTTGTAGTGGAAGCAATTTATTTATGACATTACGAAAAAGATTACACATTCCTAAAAGAAGGCAGACACAAGAAACGTGCGGGGTACGATCATGAACCCATAAATAGTCCCTTCTCATTAGGTGAAATAGCAGAAGATCAACCATGTAGGATATAACACTAGCAAGTTGTTATTCCCACCCCATTTCTTATAACTACAAGATAATAGAAAGGAAAAAGGCCAAGCACATAGCAGGAATAACATCCTTTACAAACACAATCATTAAATTAGTGTCATCGAGCATGTCATCCTAATGAAGCAGATGAGGATGCCATCGTATGATGCTGTCCAATTTCACCAAAACCTGATAGTTGGCAACATTTTAAGAATTATACCTGACCTCAGTCCATGACCAAAGATCAAGTCATACTCTCTGCTACATCCTTCTACCACCATAATCAGATTCGTCAGTGGGTAATTCGTAACGACAAACAGGGCAAATATTTCTCATGCGCAGCCAGTCCGAGTGGTATCTGTGACCGCAAGGCAGATCGATGGCCTCGTACAAGGGAGTGTCTCTCAATAGACAATAGCAAGCCAATTGCACAACTTTTTCAGAAATCTCCAACAAGAATATAAGTGTTCTACCCACTTAAAGAGACTAAAGAAAAGCTCACTATGTGCGGACATAATCTAAACAAAAGATAGTCATTGCAGCTTCAAAATCAGTTTACTTGAAACAGGGTCAGTCGATCAACCTGAAAAACATGGTGACCAGGTAAATTCTTTCCACAGCCTGTCTGTCCGGATGACCACTCCAATATGACAAGGCATCCAGTCATGACGTGATCTGATCTCCTTCAAAAATCCAAAGATTGATTTCAGCTCAAGTTATTCCAATTCTTTGTCAGTCCTTCACAATAGTGTTACTATCATGAACCACCTCTTGGTTGCTTCTGTAGCTGCCATATACATTGAATGAGTGAGGTACCGGGTTCCTCATAAGTTGCCCGTCTTGTCCGGTGGCTCATTATGCATTTGGGAATGGAACACCTTGAAAAGCCCCATACAAAAATAGTTCAGACTACCTTGACTTCTGGAAGAACATTATTAATAATTTCCGACTAATGCTTATGTGATCCTGTCAACAATATGAAACAGCAATACAAAGTGCTTGCTCCACATGATTAGACAACAATTGTTCGGGGACCAAAACACTAGTGTTTGCTCCAAACATTCATTCACATGCAGATGCAAGCAGCTTGTGAAAACTTACAACAGAATAATGAGCAAGTCCTTAAAAAACAAGTTTGGGTGCTATATGCAAGACATAATAATAGTAGTCCATAAAGAATAAGACGTGAAAAAAGTTTCTACCTGCAGAGCATCGTCTGATTTTGGGATATTTCAACAAGTGAGACTTGCAGGACTCAACAAGCATGAGGAGATGAAAAATCTTTTTATGATGATAACTGGCGATCTTCCTACTATAGTTGCTGCTCTTGGAATGTTTCATTTCCACATATCCCAAGCCTAATCTGATGAAATCCAAAGAAATCCAAAATAAGCTAAAGAATTCAGCTGTTAAAGTAAGTTCTCCCATGAGAGTACAGGAATTACCAAGATACAATGAGGCCCTCTGGATAAAGTCATCAACAAACAATTGTTGGCTGCTTTGACAAACCTTTCAGTTCTACTTATAAGAATCGGATCAACACCCAACAGCTTAATTGCGGTGAAAAGAGAAGATAAGTTGAGCAGATGAAGGAAAAGAAAAGCATCACGATGTTTCCTCACCCAGCATCAAGAAAGTGGCATTGCCAAGAATCTCTCATAAAAGACGTTTTCTTGAACGACATCTGGACTGAAAAGAAATGAACAAGAAATATTCACGGTAAAATACCATGTTCACACAATATTTCAGTGTTCGTGGGACGAGACTGAAGATATAATACAAAAGGAACCAGATGATTACATGAAGCATGGCCCTCTCATGATCTTGTACTCGTGACCGAATGACGATGATAAACACGAACCGGGACTCGATTCTTTTGGGCCCAGTTATCAACCCCCATTGAATTGACGGTGAATACCCAGAAAAGAAAAATGTTGTGGAGCCATCTGGAGGGATTGAACATTACTGGAGTCGAAGAGAATATGAAGGAGAAGGTCAAAAACGTTACGAATTCTATCTACAATCCTGGATGAAAGAGTCAAGATTTTAGAGGGGCCTTGCTTCGCGATGATTATCAGTAAAGATCGAGAGGCTGAGACGGAAGAGTGCGAGAGTAGTGTTGGGGGAGGAGATGGAGTGACAGAGGGACGCGGAGAGTGGAGCGAAGTGTGCTTGAATTAGGGAGAACATGGCTTGTAAGATTTGCAAGATGGCCTTGCTTCATTCTTTGGGAGACCGTTAAGTGGTGGTTAGTTGGTAGCTGGAACTCCAGAGTTATGATTTTTATTTTTATTGGAAAATAATTACGTGCGCTATTGATTTTGTGACTGAAGTTATTTATGCAATTTAGCCCTTCAAATTGTGTCGTTTGTTCTATCAGCAACAGATCTAAATAACATTGTTAATATGATAAAGACGTCCGATGTGACAGTTTTCGTTATTAGAAATAGAACCTAATAAATAGATTATTTTAAGGTTCAGAATATAGAAATTTTTTAATTTGAAAAAAAGGGAAATGAAAATGATAGAAAAGAAGGGCTCAGAGGGACAAAATAACTGGATGGGGATGTCGATGACTGTGTAGTCGGGGACAATCAGCAAGGCGTGGTACCAGTCGACCCGTGATGGAGATGCAATTAGGGTGTCAACTTCGCATTTGTTCTTGCAGTGTGAAGCACTCCATAAATATTCATTTAAAGAATTGTGAATGTAACTTCTCAACAAGTACCTTTATAACACGTATTATAAAGAAAAGTTTCGATTTAAAGTGATTTTTTTTTCGGTGAACATCGATATCATATAATGATATGAAATATTTTCAAAGTGTCGATTACAAAATTTACAAAACTAATCAACACAGACTATAATCTTTTTTTAGTTAATTACTCAAAGAATATCCATCGTTCACGAGGAAACAACCACTATTGAAATTACTAACAAGGCATGGAAGAACTCCGGTGGGTTCATCCAAGCATATTCATTGCCTAATTTCAAGGTCTCTCCGGTGAATCACTAGAGCCCGGATACGGTGGTGATGCCATGGGCTATTTGACTCGGTAAAGAAAGATGAATCAAAATTGTTACTAGATAGCAAAGAGTCAATCCATAGAAATTTCTAGGAAAAGGATAAGATTGTCTTGAGTGGTTGCATTCTTGTCTATTATCAAGAAGTAGGTTGATTGTCATTCATCAAATATCAGGAGATCGTATCGAGTCTTCCGCCCAAATCTGAAACTTGTTTAAACTCCCTTCTCATGTCCTAAAAGAACTTTCAAATCAGAACCATTGTACTGGATCAAGAGCCTCGCTTCCCAAATGTGGAATTCCTATTGATTGTTTACACAAGTGACACGCATCAGAGATTCAGAGTAACAACCAGCAATAAGCATAACTACCATAGTATATTATATAGACATTGAAACTGGTTAATGGTTCATACATTCATCCAACCATATAGTTCCACTCCAGCTTCCAACTTACTAAGGCCTAGAACTAGATAACAACCCAGAAGCAAACATCATAGGTTCATCATAACCTTTATTTGTTTAATAACATAAGGAAATGATGACACGTCCAGCTCAGAACATTAACTTATCAAGCCTTCTCCCCAGTAAGAAGATCCATGACCACGCGCTTGATGCTCCCATTGTTCTTCTTCAGCAGCTTCTTGTTCATCTCCTTGTCACAGAAACCCTGCATTTTCAAGTGTTGACAAATCAACTACCTGAACTTGAATGAAATTAATGTAAGGGACCATATGAGTAAAATAAGAGTTCATTACGCATACCATCTCCTGCAATTCTCCGAGTATAGGATCCCATTCAGCAACATCGCAGAGATCATCCACTGACTGCTCCAAGTTGTAGGCATTCATCCTCAGTATCTCCTTGTTCAAATCCACCTGCTTGAAGCCCATCTCCTCCAGCTCCTTCAGGAGCGACATTTCCACTGCCTGTGTGTCACTGCCGACGGCTTGGGACGGTGCAGATGAAGAAGCAGTGACAGGAGGAGGCACCACTTCAGCAGTTGCAGCAAGAATTGCTTCAGGTGGCTCGACTTCCACCACAGGGTACGAAACAGGTCCAGAGTCCTCGGGAGGAGCAGAGGCTGATAGCCCTTGGCCAACCAGCAAATTGTCATTTATGGGAAAATTGAGCTCCTGCTCCTCCTTGTGCTGCTCAACCATCGGCTGAACTGGTTCAGTGACTGTATTGGCGTTGTCCTTTCCAAAGAAGTCAGAAACGACAGCAGGCGGGACATTCATGTCTAAGATTTCGGGGAGTTTAGACTCATCACTTTCCGCAGGCAGATTCAGGTTCAAGCCCTGGAGGCCATCACACAATGCATCCTTATGGGAATCATCAACCTGCACGAAGAAATGAAAACGAGTTGGGTATGACAAGGAAAACTCATAGCAAAGAAGAAAATGGAACAAGAAGCCGCTTTACCTGAATCAAAACCCAAACACGCTGGCCGAACTTATGTCCTGAAGAAGATGCCATTCTCCAGTAGGAAATGTACCGACCAGCTGAAACTGGTGCCATAAAATCAACAGCAATGTCCAGCTCCCCATCTACTGGCACACCTTGAGCAGGAACCTGGCAATTTTTTTTATTAATGGTTTAACATTTCGTGCAAAACACAAGTTAGAAATTTTCAAATGCCTACAATTAAGGAAACATGCTTACCTCGATTTCCACTGAATTAATGTCACTGAATTTGTCTCCTCCAATCCAGACCAGTTGTGTTCCCCGATGCCAAACAAAATTTCCATTATTGCGCATACGCCATATCTTAGTGAAGGGGGTCGATGGTGCCATCACAGTGCCATCCATCACAGTGACATCCGAGACGAAGCGACTGTCCAGCTTAGGCTTGCCAGACTTCCCTCCGCAACCTCTCAGTGGATGGGGGAATGCTGAAGGAGCAGCCTCCCAAGGATGCTGCATCCAAGTAGTCGATGTCAGTTAAATTTGTTGCACGTCATAAACTTGTGGAGAAGTAGCAGAGAGAACTCCCAAGAAAACATACTAGATCATAAAATCCTTTGAAGGGCCTCGGTAGTCTATAGGTTCCACACAAGACTGGCCGGTCTATCCGGATATAGTCGGCAACATTACCCATTTCAGAGAAGCAGATGCTACAAAGGTCATAATCTTCCTTCCTAGAAAAAGAGAAATAGAATTCGAGTAAATCCGAATACACATCAATTGAAAAATCCCATTTCTATAGTTACAGAGCAAAAATAAGAGACCCTGCTTACACTTTCGATTTGAAACGAGGTCCAGTAATTGGATGAACACCACAGCCGTCGCAGCGAATACCCTTGTGGAATATACCGCACATGGCATCAGTGTAGTTGGAGCTTCTTTTAAACGGATGAGGACGTCGGGGAGCACCATGTCCAAAAGACCAGTCATCAACAAGAGACAATCCACTAAATGGTTCAAACGAGGGACCAACAGCAGCAGGCTTCAGCATTGCTGTAGTGTTTGCCACAGTTGGGGATGCTCCAGGGTCAACACTGCTAATGTTATCATTGACATTTTTCTGAAGTTCTGTCTGGACGTCAGCCTGTGTCTTCCCACCTGAGACATTCTGGCCCTCCACATTTGCATTTAGACCCGGTGTGACGGGCATGCCATTTACAACAGGCGGCAATTGTTGAAAGGAGCTGACTGTAAACCCAGGGATGCACACAGGATGAGGATTAAGATATCCTGGATTGTGTACCGTGCTTGCGGATGCTCCAAAGGCAGCAGACTGGCGGCTAGCTTGATCTTTGATATAGTCATTCATTTTTTTATTCATTGTCTTAAAGAGTTCCGCATGCACCTTCCCACCTGAAATGTTCTCCGATGCCACCTTTGTTTTCCCACCATATTGGCAGCTAACCTTATCTTTCAATTTCTTTAAGTCCCTCAGGAGTTCACCCTGTGTCTTTCCACCAGAAATTTTATGGCCTTCCACCTTTGTCTCTCCACTTGAAAGGTTCAACTCCCTGGGGAGATCAGCATTAAGATCAACAGGCACATGGACTGGAGCAGCAGACACGACCCCGCCCTCATCAACACCTCCATCATCCACATCCTTGCATTCCTTAGATGATGAGTGTCCAAAATTAGAGTTTAGTATCACACTGTGCACGCTTTCATCCTTTGCAGCATCAGTATCAGCTGCCACTGAGGTGGTTCCAGGACTTGCAGAGGCACCATTATCACCACCCACGTTCCCACCAACCTGAGGCTGAAAACCTGTATTCAGGTGAGATTGACCCAACTTCGTAAAACTGTCAATGAAGTCCGAAATTGTTGGACTAGAGGAGGCAGCTTTGGAAGCCAGGTCCAGCGATAGTTTTGAAATTGCTTCACGAATTGGTTCATGCACAGTCTTTAGTGCTTCAGCAACAACGGCACTGACATCAGGCAATGGTTGCTGGCCCTGAGGGGATCTTAGTGGGGTAGAACTTCCACTCGACCGAGCATATGATCTGCCACTTTTCTCACTATTCACAGATACATTAATCCTGAGGAATTTCAGATTCTGCCTCATCACATCACGCAGATCATTATCATCAACGAGAGTCACCACATCACCATCCTCATCAACATAGGTCAGAGTCAGATCAGCATCAGAAGGGAAACTGAACAGACTGAGGATCTTGGCCTTCAGGCCAACCATGTCAAGATCCAGGTCATACTTTTCATCCACGCGTGCATTGAAGCGCCTCAGAGTATGTTCATATTTGACCTACAACCATGTACCACAGTTAAGTGCGACATGCCTCCTTGAAAATTATACCACAAATAACAAAAAATTAAAAAAATAAAATAAAAAACAAGAAACTGGCTCTTAAGAGGCCCATGTTCAAATTAACTGACTACCCTGAAAATAAACTAAAATAAATGCACAACGGCCAAAAGAGAAACAGGTACCATCGTGTTCTTTGTAAAATACAGTCATATGATTACTGCTAGGTTTTTAAGGCACGCATAAACAACGCAAATAAGTCTCCACACCATATAACCAACAGCTCCATCGCAGGAACCTAAGTTCCTGAATGACTTAGCAAGCATGAGGACATGCAGCACACTGAATCACGATAGAGAGCCAAAAAGACAGAAGCTGGGTTTCTCAGAAAGGCCCAAATTCTTGGCCTTGGTAATCAAGCATTTCTCACAGCTAGAACACTGCCGGCGACACCGAATACCGGAACCGAGCACGGCACAAACCCGTTCAGTCCGCGAAGCAACATGCCCAGATCACGAAAGTTTACACCAGAGCCCTAAAAGCACCGCATGCAAACAGAAAGGCAACCAGAATTCCCTCTTCCTAATTCCGATCGATTAAAAAAAAAAAAGGCACCTTTAATCCACCACAGTCAAAACCTACAGCTTGCACGTTGATTAAAGAGCTCAGCACACCCACACCGACACCCACACCCCAAATAAATAAAATAAATAAATAAGAAGGGAAAATTTCGCGAAGCGACCCATGCAGAGCCCCACGGCGAGCGGCAGCTCCGTCGCTTCACCGACCGAAACAGGAACGAATCGGGAACACACAACACACACACACACACAAGGGGGAACCAAATAGAAGGGAATCCGACGGACCTTGATCACGAGAGTAGGATCCATATTCACAGTTGCGAGCGAGCCAGCCAGCCAAACTCGAGCGTCCCAGTGATCCGCAGGAGCAAAGCCTAAAAGAAAACCCCCCAACCAAAACCTAAAACGCGAACCCCCCCAGCCGAACCCCGGGCGACGATCCCGGCGACCGCACGGAAATCTTCCACGGGAACCGGCAGAATCGGCCGCCGATCGGGAATCGAGGGAAACGTTAGCGCCGATCGGAGATCACAACCGCACTCCCCGAAGCGTACCAGTAATCCGCTTCCCCCTCTCTCTCTCTCTCTCTCTTCCCTCTCTCTCTCTAAAAGTACGATGCTGCCATGGCCCTGATCGCTCGCTGCGCGTGGGGCTTATATATTATTAGTTCACTCGCCTTGTAATTTTTTTGCTTCTTCCTTTTGTTTTTTTTTCTTTTCTTTTATTTGGTTTTTGGCTTGGGGAGAAAGAAGGCCTTATTGACTTTTTTGGCCTTCTGGCGGGCGTCTATATCTTCTTCGCTAAGGCAAAAATGGGGAACGGGAATATATAATTATGGTCCATCGCGACGAAAATTTTCAAATCGGTACACGTAAACACGATAAATTTACTTTAAATTAATTTTTTAATCACATTAACGATTTTAAATTAATATATTTATGATAAATTTATTTTTTATTAATTTTCATTAAATTATATTGATATCACGAAAAATCACAAACCGGTGCATCCCATCAACAACCATATGTCATTAGATTTAGTGATTTGACAATAAAATTTAACGGAAACTAATTAAAGGTAAATTTATCGCAAGCGTAATAGTTCAAGGAGTTAATTTGAGATTTTTGTAGTATTAACTCTAAATATTAATGGGGATTAGAAAAAGAACGGGGAAATAAAAAAAAATGCTAAGAGAGAGGGCCCGCCCACGGAGGCGATGGGGGATCCTGCGGCGTCGGTTGTGCCACGTCGGAAGTCTGCGGGACTTGCTGTTTCTGTGGAGCGAAGCGCAGTAGATTGCCGGGCTCTGATGCGTAGGTGGGAAGCATCGACGGCGGAGAGGGAGCGACTTGCTCTTCAAGAAATGGCCGCGGTATGGGTACGATGATTGACGGTCGCGATTCCGAGATGGAGATGAAGCGCGACACGTCACGTGTCCTCGCGCTTTCTTTCCGTCCACGTTAGATTTTCTGTCCGCGACTTATTAGAGAGGTCGTAGGAAATCATAAAATGGCCAATGTCTATAAAAGAAAATAAAAAGGGAAAACAAGTGACATCCAACTTAAATTTGTTTCGGTTTATTTTGTGAAAAATTTGACATTTTCTAAAAAATATTCTACAGAAAAGTGACAATATTTTGCAATACTTGGCTGAAACCTGAAAATGAAGTAAAAAATATTTTTTGTCATTTAGTAAAATAAATAATTTCCTAATTACACGTACATTATTTAGGCATTGACGGCTTGCGCACGGGCAATAGATAATCCGAGCATTGCCACCGGGGTCACAGGTTCGACCTCAGTAGACTTGGCCCCGAGTGCCAAGGCAAGGGCATTAAGGTCCTTGGTGGACTAAGGGGCAGGTGTCGGGCACAGGCATTGAGGTCCTAGGTTGGACCATGATGCACCCGAGCTTGACCTCAATGGAACAGAGCGCAGGTGTCAGGGTCCCAAGTTCAACCTCAATGTTCGTAGACCCGGCTATGGGGAAGCCGAACACTGGTCAAGAGGTCCCAAGCCTAGGCATGGCCACGGGCCGGGTTGGGCCCGGAACCGGCCCGGTCAAACCCGGGACCGGCCCGTTGACCGGGCCGGCGGTTCGGAACCGGAATCGGCCCGTGCCCTACGGGCCCGGTTCCGGTTCCCGAAATTCTTGAACCGGCCCGGAACCGCCGGTTCCGGGCCCGGTTCACAAAAAAAAAAAAAAAACCGAGCGCGCAGGCCGGAGGCGGAGGCGTCGCCGGCCTCGCCCAGCCCAGGCGAGGTCGACCCTCGCCTAGGCTGGGCGAGGCCGGCCTCGCCTGCAACTGGCGGGGCCGGCCTCGCCCGTTGCAGGCGAGGTCGACCCTCGCCGGCGTCGGGCGAGGCCGGCCCCGCCAGTTGCAGGCGAGGCCGGCCTCGCCCAGCCCAGGCGAGGGCGGCCCTCGCCTGACTCCGGCGGCCGGCCTCAGGCGGTGACCGGCGGACGCCGCGGAGTCGCCGTCGGCCGTCCTCTCCTCGGCGCCCGGCGCCCGTCGTTGGGCAACGACGGCCCCGGCCGGCGGCCCCCAACCCAACGGCGTGAAAAAAAAAAAAAAAGTGCAAAGCACTTTGCAGGGCAGCAGGGCCTGCAGACGTGCAGGCCCTGCTGCACTCTGCAGTGCGGGCGGGCCCGCCCTTGCGGCCCGTTGCCAAACGGGCAAATTTTTGCCCGTTTGGCAACGGGCCAACGAGCAAATTTTCTTCTCTTTTTTTTTTTAATTTTCTTCTCAATTTTTTTTTATAAATACTCACACAATTCTCTCAATACTCACACAATTCTCTCAAATTCTCTCAAATTCTCTCAAATTCTCTTCTCTCAAGTCTTAAATTTTCTCATTACTCGAAATTCTCTCCAATTGCCAATTCTCTTAAATTCTCTCAATTTTCTCAATCCACGCAATTCTTTCTTAATTCTCTCAATTAATCCGCTCAATTCTCTCAATCCACTCGAAAAATGGCAAGTGGAAGTCGAGTGCCGTCTGACAAAGGTAAGAATATCGCGACGGAATCCCATCATTCTTTTGATCCTCGTGAATATGCAGATTTTCAAGATGATGAAATCAACATTTTTCCCGATATGGAGCGCGTCCCGACTCAAGAAAGTTTTAATCCTCCTGGAGAAATATCTACAACAAAGGAAACGGAACGAGAATTTACATCTGACATTTGGAATCACTTCACGAAAACGGAAAGGTTTGATCTTGGTGAAAAAAGGTATGATATAATTTGTAAATATTGTGGGAAAATATATAAATATACAGGTGGACAAGGATATGGAACATTTAAACGACATCTTAGGAGCAAACATCCAACCGAAACGGGAATCGATATCGGGCAACAACAAATTTCCGGGTACGTTAATCCTAACAGTTCCCCTTTATTTCGTTTTAATGACAAAACTTATAAGGAAGAATTAGGCAAATTTATTTCCGTTGAGCATTTAGCATTTAATTTTGGAGAAAGATTTGGTTTTAATGAATTTGTACAAAATGCATGTGCTCCACAAGCAAAACGCGTTCCTAGAAATTCAGTTAAACGAATAATTAAAGATCTTTACAAAAAAGGAAAAAAAGATTTACAAAACTTTTTTATGCAATTTAATGGATGCGTGCATATAGGTAGTGACATTTGGAGTGATCCTTGGCAAAGTCATTCTTACATGGGCATAACATGTCATTGGATAGATGACGAGTGGAGTATTCAAAAAAGAGTCATTGCATTTAGAGTTTTCGATGATAATCATACGGCAAATAATATTTATAGATTAATTAGGCAAATTTTAGAAGAATATTATTTGCTTAACAAAATTTTTTCAATCGGTTTTGATAATGCTGCAGCAAATACCGCTTCAATTGTCGAGTTAGAAAATATTTGTAGACCTGCTTTTGGCGGAAAATTTTTTCACGTTAGATGTGTTTGTCATGTTTTAAATTTATGTGTACAAGATGGTTTGAAAACTCTCGATATTTTTCTTCAACCAATAAAAATGGCGATTCAATTTTTATGGAAACATCCTCAAAAAATGAGAGAATGGGGTAAATTTTGTGGAGAAAATGGCAGAAGGCCAAAAAGATTTCCAAAAGATGTTCCGACTCGTTGGAATTCTACTTTCCACTTGCTTACTGAATCTTTAGCATATAAAGATTTATTATGTACATTCATTTCTAATAATGTACCTCAGATTAATTTATACCCACAAGAGTGGGATATTTGCCAAAAAATTTTAGATGTTTTAAAGGTTTTTAATGATGCAACTTATACTTTGTCTGGTGTTTATTATCCTACTACACATTTATTTTTAGTAGAGTGTATTAATATTGTCGGAATTTTTGATGAATGTGAAAATGATGTTCAATTACAACATACTATACTTGCAATGAAAAGGAAGTGGCTACATTATTATATGGAAATTCCCATTATTTATTTAGTTTCTTCTGCTTTTGATCCGCGTTGCAAAATTGATGGCTTACATGATTTTTTACGTGTGTATTATCAATGTTTAAATTGTGATGATATAAATATTACAGCTATAGTACGTAATGTTAAAAACGTAGTAATAGAATTATATAATGAATTTTATACTAAATATAATTTAGATGATACTGGATCTTCTCAATCAACGGAGATACAAAACGACGGTACAGGTAAAATTAGTAGAGGGTACCAACTTTTATTACATAGACAAAAAAAACAAAAATGAGTTATAGGAAATATTTCTGAATTAGAGAGTTATCTAAACGTTTCATTTGAGATTACTGAATGTGGTAAGGATTTTTTAATTTTGGATTGGTGGAAGGGGCACGCAAGCCGATACCCAATCCTTGCTCTTATTGCAAAACAGATTTTTTCAACCCCTTGTTCCACAGTTGCGGTCGAACAAGCATTTAGTGCCGGAGGTAATATTTTGGAAGAACATCGTTCAAGATTAGATCTTGAATCAGTGCAGATGCAAGCTTGTGTTGCTGATTGGACGAAGGCTCAATACCGGCAACAAGAGATAGATCGCAATGCTGAATCCGAATTCTTTAACGATGGAGGAGATACTACCACTACCGGTACTGGAACGGGTAGTGACGATTGAGGGTAAAAGAATTATTGGAGTTGGCAAATATTTCGGGAACCCTTGTTTCTCATATCGGGTACGCCCACATGAGCTTAGGGAAACCCGAGTATAATCCGACGACATGTGACCTCTGATCCCCTGTGCATTGTGCACGGAATGTTTTGGTTTTGCCGTTTTGGGATCATTTTATTTTTTAGGGCATATATATTGTGCTCGTTTTTTTTATAAATCGTTGTAACGAATTGTAATGTGTTTAATGATAATTTATTAAGTTCAAGTCATGTATTTTTATCCCCAAATTTAATTACAATTTACATTTTAATTACAATTTATATTTAATTTTCTTTTCTTTTCTGTTTTTCCTTTTCTGTTTTTTGTTTTTTTGGTCTTCCTCCGCCGGCGCCGGCGAGGGCCGGCGGAGGTCGCCGGCCTCAAGCGAGCCTCGCCGGCGTCGGGCGAGGCTCGCCTGAGGCTGGGCGAGCGAGGCGAGCCTCGCCCGACGCCGGCGAGGCTCGCCCTCGCCTGGATCTGGCGAGGGCGAGCCTCGCCGGCGTCGGGCGAGGCTCGCCGGCGTCGGGCGAGGCTCGCCGGCGTCGGGCGAGGCTCGCCTCGCTCGCCCAGGCGACGGCGAGCCTCGCCCGACGCCGGCGAGGCTCGCCCTCGCCAGATCCAGGCGAGGGCGAGCCTCGCCGGCGTCGGGCGAGGCTCGCCTCGCTCGCCCAGGCGACGGCGAGCCTCGCCCTCGCCAGATCCAGGCGAGGGCGAGCCTCGCCGGCGTCGGGCGAGGCTCGCCGTCGCCTCGCTCGCCTGAGGTGGCGAGGTCCGGTTCCGGTTCTGAACCGGTTCCGAACCGTTTCTGAACCTGACGGTTCCGGTTCGGAACCGGAACCGGACGGTTCCGGTTCGTTATTGGCCACGAACCGGAACCGGTCGGTTCCGGCCCGTGGCCACCACTACCCAAGCCCACACTTGATGGACTTGATCCCAAGCGTAGGGTCATGGGCATGAGCACCAAGAACTCTAGCCTAGGCATAAGGACACGAACAGGGTGTCAAGGACCTAGGCATGGGCATTGGGGTCCTAGTTCCACCCTTGATGGACATTGGATATGGGCCCAAGCACAAGGGACTCGGAATCGAGCACACGGATTGGGGCACAGACGCCAAGGTCTTAGGCATTGAGGTCCCGAGCCCAACCTCAAAAGACCCATGCCTGGGCTCCAAGGACCCAATCCCGAGCACCGGCACCAAAGTCCTAGGCCTTGGCTTCAACGGACTTGGACTCACGCTCGAGGGATTCACGCATAGGCACTAGGATCCTAGGCTTGGGCACTATGGTCCTGGGCTTAACCTTGATGGACTCATACTTGGGCACAAGCACTAGGTCCTAGCTCAGCCTTTAAGGACTAGGGCGTGGCTTTTATGGATCGGGCCCCGCCTTGATCTCCTCAAGGCACTCGCACCAGGGTCTTGGGCCAAGCCTCCGTGGACTTGAGCCCAACCTCAATTGGACCCAAGCTTGGGCGCTAGGGATCCGGGCACAAGCATTGAGGTCTCGGGCTCGACCTTTATGGACCTGGCCCAGACACCGAGGTCCTGGGCACGAGCTTCGATGTCGCGTGCCCAAACGTATAATTTCTTATCCAGACGCTGATATCTGGTCATATTCTAGAAAATTACTTTCGACTTTTTAAAGGGGAAATCATTTCCCTGATTTTAAGCACAAAATTTTCCGTTAACCCATTTTTCAGAGCAATAAAGATACCGAAAATTGAGACAAAGATTTTACGCGAAATAAAACGGGGCCTCGGAAGAAAAAGGAAAATTGAACCGAGCAGATGGGAAGTTTAGGCACGCAGTTTGAGGCCGAGTGAATATCGTGCAAGAGCCGAAGGCGCTACACCGAATATCTGCTTCCTAATTTGGGCCTTGGCCCTTCAAGAACAGGAAAAACATGAAGCGTGGCTCCTCAAAACCGTGACTCTTCTTTGCTGGGCCGGTAGAACAGACCCTTTTGAATCTCCCCGTCTCGCGTCCCAAATTTCAAGCCACGCCACTTCACGTCGCGCTTCTTTCGTTCTTTCTATTCTCAAGACAGAACTGCAGTCGAAGCAGAATTTTCAAAATTTCTGCCTTTTTTCTTTGTCCAATCCAGCGTTCTTGGGACAAGCAAGACTTGTGGTGTCTGTCAGGACGATGTTGCAGTTCCCAGGGTTCATGACCCAGTTCCCGGAATCGACGAGGATGATTCCGTCGTCGTTCCTGCTGCCGTCGCAGTGGCCTCAGCCCCAGAACGAGGAGCTACTGCTCGCCCTGGAGGAGTCCGATTTCGACGAAAAGGTGACTCCTTTTCTTGTCTCGGTGCGGTCGTTTTCATTCTTGCCTTGTTACTAAGGGGAAGTGCTCGAGAGTTCTTGAAGACCCTATTGGTTCGGTGGTGATTTTCTGGGCCATTCTGATGGGATACCGTTTTGGTTTTGCTGTTCTCAAATTAGGAAGCAAATTAGAGTTGCTGACAGAGAAGAGTCCCTCGAGGCAGGGCATAACTGCAGTTGTTCTCTGTGAAGTTACGATTGTTGAATGTCCCGTGTCAGCCACACGTTTTAATCTCTGTTTGATGACTGAATAGCTAGAGCTGTGCCCGGATTCGAGCTGCTCTGTGCGCTGATCTAATTTGCTTCTCAATACGTGGTCAAGGATCGAAATGCATCTCGGTAGTCGTTGCAACAAAGACTTGTGATGGGAATTATGCCTTCGGTCTGTTCTACTTGAGTAGAAAAATTAATGCTCGATGCAGAACTGGTGGCATAATGATTGGTTATGAGGAGACATGCAAAGTGATCGTGATCACGGCTATTCCGTAGAGTTTGAACCATTTGATGAAATCTTTTACATCTCTTTGTGCCATGCCATGTCAGATGGATGGTTCTGTCTTTCGTGTGCCTAAGTTGTCGGGTTGTGTAAATTCTGAAATGCTCACAATATTTCTTGGTTGTACTTATACAATATTCAATTGACAGAGGAAAGGCATATGAAATTATGAACAGAGGCATGGTGAAAGATATTCGTTCTCTTGGTGGCAATACTCAGACAAAAGTTTCTGCTTTATGTGAGGAGAGAGATGAATATGGTCTTCTTAGCTTCTTTGTTCTAGGCACTTCGTTATTTGATTGTTGATTACAAATTGCGGATGGTTTTCTAGAAGCTGCTTTTAATTGCTATTTTGCTTGTTTTCCAAATTGAATGTTGAGTATGGCAGGATTAAGAGTTTAAGGACTTTAAAAGTGCTTAATGATTTCTTTAGCTGTGTTAGGTTATCTGCATCTTCTAGGGAAAACCAGAGATGAGAGAAGAATGTCATGGAAATGTATAAATATTCAAATTGGAGCGTGCTAGTGCAGATCGATGAAAAGTGACATAAAAGAGTTCGTATAGTTATAGCTCTCTCGTCACTTCTGAGATCTAGTAATTGGTCCGTTCTTGGTTTAGGTAAAGTCCCATCTTGATGCTACGCTTTGTTCTCTCCTGCTTCGCAGGTGGGCTTCCCTCTTGTAGTGAAGGAGTAGGAGGTGTCAAAAAGGCATTGCATTCCCTCTCTAGGCTGTGCATGTTTGTTTGTAATTGTTGCCGTTAGACTTGGTGCAATTAACCTTATATTGCTGGCCTATAAGGACATGCGATGTGGCAATGCACGGTGATTGAATATTTTAGTCCCAAGTAACATGCTTGTTCGTAGTTCTTGCCACTGACTGCTTAGCAAGGACACACGATTAACGTTTTGGATTTTGTCATTTTTCTTTCTTATTCGTAATTCACTTGTGTGTATATTGTGAACAGTGTAACGAAATCAGAAAGTTGAATAGCAACCTTGTGGTGATCGGGAAAAGTGCTTCTGACATCGATAAAGATGCAGAGGAGGAAGATGCCGATGATGATGACCCGGACAATGCTGATGAGTCTGAAGGTGACGAGTTTGAACAGGAAACTGTGTGACATTTCCTTTTGTGTGTGCGCGTGTGTTTCCCTTCCTCACTACATCAAGAAGAATTTGAGAACTAATGTCAGCTGTGAGTTTACGATGTCCATACTTTTGCTCTGTAATTTTAAGTTGTTCACCCAGAGAGACACCAATGTGATTTTGAAGGAAGGAAAGTGGGTAGTTGTATCCTGGATATCAGTTGAGATTGTTATCTTCTCCTGTCTGAACTGGAGGGACTAAAAATACGAGCTGTGGCAGCATCTACTGGCCTTTTCTTGTTGTCATTTCTCCTCTCTCATTTGCGCTAAACCAGTTTGTATCTTCTTCTACATATCACGATGAAGAAATTTAGGCCTTCTTTAATATTCATGTCATTCTACTATTGGTTACGGTAGTTGGTGAAGTCCATATAATCTCGTTTGTTCGCAAAGTGAGAGCTCACATAGTTGCTAGCTTGATTTGTAACCGGTCGAATGACCCTTTCTCTCCTCGTGATTGAATGGATGAATCCTGTGCTGCTGCTATCTCGTCTTGCAAGTTCAAATTGCCAGTTGACATTTTTACGATTCCATAGATGGCTGCTGCATATTTTTTCATCCAGATTACTGATTGTATGAATGTGAAGTTGGTTATTCTTGTTTCGCGAGGCTTGGGTGGAAGTACCTCATCGCACTTGGCTGTATCATATAATTGAATCCCGGTTATTCACCGGTTCGGACTGTTCGGTCAGCATCGATAAACTCGTGCGCTGAGGATGACATTTTGGTTGCTCTAGATCGTGGTATGTCTTTTGATCGTCGGAGAAGACCCAATGAAAGCTTTTTGGTGCTCACAAAACACAGCCACCTATTGGTTGTCTGTTTCTTACAATCTTAGCACAAGATCGTGGAAACATTTTCTTCTTTACACGTTTCAATCCTGTGAAGCATGCGAATAAAGATATTGAGCTTGTATTTGTTTCGAAAAAAATTTCATGACAAAGGTAAATGTTTTTTTTGTAAATTTTGCCGAAAATATTTTTCCCTATTCAAATTGGGAAATTCATTTTCCCAACTTTTTTTTTGTCTGTCCTACTTTAATTTTTAACTTGTTCTCAAACTTTTGCCTCACCTCTTTGCAGAGCGTGAGAGTCAAAATTCACATTTGAAACTAAACGTCCCCACTCCCAATCCCTTAAGAAGGTAGGGAATCGAACTCTCCACCTCTTCTTTTCCAAGTAGGAAGGATGGCATCCAAGTGATTCATTTTCCTAACTTTAAGCGCACATATTTTTTTTGATCATAAGTAGTTTTCTGTTGATCGCTCATTTTTGGCAAAATCAAATGTTTGAAAATTTAGAAAACTAATTTGCAAAAGTTTTTTTCACTTGAACAAATATAGTGTACGTTTGTTTCACGGAAAACGTAACGTTTCTAGAAAAGATTTTCAAAAATTCATTTTTCAGGAAAATGGTTAATTATCCTTTGTTTGGTGATTATGATCAAAAAATTTTTCTAATGTTTGGATCTCATTTTGGAAATGATTTCAATCTCGTAACTTTATCTTAGGCAAAAAAAATCAAATTCTTAAATGATTTTTTTTCTTTTTTCTTCTTCCTCACCGGCTTGTGCTTGTGGCAGGTCATTAGCCATTGTCAAGTCCGACGACCAACAGATGGAGGAAGAAGGAAAAAGAAAAAAAAAAGAAAGAAAAGAAACAGAAAAGAAAAGAAAATATTTTGTTTTTGTTAGAAAAGAAAAGAAAATATTAATAAATTCAAGATAAGCAATTCCGGAAAGTATTTTCACCTTCTTAAATTGGGAAATTCACTTTCCTAAATTTATACATGAATGTTTTTCTTAATTGAAAAGTGTTTTCGTTTGGCTAATCATTTTCAGCGCACTAAACGAGTGAAAGTCTGGAAAATGAATTCTCGAAAAATACTTTTCCTCAAATAAACACACCCTAAGGTTCCATTCGTTTTATGGAAAATAACTTTTAAGAAAATATTTTCTAAATCTTTCGATGCTTATTTCACGAAAAATAAACTAGCTCGAAACGAACAGAGCCTAAAGATTTGGTTATCTTTCCGAAGACCCTGTATCCATGGCTTGCGCTCCGTTACCTACAGTCCCCAGACTTTATGATGGCATTTAGGTCAATTTATGTCGCCACCATAAACCTATTTTTGCACACAAAGCCAATTGGACCAAATTTCGATTTAGAATATGCCTTTTCTCGAAAGTGGAGGAAGGTTTCCAGACAAACCATTTTGGACCCAAGTCCAAGTTAGAATATTCACTTTCTCTAATGCGTTTCTAACTGAATTGCCTAAGTCCATACTCGCTGGCTAATACTTTTAAATTTCTATGGTGATGCCATTTTTTATGAGGTTTCACGTTTATAATACGCTCATGTATAGAAGCCATCTGTTTTTGCTTAACCGATACAGGAGAAGTCTTAAACAGTTCGAGCGATTTGAACCAAGATCCCTTGTCTTTAGCTCCTATTCCAATTGGTAGTTATTATCTTAAATCTAATATCAAATTTAATATGACATGAGCATTGAAAAACATCTCATGTGTTTTTAATTCTTTTCTCTTTATAGCAGTCAAGGTGACAGCTCCGCCAACTTTGGCGTATTTCGGTGCGCTTTTAAGGGTGCACTTCTTGATATCAATCCGGTGCATTCAGGATTAGTCCCAAATTAAGTTTTATAATGATGATCGGTTTCGATTAAAATATTTCCAACCCCTCCTTGAAATCGGTTCAAACTGGCTCCGCTTGCCCCCATTGAATTTCCAACCTATAGTGTCCTGTCCTCGAGGCCAAACGGGCGTTAATTTTCGAATGCTTAGACCTTTCTCCCCCACACCTAAATAAGGAAGACAGCATCAAATTTTAATGGTCCAATTTGCCAACTGTCGTGTCGTGCTCACGATCCTCCCAAATCAAATCTACTTTGGGGCTTTCCCCGTTCTTTACTCCATGGTCGATAATTCCCCCATTAACGTCTTTTCCTTGGGGTGTCAATTGAAACCTTCCCCACATCGCAGCAGCTCGCACTGCCTTCACGGCTCCTCCTTCCGCCACTTCCACCTGTCCCCCGTGGGGCACCAAATCATTAAAGCATTAAGGCGTAATTCGGTTCGATTTGGGGCATATTCCCACTTCTTATTTTAAATCAAAGTCTTGATTGATTTGTTTGCGGTTTGACCACGCGTCGGCCCACCACGGCCGCCTTTCGGACAAAAAGCATAAACTTCGGCCCCGGAAATTTCGTCACAAGTGCCAGTGGCCCCCCTCCACCGCCGGCGGGGCCCCCCACCACCGCCGCCTCTTCAGCTCCGCCCCTCCGGTGCGTCCCCCGGCCGCGTTGTTCTCCTCCTTCGATGACCTCACTTTCCTGCAACACCCACATCAAAAACAGAGCAACCCAAATCAATCACGATACAGAAAATCACTCGAACAGACACGATGAACAGATAAACGACTGAACACACACACACACACACACGGGGCAAGCTAAATTCAGCGAAGCAACTCGCAGTCGCGAAACTAATGAAGGGGAATGAGAACGTGCGAACTGCCGAAATCAACCGCGGCCAGAACGAAGGATTCACGCGCATCACGCGAACGTCTCTACCGTATAGCTGGACACGGGGAATTCGGTCGTGTATATGCAGAGGATTCGGTGTTTTTTCATCCATGGCGCGTGAGAAAATTTGGGGTGGGGCGAAAACGCATGTCCGAAGTTCCCGAGCCAAAAAAATTTGTTGCAAGGAATCCTGTGTGGGGGGGAACGAATACTGTACAGACTCATCCAAACCACACTTCTCATTCCGACTGTAATTCTAAAATTCGTTTTCTAAATTTGTGTAATCACTCTATTTTTTTTTTTATCGTCGCCCTCGTTTCTCTAGATTCTTCTCGAACTTTCCCGTTTCCCGTGTTTCAGTGGCAGTACTTGCAGCCGTGACCGCCGGCCCAAGCCCTCCTCGGCTCGACGTAGCAGGGGTAGCAACGCAATGTCTCCGCTCTGACCTGGGAATGTGCCGGCTGCGACCGGCTCCCGGTGCGCCACGGGTCGCCGGCCGCGTGCGTCGGGGAATTGCGGGCGGAGAGGTCGACGCTGGACGCGGAGGACGCGGGCGGGGACACGACCTTGAGCGATTCCGGCGGGGACAGGACGGCTCTGATTTTCTTGGGAGAGGGCGACCCGAGGGAAGCTCCGTCGTACTCCGCGATCAAGTTGGCCAGATCCTCGTCGGACTTCACGGAGATCAGCGTCTCCAGGTCGCCGTCCGGCAGCGCGCACCTCAACGCGACGGAGAACCCGCAGAACTCCATCAGCTTCACCATCAGCTCTGCAACCCCCCAAAAAGAAAAAAAAAAACACGGGCGACGACGACTCATCAGACACCAATCCTCCGGAACCGAAAACGATCGGAGCCTCTCCGTCGCGACAGGGACGGCGCTCCATCGAGTAAGGACACACGCGACGGACGGGAGTACGAACCTGCGTAGGACACGGAGCGGTCGACGGACAGGATCCTGGTGAAGCCGCCGACGTAGCGCAGCTCGCCGTCGGACCTGCGGAGGGCGATCTTGCCGCCGTAGCTGCAGAGGAACTTCAGAGCGCTCGGCGTCTTGCTCGAATCCACCGCGGGTTCTCTCACCATCTTTTGTGTACTCGTGAATGTAAGGAGGAGGAGGAAGAAGACGGTTCGAGCTCGTCGGAGGAGTCGGAGCAGCTGGAGGCGGAGGGCTTCAAAACGAAGGGACGAGTCGGGGAGGGTATATATAGTCGCCGGGGGTGGGTGGGGTGGGGGGTCTTTGTTTCGGGTCGGAGGTTCGGAGTCGGGTGCGCGTCCGTCACGCGGGTTCAACGGACGAAACGGGACAGACTTTTCCCCCTTTTGTTTTTTTTTTCTCGTTTTACGCCATGTCGGGGCGATATTCGGATATTCCAAGTTTCGGTCGAATGTTAGGGAGGAAAGAGTGTGGGCGGAGGCCAGTGGTTGGAGGGGGAGGGCCCCGCCGGGCCCCACTGACGTGGCCAAGTGGCGCCGGACCCTTTCCCTTGAAGCAAAGCCGAGCGTCGGTCTGGTGGCGCCGCCTGGTGCGGCCGACTCCCTTGGCCATAATTTTGGGAAAATTTAAAAAACAAAGGAAAAGAAAGGAAAAAAAATAAAAAGAAAAATTTCGGACATTTTTAAATCAAAGAAAATTTTTGACCGCTAAAAACCTTAAATCAGTATACTTGCGATAAATTTGCCAAAAACTAATATTTTAACGACAAAAAACCTCAAATTAGTATATCCGTAATAAATTTACTCTCCGATAATTTTCGTTAGATTGAATTAATTCTACAAAAAAAATCACAAACTAGTACACGTGTGACAAACGGAGGTAAAACCCCAAACCATTAACCCCGTCAACTGCCACGTGTTATCCATCTCAGTAATTTAAACGATAAAATTTAACAGAAACTAATGGAGAGTAAATTTATCATAGGCGTACAAGTTTGGAGTTTTTTTGTGATCAAAAAATTAATTTCGGATAAAGTTGTAATATGAGTACCAGTTTGAGATTTTTCGTGATATTATTTCATTTTTATTATCGCATCGAAAACACAAAAAGGTGCAAGAAAAAATAAAATATATTAGTTCGCCGGAATCCCGCTAGACGCGTTCCTCGATGGATTTCTAATTTTGTTGACCCAGGTTCCCGGTTCTCTCGACGTGGAAACTTCATGTCTCGGTCGGGACAAGATGCCGCGAATAAAATAAGACATTACGAAGCGTGTCCTGGATTGGACAAGGAACAGTTTTACCTAGGACGCCGTAGTTGCAAGGCAGGTGGCCCGTAACGGCGGGAAGGAATCGGGGGTAGGGGGCGGGGGGTCCCCCTAAGCTACATTTGACTAGGAGCTGGATGGCATATTCTTAGATTCCCAAAGTTCGGCCGGTCCAACACTCCCAATGACGAGGAAACACACGCGAGCGAGAACGGGGGCTTCCTTGGAAAAAAAACAGTAGCGTGTTCTTCGGGGTTTGAAGCTTTTTCATATTGGAAAAGCGAACTAGTCGGGAATTCGGCTTTTTTTTTTTTGGAGGGTCGTGTGAACACGGATCCCGCTACATCTGTAAAATGCGCGTAGCAAGAGTATGTAATTTTCAAAAATATCGATCGTACATGTCATGATGAGCGTCGTGCTCAATTTGATGGCCTGACGGTGTTTATTTTTCTTTCTGTCTCGCTTATCTTTTCTATGTATATATGTGTGCGGTGCTTACGGAGATCGAATTTCGGACTTAGTACTTTGTGGCTTTACCAGTAGAGCCAGTGGTCGCGGTGGCCTAACAATGTGAGAAATGGTGCTTTTTGATTAGACATTTTTGTTTTTATCAGAGTGTAATTTTCAGTCGGTTTCGGTGACTTAGTCAACATTCTAGGTTCATGCGGAGCTGCGAAAGCTCTTCGTCAAATGGCGTGCGTTGCCATGGGGCCAAGGCATTTTGCAAAGACTGTTTGTTTACTCTTTTTTGGGTTTGACTTGGAGGTCTTCCAAGTCTCGAAGCACATGCTTCGCCAAAACGTTCGACTTCGGCTTGGACCGGGATTCGCGTTTCTCCAGCTGATCGTATGGACCTAGTCGGGGGCGACATGCGGGTGAACGGATCTGGGTTCCGGTACGATCGCGCGACGTGGGAAGATGCTGGCCCACTCGATATTTTCGGGGTGCGTGCGCGGACTAATGAGGGGGGTATGGGGGACACGTGGAGGCCTGTCCGGAGCATCAGTTTGGACCGTAGCTTGAGATTCTACTTCTGGGTTCGGTCCACATCGAGCCTAGTGCTAACGTACAGGATCAATGGGCGTCATCCAGTGGCACTGGCTCGTTCAGGATTCATATCTGGTGTCTCTTTCTCCTACGGACAAACGGACGATCACGGGCAGATTCCTCACGTATGGCCCAGGTTGAGGATGATGAAGATGACGGGATTGGCGCTGTCGACCATTGGAATGACATGACGTGCTTTCCTCGATATTCCAATCCGATGTTTCGGTTCGCGCTAGTGGATTCAAATGGAATGGGAAAGCATGGTCCCCGTTTGCTCACGAGGCATTTCTGGTCCTGGTGGATCCTCCCTGTGCTCCCACTTTTGTGGGTGAGCAGATGATAATAGGATTCTTGACAGACCTTTATCAAATATTTTAATGACTACCCTTAACCAAATACGTCTAACAAGAGAATTTGATCATGACTGGAGCTTCCTAATGAGGCCGCGTAGCGCAGAAAGAGCCAGAGTTGATTGGTTCTTGATTAGTGTACAGGGAATGCAATCAGCTTGTGCTGCTGAATTTGAGACTCAGAAAGACCTGATAGATATGGAAATGAACTTGAGAAGTTGGCTCTTCTCGTATGCACTCGTACAAGTTAAGATGATGTCAATACATCTGTACAAGGTGGAACACTAGGCTGGATCCCTACACTTGCATCACAGTTCTCCTAGGAACCGAAAATCTCAATCTGTTCCGACTTTTGATTAGAGTGTGAAGTTGAGGGAATGGAAAGTGAATTTGGATCTCCTCTTAGCCCCGCAACCTTGACCAATTTGCTGCAGTGATTTGGCTACCGACTCTTTCATCGATTCGGGACCACACACCAAGACTCCGAAATCGGATCCTCCGGTTTCGTTTGGAAACTTGGTAAAGATATCTGTTGAAGTTAATGATGTCCAAGGTTAAGGCACGTAGTCTTCCGAGTTTTAAGGTCCTTAATCGAACGTAAATAGGTCGATTATCAAGAAGTAAGGAGATACGAGTGCATGAAACTGAAAAATTACCTTGGAAATTAGGCCTGCCTCCATAATGGACTTCGTGTTCCTGAAGAGGGTCATTTGGCTCTGTCGAACTTGGCTCCGTGAAACCGCCTGCTTTTTTGGGAGACGTCGGAGGAACTGCTTTCTTAATTCTTTTCGATCTCAGCATAAGCGCCACGGTCATGCTGACTACAACGGATATGACAAAACAAGAAACGAGAATAAGATCTATTACCCAAGATGGGCTTTTTGTTTGGCTGTCCGCACCCTTAGGCTTGAGGGTGCCGGCTTTCTTTTCCGATGGTACAAAAATGTGGTTGAAACACATGAGAAGAACAAAGAACAGAATCGATGCAATTCCAAGTATTGCAGCTAGTACAGTTGGCTTATCAAACCCGTGGACTGCATAACTTGTAGCTTTTGCATCGAAATGCACAATCTGCCCTTGAGATAGCGCATCTTGAAGGACTCTTGCGGCTGCGTCTGGCTGCTCCTCCCGGGTCACGTAAACCTTCAGTTTCAGATGCAATTTCCCCAAAGACTGACTGCAAAGTATATGCGAAATCGAGCTCAACAGGGACATTTCCTGGGATCTCTTTACAACGTGAATGAGTTGAATCTTTTCAGGGAATTTGTATCGGCTGCTTCCTTGGGCTGACACAATCTCCTGCAAAATGCTCAGATACGGCGCTATCCCGATTCCCCCGGCTATCAGGAGCATACTGTCATATCTGCAGAAAGTATGTTTCGCTTTCAGTACTTGGGAAATTCGTAAGCATGCAATTAGCAGTTAGCGCATGAAAAAGATCACTACCAAGGCTTTTGAGCCAACCTGAGGAAATCAACAGTGGAAGGCCCATATGGACCTTCAATTGCCACCCGTGTGCACTCTGTCCGATGAGTATCTGAATTTAGCTCCTCGGTTATCAAACGACAGAGGGAACTTGTCCACCGTCCTTCGCATTTGATCATCAACGACACCGTGTCCTCCTGAACGCTGGAGCTGGAAGTTATGCTGAAGGCATGCCACTGAAGCTTGGAAATTCTCGGAACATTCATAAAAACGACACTAGTCGGAGAGTATTTCAGTTCTGCAAGTAATAATAAGTTAAATAGCCTGCTTTAAAGAAACTTAAACTTTGATGATGTGCATATATTCAGAGTGCTAAACAGGAGCAAAGTTGGATTTACTCGGGTCCTTTGGCAGGGTAAGCTCGATAGCTTCACAAGGCAAGACTTTCGCTGAAAGAAGGCAAGTGTACGGTCTTGATTGTATGATCCTGAGCAGCTTGTCCAGGCCAAACAAAAAGATTCCAGGAAACACCATGTAGAAATGTCTATCCCCAGCATGAAACAAGTAAAACAATATGAACACTGTGTACAAATGGTGCGTGTAATAGAAGATTTCGAATTGCTTTCTCCTGATAAAAGGAAGAGACGTGATCCAAATAACAATCCCCGATACAAGAGCGATCTCTCCGGCGAGGTATATACGGCCCGTCTTTTGCCATTTCCATACCTGCTTATTAAAAAAGAGTGAGTGCGGTGGAAATCCAATTGTTGTTGCCAGGCATAGTGCTGTTACTTCAACTGAGTCGAAAGAAAATTAAAGATCACCTCATCCTGGATTACATGGCTGACCCCCCAGATGAGCAAGGTGCTTGCACCATGGAAAGTAGCGAAAAGTATCATTGAGGTGCCGAGCCATGTATGGTATCTCACAGAAGCTTCGAACGGGATGCCTAGCAAACGAAGCACGGGCATGACCCGCAAAACAGGCAAGAAAAGCAGAGCCAAGGAGGCTTCTGCTAGTAGCCCAAACCGAGTTGCTACTCTCAGGTACTTCAGTTGCCATCTGAAATAAAGCCATTGCTAGTTAGCGCATATTTAAGCACATAACTACTTTGGTTTAAGTAGCGATTGCTTGCACTCACATGCTCAGTTTAAGTGATTTAATTGGCATCAGATGCTCGAAGTCATGAGAGATGCGGCGGTAGAAAGTCCATGCCAGGAAAATAGCGAACATGAGAATTCCCAGGATCTCTACTACTGATAGGATACCCACAAGGCTGTTCACTATGATTGGATAGGAGAGAGCCGGTACCGAAGTCTTCCTTTGCCTCCTGCCAAATATTAATAGGAAAAGAGAAAGGTTTGACACTCCATACAGTGAACAGATATATTAATTAACCATCCAACTTAAGCTTTCTACCACCTGCTTATCGCGCTGCTCGCTGTATCACTCAGGTACAGGGACCCAATAATGGCAAGAGCAATGATAGGAAAGGTGTAGACAGCGAAATTGAGACCTGAAAATAGAGGGAACACAAAATTACTCTTCCTACAATGATTTGCATGTGTGATCAATACGACTCGCTCTTTGTTTGTGTTTCTGTTGATAAGAAATGATTGGTGAAGCTTCAATTTTCGAACCTAGTACCAGTAATCAAACCCTATGAACTACGGTATTAAAGTGGAAGAGGCTGCTTTCAGCTATGACTCTAGCCTCTAGGTTAGATGCAAAAGCCAATAGGGTAATACCGTAATAGCCAAAAACCGTGTCGCGAGCACTATCCTCGGCTCCCTTCCATTTCCTCGTCCACATTTCCGTGGGCTTGAGGATCCAAAGGGCAACCCAACCGGCAAACACCGAGATCATCAGTGCCTTTAGGAGAGCGAGAACTGTTGCTCTTGCCATCATGCCCATCTTCCGAGTGGCTTACTCTGTTCGCTCGAGGCATGGAGCGGTGGCTGTCTCTTTATAGCGAAAATCTAAAGGACATCCTCCAGGGGATGATACAGTTATGATGATTTGTGGCTTAGCCCCACCACGACTCAAGAGTGGCCTATCACTTCCGGAGCCACTTCCACATAGTTGGAAGAGTGTATCGTGATCTTCAAATCTAAAGTGCTGAGATATGTATCATATAGCAACGCCTGCATCACAGTAGAATATTCTGGCCCTTCATCATTACCAAATCGATCCAATAAGGAGAAAAAGTAGGTAGGCCAGTTCTCTCGTGGGGTGGACTGTGGTGAGGATGATGATTGAGAAAGTTTTCCTGTTTTTGTAGATACGAACTTCCGATCTGTGTCCCTTACCAAAAAAAAAAAAAAAACTTCCGATCTGTGTCAATTCCTGTCTATTGCGAGATCAGTTCAGTGACATTGTTCATGCCTTTTGCTCTCTGTATTAATGTAGTCCAATACTTAATTAGTGGACTAAATGGTCCCACTTTCCACTAATCCTTCCCACATCTTTCTTGTTTCTCCTCGTGATTTTGACTCTTCTCTTTGGGTTGGAATGAAAGTGGGAACCCAAGAATTTAGCTATAACCGGTACACAGATTTCAAATGAATAGACGATTGGACCGAAAGTTATTTGCCTTTGCTGTTGATATCAAGATGGCTATCTAAATACCCAGATCACATTGAGAGACTTTTTTTTTATTTTCACGAAACACAAACATTATCAATGGAACTTTCCCTTACCAAAAAAAAAAACATTATCAATGGAATTTGTTTGTCAACAGCAGAAGAAAAGGGCTTCAGTTCATTTATCAGAAGACAAGAACTGATTTCTAACAGAGAGAGGGAGAGAGAGAGAGAGTAGAATAAATAGATTGATGCTCTGTGAGCCATTCTCGTTCTCTCAAAGAGTGATGATGGCACTGGATCAAGAGTTAACCTTTTACTTCGGAGTGTGCTCTCTGCTCTCTCATCAGACGAAAACTTTTTTCCTTTTCTGGCACAAAATTGAATTCCCAAGTGTGGTGTGGGTCAAGAACAGGAATGCAACCATGTGGATTCCTAGGAGTTAGCACTTTGTCAGACAAACTGGGTGAGTGACCATGTCTCCCCGATGCAACCAGTTGGTTCCAAGAACCGAATCTTCCAGGTTAAGTTTTGACAAGACAGCGGAAAGGAGAGAATCTGTCTACTTGTTTTCGGTAAAAAACAAAAGGAGTTCAGTGCATTCCTGCTCGAAAAGCACTCGAACAGCTGAGAGGTTGATAAAAGTTGGAATCCACGAGCAGGAAACCCACAAAAAGCAATCTCTCCAACTCCTATTGAATTTGAAACACCCAGAATCCATCAAACGGATTCGAGGTATCATCCTTCAACTTTGAGATATGCCTCGGATTCTAGAATGCTAGTTATCGAAATTGCATTCTCCATACCTTGGCTACTAATAACGGGGTGATCAAGACGCATTGAACACCCAATTAATCTTCACCGGACACGACAGTCTCCCATCCTACATACATATATATCACCTGATAATTACCGACATATATATATCTATGCTCCTCGGGTGGCCCCAACTCATAGCTGCAACCCCATGTAAGGAAAGAAAAGTCCTTCACCGGTGATATAATAAATCTGTAGCTAGAACTGGAAGTCCATGCCAACGATTCCTTATGCATCTGTCTTCCCAGTTTCATCCTCCTTCAATTAGAACCAAGTGCTAAAAGGGACGATGCAAAAACAAAGGCCCGGACCAAATTGGGCGACACCGTTACCAAAGAACTTAGGCTCATCATAAGATCCAATTCCAAATTGGTCCAGCCACGTCCTCGAGCCTCTCCACCCAAAAAAGTCCCAAACTCATTTAAATATAAAAGCCATGCTTTTTATATTTGAATAGTAAAAGAAAAAGGGCTCCCAAAAGATTTGTGGAGTTCCAATTCTTGTCTGTCTGTTCCAATTCATCAAGTTGCAAACGGGTAATTAGGGCAAATTGCGTAACCGCCCCCAAGCTTTCGGGATCATTGCACGTTGCCCCCTGAAGTTTCGATTTTTGCAATTTACCCCTAAATTTCAGAAATCGGTTGCAATGTGTCCCCTGGCATTGACTTTGAGTAAATTTTGCAATCGCAAACGATTTCACAAAGTCGAGGGTCAAAATTGCAAAAATTAAAACATTAGAGGACAACTTGCTGAGATCCCTAAAAAGTTAGGAGGGGGGAATTTAATTCTCATTCGAGACCACCACTCAAAACCAATTAAGTTCTCCCCTTAGGATTCCATCCGTCGAGTTAGGCCCCGTTTGGTTCAGCATTTCGGAAAAGCCTTTGGCCAAATGCAAATGTCTTTAGCCTAAAAGACTTTGGGAAAATGCTGAGACTGTTTGGTAAACTATAACTGAAAATAGCTTTGGGGAAATGCTAAACTGTTTGGTAAATATATATTTGCAAAGCTCTTTGGTGTGACCAAATTAAGTTTTTTAAAAAAATTTTAAATTTTAAAAATTGAAAAAAAAATAATGATAGTAACTTTTATATTTTCGCGTTGAGAGCAATGTAAAAGATACATATTGGCATTTATAGAAAAAAAAAACCACATCCTACAACGTTGCAAGACATTATTATGTTGCTCCATAATCACATCCTACAATGCAAAAATCTTTTACTGCTAGGGGAATTTGACTAGAAGAAAGTCATTTCATCACAAGACTAACCACTGGAATACATAATAAACATCTATTCCGTATTACAAAATACACAACCCCGAAGCTAAACATGTCGGACCCTCTAGTAGTTTTCCGTCCGCTTAATATTACAAACCTCCTTAACAACTTGGTAAACTCATGGCAATCCTATCACGTAAACGTGCCATGTCAGGAGATGCATTATTATTTGAAGCACTCACCCCATCATTCGCATCATCATGGTCAATTGAATATCCATAATCGGGATCCAATTCTGCTTGTTCAAAATCCATATCAGTCACAGAATTTCTTCGTATATAATTGTGCAAAGCCATTGTCGCTATGACAATTTGCACTTGCTTTTCGTACGGATAACTTGGCATATGACTTAGAATGCCCCACTTTTGTTTTAATACGCCAAAAGCTCGCTCAATTGCTGAGCGTAGCGATGAATGGGCACGATTAAACACTTCTCGATATCCCGTTGGTGAAGGACCATCTCGAAATTCTGGCAAATGATATCTGACTTCTTTATATGGCCCTAAATAACCCATGGAGTTTGGATATCCGGCATCTACTAAGTAATATTTCCCTACACAAATATATTATAAATTCCATCAATATATGCCACATAGATACATGTATTTATAGAACCATTAAAAATAACAAACCTTGAGGAGGACGGGGAAAATGTGCATCACGTCTTCCAACGGCTTCATAAAAGATACGGGTGTCATGAGCTTGTCCCTCCCAACCAGCCCAAACATAAACAAATTCCATATTAAAATTACATATGGCTAACACATTTTGAGTCGTCGTTCCTTTTCGACCAATAAATCGAATTTGATTGTACGTAGGTACCACCGCTGGGATATGTGTGCCATCCATAGCTCCAATGCAATCCTTAAAATATGGATAAAATCGTCGGTCTTTCTTGATCTTCTCTGGAACTTCCCTATATTGTCGATCCGTTGGTTGGATCAAATCTTTTCCCATATCACATACTTTATCTAAAACTAAGCTAAAGTGCCTACTTATGGTTTCCCCAGAGCGCTGAAAGGGCTCTTGTGCTAACCTATTACCTATTCCATGTCCCAAAATATGAAGAAACATACCAACCATTTCTGCAACATCAGTATTCCGAGTTCCTCGAAGACCATATAGTGTAACTAAGTCATGCGTTAAATTATTAAATACATCCTTATGCATTCTAAACATATTATAGCACCTTATGGGATTAGCATCTTCGCCTATTAACTCTTTTAACCATGCATAACCTGTATATGTCGAGGTCATACAAGGTTGTTTGCAAAGATACGTTGCTTGATAACAAATTGCAACACTGGTGATTGAGACGAGATCCCAGTATTCCTTGTCCTCTTGTTCATCCATAATGCTTCAAGAAATAAAATATAGATGCGTAAGAGAAACAATGAATAATCTTGATCATCCATGAAGAGAACAACGTATTAAACATCATACATGCGAACTCAATCACATAAAGAGAAGACAAACTGAAAACAATTCTCACATCAAAACATCGATAGTATTTGAGTTCAAAAGGAATGCAAATAAAGATCCATCAACATAAACAAAGTAGCATCACTTTCTTCAAACTAGATAAAAAAAAGTAGCATGACTCTCTTCAAACCTAAAAACAATAAGATGCTAACATCCTATCCGTGGAAACCTGGGTCTCTTGCCAACTCATACTTGAGATACTTGACTTTCTTTGCATCATCCTTTAAGCTCATGAAAACCTGCCTATTGTCTATCTTTTCCTTCAAATGATAGATTGCAAAGTAGTATAACTTTTCGTCTTCCACAATCTCAGGTATGGTATCTAATATATCTATTAGGTCCTTGTAAGGACCAACAACATTGGTTGATTGAGATGCAGAAGTGGTTGCGCTCCTACTTTCAACAGCTGCAACCAGCCTATTAATTTGCGCTCCAAGCTCTTCTCTCATGCTGGATTTCTTATCTTTCTTTCCTCAAGCTTGCCTCATTGAAGTCTGTGCTGCTCTTTTACGGCTTTGAGTTCCAACTGGTTCATCAATGGTTTCGTCCTCATGGCACTCCAAATTTTCATTAGTAGATCCTACACCAACATCGATACCAGGTTGTGTGGCCTCAACATCATCATTAATACACAAACCTTGTCCAGGATTCCATGTGATTCCTCCAGTAGCAACTGTATCTCTGAACATCATTTCTAACTTTTCTTCAAGATTAGGATGAATGCCTTTCATCCTAAAAGGCTTAAACTTTGGATTGGCCTGTTATAATAAAGCATTTGCGTAAGTTGTATTAATGAAGGTGATCCTAACATAAAAGTAAAAGAAGAAGTGAGAAAACCTGAATTTTACTCTCCCACCATTCATCACTTGCATCAATGGTTTTTTTCCTCGAATCCCATCCTAGTCCTGTTTCATTGTAAAGCAATGACCTCCATCTTTTCCATTCTTCCTTGAGATTATCCCACTTACTCTTCAGTTGAATTTTATCATATTTTTTTCCTGTTAGCTCCTCAAACTTGCTAATTATGGCTGTCCATCCATCCCTTTTGTTGCTTGCAGGACGATTGCCTTTTTCAATTTGTTCAATGCACAACTTACAAAAGATTTCTACATCTTCTGAGCTCCAAAATGCCTTTTCTTTTGATGAACTTGCCATCTACTAGTTAAGTAACAAAACAAATTTGACAGGCAAAAGAAAAAGAGATTAACCATGAAGCTACAAATAAAAACTAACAATGGCAGGCCGAGAAAACATATATGCTATCTAATTCACATATTGGCTCCATATTGCAGACTTTTAGACTAAATGGATCTAATGCACGTGAAATCAGCAGGACCCGAGAGGGAAATGGAAAGAAATGAACCCAAATTTGAGCATTGGAGGATCTAACCGAAAGAAAACCCAGATGGCCAGATAGAGAAGGAACATCAAGAAAATCCCATTTTCAAGCACATATCACATGCGTTAACTAAAGACAAACCCAAATAGAAAAACACTACAGCAAGATAACGAAGCAGAGAAACCCAACACACCATCCCATCAAGAACAATGATTAGTTCACCTTCACCCAGTTAGCCCCTTTTGCCCTACGACTGATTCTACGTTCTGTTCTTCCTCTTTCCATTGATGGAGTCACTTCTCTCTCTGGGCATAAGCGAATAAGCATTGTTTGTCAATGTCAACGCATCTCTTTGGAATGCTTTCGGAGACCAGCCATGTCAGCACCTTAGACAGCTCTGATGATAATTTATGTCATTGTGTTTTACATTATCGTGTCTTATATTCAGAAAAACTAGGACAAATGGATCTAATTAAAAGGAAGTAATTTCTAGAGTAGTATTTACTGTCCTAATAGACTATGCTATTGTAAATTGTTCTATGGGATGATAAATACCGTATCTCATAAATCAAGTGACTACACGTTACATAGGTACTTCATGTTCCTAACCAGATAAATGGTTTTAGCTCCTTGTACCGGATTATATATGCTTCTTAGACTTACAAGTTTCTTTATACAACTCTTGATTACCGAGGGAATTATCAGACTATAAGTTGTGCCATGTCGACTAGTGATTGCAGTTCTGTTCAGGGTAACAATATTTGCTTTAATGTTCAGGCTTAGCAACAAAAAAAGACAGTTGAATACCACAAAACAGTAAGGGGAAAAAAGCCGTAGAAAATTGGATAAAAAAAGTCCAGCAGCAGCAATGGAAATTACCACACTTCTGTAGTGATTACCAATTGACATTGTATGAATAGACGAACTCAATTACAGAAGACAATAAGAGTTACAGGGTTTCTGCAGCAGTGATGGAAGGCAGATTGTGCATTGTAAGATCGCTTATGTTGAGAGAACTACACTACTTGTTCTAATCAATCCTCACTTCTGCTATCATGTGATTCCATCATAGGGAACATCTAATCCTTGCATTCATGGAATTCAAAACTAATCCATAAATACAGAAATCGAAGTCTTACAGCAATGTTTCTTAAGTTTAGAATTGATTAAGGTATAATTATGATACTAGCCTGGTCTCTAAGGATGATTTAAGGATGTAGCACGAAGAAGGTGAATACAAGGAGAATAGTCGGTAGAATTATGTTTATGGTCTCATCGTAAGTATTTCTTTTGGGTCATCCTTTCTTACCAATACAGGGAAAACCAAGCAAAGCACATAAGCAATCAAACATATAGAACCGATTTGAGCAAAGCGAATCAACAACAATACTTCTCATAACAACACACTCTCCATCGCTCAAGAACTTCATCAAGAACAACAACAGCAGGCAACGGAATCAAAATCAGGCTTTTACAAGTTATGCACAAAACGAAGTTATCTAAAAATCGGAGAAACTACCATACCTTTAGGGAAGAGAGGCGAGCGGCGAAGTGGCGAGGGGCGTCGCGAGCGAGGAAGAGAGGCGAGCAGCGAAGACGTGAGTGGCGTCGCAAGCAGCGAAGAGAGGCGAGTGATGTTGAGGCGAGCCGCGTTGAGAGCGGGGAAGAGAGGCGATCGGTGTCGAGAGCGTGGAAGAAAGGCTAGCAGCGAAGTGGCGAGCGGCGTGAAGGAAGAGAGGCAACGACGACGCGGCCAGCGGCGTGAGTGAAGAGAGGTGAGCGGCGAAGATGATCTGTGGAGAGCGAAATTGCAAAAGGGAGAACAGATGCGAAGAGTGGCCTTAGGGTTTGTTTTTAAAAGGGGTAAAAATGGAAATAAGCTCGATAAATGAGGGTAAAATGGGTAGTTTCGAAATTTTCATTAAACCAGGGAGTTGCATTCCGAGAATGCAACTTCCCAAGGCACCTTTCACCTTGCATTGGCCAAAAGTCCCTTATAAAGCATTGGAAATGCAATTGCATTTCCTCAAAGTGAGTAAAAAAAATTGCCAAACGCCATTTGCATTTGGGCAAAGGACTTTAGAGCCCAAATGAGCATTTCAAATGCTGAACCAAACGGGGCCTTAGACACACAACTTTTGTGAAAAGTTAAAGCACGCTTTTGGATCTTTTCATGGCTTCCTCTTTGGTTTCACTCTGCCTTCTTTCTACAGCCACGTATGGAGATGTAACAATTTTGATTTTTGTTAAGAAAGTCAAAAGGTTACTTTATGATTTTCACAAATTGGACCGTACAATTTTTTCTCTGTTCTGGTATTGGGCGCCCATCAAATTAATGTGTTTGCCTTTTGACTTGGAAGTCCTTTGCACGAAAAAGGCTTTTCATGAGTTTGGGGAAGCATAGTAGTCAAAGCAGCCCAACATCGTTTATTGAGCTAGAGTGGAATATGAGTTGCCATCTTTATCACCATCAAGAGATACATGTGCATGTGCCTAACTATAGGGCCATTCCATACCCTGACCTTTTTCAAAAGCACGTTGATGATCGATAGACATCCGATCTTCCTCGATTGGTGGCTCAAGATCTGACAGGCGTAAGATTGGACTCCGCACAAGTTCGAGCATTTCTGTATCATCTGATATCTGATATGTGAGGCACATCACCTGTGTATCTCCAGTGACACGTCTAATCGTGCACAACATATGTAATCTTTTTCTTATAAGCTTGATTTGTTATTGTTTGATCGATTTTCTAAACTTATTCCTAGTGAAAAAAATTGAAAAAAAAAACTCATAAGCCAAATTATTAGATAGGAATTTTGGCGAGGGAAAAAATCAAAAAATTATTGGGTGGTCTTGAACCTTTCTCTCTCTCCCCCCCCCAAAAATTAGCTTAAAGAATAAAACTTCTCCTCACACTTATGAACCGACCACCAGCTCTAATAATCTCTCCTCACAAGACTGTGTGAGCTGGGTCAAAGCAGCAATAATCCATATTTCACCTATGAATGTTGAGTATAAACTTGTTGGTAAGTTCTGATATATGTGTTTAGTGGTATTAGGCCTCTCTCGCCCAAAAAATTAACTCAAAATGTGAGACTTTTTCCTTACCACCACACCTAAATTATTAGCCGGTTGCATGTTAATGCACTGAGCCTGAGAAAACAAGGAAACAAGACCCAAACTATATAAATTTTTCAATTAGTAGAAAAGACTTTGGCCAAAGAAAAAACATATGAAGAGAAGACAAAAAAATATAAATAAAATATTTTGGGACTTTGGCCAGGTCTATTCTAGTCTACAGCTGAACCCAAAGCCAGCAAAAGCTAGACAAAAGAGAATCTGACCATCCCTCTCTCTCTCTCTTTCTCTCTCTCTCTCTCTCTCCTTTCGTGCGCATTGAGAGCAACGACTCTTGCCTTGTATGACACCAAGTCTACTCTCTCTTTAATTGTTATCCACGCCTCTCACACTTCATCATCTCGGCCCCTTCTTCTCCTTCTTTTACCCTTTTTCTCTAGTGGCCCTTGCTCCATTCGGGGAGAGAGAGAGAGGGAGAGAGGCACGGGGAGAGACAGAATGGAGGTAGAAGATGATCGCTTGCAGGGTGAGACGGTGCAGTATTGCACCTCAAGACCAATGGTGTCCCCAGAAATAGTGGAGATTGACGAGGAGAGCAGAAGCGGGGACGTGGGCAGCAACGACGTGTACGTGGCCGTCGGGAAAGACGACATGGATGTTGTCAAATGGGCTCTTGATCACCACGTTGTCTCGTCGGCTCCACATCATGCTCGCGTCTTCCTTGTTCATATCTTCCCCCCTGTCGCTTACATTCCCACACCAGGTGACATCTGGTTAACATTACGCTCGTTCTGGGATTCTGAGTCTCGCCTGTGATGGGTCTTGCTCTAAGCATTGATGGGTCGTCATTTTTCTTTCTCAAAGTTGATTATTTTTTGTGTACCACCCAGAAAAATTGAATCTTTTCGTCGAGGGCGTCCTTCAAAGCGGATGAAAATTTGCTCAGAGTCCCAAGGTCTTGATGACCTTTCTCACTGTCCTTTGTCTACACAAAAGTTTAGGCACTTGAAGAAACGATGCATCATTGATACTTCTTGGTTGCTTCTCTTTACATAAAATTTCGTTCGATTTTCTCGTTTATGTGTCGTTTAAGGAAAAGCAATCATTTTTAAGGAAGGGAACGTTCTTAGAAAGGAATTCAGTTGCTTCTCTTAGTCCCTTCAAGTTCATTACATAGGTTTTACCGTATCCGCATTGGTTGTCCGGAAACAATTTTGTTTATTCCAAGTCGTTCCGATTTGAGGGTAACCAAGACTGGCAATGTGGAATTTGGGGCATCAGGTGAAACAAAAGCATATTCCAATCGGACCAACAAACAGTTGGATTGACAGACGCACTTAGATAGTTGGAACTGTTTCTGTACTCATTAAAGCGTCGATCCGAAACTGCTTGCGTCTGTCTATTGTAAATGCTTGTTGTTTTTGGATATACTGTTCAATTTGATGCTAAGCAGGAATTTTTTCTTCTTGAATTCATGTCGATTTACTTCCCCTGCTCAAGTTTTTTTTTCCTTTGAATTGTCTAAACGGAACTTCAGTTGGAAGATTATCGAGGAGCCAACTGAGCCAAGACCAAGCGAGAGTTTACCTGAATGAAGAGAGTAACAGGAGAAGGAACCTCCTGCAGAAGTACATTCGCCTGTGCGCCGATGCCAAGGTATATCTCCGAACTCTTATTGTCATCTCATACCACCAGCGCTGTCACATTGCAAAGTCCTGACTACTGAATTTAGATTGCACATTACAGGTGACTGTGGACTCGATGCTTATTGAGCACGGAAACATTGCGAAAGCTATTCTCGATTTAATCCCTGTTGTTAATATTACCAAGCTAGTTATTGGAACCAAATGTGCGCCTTACTCAAGGTGAGGTTATCGCCGATTTCCCGAGAATCTGAGAAGGGATTTTGATTTTCAGTTCATTTTTTAATTCACTTCAAACAAATAGTTAATTGCCTTTACATTTTCCCATCTTAAGGCGATTGACGAAGAAATTGGCAAAAGGAGAATTTGTGAAAAAGCATGCCCCAGATTATTGTGAGGTCACTGTTGTTTATGATGGCCAGAAGGTCTCAGACAATGAGAGAGCGAGAGAGCTGAATCGTCCAAACGAGGTGTCCAGTTCATTGGGAAAAGAAGTTGCTCGCCACTCCGAAAGGAACTTTTTTGAGTGCATGTGCTTTTCAGGCAAGTTCAACTGATCAACATAGTTGCGTTAACAATAGAAATTGACATGTATATTTGATCTACCTGCCACATCCAACAAGGAACGCTGTCGTTGTAAGCTATTTCATGATTAGAAACGCACATTTGGTGCTTTTCAGCTTGTATGTAACTACGTATGCACATTTTGGGTGGAGTACGTTTAGGAGTCTTGATCTACAGTGTTTCTTCAGACATCCCTTGACCATATCTAAACTGAACTACGGAAAAACTTGACCATATCCCAGCGCCTTGGTTTATCATTATTCTCTTGTTGGAGATGCTTTTCTCTTATCAGGTGTTAAATCAGATAGTTTCATCCATAAACTTCACTATCCAGGATATGTAATATGTGAGGGTGATCTGGATTTGTAATACTAAGAAAGCCGGCCAATGAAATTAGGCAGACACGCATGTAGGCATGAACACATCCCTGCTCTTTTTGTTTTGAAAAATCTTTGAAAAGTTGGCCATTGTACTAGAAGTTTACGCAGATTTGCATGCAGCATGTAGGACGAAAATCGAAGAAATTCAAGCGTGTATCAGACCTAGGAAGGATTGCCGGAAGAACACAGCAAAACACAAACAGCATCACGATGATCAACAATCCAAGTAAGAGAGATCGAGAAAATGGTCTTCAAGCCGAGGGAAGGACCTTCCTACACACATGTTTCACACGATAATTGATCTGTTCCGCGCATGAGACGGGGAATGCAAATGAACAGCAATAATACGATGGCGCAGACATAGTCGACTTCTCATGACAGAAAGCCAAAACGGAACTCAGACACTAGTGTAACCCAATGAGATATCAGAGGAAATTTGTAATAGCGCACAGCCTCTAGTTTTGAGTAGAAGAGGCTGTCTAGAACCCACTATTCCGTCTGAAGAAAAAGTTCATTAGATGTGATGTTCGGCATCAGGCTGAAGAAGACACATACACAAGGCAGTAAAGCCCTTTTCTTATCCTTTTTCTGTTTTTTTGTGAGAGAGAGAGAGATGGGGGGGGGGGGGGGTGTGATTCCGAGATTACAAGCTTTTGGATGAGAGACAGAGGAAGAAAAACGGTTTACGGCCCTTGAAATTGCCTTTCCTTGTCATCTCCAAAAGTTGATTCGGAAAGCCACTGGAAAGAACCTCATTTCCCACTTTTTTCATGAATCTTGTTCTTGTACTTGTTCTTTTTCCTTTCAAGCACCACTTTCGCCATTTCTCAAACCCTTCTCTGTATGAGTTTATCTGAAGTTCCACAAGATTTCCTCATAGTAAGAACATGCAGATCAATAACATAACATGTACAAACGTAGCAGTGGATGCGGAGGACTTGTTCTTCAATTTCTTTTTGCCTTCTGAGAGAAATTTCCTTTTCTCCCTGCTTGTCCTTGATGGGACAGATTTGTTACATGCTGTGTGTTTATATGCTACTTCCCTGCATAGTCATGAACGGCTATAGTTTGGTCCAAAGAGAGTTTGGTTTCAACTATCAAGCCGAATTTTTAGGCACGAGTTAGGCCTTCCTCTGTAGGCACAGCAAATAAATCTACCCAAAAAGAGATCTCTTGAAAATCCAATGAACATTGCAGCACGATTACTTTCGCAATGGAACTTAGATTTCTGAAATCACCGTTTTTTTGCGAGACATAACTTTATGAATCGGATAATCTCGAAATCAAGTACGTTAGGTGCCTCATTAGCGTCAAAACCATTCACACTCAATGAATAAGCGCTCAGGGTGCATTTGTATCACATGAAAATGAATGATCCAGAAATGTGTTCCTGAAAATGACTGCTCATATCGCTTACAAAAAAAATAAACAAAAGATATTTTCATCATCCATGAAAATGAAAATGAAGATGTTTAGACACAACATTTTCCATTAACTAATGATTTCAAGTGATACAAGTGATCATTTTTAAGAAATTTTTTTTTCCAAATCATCCATTTCCCACGAAACAAACAGATCACCTTAATCAAATGATAACCTCGACCTTCTGATTATTTGCTTCATGTCATCATGTGAAGAAAAATTGGCATAAAATATGGGCCAACACCATATGAATCCAATCTATTGGAGAAATTGTCCACAAGCCCAGTCTCATCATGCAAGGCCCAAGCCCATCATCCCCCCAAGGGCAAATCAGTAAAATCCGGACCCCTCATCCTCAACCTCGTCAAAAACCCTAGCTCCCCCCCCTTTCCACCTCTCATTCCTCGCCTCTCGCCGCCCGCCCGCCCGCCCGCACCGCCGCTTCCCGTCCCCCGATTCCTTCTTCCGCAGGGAGAGAGATGACCACCCGATTCAAGAAGAACCGGAAGAAGCGCGGCCACGTGAGCGCCGGCCACGGCCGCATCGGGAAGCACCGGAAGCACCCCGGCGGCCGCGGGAACGCCGGAGGGATGCACCACCACCGCATCCTCTTCGACAAGTACCACCCGGGCTACTTCGGCAAGGTCGGCATGCGGTACTTCCACAAGCTCCGCAACAAGTTCTACTCCCCCATCGTCAACGTCGAGAAGCTCTGGTCCCTCGTCCCCCAGGACGTGAAGGACAAGGCCTCCAAGGACAGCGCCCCCGTGATCGACGTGGCCCAGTTCGGCTACTTCAAGGTCCTGGGCAAGGGGGTGCTGCCGGGGAAGCAGCCGGTCGTGGTGAAGGCGAAGCTGATCTCGAAGATCGCGGAGAAGAAGATCAAGGAGGCCGGCGGGGCGGTTGTGCTCACTGCTTAGGTGAATCAAAGTTTGTTCCTTTTCTTCTTCTTAGTGCTGATTTTGTTGGTTTTGGTTACCGAAGTTGTGTTATTGTTTTTGGGGAATAGCTGTATCAGATGAGAATGGGGCGCTATTGTCACATTGCTTGTCGAATGCTGATAAATTTTGAGCATGGTGTCTTTCTTGGTCAATGGCTTGATCTGTTTCATGGAGGCAAATGGTAACTTTTCTTTTGGGTTCGTTGGTGTTCCAAGTGCTTTACTTCGTTGTTGTTGTTTGTCTTTTGAGGAATTTTTAGGAAAACCCGGGTCGCAGTTCCTCATCTAGCCCGGTGTGTGAACTCCACTTGTGCGAAATCCGCCATTATACGAGAGAAAAGCCTGCGCTTAATGCCTATTGTGGATGATTGAAGTAATTTGGGCATTTTATGCAAATTGTGGATGAAACTACTGTTGCATTGGATGTATTGTAACTGCTAGTCGCTAGCTAGCGAGTTGCCGCGGTCAGCAAAGTCGGTGATCATTCGCGCACGATGCTTCCTCCTCAATGGAAATGGTTCAGACAGATTTGGCCTAAGGATGTTCTTTGGAAATGTTTTTTCTGTATGGCACGAATCCTGTGTTCTACTTGCTGTGAAATACCTAGGAAAAACTCAAGTAAAAGGAATACGTTTGCTTTGGATGTATTCACAGTGTAGCGGAAGTTTAAACTAGAATTTACCTTCCCTTTTGGAATCGATGATTTTGAAGGCATTTCACCCTTGTGTGGTTGGAATTAGCTTAAAAGATGAGGACATGGACAGGACGAGAGAGCTTGGTATCTCGGAAGATGAGTAAAGTTATTTGTGGCAAAGGATTTTAAACTATGATTTGTATTTGTTAGAGAGTACTTAGAAATGCCAATCCTTGCATTCTCATCACGACATTGTCGAGTTGCAGAGTGCGCTGCCGCACTCGCTATGGCACATGCTTCTCCTATGACTTGAACAGTTCGGTAGAACTTAGTTAAAATGATACCACCTGGATCGTGAAGGAGCTGAGTGCTGACGCAAAGTCTATGCATGAGAGACCAATCAACTGAGAACTCTGGGGCTATACCTTGAGTGTTCTGGTATTGTGTGCTTCCATGTCGATCATCAACAGCTACACGCCTTTACTTTCAAACTGAACTCCACAACCAACTTCTCTAGGTATTGTCACCTAGAGTTACCTCGTGTGCGACAGTTGATTCTTTGACGGACACGCACCTTTTCCAAGTTCTCTATGTGCCACTGTTTGTTTGTCATCCAACAATAGCTAATGGCTTCGACCGACTGTGAATCAACTGGATGAACCTCTGCTGGTACTCCTTGTGTTGATCAGCCACTCCTTCTGGCTCCTAGAGTTCCTTTGGTTTTTCTTTCCAAACTCGCCAGCGTCTTTCATAATTCCTTTGCGACACCATCAAGTTTTGTATTCACTGGCAATGTCACTTGAAAACTTTTTAACTACGAAATCTCTACGGTATGAAAGGACAATGACTAATCTCTCTGTCTTAGGGTATGTTTTTTTGAGTCATTTCGTTGGAAAAGTTTCATTCAGAAGATAGGATCATAGGGGTGCGTATGGTAATGTTTATATTTCTGGGAACAATGTTTTTTCAGAAATAGTTTTTTCTACTTCTATTTCCTGGAAGAGTTTCTGAGCAAAATAATGCGTTTAGTAACTGCACAAAATTTCTATTTCTAGAACAAAAATGCGTTTGGTAACTACATAAAATTTCTATTCCCAATTTTTTGCATTCAAATCTATATCTTTTATTTAATTATAAGTGCAAGTTATAAGTGAAAAAAAAACCAATAAGCATGATTTATTGATTTGTCTAATCCTTTTAAGGGGTTAAAACCCCTTTTAATCCCTAAACTAAGGAATCTTCAAAAATACTACTTGGGCACCTCAAAAATTTAAATTTTATTCAAAGTGGGTGGCCACAGGTATTCTAAGCCATTATGTGAATTTTTTTTATATTTTTTTGTGGTAAAATTTATTAAAATTTTTTACTTTCCCTAAATCTGTTTCTTTTTATTTTTTCGAAAATTTTTTATGAAATTTTTTAATTTTTTCAATTTCGGAATTTTGCAAATATTTAAGGGTTTTCTGAGTTTTTCTGATTTTTATGGATCTTTTGAGAATTTTTTGATTTATATGAATTTTGGGAATTTTTTAATTTTCTAATTTTTATGGAATTTTTCTGAAATTTTTCTAATTTTTATGAATTTTCGGAATTTTTTAATTTATTCTAAGCCATTATGTGAATTTTTTATTTTTTATTTTTTTGGGGAAAATTTTATTAAAACTTTTTACTTTCCCGAAATTTGTCTCCTTTTATTTTTGAGAAAGCTTTTTATGAATTTTTTTTAAATTTTTTCAATTTCGGAAATTTACAAATTTTTATAGGTTTTCTGAGTTTTTCTGATTTTTATCGATTTTCTGAGAATTTTTTTGATTTTTATGAATTTTTGGAATTTTTGGAATTTTTTATAATTTAATTAATTTTTTAAAATTTTTTATTATTTCTGCCGAGAATGGATTTGACCGGTGCTTTGAGACGGTTTGCAGACGACGGAGGATGGAGGAGGATGCGGCTTGAGGACCGGACCTTTCTATTTCTATTTCTATTTCTAGGAACAAAGAAGTAGATTTTTTCTACTTCTTATTTCTGCTCCAAATCTATTTCTTGGCCACTTTTCTATTCCAGGAAATAAAAAAAATAAAATGCGTTACCAAATGAATTTCTGTTCTTTTTTTGTTCCAGGGAACATAAAAATAGAAAAATAGAGAAACAGAAGCGTTACCAAACGCGCCCTAGGTGACTTGCAATGAAAGCAAGGCTGCTCTAGTTTTATATCATTACTTTGGTATACAGAGTTGGGGGTTCTTGTAGCAGTTGACTCGTCCATGTAAAGGATCACCGGCCCTGGTCATGTGCCGATTCCATGTAAATTAACTTTCTGCTCTCGGTGGGGTTCATTGGCTTGGTGAGTGGAGAAACTCCTGCGTACGTCCCAATGTGTGCAAATGGTAAGGTTCCCTTCGAGATCACTGAAAGGTTCTCTTTGTCTGACCAAAAAAAGAAAAGAGGAAAGGTTCTCTTTGAGATCACCGGAAGGCTGTATCAACTTTTGAGGAGACAAGTACATCAGAGTCTTAATATTAGTGTACAGTCTTCATGGGTCTTAATTCTTTCAATCGACGCGATAAATCTTGACCCTTACTGGCTCCGTTTGGTTCAGCATTCTCAATAGACTTTCGGCCTCGAAAGCCAATGCTGGAGCGTTTGACAAGCATTTCCAATAGGCTTTCGATCGAAAGGTAGCGTTGGGAATGCTCAAAGCTCGAAGCTTGTCCTAATCAGGTTTGGGCTTTCAACATTTATCAAATGCTAAAATCAATTTTTTCTTTTCAAATTATCCTCACTTATTCTTTAATATTTTGGTTTTGCCCATTTGTTACTGTTCATCTTCTTTGCACTCCGGTGAGGGCCGATGATATCGGATTCGGACAACGAAGGACAGGCGAGGTCGCCCAACCTCAGGCGACGGCCGCCTGAGGTCACGCGACCTCCGGTGGTCGTTGCCAAATTTGGCTCACCGGCAACTGTAGGCCTTCGCCGACTCCAGCGAAGGGTAAGGTTTTTTTTTTTAAATAAAAAAGAAAATCCCAAAGCCCTTTACAAAAAAAAAAATTAGCCAAACACTATTTGGGCTAAAGTAGTTTTACAAATTTTTTTTTATCAAATTCCATTTGTATTTCTCCAAATTGTTTTAACCTAAAAGTATTTGCATCCTCCCAAAGCTTTTTTGCAAAGTTGAACCAAATGGGTCCATTAAAAGGGCAATAGCATTTTAGTTAGTACAACGAAGCTTCTTCATGTGAGGACTGCTATATATGCGATTTCCACTTGCCAAAGACGCAGTCCAATGCCCAAAGGACGTTATCGCACTTACTGAAAATGATTTGGAACTCTATTTTACATATCGACAGGCTTAGGATTCGAATGCATTTTATACATAAAGTGCAGGATTTTGGATGAGAACCTTCCCATTTTTAATCTTTCGTTGGTTCAGGCGTATGTGTGTCGGCAGATAATGTTCTTGTGGAAGGTTCTGAAAAGCGAAAGAGTAGTGAAAAATCATGATTTAGAATATCATCATGGTTGTTAACCATGGCATGATGAAAGTTGACAGCGGACAAGTTCGAAAGCAACCACCATGACAATAGCACTCTAACCGCAAGATGCCTCGCGTAAAAGCAGACAGGTGAAGACCCCGAAAGTTACAATCATGTAAAATTTTGGGGGGGAGGGAACAAAAAAGTACTATTGCAACGCCGTCGCGATCTAGGGGGCACAACATATTATCTCACAATGCTTGGAAAAATAACACATCATCTCATTTGTTACAATATACGAAGAATACCCTGCAACAGACATGAACTGACATGTTCATATCGGCTCTCGGAAGATATCGAAATGTGCCTGTAATATCTGCTCATCTGACAGGGACATTGAGGGGTGATCGCTATCGAAATCTACCGCAGCGTGAGCATGAAGGTGTTCCTCTTGCCATGACATTGACTTGAGTTCTTCAGACCCTGTCACGTTTACTTGAAACTGATACAGAGGGTCCAACTCCTTGTCATTGGCCCAGGGTAAATCTTCGTTTTCGGCCGCAGTGTTCAGCCGGAACTCAGCGTCATTGCTGATGTTGTTTGAGCTGTTGCTGCAATATTTCTTCGCTTCGTGGAAGAACAAACAGCTCATTCTGGAGACCAGTTTGTCAGCTGTGTTCTTGTTCCCATGTTCAAAATCCATTGAGCTCGACGCTGATGAGAATGGAGCAGCATTCATTGCAAAGTATCCTGGATCGACCAGTCTCGATTTGGCACCATGGCGAACAGGGGCGATGGCAGTATGGAATTCTAAGGAGGATGCAGGATCAAACAGTGCCCTGTTGAGGTAGACCTCTCCAATTGATGATTCCATTGGTCCACCATGCATACCATCCATAGGAAATGCTGGTTCTTTTGCTCTTAGGCCTGATATATCTCGACTTCCCTTGTACTCCTGCAGCGCTTGCGCTGCCTCAATCTCTAGGCAATTCTCAGACTTGCTTTTTAATTCTCTAAGCGGCATGTGGGTAACCGGGTCGATACCTTGTTTCATCAGCTTCTTCCTCACGTACGAGTTCCAGAAGTTCTTTACCTCATTATCGGTTCGTCCGGGCAATTGTGTGGCAATTTGAGCCCACCTGGATATAATGAAGGAGTCAAATATGAAAGTGGCAATTGTACATTGTCTTTTTCTTGTGCTGAAGAATTGTAACTCGTCAGCGTCGATACCTGTTTCCTAGAACTGCATGAAGAGCGATGATGAGATCCTCCTCTTGCTGTGAAAACATGCCTCTCTTCAGGTCAGGCCTTAAATAGTTGATCCACCTCAATCTGCAACTCTTTCCACATCTCTGCAAACCTGAAAAAGGGATAAAACAGTTGCATTTTGAGAATTCAAGTGTTTCTGAAGAACACTGAAGATTACAAATGCCCAGGAATTTGAATGCGGAGTCTCACCGGCCAGTTTCGGAACGGAGCTCCAGCAACCCACCCCGTGTCTAGTAATGTAATTGAACAGTTTCTCGTCTTCTTCAGGCGACCATAAACCTTTCCTCACTTTCTGATTACACGAGCTACGTCCCATTTGGAAAAAAATGGAAACTTGAGGTGGCCTCCTCTAAGCAGTCATTCCCTAAATAAGAGTGCTTTGAGGAATATGAGGGAAAATGTGGTGGTTAGTGGGTGGAAAGAGAAGTTTTCATGAGGATTTAAAGTGAACAGTCGCTAACCATACTTATACCTCAAGTTGGTGTTTGTGTGGGGAGAGAGAGAGACAGAGAGAGAGAGAGAGAGAGAGAGAGAGAGCAAAGCAATTTGGTGAAGGCAATCAAGTGGTGTTTACGCAAATCTGATTCTTCTTTTGCATTGAGAGTGGATTAGTTTTGAAGACATCTCAGTTCCTCCGAGAGAGAGAGACGTGCGAGATAACTACGTAGGAGTGAGTACTTAGTACTTGAATATGAGTATGAATACAGACGTTGTCCCATGAATGCTGGAGGAGAACAACAGAGGAGGTGATTGGCTTCTGCCGCCAAGATTGATTCCTTATCATAAAGCAACGTGGGCTCCTTTAAAGCAAGTTTTGGTCCACTTACGATCACATGCTACTCGACAACTACCGCTCACAAGATTTAACATCTACCTTATGCTTCATCATGGCACTTGTTTCTGCAGTTCTGGTCCATGAAACATTGCAAAGATATCAATAACTATTCTCTAAGTAGCGGTAATCGCATCATGACGAGCGAAACTAAGCCGTCATGCATGACGACACGAGTCATGAGCAGGTCAATTGCTTGTAATTGTCTTAGAGACGAAGGTGTTTAATTTTTTTTTTTTTGGTCTGTCCTACTCTAATTTTCATTTGATTCGCCTCTTGCAGGGTGTGGGAGTCGAAACCCGCATTTGAAACTACATGTCCCCATCCCTAGCCCTTCTGAGAATGTGGGGGATTTTGACAGCGCATACCGTGTGTAGAAGCGATTCACCAATGTAATCATTTGGATCCTTATCTATTCTGCAAATTGCTCTTCACAAAGCCCTCATCTCACTGGGTCGCTCCTTTCTTTCCTTTTCTGATAGCTTTCAAAAAGTAGCATCACCTTTTAAATCTTTGCCTTGAGCACATGAACTTTGGCACCAATTTATTTAAAAGATAATCCCACAAAATAATTCCTAAATTTTGCCCAATGGCACATCAATATTTCAATTTTTTTTTATCTCACCAATACCCCCAAACTTGCGGCGCTGACACAAAAATATATTCCGTTAGACTTCCATCCATAATGACCGTTTAAAGAAGAGTCGGCTCAATTGTAAACTAACCCTCGTATGACAATTCAAGTCTAGCGGATTCGGCATAACTTCCGAATGGTCTCGGGTAGTGGAATAGGCAACAAATTGGAGCCGATCCTCGGCGAAGCATTTCTCTATCCCTAGTCTTTGTACTAACATGTATATTGTATGTCCGATAATTTGCCTAACTCATATTTGTACATAAGTACCAATTTTTTGGTGCGTATTCTATACGTTTGGGGAAATGACGGATGTCAAGCCTCGAGCAGCAGATTCATCATTTTCTGCGAAAGGAATTTACCAACCAGAGCAAACGTCTCAAGACTTTGCGACAATTCTTCCCCGGGAGCAAGATCAAGGACATCATCCTCGAAAGAGAGATGCTCGGGCTGCTCGGCGAGAGTTTCGACTGAACAGCGAGACTGGCCATTCTTGCGGGACGAACATATTGAGAAGAGGGGAATTCGATGATCAGATGAGTTAGAGCGCGAATGATAACTATTTTCATCCCTGACCTTATTTTTGGCTAGAAATTGAAACATTCATTTTTTATTCCCGAGTTTTTGAGCAAAAAGTAGTATTTGATAACGAAACAAAATTACTATTCTTGAAATAGAAATCCGTTTGATAGTTACTCTTAAATTTCTGTTCCTAGCAGGCGACCGATGGGTGGTGGCAAGCAGTGGCGGATAGCTGGCAAGCGATAGCGAGTGGGAGGCAGCAGGCCGGCACGGTGGGAGGCAAAGATGGATGGTGACGGCAGGGGGCAGCAAGAGCGAATGTAAGAGAGTTGTTATTTCTGTTTTTTATTTGTCTCAGAAATAAAAAAAAAATGTACTTGCATTGTCAAACGGATTTATGTTCCAAATCTAATCTCAGGAATAGAAAAATTAAAAAAATAGAAAAACAGAATGATTATCATTCTCGCTCTTATCAACAGTTCAGGAGAGGAAGTGGGAAAAGCTTGGAAGACTCCAAAGCCATTGAAGGTAGAGAGAGGAAGGCACTGTTCCATGAGCTGTTGAATCAGTTCTCGAATAAGGTCACCAAAGGTAAGTAAATGGTCTCCATCATTGATGGTCCTAACTATGACTTTTGTCCCTTGATTATTGGGTTCAGGAAGTTATGCATGAACAGGAAATAGGATTATTTACCAATCTCGCTTATACAATCGCTATCGAATAGTCATAACGTGTGCTTTGTTGTAATCGAATTCTTACACACGTTGCTTGTTCAAGCGATTGCATAACTTTTTTATAATGTAAGAGGATGAAATTCATTTCTCCCTTTAAAATCATTTCCTAAAAGTTTTTAGACGATGTGGCTGACTTCTTTTTTCTAGGGTCAATACTATAAAAAAACCAGCAATCGGTACTCGGTGTCAAATGTAGCGCAAATTATTCTTTGTGTCATAAAAACTCCCGAATCAATACATTCGCATCGCATTTCTCTCAAACCAATATGCCCCTGCTACATTTATCCTAAATTAATTTGTAAATCACAAAAATCCCAAATTGGTATAATCGTGTCATATTTACACAAAACTGATACACTAGTGCCGCATTTACCTCCAAAAAAATCTCAGATTTATCACAATTTGGAGTAATCGTGACATGGGTATATTAAATTAGGATAAATGTGGCACGAATGTACCAACTTGAGAGTCTTTATGACATAAAAATTAATTTGGAACGCAGATGTATTAACGTTTTACTTTCTCATGGATTTCATTTATATTAAAAAAAAAAATAGATAGTGCCAAGAAAAAGACACGAGTCTGTTTTGACTCCGCAAATCACAAGCGGTTGCCCTCCTCGGAATATGACAGGAGTAATGCCTCTAATTATGTGAGATTAGCGGTCCCAAAGTTGATGGATGGGACGTTTTTCGAAATTTCAATTTCAACTGTTGATTGTTGATGCACACGTCATGATGTCTGGTGGTAGATGTCATGATAATTTCACAAAGACGTGCCTTTTCGCAACCAAAAAAAAGAAAAAAAGAGTAGTAATTTGGCCACGTTTATCAGGAGCTCGCAAAAATTAAGGATAATGATAATGCTAAGCCGTGTGACTTTATCTTTTTTCCTTCATGAGTTGGGCAACTGAAAATGGGAAAAGGAAAAAGAAAAAGAAGAGGAAAAGAATAGCAAGTAAAATGATGAATTCCCAAGTATGATAACGATTCAATTGCCGTCGTCTAGCGTAGCATATCGGGTTTCTTATGCATTTTAGTGCTTATGAGTTGTCGATCGAATAGATGATGGTGTTGAAATTTAAATTGGGCATCGATCTTGAAATTTCTGCCCATCGAATTCATATTGTTCCGTGCCTAAAAATATGGAATAAATGGAATCCTATTATGCAAGAGACAAGCATCCGTCGGAGACGATGCGTCGAGGACGACAATGGGTGTGGATTAAACTGGATTTAATCGTAACCGATGAAAATATATTTTATTTTTAAATATTTCAGGAGAATCGCCTGTTTCAACTAGTATAGACATATGTAGTATAGTAAATGAATGTTTTTGAAACGCGCATCGTCTTTTCGTGACAGAGAAAGTAGTCCATTTTGATGAACGAACTCGGAATCCATGAAATATCTCGTTAACCCTATGAATTTAATAAGTTGTGAGTTGGAATACGAGAAAGTGATCAACATTCTCTCACGATCAACCCTTTTAATTTTGGGGTAAATTTATTACTAGTGTACCAGTTTGGAGTTCTTTATGATATTAATTATTTTAACTAATAATTAAGAAAATCAATGACTTTTAGAAAATGATTTTGATCTTCAAAATGGAGCACTTGTGATAAATTTATCCACCGTTAGTTTCTGTTATATTGGATTAATATCACAAAAATCCACAAATCAGTACATCCGTGACAAACGGAAAGTAAAACCCCAAATTAATATATTTATTAACTGACATGTACCATCTAACTCGGTAATTTAAAGATAAAATTTAACGAAAATTAATGAGGATAAATTTATCATAGGTATAATAATTTGAACTTTTTTGTGATATTAATTTTAGTTAAAAATGAGTGATTATGGTGGGTTTAATTTGTTTCAATCCGTCTTAAAGTTTGAATTGGATGGAGATTCCTTGGTCCCCCACGAACTCATGTCCCGACACCAAATCAATCCTATCATCAGCTCTTTTTTCAAGTCAAAAGCGGCAATTAGAGTGCCTTGAGGAGAACAGTCACAGCTAAAAAGGACGATAAAAGCAGGGTTTGCTGATTATCTCACGTCTCCAAATTGATGTTAACGTTATGATTTGACACCAGCACACCACCGTGTCGCCCTAATTCAAGATAGATGCCCCCAGTTGATTTTAGCACCCCAAATTATAACTTCGCTTTCTACGGCACATGTGTGGAAAAATAATATCACGACACGAAATCATTCGGTAGATATGTATCACTCGTCTTAAAAGTTCAATGCAGCAATCGACCTGATTTTGACGGATTTGCATCGGAAACCCTCATCTTGATTTGAGATACACGTTCTTGTTTAATTTAGCCTTCAAATTCTTATTTCGATTAGTATTGTATAGAAACGTGATGATACGGGGTGAACCCATGAATGAAGTTGTCGTGAGTTTGTCCCGAGCATGTTCTCTTTACTTGGGAAAACTTGCATGTGGAATTAGGCTACATCGATTGAAGAAGCCTGTAAAGGATCGTCTGCGACTAGCAATTGAATCATATTGTCACGTTTTCACATGTAGAAGAACCGTGGCCAAGAAAAGCAACATTTTGAAACGAAATATCGTAATCATAGTGGGTTGGGCTTGCGGTTGCAAATTGGTAAAAGGCCCCGACGTTATGCTCAGGCCACGTATTTGGGGACATCTGGTATGCTCTGATTTTAGTCTTTGGACTCGTTCTCTCGATGATGGGTTTGGTCTGTTTTCTTAGAGTCTTTTCTTGCCCTAACTCGGCCCAACGACATGTCCTTCTTGATAGTAAATGTGGTCGGAATCAAGTGACTCCACTAATCTCATAGAATGCACGCATATGACCTCGTGCGAGTAAGGGGGTGAGCATCAATCTTGGTTCAATAGGATAACCAAATTGGCCGGATCGATTGGCTGGTTCTCAAGTGAATTGGGTAGGTTCGCCGAGCTAAAAACCCATTGAGCCAACAAAGGCCATTTGGTTCCAAGGTTAATGCTCTCGACCACCAAGTAAAGTAGTTACCTAAGAAAAATGGGTATTGGATAAAATTGATTTTAAATAAGGAAAAAAATATAAGAAGTTGTAGAGAAAGGAGATTCGATCTTAAATTATATATCTTGTAAATGAAAAAACAATTAACAATCCAGTTCTTAGATCTAAATGATATGCATCCCATGTTTGTCCAAAGGCTCCCGACTCAATTTCGGTTCTAAGATCCGGAAACCGGCCCGACACAAGGAGGTTTTCGGATTTCTTTGTTGGAAATCGACCCATTTTAGGATCAATCATCTTTGGTAACACGGAGTACAAAAACTTAAAAGGTCGTCTAAGTCAAAATCGAATTTAGGGGGGTGCTTTGCTAAAAGGTCGTGTAAGTCAAAATCGAATTTAGGGGGGTGCTTTGCAAAAAGTGAGCCACTTCGGGGGTGATGCGGAATTTATTAGTGGTGCATTTTTGGACCAATTGAATAGGCAGAAATCCAAACGAAGGGCGAAATAGTGGTGTGACTAGACCCGGTGGACTCGGTCAACGACATCGGATATTTTTTTATGAGTTAATTTAAAAAGGCAGTTTCTTAATTTTGATGTTTTATGCTTTCCAATTTAGATTAGGTAACTTTCCTATTTGACTAGGTTTCCAATTCAGATTAGGTAACTTTCCTATTTGATTAGATTTCCAATTGTAATTAGGTTTAACCCCTATAAAAGGGTGTTTATGGCTTGTTTTGAAGACAGAACATTATTATCATCAATATTGAATTTCGAGATTTTTCTCTTTAAGCAAAGTTTTGCTTCAATTATTCGCGGAACGCTGCGTCAGGTGGTATTAGAGCCTATGGCGACTGGCGGTGGTCTTCGTGACAATGCTCAGGAGACTAGAGCCTCAACCCTTGGGGTCGACACGTTGCAACGTTTGGAGCAGCGTTTAATGGAACGCTTGGATCAACGATTCGATCAAAGTCTTCGTCGTTTCGAAGAACGATTTGACGAGTTAACAGAACGATTCGAAGGTCTCGGCGTTGATGTGAACCGGAATCGGCGAAACGACAAAAGGCCGAGTGCAGATCTTGCTCGCGGTGATCCTGTTGATAGGCCTGTTCTTGTCCGCAAACAGAATAACCCTCTGTTTTCAGAGAGTTCGGAAGAAGAAGAAATTGAAATTTTTGATGAGGAACGTGCTGATTATGGCGGCAGACGTCGTCATGGAGGATTTCAAAGAGGATATGATCGAAGAGATGGAAGACGACATTATGACGATCGTGAAGGTAACGACTTTAAATTGAAAGTCGATATTCCCTATTTTAATGGAAGTCTGGGCATAGAAGACTTTCTGGATTGGCTTGCTGATATAGATAGATTTTTCGACTATATGGAGACCCCTGGTGAGAAAAGGGTGTGATTAGTAGCCTGTAGATTAAAGGGAGGTGCGTCTGCATGGTGGGAGAGATTGCAGAATAAGAGAGAACGAGAAGGGAAAGAGAGAGTTCGAACTTGGACTAGAATGAGAAGACTGTTGAAGCAAGAATTCCTTCCACCTGATTATGAACAGATTATGTTCCAACAGTATCAACATTGCCAGCAGGGCAATCGGACTGTGCACGAGTATACGGCCGAATTTATGAGATTGGCAGAGCGGAATAATTTATCAGAGACGAAGGGACAGCAAGTGGCCAGATACCTCGATGGCTTAAAACCCTTCATTCGAGATAAAATTGGAGTGCAGTTTCTGCGAAATTTAACTGAAGCCAAGAATATGGCAATGAAGATAGAATTGATGCAGCAAGATAGGGGAAGAAGAGGCTACGAAAATTATCGAGGTAGCAGTTCGAGCAGTTCGGTAGAGAAGAACAGTTTCAATAATCGCTTTAACATAGGGCGAAATCAAGAAGATAAGGCGGTAGAAAAGCACCCTATGAATGAGCCGAGGGAAAAGGGAATGCAAGCACAGAAAACTGTGAACCCTAATCCTTATACTAAACCAACCGCGATAAAGTGTTACAGGTGTAATCAACCTGGGCACCGTTCTAATGAATGCCCTCAGAGAAAGTCCGTAAACGTAGCAGCGAGAGAAGAGGAGGAAGATGGATATTGCTGTGCGCCAAATGGTGAGGACGATGATTTTGAAGATGAAGAAGAGGAACAAGTAAACTGTGCAGTGCGCAGGATTAAAGATGGCCACGGTTCGGAACCGACCGGTTCCGGTTCGTGGCCAAGAATGAACCGGAAGCGGTTCGGAACCGGAACATAATTTTCTTTTTTTTTTCTTCGGTTCCGACTTCCGAGTCTTCCGACTTCCCGTTCTTCCTCCGTCGGCGCCGGCTAGGGCCGGCGGAGGTCGCCACCCTCAGGCGAGCCTCGCCGGCGTCAGGCGACTGGGCGAGGCTCGCCACGCCATCGCTCGCCCAGGCGAGGGCGAGGCTCGCCCGACGCCGGCGAGGCTCGCCCTCGCCAGATCCAGGCGAGGGCCAGCCTCGCCGGCGTCGGGCGAGCCTCGCCCTCGCCAGATCCAGGCGAGGGCCAGCCTCGCCGGCGTCGGGCGAGCCTCGCCCTCGCCTGGGCGAGCGATGGCGTGGCGAGCCTCGCCCAGTCGCCCGACGCCGGCGAGGCTCGCCTGAGGGTGGCGACCTCCGCCAGCCCTAGCCGGCGCCGGCGGAGGAAGACAAAAAAAAAGGAAAAAGAAGGAAAAATAGAAAAGGAAAAACAGAAAAGAAAAATAATTAAATATAAATTGTAATTAAAATGTAAATTGTAATTAAATTTGGGGACAAAAAGACAAGACATAACTTGAACTTAATAAATTATCATTAAGCACATTACAATTCGTTATAACGATCTATAAAAAAAAAGGAGCACAATATATATACCCTAAAATGATCCAAAAACCTAAACATTCCGTGCACACTGCACAGGGGATCAGAGGACAGAGGTCACATGTCGTCGGATTATACTTGGGTTTCCCTAAGCTCTTGTGGGCATACCCGATATGAGAAACAAGGGTTCACTTCCCGAAATATTTGCCAACTCCAATAGTTCTTTTATCCTCAATCGTCACTACCCGTTCCAGTACTGGTAGCGGTAGTATCTCCATCGTTAAAGAATTCGGATTCATTATTCCGATCTATCTCTTGTTGCCGGTATTGAGCCTTCGTCCAATCAGCAACACAAGCTTGCATCTGCACTGATTCTGGATCTAATCTTGAATGATGTTCATCCAAAATATTACCTCCGGCACTAAATGCTTGTTCGACCGCAACTGTGGAACAAGGGGTTGAAAAAATCTGTTTTGCAATAAGAGAAAGGATTGGGTATCGGCTTGCGTGCCCCTTCCACCAATCCAAAATTAAAAAATCTATACTACATTCAGTAATCTCAAATGAAACGCTTAGATAACTCTCTAATTCAGAAATATTTCCTATTACTCCATTTTGTTTTTTTTGTCTATGTAATAAAAGTTGGTACCCTTTACTAATTTTACCTATACCGTCATTTTGTATTTCCATAGATTGAGAAGATCCAGTATCACCTAAATTATATTTAGTATAAAATTCATTATATAATTTTATTACTACGTTTTTAACATTACGTACTAAAGTTGTAACATTTATCTCATCACAATGTAAACATTGATAATACACACGCAAAAAATCATTTAAGCCATCCAATTTGCAACGCGGATCAAAAACACAAGTAACTAAATAAATAATGGGAATTTCCCTATAATAATGTAGCCATTTCATTTTCATTGCAAGTATAGTATGTTGTAATTCAACATCATTTTCACATTCATCAAAAATTCCGACAATATTAGTACACTCTACTAAAAATATATGTGTAGTAGGATAATAAATACCGGACAAAGTATAAGTTGCATCATTAAAAACCTTTAAAACATTTAAAATTTCTTGGCAAATATCCCACTCTTGTGAGTATAAATTAATCTGAGTTACATTATCAGAAATGAATGCACATAATAAATCTTTTTTTTTTGTAAAGATAATAAATCTTTATATGCTAAAGATTCAGTAAGCAAGTGGAAAGTAGAATTCCAACGAGTTGGAACATCTTTTGGAAATCATTTTGGCCTTCTGCCATTTTCTCTACAAAATCTACCCTATTCTCTCATTTTTTGGGGATGTTTCCATAAAAATTGAATCGCCATTTTTATTGGTTGAAGAAAAATATCGAGAGTTTTCAAACCATCTTGTACACATAAATTTAAAATATGACAAGCACATCTAACGTGAAAAAATTTTCCGCCAAAAGCGGGTTTACAAATATTTTCTAACTCGACAATTGAAGCGGTATTTGCTGCAGCATTATCAAAACCAATTGAAAAAATTTTGTTAAGCAAATAATATTCTTCTAAAATTTGCCTAATTAATCTATAAATATTATTTGCCGTATGATTATCATCGAAAACTCTAAATGCAATGACTCTTTTTTGAATACTCCACTCGTCATCTATCTAATGACATGTTATGCCCATGTAAGAATGACTTTGCCAAGGATCACTCCAAATGTCACTACCTATATGCACGTATCCATTAAATTGCATAAAAAAGTTTTGTAAATCTTTTTTTCCTTTTTTGTAAAGATCTTTAATTGCTCGTTTAACTGAATTTCTAGAAACACGTTTTACTTGTGGAGCACATGCATTTTGTACAAATTCATTAAAACCAAATCTTTCTCCAAAATTAAATGCTAAATGCTCAACGGAAATAAATTTGCCTAATTCTTCCTTATAAGTTTTGTCATTAAAACGAAATAAAGGGGAAGTGTTAGGATTGGCGTACCCGGAAATTTGTTGTTGCCCGATATCGATTCCCGTTTCGATTGGATGTTTGCTTCTAAGATGTCATTTAAATGTTCCATATCCTTGTCCACCTGTATATTTATATATTTTCCCATAATATTTACAAATTATATCATACCTTTTTTCACCAATATCAAACCTTTCCTTTTTCGTAAAGTGATTCCAAATGTCAGATGTAAATTCTCGTTCCGCTTCCTTTGTTGTAGATATTTCTCCAGGAGGATTAAAACTTTCTTGAGTCGGGACGCGCTCCATATCGAGAAAAATGTTGATTTCATCATCTTGAAAATCTGCATATTCACGAGGATCAAAAGAATGATGGGATTCCGTCGCGATATTCTTACCTTTGCCAGATGGCACTCGACTTCCACTTGCCATTTTTCGAGTGGATTGAGAGAATTGAGCGGATTAATTGGGAGAATTAAGAAAGAATTGCGTGAATTGAGAGAATTTAAGAAAATTAGCAATTGGAGAGAATTTCGAGTATTAAGAAAATTTAAGACTTGAGAGAAGAGAATTTGAGAGAATTGTGTGAGTAATGAGAGAATTGTGTGAGTATTTATAAGAAAAAATTGAGAAGAAATTTTTTTTTTAAAAAAAGAGAAGATAATAATCGTTGCAATTTTGCAACGGTTATTATTTTTTTTTTGTACTTTTTGCCCGTTGGCCCGTTGGCCCGTTGCCAAACGGGCCGCAAGGCGGGCCCGCTGGGGCGCTGCCCGCAGCAGGGCCTGCAGACGTGCAGGCCCTGCTGCCTGCACCCTGCAGTGCAATTTTTTTTTTTTCCCGTTGGGCCGTTGCCCAACGGGCGCCGGGCGCCGATGATGACGACGAGGAGGCGTTTGCAGCAAACGACCGACCAGAGGTGGCTGGCCGCCGGCCTCAGGCGAGGCCGCCCTCGCTGGCGTCAAGCAAGGGCCGCCCTCGCCTGGGCTGGGCGAGGCCGGCATCGCCTACAACTGGCAAGGCCGGCCTCGCCCGACGCCGGCGAGGCTCGACCTCGCCTGCAACTGGCGAGGCCGGCCTCGCCTGACGCCGGCGAGGTCGAGCCTCGCCAGATCTGGCGAGGGTTCGACCTCGCCGGCGTCGGGCGAGGCTCGACCTCGCCTGCAACTGGCGAGGGTTCGACCTCGCCGGCCTCGCCAGTTGCAGGCAAGGTCGAGCCTCGCTGGTGTCGGCCTCGCCCGACGCCGGCGACGCCTCCGCGCTCCGCCTGCACCTGCAGTTTTTTTTTTTTTGAATCGGGCCCGGAACCGGTGGTTCCGGGCCGGTTCCTGTTCAGAACCGCGGGCCCGTTCAACGGGCCGATCCCGGGTTTGACCGGGCCGGTTCCGGACCAAAACCGGCCCGTGGCCATGTCTACATAGGATGATGTTGGCCCCAAAACAGGAAGATGATTCACAGCGCCATCAGTTATTCCAAACCAGGTGCACCATTCTGGGAAAGATCTTTGCTGTGGTTATTGATAGTGGAAGTATGGAGAATATCATTGGGAAGGAGGTAGCGAAGAAGCTGGGGATACCCGTGGAGAAGCATCCTAATCCCTATACGTTAGGATGGATTAAATTTGGAGCGGAAAGCATTCAGGTGACTGAACGATGCAAAATTCCATTCTCCATTGGAAAATATCATGATGAGCTATATTGTGATGTAGTGGACATGGATGTATGTCATGTGTTATTTGGGAGGCCGTGGCAATTTGACGTAGATGCTCAGCATTTCGGAAGAAGCAATCAGTATAACCTTGTGAAGGATGGAGTGAAGTATACGTTGCTGCCACTAAAGAATAAAGGAAAATAATCTTTTGAGAATAATTTCCTTACCCTTACAAGGAAATTTGAAGCTGAGGTTAAGGAGACCCGACAGATTCACGTGCTGGTCGTGAAACAAACAATTGAAGCTGAGGCTGAATTACAAGTGGAGGAGCAACCTGAAATAGTCAAGCCATTATTGAAGGAATTTAGCGAATTGATGCCTGAAGAGATTTCAGATGGGTTGCCGCCTATGTGTGATATTCAGCACCATATAGACTTAATTCCTGGTGCTAGTCTGCCAAATTTACCGCACTATAGGATGAGTCCAAAAGAAAGCGAGATTCTAAAAGAGAAAGTGGATGAGTTGTTGCATGAAGGACACATTCAGAATAGCATGAGCCCATGCGCTGTTTCGGCTTTATTGACTCCTAAGAAAGATGGGAGTTGGCGAATGTGTGTAGATAGCATGGCCATTAATAAGATAACCGTGGGTTACAAGTTTCCAATTCCGAGATTGGATGACATGTTAGATAGGTTGCACGGTGCTAAGTGGTTCTCGAAGCTGGATTTGAAGAATGGATACCATCAGATTCGGATTCAACCCGGAGATAAGTGGAAGACAGCTTTCAAAACAAAGGAGGGGTTGTACGAATGGTTGGTGATGCCTTTCGGACTTTCCAATGCTCCAAGCACTTTCATGAGGCTTATGAATCAGGTTCTGAAATCTTTTATTGGCAAATTTGTTGTAGTTTATTTTGATGATATCTTAATTTATAGTAAGACTAAAGAGGATCATCTATTGCACTTAAGGGAGGTGTTGACAGCCTTACAGATTAATAAGCTGTATATTAATCTTAAGAAGTGCAGTTTTTTAACTAATAAACTGTTATTCTTGGGATTTATTATTACTGCTGAAGGAATAGAGGTAGATGAGGCGAAGGTAAGAGCAATCAGAGAGTGGCCGACTCCTAAAACAGTTTCTGACGTTAGAAGTTTTCATGGGTTGGCTACTTTTTATCGGCGATTTATTAAGAATTTTAGTACTATCGCAACCCCAATTATTGAATGTATGAAGAAAGGCAAATTTCTATGGGGAGAGGACGCTGAGAATAGTTTTGCTATTTTGAAGGAGAAGTTATGTACTACACATGTTCTTGCTTTACCTGATTTTGATAAACTGTTTGAAGTGGACTGTAATGCTAGTGGAGTAGGTATAGGAGCTATTTTATCTCAAGAGCGCAGACCAATTTGCTATTTTAGTGAGAAGCTCAGTGACGCAAGGCAGAAGTGGAGCACTTATGATAAAGAATTCTATTCTGTCGTAAGGGCTTTAAAGACTTGGGAGCATTATCTGATTGGAAAAGAATTCTTCCTTTATTCTGATCATGAAACTTTGAAGTATCTGAATAGTCAGAAGAGGATTATCAAGGATATGCATGCACGATGGTGTCAATTTTTGCAAAAATTTCCTTTCAGGTTATAGCACAAGTCAGGTGTGCATAACGTCGTAGCAGATGCATTGAGTAGGAGAACTGGCTTGTTGATTACATTAAGCCAAGAAATCTTGGGGTTTGAGCAGTTGAAAGACTGTTATGCAAATGATGATGACTTTGGAAAAATTTGGGAGTCATGTGCGGCTGGTCAACCTGTACAAGAATTCTATGTGCAGGATGGTTATCTGATGCGTGGCAATCAGCTTTGCCTTCCTCGGACATCATTACGAGAGAAGGTAATTCGCGATTTACATGATGGTGGATTAGCTGCACATCTGGATCGTGATAAAACTATTGCTGCAGTCCGAGAGCGATTTTACTGGCCCCAGTTGCATAAAGATGTCAGTAGGTACGTACAAAAGTGTTATGTTTGCCAGACTGCTAAGGGGAAATCTCATAATACAGGTTTATATATGCCATTACCTGTTCCTAACAATATATGGGAAGATCTATCCATGGATTTTGTGCTTGGTTTACCACGAACACAAAGAGACGTGGATTCTGTTTTCGTTGTGGTTGATAGATTTTCCAAGATGGCGCACTTCATTCCTAGTAGGAAGACTTCTGATGCAGTAAGTGTGGCCAGATTATTCTTTAAGGAAGTGATTCGTTTGCATGGTGTGCCCAAATCTATTACCTCAGATAGGGATAGTAAATTTTTGGGGTATTTTTGGCGGACTTTGTGGAAGTTGTTTGATTCATCTTTGAATTTTAGTAGTACTGCTCACCCGCAGACTGATGGACAAACAGAGGTGGTTAATAGAACTCTGGGAAACTTGATTCGAAGTATTTGTGGAGATAAGCCGAAACAATGGGATGTTGCTTTATCGCAAGCAGAGTTTGCTTATAATAATGCAGTTCATAGTTCTATTGGCAGGTCGCCTTTTTCTATTGTTTATACAAAGGTGCCTCAGCATACTCTAGATTTGGTATAGTTGCCTAAGCAAGCGGATAAAAGTGTAGCAGCGGATCATATGGCTAAACAGATTGTGGAAGTACATCATGAAATCAAACAGAAGCTAGAGAAAGCTAATCAGAAGTATAAAGCTGCAGCAGATAAGCACAGGCGGAAGCAGGTGTTTGCGGTAGGTGATCAAGTCATGGTTTTTCTTCGTAAAGAGCGATTTCCAGCTGGATCTTACAGTAAATTATAGCCAAAGAAGTATGGACCTTACGCTGTCAGCAAGAAGATCAACGATAATGCTTATGTTATAGACCTTCCACATAGCATGGGCATATCCAACACTTTTAATGTTGCTGATTTGTCACCGTTTCATGAGTCCACTGAGCCGTTATATCCAGATCCTGATTTTAACTCGAGGACGAGTTTTTTTCAAGTGGAGAAGAATGATGCGGAATTTATTAGTGGTGCATTTTTGGACCGATTGGATGGGCAGAAATCCAAACGGAGGGCGAAATAGTGGTGTGACTAGACCCGGTGGACTCGGTCAACGACATTGGATATTTTTTTATGAGTTAATTTAAAAAGGCAGTTTCTTAATTTTGATGTTTTATGCTTTCTAATTTAGATTAGGTAACTTTTCTATTTGACTAGGTTTCCAATTCAGATTATGTAACTTTCCTATTTGATTAGGTTTCCAATTGTAATTAGGTTTAACCCCTATAAAAAGGTGTTTATGGTTTGTTTTGAAGACAGAACATTATTATTATCAATATTGAATTTCGAGATTTTTCTCTCTAAGCAAGGTTTTGCTTGAATTATTCGCGGAACGCTGCGTCAGGGGGTTAATTGAAGGGATAATGATACAAATGTCCACGAACTTTAATTCAATGTGTAATGTGTGGTCAATGAATTTTTAATTGGTTCGATGTGGTCTTTGAATTTTATTTCAATGCGCAATATCGTCCCCGAACTTTTGCTTTCTTCAATGTAGTCCCTAATTTTTTTTTTATTTAGCTTCAATTGAGTCCCTAAACTATACAAAAGCATTTAACGCTGTTCCTGAATTTAAATTAATGGAACGACAACATTGATCATTTTCGTATAATCTAAGGACTAAATTGAACATCCACTAAAATTTCAGAAATCACATTAAATAAATTACTCATTTTGTCAAATTTCAAGAATCATGTCGAATAAATTAAATATTTAGAGGCGACATTGCACGTTAGGTCAACGATTATGGGCCATTAAGCCCGAAACCCATATAGCATTCGGATAGAACCCGTCTTTCGCTCTCGGTTTAGAGAGTTCAAATGTGAGTTGGAGTTTGACCCCTCTTCTCTTCTGCAATGCCTTGTTTCTGAGCGTGCAAGAGAGCGAGAGACAGCGAGAGAGAGAGAGAGAGAGAGGGAGAGAGAGACGGAGGCTATGGTCGACAGCAGCGGCGGGGGCGGCGGCGCGTCGCTGCCGTCGGTGGGGCAGGACGCGCGGAGGCGGCGCGTGAGCTACTTCTACGAGCCGACGATCGGCGACTACTATTACGGGCAGGGCCACCCGATGAAGCCCCACAGGATCCGGATGGCTCACAACCTCGTCGTCCACTACTACCTCCACCGCCGCATGGAGATCAGCCGCCCCTTCCCCGCCGCCACCACCGACATCCGCCGCTTCCACTCCGACGACTACGTCCACTTCCTCTCCTCCGTCACCCCCGAGACCGTGTCCGACCCCGCCTTCTCCCGCCAACTCAAGCGCTTCAACGTCGGCGAGGACTGCCCCGTCTTCGACGGCCTCTTCGGCTTTTGCCAGGCCTCCGCCGGCGGCTCCATGGGCGCCGCCGTCAAGCTCAACCGCGGCGATTCCGACATCGCCCTCAATTGGGCGGGTGGGCTGCACCACGCCAAGAAGTCCGAGGCTTCTGGGTTTTGCTATGTCAACGATATCGTGCTTGGAATTCTTGAGCTCCTCAAGGTTCACCGGGTATGAAAAGTTTCTCTTTTTTCCTTTCAATGCCTCTCTCTCTCTCTCTTTGCACTGTGCATACAGAGATTTACAGGTAATGCGTGGTCAGAAAATGTTTAGAGATGAACAATCTTAATCAATTCTGACCTAGCTGTGATGATGCTAGATTCTAGATATTTTTCCTATCGTTCTCAGGTATCCTCTGCCTTTCATGGAGTTTTGTATCTTCATTTCTATCTTTTATTAGTGTTTCGGGATAGTTTAGATAAAGGCAATGTGCATATGAATTTCTCAGTCTGAGTGTCTTGGTCTTTCCGCTTGAAGAAATTAGCGAATATCCCTTGATGTTGTATTCTTTTTTCTACCATCTCTGTAGGCTATAGCATGCTATTGAGTTTGCTATGTCCTTGGTATGACTAATCACAACCAAACCAATCATTTCGCCGGATCCCTTTAATTCAATTCATATGAATTTTGCAGCGTGTTCTCTACGTGGATATCGATGTTCATCATGGGGATGGGGTGGAGGAGGCATTTTATACGACGGATAGAGTCATGACCGTGTCCTTCCATAAGTTTGGGGACTTCTTCCCTGGAAGCGGGCACATTAAGGACACCGGGGCAGGGCTTGGGAAGAACTACGCCCTGAATGTGCCACTGAATGATGGCGTAGATGATGATAGTTTCTGTGGCATGTTTCGCCCCATTATTAAAAAGGTTATGGAAGTATATCAACCGGATGCCGTTGTTCTTCAGTGTGGGGCCGATTCACTGTCTGGTGACCGATTGGGATGCTTCAATTTGTCTGTGAAAGGTCATGCAGATTGCCTCCGTTTCCTAAGATCTTTTAATGTTCCTTTAATGGTCTTGGGTGGGGGAGGTTATACAATGAGAAATGTCGCTCGTTGTTGGTGTTACGAGGTCGGTAGCTTCATCTTTCTCTCTGTTGATTATATTACTTTGTGTAGCATTGAGGCGTTTACCGAAATCTTTTGTGTTGCTTTTGTCACACAGACAGCTGTGGCGGTGGGAGTGGAACCTGAAAATGACTTGCCTTACAATGAGTATTACGAGTATTTTGGCCCGGATTATACTCTTCATGTCGAGCCATGTAGCATGGAGAATCTTAATGCACCGAAAGATTTGGAGAGAATCAGGTTTGCTGGTCACTTGTTTCTGATTATAGATAGAGTATACATAAATAAATGTTATGTCTTTTCTAGTTTTTGTGAACATTTTCTGGATACACTACTACATCCACTCAACAGCTCATCCAGGAACAAAAATAAGAGAACAAACTCCTGATTAGTGGCGTTGGCAACTTACTTTCCATTTATAATATTCAGAGACTTATATGTGTCTTCTGGTTGAGATGAAGTTGTTGATCATTATTCGGAGAAGTGATATTGTGAATTGGTCTGTGAATATGGTGGTCTTGCTTACGTCTCATGCACACTGCTTATCCTATTGAATTTGTAAGTCTTGTACTTGTAAATAGGCGGGATTAGTTATTCATCGGCGAATCTTTTCCTCCAGGAGGTTCTAGAATTGTTTACTAGACACAGTGTCGCACAGTTGTTGGAGTCTTTTTTGAGAGTATTGGCTTTCTAAGGGTTGTCCATGCATTTGCTTCAGAAGTCGCAAAAGGTTGCTTGAAAATCCTCTTGTAATATGAAGATCGGGCTTCTTACTCTCTTGGAGCTGTTGAATACAAGCTAGCTTTCTAATTTGGAAAGCCTGAGAGTTTTTTATTTTTTTACTACTTATTTTTTTATTCTCTTTTCGGCACACTGCTTTTTTTTTAATAGTAAATTTTTTTAGTTTGTTTGATATTTTCTACTTGCAAACAGAGGTTTTACTCTCTATTAGTTGTGTGTTGCAAAGAGAACTAGAGAAACTAATATGAGCAAGCTGCACTGTCCTCAGGCAAGTAGTATGCTACTGGTAGTTGTGTATTTAGACCAGTCCTTTTGTTTTAGGAGTCCCTGGGGATAATTCTTCCATGGACTCATAAGAGTGCAGTTGAAATTGAACAAAACAGTAAGTTCCAAAGTATGTTGGGAGGCAATTCTCTGTCTCCACTCCTGGTGATATTTCTGATAGTGGATACAATTGCTCTATTTGTTTGCTGTTTTCTTGGAAAAAATTTTCGCTTGAGGTTTCTTCAATTTGTTGGTTTCAACTCCTCTGTATCCTCCAATAACCAGTCTAGGCATGCGCCTGCATTTTCGTTACTCTTATGATGCTAGGATGGAGTTTAATCATTACAATGATTTTCCCTCCATGAATTAGTTTTAATGTATCTGTATCTCAGGAATATGTTACTAGAGCAGCTATCAAGAATCCCCCATGCACCAAGTGTTCCTTTTCAGATGACACCACCCATTACACAAGAGCCAGAAGAGGTAGGTTTGTTGGACCGCTAGACTCTTCCTAGGTATTAATTGTCCTTTCGTGTTCTTCAGTATTGGATACAAAAAATCTGCAGGCTGAGGAAGATATGGATGAAAGGCCCAAGCAGCGCATTTGGAATGGTGATGATTATGAATCGGATGCTGAAGAAGACAAGAGTCGACATAGGTCATCGAATGCTGATGCTTTGCATGATGAGAATGTTGAAATGAGGTCAGACATTTCCTATATTTTGGTGTTGCAATCTTCCTGTAATCCAACTAGAGGCATCTCTACTTCCGTGTTTTTTTATCCCAAGGAGGTGTAATAATGTTTTGGAAAAGAACTTTTAGGAGCTTATTAGGAGGCTTTGGTGATTTATCTTCCAGTAACATTAAGTAACTTGGACTCCGCAAAGTCCAGTACTTGTATCACTAAGTTTCTATCCTCAAAGGGCTACTGAACAGTTCACCAAGTGACTTGACACTAAAGTAACTATAAGATGAATTGTAATTGGGATAATCTTGGTTCCTTCATGAGGAAAACGGAGGAGCAACGAGAGTGGAAAAAAAGAAAAACAAGACTAGATAAACCATCTACAGCTACCTCTCGTCTTTGCATTTGTCTGCTAGTAAAACATACACTTTGTATCCTGAGATTTGATAGGACCACACTTTATCAGCCGAAATGAAATTGGTCGATTAATTAGTAGCTATTTTATTGATCTCTCCTTTGGATGTTCTCTCTTGATCCGCTCTCTCTCTCTCTCTCTCTCTCTCTCTCTCTCTCTCTGCTGGTTGTGGGTGATCCATGACTCCAATAGTTATTTGAGTTTTTTGGTCAATGCAGGGACAGTGTTGGCGAAAACAGTGGGGGCAAAACAAGTGAAGATCGTCCACCATCTTGAAAACACCAGTTCTAATTCTTGTGTACTCTTGGGTCTTTCTGATATGCAACGCGTGAAATTCTTTCTAGGTGAGGAGATAACCTTATCAAGCCAATAGAGTCTCTCCAATGGTCGGGCAACATTGGATGATTGGTGAGCCGCACTAGACGAGGCAGGTTTTGATTATTTGATGTCGCACTGTATGTTGGAATACGAAATATCGAATTGCCGAGTGTAAATGAGATGTTTTCTCGTGTCTCCAGCTGATGTTGTTCGTTTCATTGGCTTATGTGAGATGGATTTACCAGGGGGTGTAAAAAAAACCCGAGCCGACCCGGCTCGGCCCGACCTGAAATTTTAGGGTATTTTGGGGTTAGGTCTTATTTTTTTTGGGTATGGATTTTAGATGTGGGTATTTATTAAGATCGGTCTGGGCCAGGCCGGGCTGGGCTTTTTTGACTTGGCACCACTTCCCCCCCCCTCTCTCCCTTCGCTTCTTCTCTCTTGGCCGTGAACTTTTGTCTCCCCCCTTTCACTCTCCATCCAGTTCAGCCTTGACCGCGGCAAGAGATCGGAGGACGACCTGATCTTCCTTGCCTCCCACGCCCCTCGAATTGGGGAAAGCTTTCGATCCTTCCTCTTCGATTCTGACCGTTTCCCCTCGGCGCGATCGATCCCCTCTTTGCCATCGATCTCCGCGAGTCGCCGCCGATTCGATGACGCCGACGATGGAGGAGCCGGGGGAGTGCCCGTGGGGAAACCCTAGATCTCTTCTTCTTCTGCTTCTTCTCCTTGGCGCTTATTTTCGAGATCCCTTTTCACGGGGCCGGCGGGGGGCGGTCACTGATGGTGGATCAGGAGGAGGACTTGAAGATGGTGCTGCGCCTTAGCATGCAGCACTCATCGCCTGAGCCCAAGCGGAGCAAGTCCAGGGATGCTGTCGCACTCATCGCCTGAGCCCAAGCGGAGCAAGTCCAGGGATGCTGCCGCCACCATCGGGGGCTTGTTGCCGAAGGACCTGAAGATGGTGTTGCGCCTTAGCATCCAGCATGCATCGCTTGAGCCCAAGCGGAGCAAGCCCAGGGACGCCGCCGCCGCTGGGGGCTCGTTGCCGAAGGATGGCCGCTGAATGCAGAGGGAGCTCATGGCCGCCGCGATCGAGAAGAGGATGCTGGTTGCAAGTAGCGCTGGAGCGGCGTCGCCTCCGTCGCCTGCTCTGTCTCCGTCACAATCCTCGTCGCCGATGTCAACGACGCCGAATAACGAAAAGTCTAAGCCTGTCCCGAGGAGAGACGAGGGATTCGGTGTGGATGATGGGCGAATTGGGAGGGGATTGTCGAGCGAAGAAGCGCATTAGTTGTTCTCGATGGTTTTCGGGGGCGAAGAAGTGCATCAGTTGATCTTCTTTGTCGACCCCCAATTCGTCCCGGACTCCATCGGCTTTGCTCTAGAGAAGAATTGAAGCATGTGGCAACCGCATAAGGCTTCGGGTTTTGAGACCCTAAACCCGATCTAGATCGACTCGACCCGACCCTATTTTTGGAGTATATGTTAAACAGGGTCTTGGGTCGGGTCAGCGTGACCTTGTATATTTAGGGTCGGGTCGGGTATCATGAAAGCCCAACCCGACCCGATCCATTGACACTCCTAGATTTACCTAGTTACCCAGATACGTCATTCTATCATCACACTGTTGTCGCATCGGTTCGGTTCCCATTTTGATCATCTTCGGTAAAATTATCAAGGTTTGTGCAAGTTATGCGGGAGCTGCGCAACTGCATCACCTTTGGCCACAGAAAATTTCGTTCGTTTATGTCTCTACTGTTCCTGATCTGCTCATTCTTCAGTGAAATTGGGAATTAATCTATAATACGCTTGCGGATTGTCATTGTCATGAATTTGAGAACTCATCACATCGGTTGACAAAATTGGGGATTTCAGCTACGAATTTTGTTGGTCTTTATTTTCTCTGGTGTCTCCTCGGGTTGTAAATTGTTATCATCTTCGGTCCCTCGAGCTGCGCTCGACACCAACGAGAAAAAGGATGTTGTCCCTCTCATCGCCACTCTCTTACCTCCTTCCCATTCCAAACCCTCCTGCCTTCTTCCCCGTCAGACCCGCCCTTCCGACCGCCGCCGGCCTCCGCCTGATCCCGCCGAAACGCCGCTGCCAATGTGTCTCTGCAGCCGGCACTCAGGACGACGGAATCCCCGCCGGCGACGTCAAGACCCTGGCCCGGTTCAAGTCCCGCCACAACTACATCCGCGTGCTAGAGGTCTCCCGGAGGTGCGACCACCCCTTCGCCGGCTCTCGCCTCCTCCTCCTCGACTCCCCGGGGAACATCCACAGCATCTCCTTCCTCCTCAAGCCCCTCACCTCCACCTACCTCGACGTCTTCGCCACCCTGCCCCCCCTCCTGCCCCCCGGCCCCATCGGCATCCTCGGTTTCGGCGCGGGCTCCGCCGCGAGGCTGCTCCTGGAGCTCTACCCCCGCGGGGTGGTGCACGGGTGGGAGCTCGACCCGGCCGTGATCGACGTCGCGAGGGAGTACTTCGGCCTCTCGAGGCTGGAGAGCGACCACCAAGGTCGGATCTTTATCCACATCGGGGACGCGTTGAGGGCGAGCGCGAGGGATGGGTTCGCGGGCCTTCTGGTGGACTTGTTCAGCAAAGGCTGCTTGGTGCCGGAGCTGCAGGACCGGAGGACGTGGGAGCGGCTGAGGAAGGGGCTGAGGAGGGGAGGGAGGCTGATGGTGAACGTGGGAGGGAGCTGCGTGGAGGCGGAGGACAAGACCCGGGACGGGAGGGCGGTCATGGAGGAGACGCTTGAGGCGATGCGGGAGGTGTTCGGGGAGGAGGAGGTTCAGGTGCTGCGGCTCGGCAACAGGGAGGACGACAGCTCGCTCGCTCTCACGGGCCGAATGCCGGATCTTGATGCGTGGAGGGCGGGGCTCCCCAAGCCCTTGAGGTGCTATGCCGATATGTGGAGGCCGATCGGCGGTCAGTACTCCGTCGGAGCGGGAGACGAGTAAAGAAGGTGGTGGCGGTGCACGCCATGTGTTTGTGTTTATTCCTGTGGGGAAGGAGCTGGAGTGCGACTGATCGTGTACTTGAATTTTGGACAGATCAGTGACGAAATGCAAACGCCCATTGCTTTGAATGGGCAGTATACCCTGTGTCTAGTGAGTTCGATAGGTTTAGCGTTTTTGGAGAGACTAAGGTTCCGTTTGTTTCATAGAAAAAAAAATATATTTTTTCTCCTTTCCGATATTTGGATCGTTGAGGAAAATGAGTTAAAACAAAATATGTTTTCTTAGTCAACGAAAACCTGTTTGAATTTAGGAAAATAATTTCCTCTTAAAAAATTAGATATCATTTTCTTAAATATGACTAAATACTAATGCTTAGACTCAAAACTTTACGTTTTGGCAAATAGACCCTAATGCTTGTTCCTGAGCACCCAGCACCAGGTCCTCAACGCTCAAGCTTGGGATCTAGGTGCCAGTGCTATGATCCATCTAGGCCAAGCCTGAGACCTCAGTGTCCATGCTTGATGCCTTAGCACTCGGGCTTGGGTCTGCAAAGGTCGTGATTGAGTTTCTAGCGCTTAGGCCCAAGACTTAGGTGCCAGTATCCCTGCTTGGATTACGCGCACCCAAGCCTTGGGTCATTAACGCCTATGCTCGAGAACTCGATGCCCGTGCTCAAGTCCCCGACACCCAGATCTGGATCCATCAAGGTCGAGCTCGAAACCCTAGTATTCATGCTTGGATCCCTCACACCTGAGCCTTAGTCCATTAAGGTCGCAACTTGGGACCCGAGTGCCCTTGCCTGAATTCTCGAGGACCTAAGCACGAGCACTGGGGTCCCATGCCCGATCTCGATGGACTGAGACTTGGCCTTTGTCCGTGGACCAAGGCTCAAGCACTGAGGACCTGAGCCTAATCATTGGGGACCTGGGCACTAGCATTAGCATCCCGTGCTCAACCTCGATGGACCGGGGCTTGAGTGTTAGGTCCTTAGCTTGGCCTCTATGGACCCGAGCCTAGGCCCGAGCACCAAGGTCTTGTGCTGAGCTTTTGTTGACTAGGGCTCAGGTGCCAAGGATCTAGGCATGGGCAGAAAGGCCTCGGATCGAGCCTCGATGGACTTGGGATCGGTGCCTATGCTTTTGCTAGGGACCCAAGTGCTCGCGCTCGGGTCTCGCCTGTGCTTATTTCCTCGACTGCCCTTGCTAAAGTTACTAACGTCTGATTTGATTTTCCTTTCCAAAACGATGGAAACTATTTTCTACTTTTGTTTAGGTTTCTATCAAGTATTGAAAAATATTATTATTTTCTCGAAAAATATTTTCCAAAAATATTATGAAACAAGGCTAAGATAAACAACGAAAATGATTTATGGGTGCATTTTTCAGAACATTTCTCAACTGCTGGGCTTATACAGGAGTTGCATTAGCCGAACTAATGGCCCAATACACAAAGAGCCATCCTTAATATGAAGTGCTGCATTATAAACTTCCAAGTAATAAGCCCACGTAGTGAAGATATCACAGAAGCTTTTAGTTTCTTGAGGTATTTGCTTCCCGATGGACGAGATGGCGTACAAGGTCAATGAATTGAACTTGCACTACTGGTATCTTTGTAGTTACCATATCAAAAGAATACTCCTGATCTGCTTTTCATACCCAAAGACAGATGAGATGCTGCAAAAGCCTAATTACTCTCTTGTAAAGTCTTAAACATAGGGCCGATATAAACATGAGGTTCCACTTTCCACAAAGAATCAGAATCTTGGGTGCAAGATTAAAGAGAGGGAAAGTAAATGGAGCATTAAGGTTGGACTTTATCGACCTAGGGGCAGCTTTTTTCTGGGCATTGCTTTAGGCGCCCCTGACACATTTGCCAGATTAAGAAAACGTTAATCACCCCAAGGAGATGATGACTTGGTAAGAAAATTAATATCGTTTGGTGGTCCTCAGTTTGATGTGATAGTGAACAATGCAACGTGATGAACAAGTAATATGTTCACGACTGCGTATAAGCTCCTAGATGACATTCCTATAGCCAGAGAGAGGGGCGAGCAATGGATGATCTACGACTGCTTTGGTTCAGCTGACCCACATGGAATGTTCGCTAGAAATCCGGCAGGCGTGCTTCGCTGGCAGTTGGTAGAGGTAAGAAAGCAAGAGAAATGGACGAGGAAGAGGGAAAAGGAACACTCATTATTGTATCTATCGGGTGTTTTCCATAGGTTTTTGCACTGTGATTTGATGCATATAGACCTTAGGCCATGAGCTGAAGGGGACATGGCCACTTTTGCTTGGGTTAAACCTAAAGTACTATACTTCAGATGGATATCGGACATGGATGCTACACAGTTGTTGGGTCCAGAGAGTCAGTTTGGATGATATGGTCTTTTTCAAGCACTTTCGTATCCTTCTTTTGGGATACGCGATGTAGACGGAGGAAGTGAATAGAGAGACTATGAGAATATTTGGTTCAGTTTTGAAAAAGGGCTTTGAGCCTTTAAAACCCCTTAACGAAAATAAGAGGTATTTGATTCAGTTTTTGGGACTTCATTGGCTAAATGTTAGCATATGAAATGCTACAATAACGATTTAATGACTTTTTTTTCTTTTCAATATTGTCCTCACTGATAATTATGTGTTCTACTTTTGCCCTAAAAAAACACTGTTCATCTTTTTCCTCAAGTTGCCTTCGCCGGAGCTACTGTGGATCAAAGTGACCCAAATCTAGCCGACCACGGTCATGCGACCTTGTGTCACACATCCTCGGCATTGCACATCCTTGGCTCGCCCAGGCGGCGGCCATCCTCGGCGACCCCAGGTGATGGCTACTTGGGTTGTGCGACGCTCACTAGGGGCCACTCGACCTCGGGCGACGGCTACCGGTGTCAGATCTGGCTCGTTGGCGGTTGCGCGACCTCGAACGACGGCTGCTGGTGCCAAATCTGGCTCGCCAGCGGCGGTAGCCCTTCACTGGTTCCGGTGAAGGGTAGAGTAACTTTTTTTTTAATAAAAAAGAAAATTCTCAAAGCCTTTTTTACAAAAAAAATTTGCTAAACATTACTTAGGCTAAAGTAGCTTTACAAAGGATTTTTTTACTAAACGCAATTTACATTTCTCCAAAGGGTTTTAACCTAAAGGTATTTACATTTCCCCAAGACTCATTTGCAAAGTTGAACCAAATGGGCCCTATATCTACGGGAATAGCCTAGTTGAATATCTCTTGTTCTCCTACCAACTACACAATAAATGCTCTAGCTTACTCTTCTAATGAATAACAACAAGTACCGGGATCATATTCATAGAATTCTATGTATACACTTTAAAGCCACGGCTTTTAAATGAGTGAATCATATTTAAGAATTCAATCACTTTTATCACATCAATATAAGTTAAAGTTGAAGACAAAATTCAACTTAAAATCTCTAAACTTGCCTGTATTTTTCTATTAGGTTCTTGAACTTTTAAATCTATCTAATCAAAATGTTGAACTTGCATAACTTTTTTAATTAACTAGATTTGACTGTCTGTTAGAGTTAGCAAGAGTTCGACGTGAAAAGCTCAAGCAAAATGTTTCATGTTGAGTAGTCTTTGGTCATGGTCTTCATCTTTGGAGCTTTAAGTCCCACACATAAACAAATTCATTTGTTTCCGCCAAAATATGATATCGGCTTCAACGGATATATCGACTCTTTGACTAATTAGCTTTGGAGTCAGAGGTACTTGATCAATTAGAAGTATCAGCAGTGGAATTTTATTTTTCCCAGTTAATACAGCTAAGAGAGCAAAGATCGATTGGCAAAAATTATTTTAGGAAACTTTTAAAGTCAGATCTTCATATTTCTAATGATAAGGTGCACATGTTCCATATAGTTTTGACAAAAGAAAATTGTGGAGTACACAAAAGAGACATACTGAGTAGAGTGTCCTTTCCTCGAATGCCCTCCACATGGGGATTGGTGGAAACCCTAATTCTTGGGGGGAAGAAGAGGCTAGGGAGAAGGAGGGGGGTGTGGGTATGTAGGCACATAGCTAGGCTAGGGGCCAAAGGACAAGGCCAACTAAAGATGGTCGGGGCTATTGAAAGGGACTCACATTGCCATTTTACCAAATAGTTCTCTTCACAACTACATTTCTCCTTCTCCGAAGGCCCCACTCACCAACACCATTTATTACATACATATAGACCCCTTCCTTCTTAGGATGCCCTTTTGCATTTTGTGATCTCTTGTTACCGCTTGCACATCATCTTTCAATATCATGGGAAAAATTATCCAAAAAATATTAAACCTATTTCACTTTTACCAATTCAATTCTAAATCTTTTAAGTTTATCAATTGAGTCCTAAATCTTTGCGTTTCTTGTCAATTAAGTCCATCCGATCAATTTTAGGCGGAAATCGCTGACGTGGACGCTGACTGGCCACTTGATGCTAACATAGACATTTTTAAATAATATTTAAAATTTTTATGGTTTTTTTCTTCTTCTTTTTTCCTTTTCTCTGTTTTTTTTTTTTTTGGTTTAGAGTTGGCCAGCGAGGGTGATCGACCGACCCTCGCCGGCCATAAGCGAGGGCCAGCAACCCTCACTAGTCCCAAGCGAGGGATGGCCGACCCTCGCCGGCTTTGGGCAAGGGTGTTGCGGCCCTCGTCAACTCTGGGTGAGGACCGCGATGCTCTCACGTAGAGTCGGCGAGGGTCGGCCGGCCACCCTTGCCAGCCAACTCTAAATAAAAAAAAACAAAGAAAAGGAAAAAAGAAGAAGAAAAAAATCATAAAAATTTCAAAAAATTATTAAAATATTATTTAAAAATGTTCACGTCAGTGCCACATGGCCAGCGGCGTCCGCGTCAGTGATTTCCGGTCAAGATTGGCCGGATGGACTCAATTGGCAAGAAGTGTAAAGGTTTAGGACTCAATTGGCTAGAAGTGTAAATATTTATGACTCAATTGGCAAACTTAAAAGTTTTATAACTGAATTAGCAAAAGTGTAATAGGTTTAGAACTTTTTGAACAATTTTCGCCAAGATCATCATTTTCAGTTGTAATTAAACGATTATTCAGATTCGTTACTTTTGATTTTATACCCTCGTGTAAGTTTAACCAAAGGGTTGAAAGTACGTTCGGGATATCAGTAAGATGGTATTTTTAGAGTTTAGGTCGTTATTGAGAAACGTGATTTGATATTGTTTTCACATATATTAACTTCAATCATCAGGGATTATAATTCGAGTAGTAGGTTTCTCGATCTTCTCGTTGAGAGAAAGAAAATGCGTTGAAATCTAAATTATGAAAATCAGAGACTTTGGACTATCCCCAAAGAGTCATAGTCAAGATGCTTGGCTGGGGAGAAATAATAAGTCGGTACAGCACCAATGCTCTGTGTAGATTTCGCTGTTCAGCATGCAATCAATTAAAGCGTTTAAGTCAGCTCGCAATAACATTTCCCATTTTGGAATGAGAATGAGATTCACTGATCATGCGAATAAGAATCACAAACATTTTTCTTCTATTTCTTTTATTTTAACTATGCAATATACTTTAATAAATTGAGCTGAATTAATGAAGAGCTAGGTTAACGTGTGAGAGCTGCTATATATAGGCACAACTTTACCAAAATACCCCCTTCCTGTTGCAACCCATCATAGCCTACACATGTACACAACCATAGCATAGGGGGTCCTTTTAGTATTCTATAAAAAATTCTGTCACTTGTACACATGTCAGTAGAATACTGTTGACGTCTCCATCATCTATTATCGAACAATACTTTGGATGAACCCGTGATGGTACCTTCCCATTACAAGACCTTGCAACAGTCCATCTTCTGATTTCACCTTTCATAGATTCACCTGGGAATAGGAGTGGAAGGAGGGCATGGAGTTCACCGGACAAAGTGAAGTATTCATCAATCGCGGGGTCAGCGGATTCAAAGGATTTGGTTCTCAATACAGTATATCTATTCGTACATACATACATGCATGCATGCATACATACATGTAGTGTATTCATTTTTTCCGGTCTTAAGTACCTATCAATTTGTAGGACCACATTACATATGTGGACATCCTGTTAATGATATTGCAAACATAGTCAATTAATTCAAGAAGTTTGCACTGTCCTATTATTTTGGTTACGGTTTGCAACAAGTCATGTTGTTTGTTGATTAATATATCTTGTTTTCTCTTATAGTTGATGAAAATGGTTGTCATATCATCAATCTCCAATATGACAAAATGATAAAACATTAACCCGATATCGTTATAAGTATCGCAATGATAGGATATTCATTATGGTAGTGTGTGAGTATTGAGGATTCTCCCTATTATCGGATTCTTAATATTTCTTCTTAGATTAATCATGACAAGAAGAATAAGCTATAAGGAAAAAACTTGCTTATCAAGTTATAAGTATCTATAGATCTGCTTTAGCAAAAAAAAAGTATCTATAGGTCTGTTAAGTATACTGTGGTTTCACAAACTTCCATCTAGGACAATGACCCTTTGTCGCGGACGTAAATGCACAATCAAAAAGGTAAAAAAGATTCAAGCAAGAAGCAGTAAGAATTAAATGTTTCCCTTCTCTCTTTCTTGCCCCTTCAACACATCCTAGTTTACCAGAATATATGCATATATAGAGGGGGGGGGGGGGTCTAGTATTGGAGTTTAAGAATCCCTAGCGAATTGACAGATGAAGAAAAAAATTGTGTGTTTCATCCCAAGAGACAGTAGAAAAGGGGAAATGGAAAGCATAGTGAGCGTAGGCTCACGATCTTGCAGTTCTGAGGGTGTGCCACTTGTATTTACAGGGGATATCGATTCGAAGGCCTCAATGATTTTTCTATTATTGTTCATGGTTCATTGTTCACCCTTTTTGACTATTTGAATGGGTCATTGTATTTCAAGAACACTGCTTAAAGTGTTGAAAAGGATAGGAATAAAAAAAAGAAGCTAGAAAGCTGCCTCTAGTTCGAAAAATGAGTGGCAGATTGACGGATCACCATACTATGTAATCTGGGTAAATGTAACTGAGATGTGCAGGACAAGTTTACTAAATTGAATGGTGGGTATTTCTTTGTAAACATGTTTGAATAATTTAATAAAAAGAAGATGTTAAAAGAGTGCCCCTCAGACATTTGTTAAGCCTTATTCACTATGTTTTGGAAATTTAAAATTTATTTTGAAGTAGCCGACTTAATTGAAATCGGTAATCCTTTCATTTCTAAAGAGTATTGGAAAACTTTATTCTCATTTTTAGTTAATTCAACTAATACCGCAGGGACAATTGTTAAACATATCTTTAATAAAGTTTTAGTACACAATATTAAAAAAATTACACATATATCAACTTTTAAGATCACATAAAAACTTTGAAATTTTTTCAATATCATTCGAATTTAAAATTGTATTTTTTTGTTTGAACGAGAAAGTCAATAGAATTTGTCAAACTAAAAGGGCCTTCAAATGAGTTTCCTAATGAATGTGCTATGACTGCCACATTAAAGTTAACATTATATTAGAAAGAAAAGTTGAGACCAAATCAGATTTTTACTGCCACGAGAGATTGACCCCCTACCATATATATAAGAATATTAAACACATGAATTTTTTTCTCTGTTTAAAAAGAATTCAAACTGTCGAATCTATTTATTTATCCCATAAGTATTTCATCGATGATTGACGAAAACATCGCCATGCAAAAGAAGAAGAAGAAGAAGAAGAAGAAGAAGAAGAAGAAGAAGATGCATTTATAGTCATGAATTTATGAGCTACTGGGTGTCTTACCAACATACATATTCTTGTGGAATTCACTCTTTTCTTTATGGCTGTTAGAGGATCAAAGTAACACCCGAACATCAAATTTGGCTGATGATTCAGCAATAGTATGGATGAAATCATTGTTGCACCACCAAACCATTAATTTGTAAGTGTGACCGGTTCATGAAAGAAAATTTGATATTGCAACAACTGATTTGTGCAATTAACCCATCTTTCATAATTTAAGTTTTTTTTAATGAAATTGAGTCCTACTAACGTTGATGGATCCGGATTATCCCCTGGGTGATCTTCGGTACCAAACTTCTTCACCGGTACTTAGACAAACATTGTACTCTATGTGCACAATGGAGGCTTTTGTTTGGCCTCTCTGCACATTTCATTCGAGAAGAAGAAGTTTTATAATGGGTTTCATCTAATTGGGTTGAAAACGATTGTTAAATATAGTGATATGCTACATTAATTTGATTTGACTAGCTTGACAGCCATGATTTTCAGAAGAACAAGCATTGATCAAGGGAATACTATTTTGACAAGTCATGGTTCTATAATGAATTTTTTTGAGGCTTGACATCTCCCTGCTTATATTCTCTTCAACCCTTGCATGTGGGGATGCACACAGTGTCTAAACGCACGAGGATGAGAGGGGGATGGGGGGAGAATCAGGAATTGAAAGGTCATCCCCCACACACGCATGGCTGATATTATTATGAGAGGGAGGGTTATAGTCACCCTTTTCTGCTCTAGGGTCTGTACCCTCTCATTTATTATTACCCTTTGTCTTTTTTGGCTTCCAATTCCTTCCCCATCCACTAAAATGCTCTTTGCCTCCACCTCTCTCTCCTCTCTCTCTCTCTCTCTCTCGCTTTGCTTTTTTGGTGTGTGATTGATGAATTGGCATGACTATTTGCCTTCCTCTACGCTACTGCCCAATTAGGGTTTCATCATAAAAATTTGCTCTCTCAGCATTAGAATCTGTCTGCAACAAATTTCATCCTCTCCCCCATCGTTTTCTAAGGTCACTTTTTTTTCTTGGAACAAGGAAAAATCTCCTGAAAGAGATCCTACAAGGCAAAAGGTACAATTCCTTTTTCCTAATTTCTTTTGATCAAGTAGACCTTGAACTAGCTATGACGCAGGTAAAGATCATGAGTTATAGCTATTCTTCACCGGCTAAGGTTGAAGTTTCTGGGAAACTCTGGAGCATAAAAAGACTAAAAATAGCTAGGTATTCAGACACATGCTTGGAGTTTCTTAATTAGGGATTTACAATGTTTAGGTGCTAAAAATTTTTAGCTGAACTTTTTTGTTATAGGGAGATGCAGAAACAACTGTTTATTTTAACTAACTCTTTTTTTTGGTCAGATGTTTTAACTAACTTGAGCAAGATTGAATTCTCTAGCTGAGTTATGAGTAGCATGTGCACACAAATAGTTCTTCCGATCTGAAAGACACATGAGCACCAGAGAGAGCAGAGAGAGAGAGAGAGAGAGAGAGAGAGAGAGAGAGAGACCTGCTGAATAGTAAAGTGGAAACAACAAAAGCCAAAAAACAAAAAAACAAAATAAGAAACGAAGATGTCCTAGTTCTTATCAAGAGCAATAGAGGAAAGCCAATAAAGAATGTTCAGACTCGGGAAATTCTGGGTTGGCATGAAGTTACTATTTTTCTTGAAAAGGGTACATTTGGAAATGAAGCTTGAGGTTGATACGCTTCAACTCTCTAGGAACCAGGATGGATAAAACTATTCAGCGTTTTTCTCTTTTGATTACCTGTACTTATATGCTTCGCTCATCAGCCATCCTCTGTAACCCTAGAGCAACGGCTTTCTCATGTAATCTCTCACTATAAGATTTTTAGCAAAAAACATTTCTCGCTATAAAAGTAAACAAAACGATGGAGTCAAGCCAGGCGAATGGACTCAAAGAAAAAGACGCAGTAGCTAATTGGAAGCTAAACCATATATGTTGCATTCAAACTGCATACGATGGTTCTTGAAATTGATGAAAAATGTGTGCTCACAAGAATCAGTGGATTGTAGAGACATGTCATCATCCAGCTCTTACAACTCCCCCTGTGCTGCCTGCAAATTCCTGAGGAGGAAGTGCATGCCGGGTTGCATATTTGCGCCTTACTTCCCACCGGAGGAGCCTCAGAAGTTCGCCAACGTCCACAAGATCTTTGGTGCGAGCAATGTGACCAAGCTGCTAAACGAGCTCCTCCCACACCAGAGAGAGGATGCCGTGAACTCGCTAGCTTATGAGGCCGAGGCGAGGGTCCGCGACCCAGTCTACGGCTGCGTTGGTGCCATCTCCTTCCTCCAGAGACAGGTCCAAAGGCTCCAGAAGGAGCTTGACACGGCCAATGCCGATCTCATCCGATACGCCTGCAACGGGATTCCATCCTCAGCAGCCATTCCCGGGAGCAATAATCCAGTGCAACCTGTTACGCTACGCCAAAGGGCAGCTCCGCTCGAGTTTGGTGGTGTCGGGAGGCCAATAGGCAATGAAGGAGGAGGGGCATTTTATCAAGCTCCTCTTCCTCCTTATCCATTTCCTTATCCTCCTCTTCCATGGAATGATAGCTTTGGAGGGGACTTCAATGGAGGAGGAGGTAATATGTGAGAACTCAATAGGACCAGCCCTAATGAGGAAGGTAATATCCATCAACCATGTGCATACCTACTTGGTTATGGATTTTATAAATTGAGGTTTCTGTTCAATTTTTATTATATATATGTGGAGTCTTGTAGTAGCTATAGCTTCTAGACCATTTTAACATACTGCTCATTATACAAGCAATAAGTTTTATGGGGGTAACTCGTATTAATGTGTCAATCCCTGTTAAACCTAGCTACAGAAACTAGCTCAAGAGAGTATTGTTGAGTAGCTATATATGTTTTAATTGCTTATATTATAATTGCTAGCTGTTCCAAAGCATGTGCCTGCGGAATTGCAGTTTTCTATATCATTGTTTATATATTCTTTAAGCTTATTCACACACTTACAAGACTCTTTTAATCATATATGCCAGTATTCTCATCTCTCTTTCTGCGCTATGTTCTTGAGGACCACTGTGATTATTATCACTTTCTGATCAGATCTTTGAGCAGTCATAAAGCACAAGTCTTCAACTTCAACTCTTATAGCTTCAGCATATTCCTGGCATGATATTCTCGTGGCTTTTCATTCGGCTATGCGTCTTTCTCATGAAAGGGGAAAAAAAGCAGGTTTCGAAAGTGTGAATAATTGTTATTGTAGAGAAGACCCTTTCAAAAAGATTGTGTGAAGTTTTTGCGAGGGGGGAATGGAAATGCATTTCGCTCACACATTTTCTCTGTGTCCTCTCGTGACTTTGTCTAAAATTTTGTCTGCTCTATATAATGAAAGAGGTCGCTTCATTTTTTTATTTAATTTATTTTCTCAGTGACACTGGGTAGCTTTGTGGAGGGCGAAAAGGAACATTGACTTCCAAGTTCTGAAATTCTAGAGGCAAAAAGAAAAGAAAGGTTCATGAAAATCCAAATCTGCACAGTCGTCACAGTTCTTACCCTCCCCTTACCTCATAATTCCCTGCAAGAGTTTTCAGGCTTTTCATAACCCATATAAGAATCCAAGTTAAAATCAAAATAGAATATAATGTCGCCATCAACTATAAACCCCAGTTGATTTCTCTCTCTCTCTCTCTCTCTTTCCCTCCCTCTCCCCCTCACTGTCTGTCTTCTCTCCAGTGCGAGTAAAAAGCTGCAGCTTTATTACGTGCATGCTTCTCTTACACATTTTCTTGGCCAATTCGCATGCTATGCTCTATCGTCTGCTATTAGTAAGCATGCAAGTATTGGCCAACTGAGAAGCCAATAACAAAAAGGGACACGTTTCCAAGCAAAAACAGAACTAGGGTTTTTATCTGCCTTCAAGAGAAAAAGAAGATCTTTCCTAGGTAGGCTTTTTCTTTCTTTATTTGAGGTTTGAAATGCTCTTGATCCACAGAAAGTTTATTAGCATGGTGTTCCTTTGGTGCATCCTTCTCTTTCTACAGCACAAACCCACACGCTAGTTGACCATTTCTTGTTCCATGTTTAACCTTGCCAGGCACACACACACACACACAGTATCTCTCTCTCTCACTAGAAAAAATATTTGTCTCCAAGGAGATTGAAAAGAGTACCGAAACTATACTAAAATCATTAAGTCAAAATATAGAAAGTGAAAATCTGTATGACATGGTAATTTATAAGTAGATACATACATAATAAGTGAACCCTATTTTTTTTTGTCGAAAAGTGAACCCTAATTAACCATGTCTTTTGTAACTTGATTTTACCATATAAGAAAAAAAATTTGAGAGAGAAAAAAAAAGGAATAGAAAATGAGCAACATGGTCCTTTCTCATCTTTGCCTGTAAAACTGTTCTGTTGATTTGTCGGGGCTCATGATCTCTGCAAGGTTTAGTGAGAGTCATGTCTCCAATTCATCAATTTCTCAGACATTACCAAGAAAAAGCATGAACACACTGTTGCAAAAATTCTTGCCCCCACGAAAATCCCACTTTTGGATTTCGCTTTGCCTCGAGCTTCGAAAAATAGAAATCTTGTTTTTTGTTGGGTTAATATCACAAAAAATTCAAAACTAGTATATTTATGATAAATTTATTAAATATTATTTTTTTAACCATAAAAAATCTCAAATTAATATATTTGTGTAAATTTACCCTAATTAATTTTTTGACCACTAAAAATCTCAAAATGGTATACTTGTAATAAATTTACACTCCGTTAAATTAAAATAATATAAAAAAATAATAAACCCGTATATCTATAATAAATAGAGGATAAAATTCTAAATTAGTACATTTGTTACCTGACTCATGTTATTTAACTTAGCAAAATAATAATAAAATTTAACGAAAATTAATATAGAGTGAATTTATTATAGATGTACTAATTTAGATTTTTAGTAGTTAAAAAAATAATTTAAAATAAATTTATTATATATATAAATTTGAGATTTTTCGTAATTCGAATTTTTTCTTTCCCTCAGGTTATAAGCCGCATTCAATAAAAGTACTTCGTACTTATTTAGATAAATATTTAAAGTATTGGTCATGTCGTTCCCTGAGAAAAACCGACAGTTTTCTGTTGTTCTAGAATCCATCAAATCTTCTCAGGAAAGACGTGGAAGAGAAGCAAACAACGTACTGTTTCTCACATATTTTTCAACAGTACCTGCTGCCAGTCCAATAAATGTACCCAGCAAACACCTTCTTTTAAAACAATTTGTACCTGAGTGCGCTCGCATTTCTTAGGTTAGGATGTTCTTGATGTGCCAGGAATTTCTGTCTAATCCAATTTCCCCCAAATCTCTCTCTCTCTCTCTCTCTCTCTCTATTGAAATGCATATTTGACGTTTTTTTAAGCTAAACCTCACTGAGTCTTCATGGATAACTTGGTACTAACACACTCATGGAAATGTACTATATGCTATACATTCACTCATATACTTCCATGGGTACATGATATAAATAGGGGTGTTCATAGGATTAATGTAAACTCACTTGAAAGCATCATCTGAGTTTGTTAAAATTACCAAATTGTTTCTCATAAGTGTGATCATTAGCTCTACTCTGAGCGACGGAAGAAATTCCAATGAGGCAATCTTCAAATACTAAATACCGGCATAGGCTTGCTGAGTATCATGTATTATATCCCTTACTATATAATATCATAATACTAAATGCCCTAAAAAGGATCCGATTTAGTATATCTCTTCTCTTCTCCTTCCTTCCTCTTACTTTCGTTGAGCAAGAACCAGAATTAACTTTCGCTTAAATGAACAATATTAGAACTTCTTTTGGTTATCAAGTAATATTTATATTGAGCCTATCATTCATAATCAACTGCTTTACTGATGCATATGTACTGCAAATAGTTGAGATACTTTTTCATAATTAGTTAGAAGAAATGAATTGAACATATCTCTTGTCCCATTAGTTACCACTCTCATCGGGAACTTAGTTGCCCACTAAATATGGACGTGGCCTCCTTATCTTGATGAAATTGAGATAACCCTAATTTTTCAACGATGTGTTCGAACTCATATCTTTTATTTATAAATTGGAATTTGATTTTTTTTTAGAGAGAGATTTGCTCCAAATAAGGTAGGAACAAGGTAGCTCCTTCCTCTAATGTGGACATCAATATTAATTGTTGTAAAGGTCAAAATTTCACATAAATGAATTAAGGGTACCTGCAAGAGATTGAACGGACCAATGAAAAAACCGCCACGTCACGCGAAGGATAGGAACGAAGGTGGCTCTTATTCAAAAGTCGGAATTTGACATTTTTTTATCACCCAAGTAAAAGAAAAAGGGAGTATCTCAATCATGATAAAGAAAATTATGTAGATTTTGCCGCACCAAGCATTGGCATTGCCAAAGGTTTATGCTACCAATCATTGACAATGCAATGCCCCGGTGCGACACCTCCATGTACAACGCCGACCTAAATCCAAGAGGACCGTCCTTGGACACCAGATCTTCTGAACCAACTTTAAATTAGCTTAACCAGAACAAATTCAATGAATATGAGGACGGTTTAGATCAGGATCGCATACTTAATTGGATCTCCCTCACCTACCATTTCAGCTTTAAATCACGCCACACCACATTAAAGGACACATCCCTGTCGATGTATTCACTTTTAAATCTTTTCTTCCGAGATTGCCAATGATGATGGCTATGATGGCTCCCATCAGCGTGATTCATAAACTAACCGGACATTATCAGATTTTGATCAATTTGATCTTTTGGCGATAAATATTCTGTCTTTTGGCGTAGGACTTGTTAATTGAAAAGCTGCGATACGTACAGATCTTGGAGATCTGAGAATATGAAGGATAAGGTATTCGATGGGTAGAAATATGTGCTCGTTCTCCAACCTTTTTCGTGAGTGGGGAATTTCATGGTTTATAGTAATGTGAATGTATCGACCATTAATTAATTAAGTCAGAGAATAATACCCTTTTTTTTAAGAGGGCTAAAAATGCGAGGTTGGTTGACCAAACCCTAAAGAGAAACCTCGTAATGCTATCGGAAGCAATTAGATTACACTAGCATCTCAAATCAGCTAGGTGACAAAAACACATACCTTCACGAACAAATCATATCTATAATTTGGCTTTCCTTGGTTAAAATGGTTGAATATCTTTAATTTCCTTTCCTTATTGCTAAGTAAAAGCTTTCGTTTTTTTTTTCTTTTGGGTGATCGATTGTAGGAAAGGTTAAACCCTAGATAGCCATCGGCCCATCATAGATCTAAATGGTGTCCGTCTTTAAGTTGATTTTCAGCATGGTCTAATTTTCCTACTATCAAGCCACGAGAAAAATTTGTTGACAATCTCTTATCCATGTTGTCAATCGCTTGCTTCTAAATGAAATAGGGATGTGTAGTCTAATGTGTGAAAGTTAACTTGTGTACAATCCATGACGAGACTAGATCTATAAGGTCGCAACATTGGAAATGAATTTCACTTAGTGGACTACGATGCCTTCTCATTATTTTTTTTTTCTTACAGCCCCTTCTCTTCAACATGCAACTATAGTAGGTTTTTTGAGGGGAAATTATCTGATCAGTTTTAAGTCTATTGTACGGATGCTAATTCAGTTCTAAACTTTCTAATTTTACCAATTCCATACTAAATTTTTTCCTAAAACTTCTAATGTAGTCATTCCGGTCAATTTTTGCTAAAAATCGTCCATGTGGTAGTCTGCCATGTAGGACGGTCAGCAATGACCGAACCACCACATGTGCGATTTCCAACGAAAATTGACTGGAAGGAATTATCAAAATTTTGTGTAAAAGTTTAGGATTAAATTAGCAAATTCGAAATGTTTAGAATTGAATTGATATTCGTACAATAGGTTTAAGAAAGATTGAGTAATTTTCCTGGTTTTTGGATGAGGTAATATTTACTGGCTCCATAAATATTTTGAACTCGAGATAAGTTCAATTCATCTCAACTATTGTTTACTTTCTTCTAATTATTCCTAGGAATAAGATTGGTTGGCCGACAGAAACCTAAATAAAGCAAGGCCCAAGGATGTGATCCGTGGGCTGGGCGTGGAAAGCGTAGTCGCGGAACTCTATGTGACTACTTTTCAACGTGTACCAACCAAGACCATCGACCAGCATCATGTGCAATGAACATATAATTTGAACCTGAATGAAACAAGTAAAGTTCAAGGATGAGAACCGCATTAAAAAACAGTGGATTCCAGTTTCAACTCTGACAAGCCAGAGAGAGAAAGAATTCCATAGCATGGACTTCCAGAGAGAGCAGAAAATCTTCTTACCGGATCATCATCCTACGTGGCATGTATCTTTTTCTTTTATCCAATTATCACTTGACACATGTCTTCTGATTTGGAACAAAAAAATTTGAAAATCAACTCCAATCAACATTTTTCTTTAGGTAGAACCTATACAGAATCTAAAACCGCTCATCCCTACTTAAAGAGAACTGGAAGACGACAGAGGAGGGAACAACCAAAAAAAAAACACTAGAAGATCGACAAAAAAATTGCTCCTTCTGTCCATGGCTAAGTCGCTCATGGCCGGTTTACAAAGATGACGGAGGAGGTGACAACTAGATGCCGCAATGCTCGGCCTAGGCTACGACGCTGGCTGTGATTGATATGAGCGGCCATAGCAGTGTCTACGACCGAGGAGGGAAAAAAGAAAAAAATTAGACTTTTAATTTGTTTAAGTTGATTCTACATCAGAATATATGTGTCAAATGATAATTGGATGAAAGGAAAAAAATATATACACCACATAGGATGATGATCTGATGAGTAAAAACCACTGAATATTTATTCCTAAGAGAGATTATATGGATTTATACCAAACCTAAACCAGCAACCTTCAATATTGTTTACCATGCCACTTGCAATCCAACATGTGATCATGATTGTTTGGCTTACAAAAGTAATATTTCATAAGTCAACAATATTTTGCATCAATCAGTACATAAGTATCTGGAAACCCTAAGACTTACCCGAGTATTATGTTTGTTTCGGTTCACTTAAGTTGCTGGATTTGTCGAGCGAGAATAACCACACTTTTCGCATTTTACCTCGCACCCTTTGCAATTGTGAGAGCGAGGAATTGCCCATTGTATAAGGGACTAGAAAGAATTTTTATGTGACATACGGTTGTATTGTAGATGTAGAAGAACAAGTCAATCGCTTTTTGATAAAGCAATCATGTGTCACATTAAATAAATAACTTTGCTTTTCGGCAACCCTAATCGTTTTTCAAATAAAGTGAAGTCTTCATATCACGTTATATAAACAAAGAGAAATTGCCGCACAGAAAACACAACAGTGTTGAAGTCCCCGTCAAATATAGAGTCCCGCTCCTCTCTCAAAGAAAAGGAACGAATCGTCTTTATAGGAAGATTATCCACACAAGGCTTGGACGACAACATGGGACTTGTTTCTCATGCATCCCCTCGCGCTCTCACACCATTCCACGTGTCAAAAACATCCACGTGTCCACTTCTCCACACCCTCCTTAAAATGTTCAACCACGCTCTCGCCTCTTCTGCGTACTAATCTTCTGCATCGGACTATCACTCTCACTACTTGATCAACTCTGTCGAAACACCTCCTAGCACCACCGGCAACCAAATGGCGGAGCACCACCAGCCGCAGCAGCTCCAGTTCCGCCCCCACCGCCAGCAACCCCTGGCCACCTCGACCCAGATGCTCTGGGGACCTCTTCTCGGAGAGGGGCCCCTGGACCGCCCAGGTCCACGCGGTCGTCACGCTCCTCCCACTCGGCGGTGTCCTCCTCCTACTGGCGGGCCTCACTCTTGCGGGCACCCTCTTCGGGGCTCACTGCCGCAGCCCTGCTCTTCATCCTCTTCAGCCTGGTCCTTGTCCCTGCAGCGCTCGCCATTGGCCTCTCAGCCGCTGGGTTCTTGACGTCGGGGGCGTTTGGGATCGCGCGGGGCTGGCTTTTTTCACGTGGTTGCTGAGGAGCATGAGGGAGCTCCGGCCGGAGCAAGCCGAGCGTATCCAGCGGAAAACGCTGGACACGGCGGGCCATTTGGGCCAAAGGACCAAGGACGTGGGCCAGGCCATCCAGGACAAGGCCCACGGCCCGTGAAGCTGTGAGGACGTGAACAAGAGAGCTTATAGAGGTCGTCGCTTGTCACGGTCGTCTTCTGTGTGAGAAGTGGACAAGAGAGACGATGATGCTTCACTTTGGGATTTGTTTATGCGAGCATGTAATCGAATGAATATGACTTTACTGCGGTCGAGTTCTGCTACATTAAGGTGACACGAACATATGCTTGCTCTCAACTCTTATATTCTCTGTTAAAAACCTGAATTCGCGGAGCAGAACGGTGAACTAACTCGAAGAATCCTCAAATCAGAACACACGGCCCGATTTCAACCTTCCATTCAGAAAAAAGCACTCGCAGACGATATACTGTTCCACACACTCGGCAAAACACGCCCATTCACAAAACAAGAATCTCGTAAATACCAGTATGCGTTTCATGTTTAACTGAAACTTAGAGAGAGAGAGAGAGAGAGAGAGAGAGAGAGAGAGAGATGTAGCTAGTTTGATAGGTTTCATACGATCAGAAACTGAGAGTTTGTCACGCCAAGCATATAATACATACCAAGCTTATAATATATACATTATGTGCATCATGTTCATCCCCAGCAAAAACTAGAAGCTCCACCAAGCATATAATATATACATCATGTGCATCGTGTTCTTCACCAGCAAAAACTAGAAGCTCCGCAACATTTAACAGTCACCCACATGCGAAGGCAAAAGATGGTGAACAGAGCATGTCGTTGCTTCAACCTGCGACTTATCCCCGAGACTCCCCAGTGCTCATCAGAGTGTCTAACAGCAGATTGAGGTCCGCATGCTGCCCTTTTGCTTCCAGCCTATTTGCAGTAGCTCTTACCAAGTCCCTCCTGAACCCCATTGCAGCAGCCTTGTCGATGGCATCATCCATCAGCGCCCTATTCCCTTTGGTCTCCCCAGAACTCAATTCAGAACCGATGGGAGACGCAGTTGGTAAAGCCTGCAGCAAAATCCGGGCGACCGGCAATTGCGAGTAGTCATTTCCTGTGCCAGGGGCTGGAGGAGATGAAGTTCCCGCAGATGAATTGCCAGGTCCTGAGTTATACTTTCCTCGAGGATCAATATTGTTGAAATTGGAGCTCCCTCCTGCTGAACTATATCTGCCAGGAAATTCTGAATAAGTCCTACTTGGGGGCTGATCATATGTCTTGCCGAGAGGAGACTGCAACTGATGGGAAGAAATGAAGGGCATCCCTGGAAGTGAGAGAATACTTGGGGGATAGTTCTGAGATGGCATGTAAGGAAGCTCGTTGAGGTCATGGGTAGGTTCATGATGTGGCTGGGTAGAAGGTACATTGTACGGTAGGGGCAAACCAAAATCTTGAGGTGTCAGCGCTGGATTTGAGGGAAACTGTAGCGCTGGTGAAGATGGAAGAGGAGGCCCTTGAGGCACTGGGTGTGAATGAGAAATTAGTGGCTTGTGGTATTTATCGTGAAAATGGGTTTGGGGAGCCACTGCACCATATGGTGGAGGCAGTCTGAAATCTTGAGGTGTCGGTGCTGGTTTTGAGGGATACGGTACTGCTGGTAAAGATGGAAAATAAGGCACTGGAGGCATCGACTGCGAATGAGAAACTAGCGGTGTGTAGTGTTGATGATGGCTGTTCTTTGGAGGTTGAGCGGGTGGTTGGCTATTCAGTTCTGGTTGTGAAACGAAGGGGCTGGTGCTCTGGGCCAATTGGGATGGAAGCTGCGGTGGTGTTCCCAATGGTATTGTAAAAGCATTGGAATGAGGTAGGTTAGTAGACACATATGGAAGCAAAGATGAAAATTGTTGGGAGCAGACAACAGGGACCGGAAGCGGCTCTGTGGATTGTCGAGTCTCGGGAGCTGCTTTCTGCTGTGCCAAGTTTGTCTGAGTAGAATTTTCCTTCTTTTCCTCTCGTGCTTCGCTTTTAAGGATCTGAAGCTTTAAAATTTGCAGCTGAGCATGAGCTATGTCTTCTTTATCTCTCAAATCCTGAGTACAGCTTTGAACCTACAAAATAAAAATATCAAAAGCTTGTTGAGAGTGTACTAAGTGGAGAAACATTAGAACACTCACTGTGCAATATTTGAGGGAATGTGAAAAGAACTACATTTCAGTACAATATTAGCAATTTAGTATTGGAAGTGAAAGTAACTGCAAAAACAAAGAACTTCAGCATGTTTACAAGAGAGCGATCAGTACTACCGCTACCACTGACACTTCATACGTCTTAAGGAGAGAATTATTAGCATGTTACATACCAACTGCCAACTATCATTAACTTCCAGCAACATGAATATACATCCAGGTGCAGGAACAATTCCCAGAAAGCTCCGTTAACAAGTTAAAATGACTCACAAAAAAATTCATAGTCCATTGTCCATATTCTATGGTGCTTTTCCAAGCCAGGCACCACAATAATATCGTCACAAATCTGAGACAGCTGAAGTTGAAATACCTCTCTCAGCAGGTTTTCCAGCTCTCTGAGCTTTCCATCAGTTTTCCCATGATTATACTCGAGAGATTCCTTCATATCGTCCACAGCGTTCTCCAGTTGGCGCGTCCTGGTCTCCAGTTGAGAGAGTCTTGCGCTGACGCCCTCCACAGCATGAAGTACCTCATCATTGTGCTCCTTCATCTTGCGCTCAATCAAAGAAATCAATGTTCCATTGAAGGAAACTCGCTCCTTCCTCTGTCCAGGTTTGCAAATATAAAAGTTAATCCATCAAGTTTGCAGCGTCGTGTGCTGTAAGGAAGGCATAACTAAAACCATTTCTATCTCTAGCGAGATAGATTCATCAACAGCAGAAATAGATGAAATTGAGGGTCAACTTCAGCAAACAATTTAACGAAATAGCCAAGTTCATATTCAGAAAACTCACTGCCGAGAAAATTTTCTGCCACTTAAGTAAGCAACTAGTATCTTGATAACCAACAAGTTTAGCACAAGTGAGAATGCCCAACAGAGTGAGCACATGGCAAGAAAATAGCCAAAGAGTCTCTATGATGCTATCCAAGGCAAAGATATTGTACAGGAACGGAAATTCAGGTATAGTTTCTCCGTAACCGGAAGACTCGAGTCGATGAAGTCAATCTTATCATCTCGGCTTAAGTTTCGAGATCATCCCTTTATAAGTAGCAGACTTATAGAGGAGGACATCATCACGGCTCGAGGGCACGTCACGGGCAAGTGGCGGAGGCTGGTGATACTGTGATACGCAACCTATCAAGAATTTCATGGCCAAAAACCAGAGCAACTATCCAAAATCGAGGAACACTTCTGTTATAAGCCTAAGGCGAATCAAGTGTGACAGCATTCTGAAGCATTTTCCCTCATAGATCAACTTGTGATCGTTCGGTGAGCATCGTGTAAGAGTTTATATGCTCTTGTAACAGGGGACACCTCACTAGCTGTGCTATAATCCTCTCTACTCGCTTCCTCTCCCCCCGATCTTCATGTTCTCATGAATTCCTCTTCACTGCGAATCTCTACTTGTTCAAATCTCTTCTCTCTTCACCCTCCCCTTTCTCTTTCACTCCGAACCATACGCGGGCTTGTGCCGTGATTTGGGACCACTAGAGACCTCGATCCCGCGATTGGTGAGCAGACAACTGGCGAAGCACCCATTTCCAAGCCGCAAACAGTTCGCTGACAGAAAAGGGGTACGAGGAAAGCAGAGGAGAACGTACTCTGGAGGAAGAAGAAGGCCGCTGCGGCGGCTGCTGCGGCTGCGGCTGCGAGTGCTCGGGGTGGAAGTTGAAGCTGCAGGAGCCGCGCAGCTGGAAGTCGTAGGCGTCGTCGGCGTCGCTGTCGTCGTCGGAGAAGCCGCCGGGCCGGGAGCCGGAGAAGTCCATGGCCGGAGGCTTGCCCCTGTACTCCGACGTCCTCATCGACGGGTGGAATCGTCGCCGATCTATATAAGCGAGGGACGGGAGGGAGGATCGAGACAAGAACAGTGGTCCTGCGCCAGCTCCTCCTGCTCGAAATTGACCGCCTCAACCTTTTTTTTTAGGGTTTTCGATGCGGGCAATTCGCTGATTCGCGGACGAACGAAGCTTTGAGCCTTTGGTCTTTCGGTCGGTATGGAGGGGAGCCAATCAAGCCGCGTCACGCGTCGACGACGAGTCGGTGATTTCGCCGGTGGCTCTAGCCTTCTCCCCCGCTTCCCCTTCCCGCCACTTTATACGACGTGGTAAGAACGCAATCTATTTCCTTTTTTTCTCGCTCCCCGTACATGTTCGATTGGTATTCGACGTAACTATTTTGGCAATCGAGGGCGGGTGGCACTTGATCGAACTCTTCCAAGAATTTCTAGATTTCGAAGCCGATGGCTGCTTTATCTTCAATGGAAGGAGAAAATGATGGGCTTAATGTGATGCGTGAAAATTCGCCCGAAACATCACCTTGACCGTTACTACTAAAAGAGTGAGGGAAAAAAAAAACCGCACGCTTTCATCTGTAGCAAAGTCGATTGTTTTAGCCAATCTGCCTCCCGGTCGTAAGATATGTAAATCTCTCGAGTAATCGGTGAATAAGATTGTTTTTTGCTGTAGAGGGTTATTGTTCGCAAGAATTTTAGTCATCCGTAATGAAAATTAAGCATCACTAAGATGCTTTTTGTAAAGCCTTAACATGGAATAATGTCATGTCACTTGCACTTGAGCAAATTGAGAACCTAAAAAAACAGGATTTATTTTTACATTCCCGCAATCTTTTTTGTTTTGTCATCCTCAACAAATGACTAGTGATATGGATATTTATGTACTTTCGACAGTAACGTATTCAATGGAAAATATAAATATTCATAGTCATGTTTTCATGAATATTTTTAGATCTGTAATATGTCTTTCAATAGACAAATTCCTTTAAATAAGATAAAAAATGAACACACACTTTCCCCGCAACAAGCCCTTTGCCAAAGAGTAGATTGCTATGAGAACTTCAGGCCACAAAACCATGAAGTGGAATGCTATGAGCTATGATGTTACATTGAAAAAAGAGAGAATTACATGTTGAAGATTCAGAAACCCTTTCGTGTCAAAACACGTATTCAACAACAGAGAGCTCAGAAGATGAGGAGTCCGGCCATGGAACTTCAATCCTCACCATCTTCTCCTCGTACCTAAATTTCACTCCCACCCCATCAATTTTGCAGCTTCTCGGCTCTTCCGACGAATACACCCTCATCTCTCCAGCTCCCCTCACTCCGATCCTTACTGTGTTCTCATCGAAGCCCAGCAATTGAATTTCTCTGCCGGCGTTGAGCATGTTCGCCAACCCGATGGGCGCGAATTGGACTGATCTCCTTGGCAATACAGTCACGGGCGAAGCCGTCAGGAGCTCGTAGTTGAATGGCTCCAGGGAAATCTCTAGGCTCTCCGAGGACTTCACGAGCTTAAGCTTCTTTTCCCGGAACATGTACACCGCGAACACATCTGCTCCTCGCACGGGGATAGGATTCTTGGGATTGTTCCATTCAATGTCCTTGGGACTTGCATAGCACGACACAATGCGCGAGAACTCGGACGCACTCTTGTTTCTTCTGTACTTGGGACACCATCCTCCTCGTTGGCAGTTGAACACTCCTAGGACCCCCGTGTACTGATTTGGTATGCGCAAGAAATGTTATTTCAGTGCTAATTTTCGGAGACATCTTTCCGAGAACTCAATAGATGGACCAGAGGCAACTTTCTTTGTTCTTTACCTTGTTCACATTCCAAATCTTGAGCATGGTCTTTCCATCATCTAAAGGGTCTTCAAATAAGCAATCTCTGGTGCGGAGTGCGTAGTACCGGCTTCTCAAGATGGACCCGTCTGGAAAAGCCAGGCGCTTCAGCAAGTCGAAGTCGTGTTGGCCGATTGAGTCGCTCACGTAGATTGGCCCTCCAGAGATGGTTCGAGAAGCGGCATGGAACTCTATGTTGTGGAAGCTAAGCGATCGAACACAACGGAGATTACAACTACACTCGAGTCACTCAAACACTCTAAGTATTTTCCAAGCTTCAATTACACTCAATAGCTCACGCAGTGTTTAGCCTCACAATTTCTCACGAAATAATTTTTCAATCTTGCAAAAGAATTATACACTAATCTTAACATAGGATTTAATCACTATGAATACTTAAATTCTTGGTACAATTCTACGAACAAAATCACGAACCCACCGTCAAACACTCACTTAGAAAAGGGCGCTTCAAGAGGACTGCATCAACAACTTTGCTTAAGGAATCCACGATCCAATATATATATATCCAAGAAAGAACGCACACAGTAGCCGACAGTAACGTGAGAAGGAAACTGTGAACTTCGGTCAGCGAAGTCCACCTTCACTTTGCTTTTCCAGTTTTCATTGGCCGACTTCAGAATTGGAAACCTGCATATTTCGATCCATAAAGTATGGTTGGGACTTTGCCTTTATTGACCGTGACTCCCACTAGAATTAGGAAAGAATATCTTTCTAATTTCCTTTTTATTTCTCTGATGCAATTAGCCACACTGTCGACGATTGACTTTCCAAACTCAGTCCAACTCTTCATCGCACAGTAGAAAAGATAATTCCCAATATTTCCTTTTGCTTAATTTTGGACGTCCGCAAAATATCAATTCAGAATATTCAGATTTTCATTTCGGGCTCAAACTCGAGACATGTTTTTAACAATCTCCACCTTGACTCGACGTTTGAGTCAAGTAACAATCGCTTTGATAGAATCCGAATTTTGCTACCACTCTCCCACAGCCCCAATGGGTTCAACCGCCACAGACGTCTTTCAAGTCTAAGCCTTGCTTGAACTTCACCATAGCCGTGAACCTTATCAGAATACCAACTCCACATGTACCTTTAACGGCTCCACAAGGATTTTCCGACACAATCTCCTCAATTGCAGATAAAGCAAAACTATCATTACATCCATATCTGTTCGAAGATTGAATACGCACCTTGTCAATATCAGCAGTTATAGCAATCTTTGGCTCAATAGGCTCCACCTCCCTACAAGCATCATCCGTGTCGATTACTTTGCTAGTATCTGCTACCTCAAGAGTTTCTGGTTGCAACTCCACCTCAAGCTGAATACCGTACAGATCCATATAAATAATGCTATTAACACTCCTAACCACTGGAGACTCGTCAAATGTAACTGCTCTGCTGATAATATGTGAATTTAATTCTGGGCATTACAACTTATAGCCCCGCTCACCTTGTGCATAATCTAGGAACATGCCTTCCATCGAGATTACCATCACTAACTCGAACATAACATAGACAACCAAATATTCTAAGAACAGAATAATCAGCAACGTTACTTGACCACACTTCTTCGAGAGTCCGACATTCAATCGCAGTCGATGGAGATCTATTCTTCAAGTAGCTTACCGTACTAAGCGCATCCACCAGGAATCTTCTAATAATGTTTTGCTCATCAACTCTTCAACATGCTATGGTTCAATGGCAGTAGTATGGTATTTCACTATGCCTTCCTTCATGCACAATTAGTTTAACAGCTTCAAGCAAAACTCTATGTTACTGTCAGTCCGCATCTGCTTGATCATTTCATTAATCTCCTTTTCGATCAAAGCTTTCAACTACTTGATCTTGACAATAGTATCAAACTTGTGCCTTAGCATAAACACCATAATCTTCCTCTAGTAGTCATCAACAATTATTAATATAAATCTAACACTCTTCCTCGAAGGAAATCGTGATAATCTGCGAACATCTAAGTGAATTAATTCTGCAATTCCCGTGGTTTCTCTGACAATCACACTGAATTGCACTTTCCACCGTTGATCTAAATCACAGCACCTGCATACATTCAGTTAGTTAGCCACATAACCACATAGTAAATTCCTTTCACTTAAAACCTTCAGGTTTCTTTTGCTAATGTGCCCCAAACGCATATGTCACAATTCAAACTCTCGAACAGATGCATTCGATGTCTTCGCAGCGAATTCCATCACTGTCTCACCTTGAAGCTTATACAAGCCATTATGATTGATTCCTTTTATTATCACCATGGCACCTCGAAGAACTTTCAAAAGTCCACATTCTGATTAATATCGACACCTAGCTGAATCCAGGACACTCAAGGAAATCATATTTTTCTTCAACTCTTGAATATGTCTTACTCCAGTCAATATCCACACAATACCATCATGCATTCTGATTCTGATATTACCAACACCAATAACACCGCATTCAGAACTGCTCCCCAACTGCACTTTACTACTATCCGTGCACTGATAAGTAGTAAACCAGTTCATGTTTGGTGTAGCATGAAAAGAACAACCAGAATCCATAATCCATTCATCAAATGACGAATCATCAGTGACAGACAAAACATAAGCAGCACTATTCGAATTACCGTCATATATAGCCACAACATCATCTGCAGACTCAACTCTAATTTCCTTACCGTTCTCGTTCTTCAGCTTAAGGCAATCCCTTCTGATATGCCCTCTTTTGCCACAACTCCAACAGACAACACCACCAGTCCTAAACTGACTTCGTCTATTTGAGTTTATACTACTTCTGCTAATATGTGCACCAGTTCTTCTTCTATTTTCACCTACTAAAGTAGCAGATACATGTTCGTTAGATTCTCTTCTATGGATTTCTTCACTCATAATTAAATCTCGAATACCATTAAACGTCAAACTTGTTGATCTAGAGGAAATACTAACAGCAGTAACAGTAGTATTCCAACTATCAGACGATGGGGATAATAGAATTAAAGTATGTACCTCATCTTCAAAGTCAATGTCAACTGAACTCAATTGACTAACGATCACATTGAATTCATTAACATGATCAGCAACTGACGCACCTTCGCTCATCTTCAAATTAAACAGACGTCGCATCAAGTAGATTTTGTTGATCGCGGAAGGCTTCTCGTACATGTCCGATAGGGCTTTCATCAAACCCGCAGTGGTTGTCTCTTTCACAATGTTAAACGCGACGTTATGTGCCAACGTCAGCCGAATAACACCCAAAGCTCGTCTATCCAGCAAATTTCAATCGGCTTGCTTCATCGTCTCTAGCTTCTTCCCAGACAAGGGCAAGCGCAGTTTCATCTGATATAGATGATTCTCAATTTGCATCTTTCAGAAACCAAAATCTTTTCCATCAAATTTGTCGATTTTTACTTTTCCTCCTTCTATTGCCATTGATTTGCTTCAACTTAAGCAAGCCTAGCTTTGATACCAATTGTTGCGGAAATCAAGCGATCAAACAATAAAATTGACAGAATAAGAAAATAAATCGGATATCAGATTTACGTGATTTGGTCGTAGTGACCTACATCTACAGGGAGAGCAGCATGGAATTTCACTATAAATCAAGCGATACAACGGACATTACAACCATACTCGAGTCACTCAAACACTCTAAGTGTTTCCCAAGCCCCAATTACACCCAATAGCTCACGCAGTGTTTAGCCCCATAATTCTTCACGAAATAATTTCTCAATCTCGCAAAAGAATTGTACACTAATCTTAATACCAGATTTAATCGCTATGAATACTTGAATTTTTGGTGTAATTACACGAATAAAATCATGAACCCACTGTCAAGTACTCACTTAGAAAAGGGCGCTTCAAGAGGACTGCATCAACAACTTTGCTTAAGGAATCCACGATCCAATATATATATATCCTAGAAAGAACGCGCACAGTAGCCGACAGTAACGTGAGAAGGAAACTGTGAACTTCGGTCAACGAAGTCCACCTTCACTTTGCTTTTCCAGTTTTCATTGGCCGACTTCAGAATTGGAAACCTGCATATTTCGATCAATAAAGTATGGTTGAGACTTTCTCTTTATTGATCGTGACCCCCACTAGAATTAGGAAAGAATATCTTTCTAAATTCCTTTTTATTTCTTTGATGCAATTAGTCACATATCGACGATTGACTTTCCAAACTCAGTCCAATTCTTCAACGCACAGTAGAAAAGATGATTTCCAATATTTCCTTTTGCTCGATTTTGGACGTCCGCAAAATATCAATTCAGAATATTCAGATTTTCGTTTCGGGCTCAAACTCGAGATATATTTTTAACACTCTGCACAAAGGGATGGGTTGATTGGAACATGTCCCAGTCTAGCTGTATGAAGTTGCCCATCCATAAGCTGTTGTAGGTGCAATGAACCATGTGGCACCCTTGGAGCCAGAATGTCCCATTCGGGCTGCCTAAGGGGTCGGTGCACCAGAAATCGTCGCCTGAATGAATTAAGAAACCAACTCAGCCGATAAACACACAAGAACAATCGAGTTTGTCTCGTGATCGGATCGAACTTGATAGACATACCGACTCATCCAAGAGATATGGCCTCTGTACCGATGAACATGAAATCGTTGCAGTGCTCCATGCTCGCAATGACCCCGTTTCCTTTGAAATGCTTCCTCACCTAAGCAGTGAGCGCTTTGTAGCAAGCTTTAGCTAGCTTGACCTGGCCTCCAAACTCTTCGCAGAGCATCTCCAGTAACTGAAACCGCAATGGCTAGGATAATTAATACATAGATAAATATCAAGACATAAGCTAAACAAAGATTGATCCATGGGGCATCTGATGGCGAATCGTGTGTAAGTAGGTGATTACTAAGTATAGAATGTGTGGAAGCTATGCAAACCATTAAAGATCAGACAATTATCTCTGCAGAGTGAGTTTGTGAAATCTGGGTGGTAAAAGCATAGGCAGTCATACCAAAATTCAGACGATGAATCCGAATTCACAACCCGACCCATGCAGGGTCGGATAATGAGAACTGACATGGTGCAATATGTTGAGTGTAAATGCCAGTTACTTACCTAACAGGCTAACACCAGGAGGAACGCCAAAAAAGAAACTGGAGCCACCGCCCTGTGGACTCATTGCTTTCAACTAAACAACCCTGCAGTTGCAATTGCAATTGCGATCGAAATCTCGATTGTACACTCGGGTTTTACCTTTCATGTTCAATTGAACGGCTCAAGAATTGGAAAAACCGAAGTTGCTCAACTAGCAGTGCAGAACTCATGCCAGTATAACACGGTGGAGACTTACGTCATTCTATGAATTGTTGTTCTGCATGTATAAATTGCATTCGTCATCTAATCTAGTCCATATTTTATTGATGAGGCACTGGTTTGCAAATTAAATTACGTCCCTCTTCTGTATGTCACAATAGCCGGAAGATCCTAAGGCATAAAGTGGTGACAAAAAGAAAGAAATGGGCACGGAGAAAAAGCAGGATGACTCACGTGGATCACATCAACTCTGACGCCATCAATCCCCACCGACTCGAGGTGGGAGTGAAGCCCCTCGTACATGTCGTGCACCTTCTCCGGCGGGACCAGCCCCACCCCGTTGTTCACTATCTTGTCCACCGCCAGATCCTCCATCGTCGTCCCCAGCCCTTCCGACAGCCTCGGCTTCACCACCTTCGATTCGGGCATGCCCCGGACACCAGGTCTCAACCCGCCCCAGTAGCCGCACAAGGCGCGCCACAAGTACACGTGCTCCACGCTCCTGAATTCTTCCTTAAGGTCCCTAACGAAGGCCCCCATGCCCCTGGTGGAGTCGCCTCTCTTGCTCCAGTAGTCCCTGAACTTGTAGTTCTCTTCAAACTTGATGAGCGGGCACCTCATTTGCTCCCCAGCAGCCGTCCGGTTCATGCCTTCTTGATCAGTGATGGGGTCGTCGTTGTCACAGATGGACTGCCACCTGTCGTCGACCAGGACCATGCCCGGTGGGCACCAGCCCTCCACCAATCCCTTCACGCCTTCGCGCACTCCCTACAAAACAGATGAGACGTGTAATATCAGTCCCGATCAGCGTAAACATCGGCTTTGTCAAACGAAACACGGTAACACTCACATGAATTGTTACCTGCGGGTGCACCGAATGGTAAAAGGCGTCCCAGGTGCACCAGCCGAACTTGTCCACGATGGCGGAAGGGGCCTTCTCTTCGAGAAGCCTGAACGTCCCCAAGTGGAACCGGATCTCCCTGATCACGTCCCTCACGAGCGCGTAGGGGTCGTCGCCGACGTGCATGTAGAGGCAGCTCCGGAACACGGACCGGGCCACGCGGGTCTACCCTGTCTCCATGCAGACGTCCACGTAGTCGTCCGCCCCGGGCTGCATCGAGGCCCTGAACGGACCCTCCAGGAGCGGCAGCAACAATACGTAGGGGCACCCAGAGTCGTTCCGGTCGAGGATCATGAGCTGGGTCTCGTGCTCCACTTTCCGGCCATTGGACCCAGCCCAGTGGGTGGTCCACCGGACCTTGAACCGGAATATGCTCATGAACCGGATGCCACGGAGCTTGCCGAGGCTAGCCACATGGCGGCATTTCGGGGGGCCGCCGGCCCTGAACCCCACGAAGCAGCCAACCGTGACGAGGTCCCCGTCTTTCTTGGCCTTGGCCTTGTCGGAGGAGACAGTGGGTGATGGGGTGGCGATGATGTTGGGAGGGACATGGGTGAGGACCGGGTCGCCGTTGGCGACGAAAGTGGCTCCTTCGAGGGCTATCCAGGACAGCACTCGACCGCCGTCGGCGAGGAGGGCCAAGGCGTCCGCCGCGTTCTTGGTCAAGCTTGGAGGAGCCATTGGAAGGAAGATTGAGCTATGGTAGATCGTGAAACTGGGAGCTACGTGTTTTGAGTGTGGAATGAGGGAAGGATCGAGAGTGGAGTTTATATAGAGCGAAGGTTAGGTGGAGTTGGAGGACCCGGCAACGCATTTTCTTTCTGTTTTCTTTTATAAATCGATCACTGTGGAGCAACAGTTCTGGTTTTTGGGATTGATGGGCATGGATGGAGGGCAGAAATTATACGGTGGAGGATGGTTGAGAACAATGCACTAGTTGGGGAATGGAGAACTCCTATTTTGCTCAGCTCAGCGACAACTGAAGATCACTGGCTTTGCATTATTTCTTTTGCCCTCCGTAGTTTGCTCGAAAAATTCTTGGCTCGGAATCGGCAGCATCAAATGCGTATAACAATGTAGAAGTCGTATATGTACATGCTGTGCCCACAGTGATTCGAGTCCTCGTGGTTGCAGCAAAAGGATCTTGCATGACGGCAGATGGGAACTGAAACATGCCAAGCGGCGACCTTGGACTGACACGCACCGCATGTAGACTGTGTTTCGTGGGTTCTTCTTGTGGAGTTCGACAGGTGGATTCGACCGGTTCTTGTCATGTGATAGATCCGATTTGATTCGATTGAATGACACATTAAATAATCAGGATAGTTCGGTATCTCGGGTGTACTGAAAAGGCACCTGTATCCGAAGTCGTTACGAAAGACACAGACGAGTCGCCAAATTTTCAGAAAATGTGCGGATATTACGAGCTTTTAGTGCCACGCTATACACCAACATCGAGTATACTGGATATATAATGGCCAAAGTAACAATAGGGATTTTTGTGAAGCTAAATCTCAATAGTGCTTAATCCGTTCCTAAGTAATAATTATGTTTAGGGACAATAAACCACTACGTAACTATGGCAATGAACTCCGTATAAGCTAAACGCTTGCAACTTCTACTACATCAGAAGAGCTACGAAGGGGGTCCACAAATTGGTAATTTCCGGGAAGAATGCTAAAAGAGAGAGATGCCAATTTCCTTTTGAACTTTATTTCGGTGGGTGATTCTGTGACTTCCAAGTTTCTCGACCTTTCCTTTCTTTTTTCTGATGTCTCCGAATTGCTTCGCCCCCCCAATTTCTTTAACCCTTTAGGTGTTTCATTCACGAGGACGCCCCGAAATTCACGCACCTTCCATTGCACTCTATTTGGAAAAAGCATTGCGTTGCGTAACGAGGAAGACCACTTAGGAATTGGTACGCATCGGTTTTGGATTAAGAACATGAAAACTATTATGTCGATGTCGATTTTTGATTTTTAGAGTTGGCCTTGAATCAAACTGGCCAGTTACAGGATCCATCTAGGAACCGGCCCTGACGTTAAGGACTACGGCTGTTATTGTATGAGAACATATTATGTGAACAATGGTTAAGGTTAAGGTATTGATAAACCTTTTAGACTTCTCAAATGCGAAACCCATCTCCAACATATTTATCTTTTCCTTATACAAAGTTTTTTTTAAAAAAAAGCCAAAAGCCGGTTCCAAACCAACGTTTATGGTATGCAATCAAAAACCAAAATTTGCAAGGCCGAATTCCCAATTTTTTTTGCTAAAACCTATTCGGTTTTCGTGTGAGCTAGCCTAGATTTGGTTTGGTAAGGTCGTTTTGATTTGGTTCGGTTCAGTTCTCGAATGAAACTCGTTCGGCTGATCACCCTCATTATAATTCAACATAACAGAATCAAATGTAAATGTCGAATAGATATACAATTCAATTCTGGGGTTAAACTGAATTAATCATTAATTAAAGAAGTAGCTGACCTATTAATTGGTTTCTAATGTTGGACATGGTAATTTGATTTGGTTTGTGTAATAAGTGCATGAGATTAATACGTTCTTTTCACGTTTTATGGACATAAGTTTCCATAGTAGCGTGACGTGTGGACCCCGTCGTCGCATGCTGGAAACCGCTAGAAATTTCGGTGGCCTCGGAGACAGATCATCTCATTACCTACTGCCGATCCTAAGTAGCAGTAAAAAAATATATTTATTTTATATTATTTTATATTATTCTAATTTTAAGATTAAAGTCCTCGTCTTATTCACAGGTCCACGAACAACGTAGAAATATATCGAACCTCGTAATCGCAGCCGCCAACGTTAGTGGACACTATCGAGTCCATCATCTTTTCCAATCTCCTACTTTGTAAATTAATGACATTTAAGCCGTGATACTAGATTAGCCAAAAAAAATTTTTTTACTATAAAAATATTTTAAAAAAATTTTCTTTAAAATGGGCATTTGTATCGTTTGAAATAATTAATTTATAAGAAATATTTTTATTATCAATAATAATTTATGTCTAAATGTGAAAAAGAAATTTTCATTCATTTTTTGTAAATAATACAAGCAATCTTTTTTTAAAAAATATTTTATAAATTATTCATGTTTTGTGAAACAAACTTACCCTAAAATTAGCTTAGGGCGCGTTTGGTAACCCACCAAATAGTAACTATTTCTATTCATTTGTTATCAGAATCAATTTTGAAACAGAAATCTGTTTAGTAAATATTTTGTTCTCGGGCACAAATTTACAAAAATTTGTTTCCATAATCAATTTTGGAATAGAATCAAGAAGTAAAAAAAAGTTACTTCTTGATTTTGCGAACAAGAATCAAAAATGGAAAAGAAATTTTTTTTTTCTTCTTCTTCTTGGCCTATGGCACTGGCAGGCCAACGGTGACTGGCCACCCTTGCCGGTGAGGGCAAGGGCTGGACCCTTGTCGCCTAGGGTAGGGCTGCCCTCGTCAAATTTGGCATTGGTGCCCTCGCTGCTGCCCTCACTAGATCCGGCGAGGGCGACTTGCGACCTAGGCGAGGGTCCAACTCTTTCTAAATCTAGGGAGGGCCGCAATACTCTCGCCGACCCTGGTCTGTGGTCGATCGTCGACGCTGGCAACCTAACCATGTTCAAGGAAGGGGAAGAAGAAGAAAAATAAAAAGAAAGAAATATTAAAAATTCAAAATATTATTAATAAAAATAAATTTTGTATAGTTACCAAATATATTTATTTTCTTTTTCTATTTCAAAATAATAAAGTTTAGACATTTACCAAATACCTTCAAATGCCTATAAATTATTCATGGACACAAAATTAAATATAATAATTTTTGTATAAAAATTATTTTTGAAAACAGAATGATTGACAAAGGCACCTTTAGCTGAGTCAAGAGGAAGACTTCACCTATTTGTTAAGAGTTTTTAACATGAATCGAGAAAAAAAGAGAGCGAAAAAATATTGGTCCTTGGCGCATGGACACTTAAGCCTACAAGATTGTCAGGACGCCACGTGAGCCTGGAAGATTGCCACCGCCGGTTCTCACACGAGATGCCACGTAGCGGCCCAGTTGACTACTGAGGCTCCAAATTTCCACGCTACCCGTTGACCAAATGGGGGCACCAAATTCCCATGCTACCCCTAGACAGGTGGCGGACAGTGCCTAGGACAGGAAGAATTGTTCGCAGAAATAGATGGATCATTCCACGTATAGAAAATTAATAATTGCATTTTTTTTATTATTACGAGAGTCGATCCTGCTTCTTAGTATAACGAATAATTATACTAATAGTCTTTGAATTTTAACTTAATATATAAAATAATTTTTAAAATTTTAATTTATTTAATTCAATGCACATTGTGGCCGTGAATATAATTAAATATTTTTATAAAGTTCATAAATTTAAGATCGGATTAAATAAATAAAAAATTCATAAATTATATTATATATTAAATTAAAATTTAAAAATCGCATTAAATAAATTAAAAATTTAGGTATCACGTTAGAAGTTGGATCGGGATTGTTTGTAACTTTGTGTCGTTCTGCCAATTTGAATTTAATACTCTGGGCTCGCCGCCTCTTTCTCATATGGGCTTCCATTTTACAGCCCGAATCGATGTTCTCTCATGGCGGAGCGAGATTTGGAGAGAGAGGCGGACGGAGGAAGAACGTCCATGGCGGAGAAGGAGAACCCTCAAGAACCGAACGAGGATTGCGCTTTCGCTTGGGACGAGGCGTCGCGGCTGTACTTTCACGCCAGGTATCTCTCGCCCTCAGCAATTCAAGACGCTCTCTACTTCGCGCGGCGCTTCCCGCCTGCACGGGAAGGACCCGGCGAGCATGCGATCGCTCGACCGGATGGCGAGATCCTCGGCGTTTCCGGTTCGATGCGGAAACTCGCCATCGAATTTGCTGCTTCGAGCTCTTGGGTGTTGTTGTTTTTTTTTTTTGGCCGCTTTCTTTGGGGGGATTGATTAGGCTAATCATCTTCCGAGACGAGCTGATTTTGACTGTTGAACCGGGGTGCTCGTTTACAAGGGAGAGAGTGATTGGTGTAAAGAGTCAACATTTGCATCTACATGGTTGTCTTCCTTGGCCAAACAACCAGAGAACTGTTCCTAGAGTTCATAGCGCTGGGCTCGGCGTATGTTTTTGCTTATACGAAAGAGTAAGCATAAGGTTCTTATGCGATGGAGTGATTATTAGTTGTATGCTCGAGAAAAGAATGACCCTTTGACCTTCCATTGGACCTATTAGATAATCCACGTTCCTTGCGAAATAATGTAATGTCAAGAAATTCCCATTGCATTGCTGTGAATGTAAGTTCTTTCGGTTGTGAGAGAGATTTTCTTCTTTCTATGTTCGAATTGAATCGTTCGAACTTCTCATTTCTCTGTCACAGTTTTTCTTCTTATACCTTTTGCAGAACCGGATTTTATCACGACCCTGATGCGGGCTGGTACTATAGCAGTAAAGACGGGCTTTATTACAAATTTGAGGATGGAAATTACGTACCTTTAAAGCATGAAGCGGTAGATGTAATCTTCCTGACCTGGTTTTCCAGGGGGCTCCTTTTGTTCCTTTCTTTCGTTGGCTCTTTGGCATTTCACCCTACAAGGTGCAATATTGATAAGTTTCGCTATCCTGTTCATCCAGGTTGATGAACGTGATGGAGGAGGTATCTATGAAATTTTCCCGCAAGATGAATCACACTCACGCAAAGGTTGTGATGGAGAGGGTAATCCCTCCTTGATCGAGGGAGTTGAAGTTGAAGGTTGCCAGCCAGAGGAAACTGTAGTCAATGAGGCCACTCCAGGTGAACCATTTCTTCGTGCCAGTCTTCTGTTCACGTTTTCACTGACTATATAGACAGATTATCATCAATACATAGAAGGCTGTAATATTGGCTTGATAGAAGCCCCATGGTTTTGCTTGACATCCTCAAGTGCTTTCAGCTGCTTAACGTTGGCGATTTTTTGTAGGAGCACTTTTTGGGTTTAGGTATGTAGTTAAGTCTTTATTGAAGCTAGGTGATTTTGTTTTGGCATCCTTTGTGAGCTCTTTTCTGCTTAATGTTGGTATAATATAGCATTTGACTTGACTGAAACTCTTCACTATAGTCTCAATGGAAACCATATATGTCTTAGCTTGTGCATTGCTTCTCTGTCACCTGGAACTTTGTGAGGGTCCAATGTCCCACTATGGTTCAGCTAATCAAACATGTCGTATTGTTCTAAAGCCTGATAAGTCTCTTGGTCATTGTTGTCTAGCCTCTGCAAAGAGAGAAGTGGATTCTGTTGGGGATAGGTCTGCAGATTTGCAGGGGGAGTGCTCCTTTATTTGGGATGAGACATCTCAGCTGTACTTTGATGCCAGGTTGCTCCCTTAGCACTTGATATCTCACGGGTGTCAAATCTTTAAATTCATGTGATTTCTATTATAAGCATGTGGTTTCTCGATGTGTAGATAATGTTTGTTTTATTGATGACAAAAGTCAAGAACAAGATCTGCACTTTTTTTCCTTGACTTTCTTGTGTATTGCATTGGTCAGAAGGCAAAATTAATAGAAAATCAATACAGGAAAAATGCTAAGTTGTTGCTCGTTTTAGATTATCGTGGTCATTACAGGGGCCACATAGATGACACATCTTCATAAGAGAATATTAATTTCCATTTTATGTTTAACTATCATTGTCGTTGTTGAATATTTATGCACAGTTGCACACACGTCATGAACATAATATATAATTTAAACTTGTTTGAAGATAATTTACTTTTTGGCACCTTGATCCTCATGAAATGACTTAGAACCAGGTCGACATAATACCGGAGCAATGTAGAGCCATGATTCTCTAGGAGCTATTGCGGTAATCTTCTCGTTCTACAAGTTAAGCTCAAGAAATCCTTGCTCTACAGGATGTTGTCGTGTAGGAGAACTTTATCCCATGTTGTTAGTAATGTGGATATGAAGTTTCTTGTTTTCAAGAGCTGGTATTAAACTGTTAAGCTGATTATTTTTGCCTACTTTATATAGTTGGAGAGGTTTTTGCTGTTGACCTTTCTTTTCTCATTATTGTTCTCTGTACTTCCGCAGAAGTGGGTTTTATCATGACCCCAATACTGGCTGGTACTACAGCAGTAGAGATGGTATATATTACAAATTTCAAAATGGAAATTATGTGCCCTTGAAATCCGACCTGGTAGACATTGTATTCTCGCCCTGAACTAGTTTAATTTTTCTTTTACCTTCTATGTTATGTAATTTTCTATATAGGTTCAATTTTGATATGTTCACCCATCATGTTACTTCAGGTTGATAAAGGTGATGTGGGAGGTACTTGCGTAAATTCCCTTCAAAATAAATCTCATTCACATACATGTCATGGGAGGACCAACAATTACTCCTTTATCTCGAGACACGAATCTGAAGCTTGCCAACAAGAAGACACAATAGCTGATGAGGCCAGTTCAGGTGAACCATTTCTGAAGGCCAGTGGGTTTGTGACTGTTATCGGGTAAATTTCACTAGCGTTGACTAAATTTTAGCGGATTTCGCTACCAAGTCATTGAACTTTGATTTAAATTATCTAAAGCACTGAATTTCGCTTCTTTTGCAATTAATGCGCTTTGACTAGTACTTGGCCAATTTCCGGGGTAATGCTGACATGACAGCCACGTGGCAATGGTGAGGCTTCTGGAAATACATTCGCTTGTCTGCCCCTTCAGCATTTTGCCCTAGATTGGGAGATATTGGTCAAAGTTCTTCAATTGCAAGGAAATGAAAGTGTAATGCTTTAGGTAATCAAAACTCAATGGCCCGATTGCAAAATCCACTAAAATTGAGTGACGACCGATGGAATTTGCAGCTTTATCACTTTTAAATGTGATTTTGTCAAGAATTCGAATTGTATCTTTTATTTGGCTTAAGAGAGCACCATAGTTTTTCTTTGACATCCTCATGATCTCTTAGTTAGTGCTGGTGGATTTTGGTGCTTCAAGCATATCAGTCCATGTGATCTCTTAACACGAGGTCTATGAGTATGTAAGGCATGAATATACTCTCAACATTGAGAATTTGACATCATCAACAACCACTAACTGGTGCTTTTTCCAGAATTTCATCTCTCCAACCACCCATCGGTCTGACCTACTATTTTTTCATTTATCAATTACAATAAGCTAGAGCAGAAGTTGTTTGATTCTGCTTTATGTGATAGAATCCCCAATATACAGACTTCTTATTAAATGATTGTTCTTTTTAAAGTATAGCGACTTTCCATATCTGCACTGCCCTGATTATATTCAGCTGAAGATATGATATGGCTATATGAAATATCAATTGTGTGTGTGTGTATTTTTTATGTTCTAAATTTTCTAGATCAGTAAGTTCATGGCAGCCCAAGTATTGCTGGGCCTGATTGGCCACTGCCTTTGTTATAATTTTCCACCAAGCTCCACCAGTCTGGTAGCTTAATATCATGATTTTTGGCCGTCGCTGTGGTGCTTTCACCGAAAACTTGCTTTGACATTTTGTCTGTTTTTATACTGCCAAAGTGCAAAAGAATTTGTCTATCCATTTATTTTTCTCCTGGTTTATCTCCTTTGATGGACTTATCTTGGAAGCAACTGGATTGTACAAATTAAAGCATGGTTTTCCAGGTTCATGCACTAAAATTAATATTGTGTTTTTTTGTTGCACAGACAATGAGGGTGCTGTCCATCATGCTTCTGAAGATCCACAGCCACCATCAGAATGGTACCATATTTCTGCAGCATGCCTCTTGTTGTAGAGTTTTTCTTCCTGATATGCTGAGGTGGATATTTCACTGTTGTCAGGTTGGAGGATACACTGATTGAACTTTATTTGGCTGGCTATTCCAATCCGGCAATTGATGCTGGTGGTGAATCTGGTGATGCAATGACACCACCTGAAGCTCGTGATGGGAATGATTTTAGATTGCCATCACCTGGTTTGTTCTAGTGTTTTGCTTCACAATTATCATGAAAAAAATACTCCTACAGAATGACTTAAAGCCTTTTCTTTTGAATCAGAAACTAACAATGCTTACGAGCTAGAAGAAGGAGAGTGGATACCAGAAGACCTCCCTGATCCATCTGTTTCAAGTGAAGACGCTTTAAATCAAGGTTGCCTTATTACCACTTGGAAAATGCACTTTTGTATACGACGATTGTTTTTTCCTCTCTCTCTCTCTCCCCCTCTATAGCGGAGATAGAATATTTCTTGGAGGGAATTAGAGGAAAAGAATAATATCTGCGGTCATGATTAAAAAATCAGCATGAAATTATTTTTGAGGTTTGAATTAATCTTGACCATTCTGGAGGCAATTGACCTCTTCTTGACTTCTTAACTCCAAAGCTCCTAAATAAAAGTATCTGTCCTGTAAGTATCATTATGGTGAAAGAGTTGGGGCATTGCCTCCTAAGAAACGTGTTCTCCTATGCTGTCTATATATGTATAAGTGTGACAATATGATGTCGCTCGCTCTAACCCAGTTTATTTTCAGAGTTTACAAAAGGTAATTATCTATTTTTTGTGATACTGATTGACTGCACTATATTGTCAACCCAGTTCTCTTGCAAGATGAGGAAAAATGGCAAGCTCAATATGGTCAAGTCATTCAATCAAGAGAAGAGCCTGCGCTGGAGTTCCCAGTTGTGGATTTGTGGGACTGGGCTGTGGTAAGAGTGTCAGGAAAGGATGGAAAAAGTCAAGTGGTTAGGCTAATCGGCCGGCTTGTCAAACGATCTGCTAAACTCCACCCATCTATGCCTGCCGGTGGTGGTTTTCTTAAAACTGCTCCAATATGTCAAGTGCGCTTTGACCTGGTACGAGTCAGAACAGGTTTGGTTTTGCCCCATGATTGTGACAGTTTATACAGTTGTGCTTTTCATGCGGGGCTAGCTCGTTTCTCTTTGTAGCTCAACATGGAAGCATAAATATATATTCAGGCTGCTTATATTCATGCAACCTCTGTATAGTTTTTGAGGATGTGTACATTGATGTGAGTTTTAGTTGATGATCTCTTAAAAATTTCTTCTTTCAGGAAAAATATATAAGCTGTGGAGTCCCAGTGCCGGCTACTTAGCTTCAGTGACTTCTTATGATTCTTCAAATCCAACGAAAGATTGGGGGTTTCCCGAGTTAGTAGCCGGAGGAGAACCTGTCAGCCTTTCAAAATCCACTAAGAGTAGTGAATCAAAAAGAGTAGCAGATATGGAACCAGATGAACTTTTGGCATCGCAGAAGGTAACATCATCATGAGCAATATAGAAGGTTGCCATGGAACTGAGTAATGAAAGAATTCATTCTTGCTCGGTTACTTTAGACTGAGTGTGTCCCTTGATAGTTGATATGCTGAAAATAGAACTTAAGTTTATATGCAAATGGAAAGGGCTGGAAGGCCCTTCCAAGTGTTAGATGAAGGACGGTCAATACTTTTATGGCTTAGCCTTGCCAATGTGCAACAATTCTTGCTTCACATCTCTTGCTCCGAAGTATGCATCACATCATAGGTTACTGACTAGCAACAACACAATTATCATGTCTGGGTAGCATACAGATCCTGTGCACTATGGGCATCCATCGGCTGCCAGATCTTCATGTCATCATGGATTATTAGAATTATTTTATTGGAGCCGTGACAAAGCAGATATTCTTGTAGCTTTTGTGTTGTTGGCCTTCATTCAAGTTGCTTGACAAAATACTTCAAATAATTTCTCTCGTTATCTAGAAGATAAGAACTGGTCCATATTTGTCAATTTTTTTTTGGTGGGTGGAGTGAGGAGCAGTGATTGAAGATATGTTTTTTCTCTTGCACAAGAAGTTCCACATGATGTTACATGTACCTTGGGTATATGCATAAGAATGCAGAAGACCTGTACGAACCTACTGTAACAACATAGCCCAGAATTTAATCTGCAACGTCTAGGTGAAACTTGCAAGACAGTGCAACAGACTGGTTTATGACCTTGTCTGAAGCAACTTTGACTACCAAAAAGTATCTGCTCAATAGATGAAAGATGTAGACTTATTCACGTTCTCCTGTTTTACTGGACCATAATGGTGATTGTGTGGACCTCATGATTGAGATGGTCAGTATTATTAAATACTTCTTGCTTATATTGCCAGCATATAGGACCTGGATACAAGGATAGAGCTGCTGCTAGAAGGATGCTGCATCATGGCTATGGTGTGGGGCCTGGACAAAAGAATTTGCCGTCTTGTGGTGATGACGTAGGATCTTCCGGAACTTCTGTCTCAACAGAAGAAGCCGCAGCTGAAGCCCTCAACATGTCTTTTGGAGCTGGTAGTTTTGCCAGAAAAGTCCTTGAAAGCATGGGCTGGAAGGAGGTAATACTATGATGCAGATTAAAACATTCTCTTCAATGGCAAACATCTTCATTAATCTAAGTATTTTGTACAACACAAATATGTCACAGTTGACTGGGATTCAAAATAAAACTCTCTTGGATAGGTCAAGGTCTCTGGCTTTCATCGGGCCTGATGGTTGGGCCACTGGGTTCCAGTGTTTTAGCGCTGAGTCACAATTTGGTTATTGATGTCTACCTATAAGATTCTTCCCCTGTCATCTGAAACTGTTTGTTGGATCTGCTTCTATCTTTTTGCTTTTTTTTTTTTTCAAAAGTTCCTGATGTAAAGGAAGCTTTGGTGCAGCTGTAAGGTTTCTCAGATATAAGTCCATTTTGATGGTTCACCTTGAGAAAATAGCCTCTCTACATAGGATCTACTCTGTGTGCTTCAATAGTTTAAAACCAAGATTGGAGGAAGACATGGTCATGTAACTGCTGCATGGTTCAACCGAGTTAATTCACTGCCAGTGCCAGGACCAGATGATTGACAATGGACTAGTTTCAGCATTCATGGGCCTGTGCTGGTGCTCAATGTATGTGCCAGGGGAGCTGAAGGTCTGGCTTTTCAAACATCTCAGTCCTTGGCTCCTTGGGTGAGCCTGAAACCATGTAAACTTGGCAGCAGTTGAGTATATACAGGACCAAAAAAGTTGAACAAGTGATTAGGGTTTTCTCTTTCAACCCAAGTTCAGCCCTGATTGGGTGCAAGCCTGCTTCCGGTTGGACAACTTCAACTGGTTAATAGTCTGGTTTCATAAGCCTTGACATACACGTGGCCTATCTGAACCTAGCGATTTTGGGCACTTCCACTTCTTTCGTCAACCTCCGTCTAGAACTGATTAATCAATCAAAACTGACTCTCAAATCTCAAGATCTTCTTAATTCAATTGCATATATTTCCCTGATTATCTGATAACAAGTCCTATGTTCAACTGCAGGGTGAGGGTCTAGGGCGGACTGTGAAGGGATTGGTTGAACCAGTTCAGGCAGTTGGGAATGTTGGCAGTGCTGGCTTGGGCTGGCCTCAAAGCAGAACAAAGCGTCAGTGAGACAACTGGCAATTACCCTTTGAAAAGGTACACTCGAGCTTTATATATTTTAGATCTTGCACTGAATGTCGGGTGGGTTCAGATGCAGCACCACAAGGTGAGAGTGGAAGAGGTCTATTTAACGGCCAGATAAATGGGGAATCTTGGGTGAACCCAGGATGAACCATACCTATCCAGATACTTTATTTTGAAGAGCGATAGAGACTTCTCCAGAAGTTTTTGAATGTTAATGACCCTTTTCTATTAAACAACAGTCATGTTATACCTTAAGACATAAGTTTTACTCCTAACTAGCATTGTCGCAGAACTTCATCACACCAACTTTGTTTTGTTTCTCTATTTTCTCTAACCTTTACCGATAAACATCCTTTTTCTGGGTCAATTACTACCTTGATGATATCATTCTATTATGGTGAACCGCAATTTTCAATCAAACTTGCTTCAAGCTGAGTTTGGTAGTTAGATTTCTCTTACATCGTTAAGAAAGATTAAAATGAACACAAAGTTGATTGTGTAGCCTCCTTTTCACTTTTAACCTTGACTTATGCGTGGAATTATATTGCAGATAATGTTGATGTACATCTGCTTACAAATGCAGAGATGGTCTTATGAAGGCAGGTGGATATTGCTTTGTTGAGATTATTGGCAATCAATGTATATATTGACAAAGTTTGCCATTTTTATCTGACATGTAAGTTGACGCTGATTGAATTGAAATGGCTCTTGTGCAGAATGAATCACAGTTTTGCCCCTCACATCTTTTGTGAATACCACTTCTATCTGTATTTGAAGGAAATGACTTCTCACTATGATTTTTGTTTCCTGTGATGGAGGGTAGACATATCTAGACTAGAGGAATGTATAACTTTAAGTACATACAGGGCTGCCACTGGCCAGGAAGAGTTTGGTAGGTCTATATTATCACGTCTAACATTATCCTTTTAATTATAAGGGAATAGGCATTGATAATTCATAAATTTAATGTGATGATTGTCTTGGTTCTCAAGTTTCAGGACTTGATTATATCTATTATCTTGGGGTTTTATCTGGAAGATCCCTTAAAATTGTTACAGCAGCATTATTAGATATGGCATTTGGTAGATCCAGCCAAATCTTAGTAGGCCTTGAACCATCCAACCGAGTCACGACAATGGAATTGAGCAATATTTGCAATCTTTGTATTTGACTTATAATGAAGTTGTTACTATTTAAAAAAAAAGTTGTTACTATTTTATCCAGTCATTTTTTCCTTTTAATTATCTTGGGGAATACTAGATAAGCTACATGGTCAATAGTGTGATCAATGGCTTGCAGTGAACGAAGTGTATCAAGATTTCTTGAGAATGCAAGCTGAGAACATTTGCTTCAGTTTTCACCACCGCCCGCAGCGGCTGCGTTGGCTTGCGCTCTGATCCCCCCACGAAGGGACCAGAGTTCAAACCCCAGCGTAGTCGTTAGGGATTCTTAAGTGTGGCGCCGTGGTGGTGGGTCCTGCGCTAGCGTCACCCCAGGTTTACCTCTCCGGCTGTCGGCCGTGCGGGGGGTTCCTGGGTTACCAAAAAAAAAAATCATTTGCTTCAGTTTTCCTTACCAAAAAAAAAAAACATTTGCTTCAGTTTTACCTTTACCAAAAAAAAAAACATTTGCTTCAGTTTCTTGAATTGGTTCATTAGCTGACTACTAAATAAGAGTATGAAGCGCTTTCATCCGAACAAGTTGGTTCTGTCCACTCTCTATAGTGAATCCACTCAGGAAGCATTTGGCGAACACATTATTCTGTCTTGCTATAATTCTTGGACTAAAATTTTCCAATTCCAACTTTTTCGCCACACCCAGAATTTTTTATTCATTGTATTCACGTAATGACAGGAATTCAATGAGGTTCAAAGGTAATGTCGGTGTGGAGGTGGTATGTCCATTCTTTAATTCAAATTGCATGCTTCGATAGATGTAACCAGAGGCTATAAAGCTAGTAATTCTTTAGGTTTTATGTTGGGCTTAAGATAATCCCAAAATCAGACGTCTTTTTGGATAGATATGCTCTTGTAGGTGAAGAAGACAAGCAACCTTTTGTGAAGAATCTTGCCATGCAAGGCCCAATCTAAGGAGAAATTAGACAATATTTCCGTGCTGTCTGCTGATAGATTAGTATTATCCAATCAAATCGTTAATAACTTATAGCTAATTAATCTGCTATTAGAGCCACATTTGGTGAAAAACATAGAAGATTCTTGATTATGTCCCCCTTTTCGCCGCGATTGGCTCGTGCTAGGTGAGCCCCAGTTTTTTTTTTGGGCCCATCCTCTCATACTATGATTTTGTACTTGGCACGTGTGACCTGTATTATTCAGGATGATACAAATTTCTTTCTAGTGGACTTTGTTTATCTTCCGTGATGGAAAATGCTTGGTTGACATGATTGACCCCTCGGAGAAATTCTAGGGCTTGTCGGCAGGTCTCGTATTTTGCTTTATTGAACTGAATTCATTCAGGTTGAACATTTCAGTTTTGAGGGGGGGACATGATTTAACATTGGGACCAGAAGGCCCTTGAGGGTTTTTGGTGAATAAAAGCTTTTGCTTTATGTACTTCATTTGTCTTTAATGGGTTTGTTGATAAAGTGGGTGATATTCCCATTTTTTCTTCGCTAAGTTAGGTGCTCATGATCTTGCTTTAGGTAGTAATTCCCTTCTCAAAGACATCTTTTATTTAGGAGAATCAATTAGGAGATGAGGGGTAACTTTAGTTGTCGAGACAAAATCTAAAAATGGTTCTTTTTTATTTTTGTTTCTTTTGGACTAAACTGAAAATGATTTGACTTCACTATCTCTGGGCCATTGGTTTTGGCTTGAAAATTTATGCACGAGATTTTCCCCTACCTAATTATGTGGCTGAACTCTGTGAATTCAAGCTGGCAATGAATGTCTTTATTTGCCAGTTTAGACAAAGAATAAGATGGGAGGAGACAAGGTTTGTCGATGGCAAAGCTTGTATTGTCTCCTTCACGTTTACCTTTTAGTTGAAAATGTCCCTGTGAAGACTGCACAGAACACAACTGAATCAAGAAGCTTGCCTGGATGAACAATCCCTTTATGTGTCAAACATTAAAAAAAAAAAACAATTAAAAGAATGAGGTATTCTGATTTTTCTTCATCAAAACTCTTCTGATTTTAGTGGAGAGAACAAGACTGATCAAGGTTGCAAAACTATTATGATTTTTTCTCTCGAAACCATAGTCATAATCGTACCCTAATTCCTCACACCCTAAGTAAAAGCACTCTTTGCTTTTGAATCTTGGCGAACTGCTCTTTGTGCTCCACAAGGGAAAAATGGAAGCACCAGTGCCCTCATAATCAGTCTTCACCTTCACCCATTTAAGGGTCTTGCAATTGGAGATGAAAGCAAACAAAATCAAAAGGCCAAAGATCACGTGAAGCTTTGGAGGATTGGTGCTTCAAGAAGCTGTGGCAAGCGAAATAGAAAGGTGTATTCAAGTTGGGAAGCACAATGGGTCCACTTACAGTACTCCAATTGTTGAAGGGTCATCCTCAGTGCTCTCTTTTAGTCTGTCAAACCTCCAACAATGGCCATCATTTCTCCAAAGGTGTAAGAATTTGGACAAAACTCTTTGGCCAATTTGAGACAAAAGGCGACGTGAAGGGACAAGCTTTGGCACGCACCAAAAGCAATTTTGTCTCTAAGAATTGATGGCGCACACACTTTCTTTTTCCTTTTCTCATGCATATATGGCTCAACCTCTCAACATATGTATGTATGTGTGTGTTTTCTATCATTATGGGTTCTCTAGATATGCACGTGTAACGGAGTGTGAAATTATAACCATTCTGTTGGATGGTTAAATTGTCTCAGCCAGTCACAAACTTATAGTGCTAAAGCATTCACAGATCTTATCCGTGTCACTTTCACAAGTAAATTACATCTTGATTTTATTCGACAAACCAAGATATATTTGAGACTTGCATAATGTATTCAGAAATAGTAAGAAATGGTATGGAGTTTTTGCATTGCATTTGTTAGATGACTGTCCTTCAATTGTAGCGTGAGCCAATATAATGGCTTTAACAGAAAAATGATCTTATGCATTCAGAACTTCTATTTAAAACTTTCATTTACTAGGTGAGATGTGACAAGTTAATTGTCTAAACTTTTGACTCATCTTTGAATTTCACGTGTGGGGCAACCTAATTTTATTTGTTTCAAAAGGTGCATCATGAATTTATGGGCCAATCAGTGCGATGTACCTCCAAAACAGAGAGAAATAATCTAACTCTTAATCATCTTGTTTGCATGAATTATGAAGTTTTAAAACTTCATCAACAAAATATATATCTTGGTAAAGTAGGGAGAAGGCTTAAAAGTCCACTTACTCGATGCCTTTACAATGATCATATTTTTACCATTCAGATCCAAAATTAAGCATAATTCTCATATCATGATCTCAACGTTATCATTGCGTATGATTTTCCTGGAGCGTGTGAATGTGGCTCTCTATTTTTCCACGAGATCATAGCAATAAAGTCAAGTCATTTGGGAGACAAACTGCGCTCATGTCACATCCAACTAAATTTTACATCTACAGTAAAAGGAACGTGTTCACAAATGATCTATTGACAATCTTTTACGTAACTATTATTCGGTTTTTCGTCATAGATAGAAACGGTACCTAAAGAAAGAGGACACGAAATAACTATTATATATGGTTCGCTAGGAAAATGGTAAGAGTCATGGATAGGAGCAGACAGTAATTATTATGATGAGTATAAATGAGAAGACTGAGAATAGGAATGGAAGAATTTTCACATTGGCAACACCTTCATATACGTGTGTCTAAAAGCAATTAAGTGTGTCTATGGACCACAATGTATAATTTGTCTCTCAGCTGGGTCAAAAAGACATTACTCCAATGGGGCAGCAGAAGAAAAAGTGTCACTAACAAAAAGTGTGCTATGCGCTCTGACTTACTTAGGGTGGTGTGTTCATTGGTTTGAGGCTTACGCCACAATACACATATTTGAGCTTGGTCAAACAATTGATGGACTATATTCAGAACATTATAAATCCGCTATATGTGCGTGGCTTCTCTCTGCTAAAACTGGTGTCTCGGTTTGTTGAGCTTTTGAGCTGCATCTTCATGAAGGAGACTTTGAGGTACTTAGCAGGAATTGCAGGCCCCAGTGGTTATGGCTCGAATGCCACGGCTGAGCAAGTCACTGTGGATTGTTCTTGCTTGCTTCCTTCTCACCTCACTGCCATCATCACAGGTTGGTTGGTCTCTGATCACTTGATCTTCGTACAAAAAAAAAAAGGAGTTCTCTTCTGCTTTCTTTTCTGTTCTTTGCTGGGGTGGGGAGGTTGTTCATTCCACTCTTTTGCTCCCAATGGGTTGGAGTGTGCTTCTGCTTCGAAAGATAGTTCTCTTCTTGCTGACATGTTTTTCTTCTTCTTCCAAGAGGTTTTTTTGCTCTCTCTCTCTCCCTCCCTCCCTCCATATTCCGGGAAGAATATTGTATTGTTTCTTATGGTATTTTCACTGTTGTGGGTTGGAGTCTGCTTCTGCTTTGAGAGATGATCCTCTACTTGCTTGACATGCTTTTCTTCTTCTTCCAAGAGGTTTTTTTTTGTTCTCTCTCTCTCTCTCTCTCTCTCTCTCTCTCTCTCTCTCTCTCCATATTCAGGGAAGAATATTGTATTGTTTCTTCACTTTTATGGCCTTTTTCTCTATGAATTTCAAACATTTTGAGAACAAATCTAATTTGGCTTCTAGATGGGTATAATATGTCCGGCCGAATCAGCGCCACAAACAGCTCTATCAACTATAACTATATTAAACGATATTGGTGTACATTAAGCTGCATTCAGATAATAATCTGGTAATGGAAAAGATGAGATGGATTACCAAAAAAATAACAGACATGCTTAGTAATGGTCACGGATGTTGGTGGCTCTCTTATTTTGGGTTAAATGCGGGAGGATATGGTTTTTTTCTCTTTTGAGGATCTTTTTCCTTCATTTTCTTCACCAGATCTCTTGCTTTTTGTACCATATCTGCGAAGCCCAGCATGTGCCTTCCTCATTTTTCTCCTCCTTCATATTACAGAAGTTATTAGACTGACATGCATGTTTTCCTACAACCCAAACCACTTGCTCTTATATATGTATTTTTGGGTCGTGAAGGGGCTACCTCAGGAATTGGAGCAGAAACATCAAGAGTGTTAGCAAAGAGAGGGGTCAGAATAGTAATACCAGCAAGGAACTTGAGAAAAGCAGCTGAAGTGAGGGACAAGATTTTGCAGGAATCTCCAAACGCCAAAATCATATTGTTGGAGATCGATCTCAGCTCCTTCACTTCCATTAAAAGATTCTGCGCTGAGTTCTTGTCTCTTGGACTGCCACTTAACATCCTTATGTAAGCTTCTTACTTTTTGCCTATAATCAATATTTCCACACTTGCATTTTATGTTTTCAAAAATGGTAATGGAAGATGCAAAATATTTTTCAGAAACAATGCAGGAGTATTCTCCCAAAAGTTGGAGTTTTCGGAAGAGAAGATTGAGATGACATTCGCAACAAATTACCTAGGTAATGAACGGTCTATCATCGACGAGTCGCAGACATTGCTAAATTCTCATCTTAATTTTTTTTTTTTGATAACCAAATTCTCATCTTAATTCACCTATTGATATATCAAAAAACTCTTGGTATAACCAGGATAGTATCCAAGTTGAATCGATTATATACTAATAACCTTCATTTTTCCAAATCGATTTACATTCTTAATCAGGTTCTGATTGAGGTAATTCATTTTGGCAGGACATTATCTACTGACAGAAATGCTACTAGAGAAGATGATAGAAACGGCATCACAATCAGGCGTAGAAGGAAGGATCATCAACGTTTCCTCAGTCATTCACAGCTGGGTAAAGAGAGACTCTTTCCGCTTCAACCAGATCATCAACCCCAAAATGTAAATGAAACCTGATTCCATTCAACTTCTCGGTAACATAAAAAAAGAAGCTAATTCATCGATCTACTCGATCGTGCAGTTACAACGGCACCCGCGCATATGCTCAGTCGAAGTTAGCCAATGTTTTGCATGTCAAGGAAATGGCAAGACAGCTCAAGGTACAAACTTCACTAAAGAGTCTGAGAGTCATTTCACGTTGTTCTCATTCAATTGATCAATCAAGTCTCACACCAAAACTCACATGACAGGCCAGGAATGCCAGAGTTACCATTAATGCGGTCCATCCAGGCATAGTGAAGACTGGAATTGTCAGAGCACATAAAGGCTTTATTACAGGCAAGACTCGTGTAAATGCAGCCGAATAAAATATATTTTCTATTCACTTGCCCAAAAAATTCCTAGTTTGCCACATAATTTATCTAATAATTCTACGATTACAACTCAAGAATATGAAGTAAACCTAATCAGTAAAGATTTCTCCATGCAGATTCCCTGTACTTCATTGCATCCAAGCTACTGAAGACTATATCTCAGGTTTGTGTTCACGATTCACATATCGAGAGCGGGAGCGCAAAGAGAGTAATTTGGGTTCAATTGTAACAAGAGCTGTCTTTGTGATTGTAGGGAGCATCGACGACATGTTATGTTGCTCTGAGCCCCAAGACAGAAGGGATCAGTGGTAGATACTTTGCAGATTGTAATGAGAGTACCTGCTCCAGTCTAGCAAACGATGAACATGAAGCAAAGAAGCTATGGAAGCGGACAACTACATTGATCCAGAGACGACTCCGGCAATAGACAGATATTCGATGTACCTTTTGTAAAGTTACAGCAGTTAGGAGTCGTGTACATAAGGTTATGTATTCAAGACTACAGAAGGCACACACAGCAGTAGGCTTATTGGCGGGGTAAGCAAAAGCAATTGAAAATAAAAGCTACTTTAGATAAGATGAAAACTCCATTTCCGTTCCTTACAGACTTCCCTATGCGCAATTCTTCACCTGAAACTTACTCTGGATATAGCATAGTTCTCTCAATCTCCACCATCTAATCAAACAATGAGAACATTTTCACAGAATTTTCCCATACATCAAGTCCAAAGGAGATATGCAAGAACTGGTTACTTCATCGAATTGTATATGTTCAACATTTACATCAAAATGGGTGAAAAATTCCATAGCTAAAAGATACATATTCATGAGATGCAACTCGTTAAACATGAAGGGTTTTGGCAGCATTCACATGTAGTCAATGATATAAAAACCTAAAGAGTTAAATAAAACTATGTTAGGCTTGCTTAAGCAGACATTTGTGGCATCAGCAAGCTCGGCATGTCATTTTCATCAAGAAATATAGGAAAGCTAAAGAGACAGGATTGTCGTGTAAATGATGATAAATGACTCGACCATACATGCCATTACTCAATCAACTCTCCATGCTTTTAACTTTTATCCTAAAACAAGCTTTGCTGTTTTTTTCCCTGTTGCTAGCTTTTCGTGTCACAGGAAAACATCAAAGTCTCATTACAAGCCCTATGAGCTTACTAATCATCTTCCAGAAAGCCTCCATATTGACAGTAATGGAGTATACCCATGGATTTGAAACCACAAAGAACCTAATTTTAGTCGCTTAAATGCTGCACGATGAAACTCAATTCCTGAAAATTGTTCACCAAGATCAACAGCATGCCTATTTTGATGCATTAATGTGAAAAGTAAATGTAGCTTCCTGACGTTGAATTATTAATAACATCTTATTGTCCAGATATTGTTTGTAATAGCCAAATCATTACAGAATAAAAAGTTAGAATATTAAAATGAATATGTCAATGCCAAGAAGATGAACAAAGGGGTTTAGTATACAAAGTGAGATAGCAAGGAAGTTAAGTTTAATTAAGACGAACTACAACGCACAATTCATGTTAATTGGCAGTAAACAGCTTACAGTCGTGTCTTGACATTAGTCAAAAAGAGCACATTCCCAACAAATACACAAGCCTACACTCCTAGATTCCAGGAAACTGCAGCAAGTAACCCAAGAGAATACAAGGCAATCGTAACACTCTGGCCCACAACTTTTCCTGTGATTATGCATCGCCTTGACATGTTCTTTTGGGTTAGACCAGCCACATGAGTACCTCAAACCTAGAAATGGGGACCTCATACAGCCCGATACGCCTCATAAGATGCTCCATTATGGGATGAATATTGTAAAATCTTCTCTTACATGTCAACTGTCAGGCAACCTCTCTCACTGATAACTCGACCATGTCACAAGATGTGACAAAGAAGGGATCTACAATTACTGGGAAAATGTCTCAATCCTTATTTCTTAACCTGAAATAGAGAGACAATCATGGAGTGTCATAAAACGGGAACAAAATCTCATGAGAAATTCCAAAATTTTAAGGTGGGGACGAGGAAATGAAGTCAACAAGCACTAACAGAAAATTGAAAATTTTCATCCACATAATGTTAACCTTCAGCAGGGTTAGTATTTTGTTTTAACAAGGACCAGTGCAACCATGACAAAAGGGTAATGACATAGGAAGTCCATGAACTTTTTCTAGTTATTCAATGTGGTCCTAGGACTTTTTCTGTTCCATTTAGTTCCTAATCTTTTCAAAATTGATTCAATGACGTCCTTCCTTTATCCTAGTCCCATGCTTTCGACTACGTAGCAGGCCACCTCAGCAGTGAGTTGACAAAAATAGTAACATGGGAGCCACCTCATTTCTTTTTTCCAACTCTTATATTTCCATTTTTTTCTCTTCTTCTTCTTCTTCTTCTTCTTCAAAAGCTTATTTGTAACAAAGCCAACTGAGGTACCACCTCCTTTGTCAGAAAGTACGAATATGAACAATCAAACCTATTAAACGCAAAACGTCTTGCACGAACAGCCATCTCATTGAAAAATGGCCCCCAACCCACTATTCCCAGTTTTTATCCACCACCAAATTGATAAACACACATCATCTCACTTTGCCTTGCACTTTTTAAAATAACAAGTAATTCTCATCCTATTTGTTGACTGGTAAATGAAAGCTCCAAAAGTACTAAACCAAGCACCCCTAAGAAACAACCAAATGACCGAACCAATAGCCATCACCAGTCTCATATATTACCACTAACTTCCACATGGTGGCTAGCAGTTGAGCATTTCTCCCGCTTAATCATTTACAATAATAAAATAAAAATCTTGATCACACATCTCATCCATTTTTTAGAATTTGCAGAGGTACTCCTATGTATGAGAGTATTTCACACAGTTTGTAAATGTAAAGCTACACCTCAAAATAATCACTACTTGTTAAGTATGAATGTTTTGAGCTCACCTTGATGTTAGAAGTTTCAAACCGATAACAAGTAGAAGTTATCAATTTGGTTTTAGTTTTTTCTTTTTTCTTTATTGAAATGTAGTTCAAATTGAACCAAACTGAACCACGAATGACCCTAAAGTATCTCCTAGCAACCCAAATAGACATAACATGGAAAGTTCTATCCAAGAATACCTTCGAGATGACCGGCGAAGAGATGATGCAGATCCTGAAGATGTTGCTATTCTAGTGCTTGTACCGCGGTTCACTTTTTTAATGTTTCTATCACCTTCCCTATATTCAGCTTCATAATATTTCTTCCTTGCTGGGGACTCACTAATTTCAGTTGAAACTGGGGTAACTGGAGCAGACAGAGAATTTATTGAATACTCTTGATGAACTGTGGTATTTGATGGTGAGGTTCCTGTATACCGTGAATATAGTATATTTGCATTAGCGCAAAATCCACATTGAAAGAAACAAACGCACAAGTAGTCAAATATCACAGAATGATAACCGCAACATTTGAATGAACACATAGATGAAGTCGGGATACATGCTGGTGTTTGCTGTTCAGATCTATAGGCAAAAGGTCTGACATGTGTTGACGGTCGCAAAACTCAACTTCATATGCATAAAATGTAAAGGAAACAAGAGAGAAATATGCACCCTGTGCTGCAAATTCTTGAAACTTCCTTCTCATAATCCTCACAAACTTGTATAGATCATTGCTTTTGTTCAACTCATGGATCAATTCTTTCGTGCCATCCAATAGGGGATCGCATTCCAATACTAAGACAATCCAGCAAAAGAAAAAAAGTGGGTAAGCAACTTCGCCTATGGTTTAAATGTCCAAGCATAACATCCAATACCAACAACCAAGCCTTACATGTATACGTGTCATTTGCATGGCGAATGGTGAAAAGGTACACGTTGTGTGGACTTTTTATGTCGATATTATCAAACATGAAGGTCACCCCTACAATAACATTAGAAGTCATGAGACCAATCACGCAAGATAAAGGAATAACAGTGCCATCCTAGTGCTTGCATTTACCATTTCCACCTTCAATTTGAAAACCAAGAACCTTATTGTACCAAGAAATTGCCTCTTGTATATCCCCCTTTTGTCCCATTTTCTGTTCATTCTTTTCTTCAAATGCTGTCAAAGCTTTCAATGAACAGAATAATGAGCAATTAGATGGAGAAAGGATTGATATTTTAAAGGAAATGAGAAACACTTAACGGTAGCAACAAATCATTATTATACTAAAATAACCAGAAAGAAACAAAGAAAATCAGTTAGAGAACACAATAACAGGAATGTTGCAACACATCTTGAACTTTTCTTTGTCCGGCTGTGTTGCATTTGTCTTCAGGTTCAAAGTTACATATCTATAATAGGAAATACATGTGAGTTGTTTGAGACCTGTCAAAATGCAATAACATGTTTAATCTAACAGAGGATTCACATCAGGTCCTTTAAGGCCAAAATGATGAGAAGAACGAAAACCGAGCGTCATGAATTTGAATATTCAAGCCAATGTCTAAATGCCAAAGCCAACGTTTATACAAATGCAATACGTCAATACTGACAAAGGAAAATGGGGGCATTCTATGTGATATTGGTTGCACCTAATGCTTATGAGACGCAAGTGCACATTTTGCATTTCCGGAGAAGTTGTCCTGATGAAATCATTACAATAACAATGTTCCTGTTTCAACCTTCCTTTGCATCTTTCCAGGATAAGCAGGCCTAGCAACACAACTATTTCCAAGTAGTATCCTCTACACAGTACACACACAATTCTGACACAAGGGTCAGAGTCAAAAAGCTAAGTGGTGACCAAACCTTTACAGAACTGCACCTCACAATTCTGCCGACTGCACTCAAAGAAGATAAAAACAGAGATAAAGGGCATACCGATCAATTCTTGGGATACGATTGCAGCGCACTTATCCCTCCTCGCCTTCTGGTCCTGCAAGGATCTCCTAAGATTCTCTTGCCTAGATTTTACGGCACAGATGGAGTCCATAATCGCCATCCGCTTGGCCTCAGTACGAGTCTTAACTACACAAAGTCAGATACGGATATTCAGCGAGAGCCACAAAAAACCGTACTCCCATGGGTTACCAATTGTTTAACAGGGCAATGGAGAGAAGACTCAGAGTTCGACGGAGCCAAAGCATTTGCTTACGACAGGAGAGCAACCAAAGCATCTAACCCAGAAGACCACGACAGTCGAAAGCAAACCTGCGAGAGCTTTGACGAGCTCATCCTCCTCTTCTTTCAAGCTGCTCTTCAACTTCGATAATCTTCCTGCCACAGGAACAAAAAAGAACCGAACTTGATCTCGAATTGCCCGATTTTAATCCCAAAAAACCACATCGAATCGCCACAGAAGCAACCCCTCAATCCCCTCCGAAACCCTAGCCTAGAATGAGCGCGAATGACGGTACGGTACGGTACCGTTCTGAGAACCAAGGAACGAAGACAAGACGGACCTTGATCCTGGACGGTTTCCTGCGCTCTGGCCTTCGTGGACTGCAGCGAGTCCAGGAACGACGCCGCGAACGCGTCGATCTTGCGCTGCTCGGCGGAGATCTCCGCCTCGCACGCCAGCCGCAGGGACTCCATCTTCGCCCGCACCGATTCCCCTTGCATCGTCGTCGTCCCCACAGAGCGATACACAGAGAGAGAGAGAGAGAGAGAGAGATTGGAATGTGCTTCCGGCTCTCAGCCCGCCATTTCTGCTTTCAAGTTCAAACACGAGAAGCCAAGATGACTAGCAGAAATAAACGGCAAGAAGGCCAAAAAGCGACGGTTGAAACGGGACAAACACCGACTTCGGGAGCGTGTGAGTGACTCGGTCAGTTTGAATAGCTGAGTCGGGACAAACCGAATTTGCTCTCTTTTGTCGCGCGATTCATTGCTATTGCTGCTAACCGGAAGTTACAGCTGATCTTAGGATGGAATATCGTCGATATGGCCATGTGATAAATGATGTAATGTCCCAAAAAGTTGAGATTGTTGTAGGGTCGGGATCTTGCCAGGCTCGCGCTAGCTCGGTTAGGATAGATCAGAAGGACAAAACGGGCGCATATAAGTGGACAACTCCATGTTGGACTCGTTTCAATACGTTCACGTTCGATCGCTTTTATGGTAAAAGTGTAGCATCTATTTTTCAATCTCTATCAAATTTGGGCCAAAAAAAAAAAACAAAGAAGAATCGGACCCAGTGCTGTACACGGGTTCTCAGGCTTGGCCATGGATCAGGCCTTCTGGACAATAAGGCGGGTTCCGGTCAAATTGCATCGGAATGCCAATGAACATAAAATTTTTGTTCAAAGTGCCAAAGGACACGAAAGTCTAGTGGCTATTTATTAGTGGAAGTCTACTCCTTTGAGAGGAACTACATGGGCCAATAGGAGGAGGGTCCAATGAGATACGTTGTTTTGGGCCTGACCACAAGACATCGGGACTTTCGGGCCGAGTCTGGCCTTCTCACATTTGCCAGATTGGCCTAATTAAGCCCAACAAGCGAAACAGCTAATCCTAAAAATAGTTTTCAAAAGCAATTTGCATTTGCCCCACCATAGCTAATTAGCAGGACAACAAGAACAATGCAGAAAGAAAGAAAAAGATAATGGGCCTTTCGCTTGCCTTTCCACGTAAAAGAGCATCAATCTCCCATCTTTTTTCACTGGCGAACCCCAATAAAATTCACAGAAGCCCCACCACGGAATGGATGCAAGTTACTGCATTTCAAATGGTAGGGAAGAGGAGCACAACTTTCTCTTTTCCAGTCAAGTCAAATTGAGAATGCGAGCCTGCTTTTCTTTGGCCAAAGAGAATAGACAAGAGTTTCCCTCATGCACGCTTCCTTTGGGGTCTCTCTCTTCTCAAATGAAGGAAAAGGACAGGACTTTGTTTTGGTAAGACAAAAGCTGGGTTGGCAAGGACCCTTCTATGCTTATGCCTGTTGCTGTTCGGGGTTGACTGCAAATCTCATTTACTGTTGTGTTGCAAACATATCCATAAAGATATGTCTACTGAGATGCATTTTATTATGTCATCTAACACAGCTGAAAACTGTTCTGCAAGTTAGGATGTATTTAAATGTTGCAGAGAAGGCCCACTGACCATGTCTGGTAAGGTAATTAAAACAAAATGGTTACCCGAGAGAGAGAGAGAGAGAGAGAGAGAGAGAGATTACAAAAGGTCCAAGATAAATCAGCTATTATTATTAACACTCAATAGCTCGAAGATATACATAATTGCCAAAACTGGGATCACCCAATCAGCAAGCTGTCAGGGAAAACAAAAGAACCATGTAAATTTTGTAGCAATACCAACTCAAACCATGTGATGCCTAGGGAAGAAAAAAAGATAAATTTATCCGAAAGCGAAATGGCTAACAGCTTAAGCAAGAAAGAAGGAAGAAAAAGGAAAAACTCTCTACAATTTGAGTCATTCTGATCTGATCATAGACATCTCACATTTCTTCCAGGACCTCCATAGTAAAAGTAAGTCCCCCAAACTCTGTTCCTCCCTTGGCTCACGTCGTAGCAGTTCGGGTGATCGGCCAAAACGCGTAGGTTTGACGGAGGGATCAGGCTGTTGTCCCAATCCACGACTTGTAAGTTCCGAAAGTACGATGACCTCTTGAACCCCTCGCCGGCGAAATGGCCACTGCCCATCTGCGTGGAGGTGTGGTAGCCTCTCGATCTGGTGTTGACGATTTCGCCTCCGAATTGCACCATGTTCGCGTGGCTTCTCAAGTGACTGAACAAGTATGCTGGCCAGTATCCCACAAGTAGGCCCGAACCAAATTGGAGCCACCAGTGTCCGTGCTTTGGATCCTGCAAATAGTGCATTGGCATCATTGGTCTTGAGAGTGAATCTTTTGGATAATTAATCGACATTAGTGGGGTCTAATCATATGATTTGCCACTTTATTGTAATAGCATTAATTAGCTCTTCTTGATGGATCTAGTTCATTATCTTTGCTCATGTGCAGAGGGGGAAAAAATCAGGAGCCCACGTGAAGTGTTTTGCAGTTGTGACTGAAAAAAAAAACAAATAGAATCTTACAAAAAGATTAAAATGCTAATGAAAGGTGGAAGAGCTATGCCAGAAAGCTGATTAACTAGCGTGGTCAACTTCATTTATTTAAAAGTGGGACTCATGATGGATCTCTTCGGCACATTTAGCAACAGTGGCACTCCTGTTAGATAATTGCTACTGACCGTGCAGAGATTCGCCAAATTAATCAAGTTTTAATTTTAAAGCGTAGGCAAAATATTTTATCTACCCCTAAAGAAGTCTAGAGCAGACTATCTATTTCTACGTCCCAAAAAAAAAAAACAAACTATCTACTTCACAAGTTATTTCAAAATTATAAAGAATCTCAAGTTAAAAGCAAAAAAGCTCCATGTATACATCGAAATAACGGCGTTCAGTTTTACCTTCCAAACCATTACACTAATGTCAAATTGTCTGCCGTTGTAAGAAGACCTCGGCGAGATAGCGGCTCCAATAGCGATCCTTCTGTTTGTCTGAACAAAGCCTGAGCACAGTAGGTTGTAGCAGCCAGTTGCTTGGTATGCATCTGTCTGCAAATTGTTCGCCTCTCAGTTCCTTTTCAAATTTCTTATTTACATAATTAACGAAAAAGATATAACTCGACTGATTTCTTGTGTCAGATCGGCCTAGCCAGATGATACTTACAGTCCAATAAGTGAAGAACCTTGGGTAGTTATCTCCATATAATTCCGGGCTAACCTGATTGTAGAGAATGTTTAGATAATTCATCAGTAATAAACAATAATTTCAGGCTAAACTGATCCTTTAAATCTGCGTCAAACATTAACATTTTCATTTTTCCAGGCCTTCATAGAAAATTAGAGTTATTCTCTAGTGTTTGTGGTCTGGTTCACAGAATGCAGAGGAAAATAGCAGTGAATGATCAAATACACTTGCCTGCCATCCAGCTTCGATTGTGTTAAGGTCATTGCCAAAGGAACCTGAAATTACCCATATTTGCGATAAGCTAAACTCATACTCGTCTGTGACACGGGGTGCCCACACGTTTATGCTCGCTTTGGCTCCATAGAATTGGTCCCCATTCACGTACACAACTGCATGCTGTAATAAGGAAAGCAATTCTTTAGATTCCTGCTTTATAAAAGGCTACTTATCCAAAGAACGACTATTGAAGTTATTAATTGTTTTGGATCAAAGGTTGTTAGGCCGTAACTTCAATCAATTAATGCATGGTCCTCTTTTCAATAATGGGATTTTAAGTTTTCAAACGGCTCAATGTAGACAGTTCAATAATCTGATGATTGGTGCCAAACAATAGTTTCCATTCATGTAAAACTAGATTTAGCAGTAAGCAACAAATGCCTAAAAAGGTATATTCAGCTGTCTGAAGGATAAAAATTCAAAAAAGAAGACAAACACAATGTGTTTTCTTCTTTGCTGATTATGAAGGAATGTTTCCAACAGTACCAAAGCCTGAAACTTCTTTTTTGGTGAGGAATGTTTCTGATAGTTGGAAAAACAGAGACTTCTGCAATCTTTCTTGTTTATCATATCTGAGTTCATGATTGACAGTTTGACACAGACAGCAAAACGCTGCGTGAGGAGGGACTCGCTCACCTCATGACCACTGCCTGCTGAGTCCCTCCTCACATGTCTCCCCAGCTTCCTTCCAAACCTTCTAATGGAACTTGCCCTGAGCATGTCTCTCTCTGTGGTTCTTCTGATTGGAATTGTTCCTTCTGGGCATGACTCACCTGCCCCGGCCCATAGCTGAAAAGCATCTGCGATTTCATCTGCGGTTGAGTCATTGCCCTTTGGCCTCTCTGGTGGATCCTGTAGAATCCCAATTATTCAGACTCAAATCTTCCACCTTAAATTTATTTGGCGAATTGATAAAAGGTGAAGTAGTACCAGTGGTTTCTGCCCTTTGAGCTGAGGGTGGTCAAAAGCAGGTTGAAGATGAGTAAGCACACAGTCTATCAAATCGCCATCTGGGCTCTGCCAAAAAGAAAAGCAAAAAGATCATTCATCTGCCTCAAACGAAAGCTAAATAAATGAAACGGCATTGCTGAGCCAAATGCTCTATCAAGAAAGACCAGAGAATTAGTAGAAACTACAAAAAAGAAAGAAAAAAACCTGAATGGTCTTCACCGCAGGTTTATTGATTTTCTTGAGATAAAAGTGGACTTTCTTCAGCTTGTGCAGCTCGTTATATGGATGGAAAGTTTGGTTGACTGGTGGTTTGTTAATGGACTCTGCTGCTGTAGTAGGCAGTGAAAGAACAGGGCTTAGTAAACAAAGAGCAATGAAGGAAGAAACCAACATGGGCATGATCCGAGGAGGAGGGGAAAGTGCCAATTGTGAGGAATGTTTTGACTGAGAAAAAGAGCGTTGTTGGGTTCGCATGACTTGGGTGGTGTTGTCCTGTCGTGCGATGATAAGCACAAGACAGGAAAAATTCAAAACAGAGAGGAATGATAAGTGTTCATGTCCATGCGAAACAGAGGAACATCGAAAGAGTGCAGAGAAAGAATAGTCCTCTGCCTCATCGTTTTCGCAATATTAAAACACCCCTCTCTCTCTTCAGAATCTGGTGTTTTGGTTTTATGCTTCTGACACTGGAGAGTGGAGAAACTTGAGGCAGGAGCGCATTAAAAAAGGGTGAATGGGAGGAGCTGAACTGCACCGTAGTTTTACCCATAATCGGGAGTTCAAGACAGACCCATCTCTTGTTCTGTATGTGACCATAAAGTTGAGAAAATTTACAGGATGGCAGAGACGGAAAATCACACTGTTGTTTTCAGTACATTTTGCGAAAGGGAAAGATTGGGCAAGAACTAGGGACAGCCGACAATTCAATCTCACATTGAAGCACCGTAAAAACACTGTCGAAATAAAATGTGAGCTTGGCGTAGATTAATGTTCCATCAACATCGAAAGTATGCTAGCTACAACCGTCATGAATATGAGCATTATGGGTTATAAAAGGTGGACTGTCTCGTGCTCGTATAAAGAGCATAATCATCGATTTTCTCTATCTTAAGAGGTCATTTGGTATGGCCTTTTTCTGGCAGTTTCAACTGCGAAAAAGAACACCGCTGTTTTTAGAGGCATTTTAGCGAATTATTTCGACAGTTACAATCCCGTAAGGTCAACAAATTCCCGTAGACACTTATTGATGTTTCACACATCGATTGTAAGGTCACCAAATAAAAAGGGCATTTTAATCTTATAATCACCTTTCATTTGCCTCTCATAGCACTGTTCTGCAGTCAAGGTGAGACCACAACATGTGCAGGGGCACCGTTTCTCCTCCCTAAACCGTGTTATAGTTCAAAAACTTTCTGGTCATAACCCGGGAAATTCAAAGTCAAAGTTCCACGAAGCTCACCGGAGGAGGCGATTGATGAGGTGGGCCCCGGGTGGCCCCCACCACCCTAATTGAACAGGCGCCCCGGTCCCACCCGACCTGACAACACTCTGATGTCATGGTCCACCTAAGCAACAAGGGCCCGTACAGAGGCCCCCCATTAATCACGTCATAAATAACTCTCTGCAGAGTAGCAAGCCTGGCTAATTAATGAGATTAGCTGGAGTCGCACCAGTATGGTAGGTTCCCTGACTTCTCACATTAGGAATTGAGCACGCCCTACTGATATTTCCCTCACGACTCTTTGGGCGCCTTAGAGATCTTTCTTGAAAATGGCATAAAAGACGAAATAAATGGACCTCGTGTATGCTAAGGTATAGGTATTCTTTCAATTTCCGTTTTTCTTGCTAGAGTTCTTCGGACAACTTAGAATTAGAAATATATACAGTCGGATGTTGGATAGAAAGGTAAACCGCTGACTAGATCGGATCGGTTCAATTTGTGCCCGATTCCAAGAGCTAGAAACCGGTCCCCCCCCCTGAATAGGATTTCTAATACGTGACTCAAACTGACCTACCGACAGATTTCAAGTAAGTTTTCCTTTTCAAAAAATAATCAATGTCAAGCCTAATTTATCTGCAATTATCAGTGACCAATTTCACTTCTACGTCCCATTTTGTAAGGCTAGGATCGGTCAAGTGAAATTTTGAGTTCGACAAGATTCACGATTTTTTCGGTGGAACCAGGACCCAATTGGCTCTAGGACCGATCGGTGCCAAAAAGTTCGACAAATAACATAAATAAATAAATCTTGACCCAAAAAAAAGCATAAACAAATTAAATAAATTCCTTTTGTAAAGAAACATCCGTATGCCTATGTGGATGCGGAAAAGCCCCTCGGCCTAAATTCTGGTTTACCTTTCTTTTTTTTAAGGTCCCGAGTGATGATGTTTGCCACTTTCCAAAGACTTGCCATCTTGTAATTCCTAATTGATCCATTGCAAGAAAAAAGAGAGTATACAAAGTACATTTGGCCTCTTTAATTCGCTAGTGATATCAACGTGTTGTCGGGAAAATTTCAAATTAGGGCCGAAGTGGCTAAATCAGTCTCGGATAAGGGCTCGAGCTCGCGGGCCGGCTTGTTCCGGCAACTAGAGCAAGGGCAATTTTGTCCAAAATTTTGCCCAAACTGAAGCTAAGGTTTGTGTCGAGTTTGTCGACCAGTTGAAGAATTTCCAAGAACCATTACTTGAGATTAAACTGGCCATTCCAGGTGAATCCTTCTTCGAGAAAACGATTGATTTTGGTTATTTTAAAAATTTTCCTGACGTCAATTTTACATGTTTGTGTTAAATATGATGCGTAAAAAAATCGATTTCTCCCATACTTTTAGTGCTTTGATAAGGATGAACTGAGAACGAATTGAAGGGAACAAAATCAAGATAAATACGAATAAAAATTAAGGAATCGGAAGGAAAATCAAAACATGTATATTTTTTGTCTCGCTCCTCTTTACTGTATGCATGTGTGTGCGATGCTCGGGAGAATTGAATCCTGATCCGGAATTCTCTAGCCCCACCTTCAATCTCTTTGTTAGCAAGGCCGCATGCCTGTGTTGGCAAGGAAAATCGATATTCGAGTCACCACGTTATTATTTTTTTCTTTTTGGTTGAGAAAAATAGGTACTACATGCACTGTCACTCGTTCATGCTGTACATAAAAACGAAAGGACATACGTTTTTGAGGAATAATGGAGGAATAGGATCGGTCCCGCTTTTGGGCTCCCCATGGAGCAGGCCGTCATGATGCAGCGAGATTTAATATGATCGCCAGTGGAACCACCGCACCACCTTTTTATAAAGTTGGAATTGATTATATTCCCTCCCCACTCACTCTAGAATATGAATATTTTTCTTCCCCTCCTCTTTTTTTTGTCTTTTTGTCTTTTTTATTTTCTCCTTTTATCTTCTCGAGATATATTCGGTTGTATTATTTTGGATGCTCGCCTATTTCCGACGATAGGCATTAGAGAAGAATTCGAGTTCCATAGTCATAGGAGATAAGATTAGGCGGAAGAGAGGGAAAGAGTGTTAGAAAAGTCCTAAACTTATTATATTGATGTCAATTTAGCTCTGAATCTTTTTTTTTGTGCTAATTTAGTTTTAAACCTTTTAACTTAGTACCAGTTCAGTCCTTCCTGCTAATTCTTGGCAGGATGTTGCTAACGTGGACACTGGCCGGCCTGCATGGCATGACCGGCGTTAGCGTTAATAACTTTTAATAATATTTTAATATTTTTCTTATTTTCTTGTTTCTCATTTATTAATTTTTTTTTCTTTTCTTTCTTTTTTTCCACTCCCTTCTTCCTCCAACCGGTTGCCTGACCTTGGCAACCGGCCAGAGGCCAGGGCCGACCACTGGCGAGACTTGCCCTCACCGAATGGCCACGAGGGCAACCTCGCGCTAGGCTGGCGAGGCTCAAGCCCTCGCTAGAGGCCCCGAGGGCAAGGGCAAGTCTCATCAGCAGCCAGCAAGGTCAACATCGTTGGCCCTAGGCTCTAGCTGGTTGCCGAGGTCCAGCGACTAGCCAAAGGAAGAAGGGAGGGGAGGAAAAAAAAGGAAAATAATAAATAATAAATATAAAAATATTATTAAAAGTTGTCCACGTCAGCATCAGCCAAAATTAGTCAAAATGACTAAATTGGTACTATGTCAAAATGTTTAAAATTAAATTGGCAAAAATATAATAGATTTTAGACTTTTCTAACACTTTTCCCAGAAAGAGAGAATTGGGTGATTTTTATATATTTTGTATAATGAAGAGTGGGGGATGTATTTATAGCTCTTTCATTATGACTATATGATATGACAAGATATTATAATGGCAACTACAATCAATTATTGATATGCACAATCAAAAAATATATATGCACAACTTTGATAGGTATGGAGAATCAAGGGAGATGCGGAGAATTTCATAAATATATCTCTAATAATCATTTTTTTTTGCAGTCATAATCTTGGCGTTTCACATATGTTTTGCTTTGTTGGTTAAAAAGGAAAACATAAAAAGAGGATCTTACAAAAGCAATTTCTCTTCGGCTATCAAAAGATTTCAGATAACACAGAATAATATTGAAGTGATGAAGTCACTAGCTTCTCCTTGTTGCTCTGTAAATATCAGCAATATTATAATTTTTTTTGTAAAAGCAATATTTTAAATTGGAACGGTGCCTTTGAGCTCTTTTCAAATTAATTACTTAAGTGCACACTTAGCATTAAATTAGCAAACTTATTCATATGACGATATAAAAGGGAAAAAGGAAAGAAGAAAGAAGCTCAAAAAAGGAATTTTGTTGCCTAGGGTCATTTATGTCTAGATCCAAGTCCAACCTGCAATATGGTCTCAAGGCCTTGGGTAGACCGCTCAATCGGGGAAATAGAGGCTTTTTAGCATTGCTAGAGATGCTGTTTCAAGAAAATCTTTCTTATCTAGGGACGTGATTGTATGCATGATGGTATGCCTTTTTGTGTTTCTAAGCTAAATGCTTTCATACTACTTTACTAGCTCGTCAAATTTTGTTTTAACGAATATATAAAACGAGCATAAACACAAATTTAAATCATCGAATAACAACTAGCTAAGTGATTAATCATCCGGTCCGTGTTTTGGTTTGGGAAGGACAAAGTACGTGTGAGAAATCGCGCTATCCTCCAATGAGACTAATTTGTAATGCCATGTTTGTCATCATGCAGTGGAGACTAACCCCATACACATCGACTGACTGAGCTTTTTCATATATCCGTGGACATCAGTTAGTCCAAGTGAAAGTTGGAGTACGAATTTTGTGCATGTGACGTGAATTGAAAATAAGAATTTGTATAAACAATTGTAAAATGTTACACTTCCCACGTTTTTTTCCTCAACTAATGATAATTTTATAAGACATAAAGAGGTCACCGAGCATTTTCCCGATATTAAAAGAAAGAGAAGGCACGCATGTGTGTGAAGATAAATAGAGACAAAAGGAGAGAATTTAAAGATTTATGGATGAGCCAAAAGGACAATCCTGCAAGAATTCGCTGTGCCATGCCCGAGATGTCACCTACGGTCCTACCACAGTGGCTAATGTAATAACCACAACTACAGGAGTTGCTATCGGCAAGGCTGTGCTTGGACCTCTGCGTGTCATTTAGTGATGAGCAGTATGAGTCTCTCTGCATACGCGCACTTATCATCTCTATGGTTTTCAAATAGGGACTGCAGTCTACAGTGATGTTGCTCTTTCCAATGTGTTTTCCTCTCTTTGAAACTTGCAGTGGGAATAATCATGGGCTGCCCGGCCTGATCTTTCTTAAAGTACGAGCAGAAAACACATGCACGGAGAAACATCATTTTCCTCGCTGTTTTCGGGTTTTCGATTCTTTGAATATTGCTGATCAAGTACTCAAATTTGAAAAGAAAACAAAGAAATTTCAAATATAGATATAAAATGTTATCATTATTTCAAATAGGAACTCGAAATGAATTTTTTTTTTGGTAAGAACTCGAAATGAATTTTATCTCAAATAAAATCATAAAATGACTTATTAATCTCAAATAAGGATCTCAAATGGCCAAATCGTTTCAAATATGGACTTTTGGTCGATCGATGATTATTTCGACATTGAAGAATGGGTATTTTAATAAAAAAATTAAATATATATTTTTGCCTTTTTTTTCTTTTTTTTTTCTTTTTCCTTTTATCTTTTCCTTTCTTCTCTCTTGTGGCCATTGCTAGCGTTGGGCAAGGGTTGTCCTCATCGACGCTGCAATGGTTGACCTCACTGGCGACGTTCGCTGGCGACCGGCGGAGGAAAGAGGGAAAAAAAAAAGAAAAGGAGAAGACAAACATAAAAAGGAAAAAGGGCAAAAAAAATTTTAAAAAAAGATAAATGACGAAAATGCCCTTCAACCATCAAGGTGAGACCCTTATTTGAGACTAATAAACCACTTGGTGCTACTTTATGTCTTGAAGAGTCCCCTCCTCATTTGAATGAGTGAAGCACAAGCTGAGCCACCTCCCTGTGCTTGGTTTTAAATAGGACATGGTGCAAGCGCTCCATTCAGGCAATGGTTAGATATGTAGCCTCAATGGGGGTTGTCGCTTGCCTTCTCAGACACCCTCTCAATTTCTGGTCAACTTCTTGAACCACAAAACGAGGTTGACAATGGGCACAGAGTCTTCCAAATGCTGCGGCAGTAGCACGTTTAACGTTCGGTAGTTGAAGTGGTCAATAGGGTTTTATGATTGATGTTGCTTTGTACTTTATTGTACATCTCTTTCCTTCGCTTGGAAAACGATGAAAATTTAAATGAGGGACACAAAACCCTTCACTCCACAAGCATTGTATAACTCTTTAGACCTTCTCTTTGAAATGCATACGTGCGCGCAAAACTTCTAATGAGTTCTGAAGAGTGGGCGGGAGTGAGATGTTTTGAGTCCCAGACTCTACATTTCTTCAAGATTATTCTTTTTTATGCCTTTCAAAATGGAAGACGCGTAATCTCTCTCTTACAGGGTCTTTGCATGGAATGATCTTTATTTATTCAGCCATCATGCATTTTAATTATGCAACATGGCTTAGTCACGCAATTGTTTGTCTTTTTGACCTAGCACTTGTCACATGGCTTCAAATGAGAAATTAATGTCTATGCACCATAGCCGCTTCTGACAAGAAAAATCGAAGGAGAATTTGTCATTATCCAATACAAAAAAATGTTGGCAAATTACAGTAAATTACTTGACGGATGAGCACAATGTCAAATTGGGAGTGCAAAAGTGGATACCAAAATAGCGAGCCACCAGAGTATGCCCCATATTCATCTCCCTTTCTTGCCATAGACTCAGAAAGCTCTCTATGATCCATTTTCAAGGTAATATTTACTATATAAGGTAAACAATGGTCTCTTCGAAAATAGAAGTTGAGAAATATACAGAAGATGTCAAGCGATGAACAAAGAAATCTTCCCCAAATAAAAAACAGATCCTTGAAAATACAAGTTTGATTCTAAAAAATATAAAGTCATAGCCATTACTCCTAAGAATAAGGCTTACTGGAAGTGAATCTCAAACACGATGTTTGTAGTCCACCCATATTGGTTTTCTCACGGTTACATAGAGAGGCATTCAATCCTGGTTTGGCCTCGAGAATTGCATTCGGACGAAAACATTGTTGACACATGATTTTTAGTCTACGCGTTTTAAAAGGGTAAAAACTTGATATTAGAGTTTCTGATCACAACAGAACCCGTTTCTCAATCAAAAATAGTCATTTAACACTTTTTATAGCATTAGCCTTTTAGTTTTTAAGCCTTTTACAATTTGTTTTTTAAAAGAGTCAAAACGTTGACTTTCGAGTTGACTTTTGGTTAAACTTTAATTGAAAAGTCAACCCTAAGTCAAAATTTAATTTTTTGCATTAAAAACCCAAAAATAGTGTCAATTTCACTTTTGCATTGTCAATTTTCGAAAAAAATCAAAGCTTAACCCATTCATTGACGTTTTAATACCTAATTACTAAAATGTTGACTTTTGGTCAACATTTGTCCAAACACAATTGAAAAAATTGAAGATCCCTAAAACACCTTAATTTTACTTTAATTTTATTTTGGCACCATCAATTTTGCAAAAATCGGTTTATGACCAACTTTTCCCCAATTTGTGGATTTTGGTTTGAAATCGGCCAAAAATGAAATTACTTTGTTTCTAGTTGTTTTTAGAATAGATTCCTTTACGAAATTTGATCAAGAGGCCACTTCACAATCAATTTTGAAGCCAATTTCACAATTCGAAGCCAAGGGTAAAAACCCCCAATTTGAGCTCTAATTAGGGGTTCGGATCAGTTCTTCATGATTTGTACAATCAAGCCACGGATAAATTTGATTTCTTATATGCAACTCAAATCCAAAATCAATTTTGGCAAACTCACATGAATTTGAGTTAATTTGATCAATCAAGCTAGCCATGACTTGTAAAACCAAGCTAGATTGATCCAATTGATACAATTCAACTTGACTGATTCCTATGTAGGGTTTAATTTGATGAATTGAACTTCAATTTGATGATTAAGCTCCAATTTCCTTTTGGGGTTTAGCTCAAGCCAATATGTGGAAGTCAATTAGAGTGCATTGGAGTGTTGTAAACCCATTTGATTGAATCAATTGATTACTTTTGAAATCAATTGGGTTTAATTGAAATCAATTTTATCAATTGAGACAAATTGATAAAATTGAAATATAGTCATAGTAAATATGGTAAGGTCACGGGGGACAAGCTCTACCAAGTTGGTTATTTAGGTTATGTTTGGTAATGTTTATGTTTCCGAGAATAATTTTTGTTCATGAATAATTTTTTCTATTTCTATTTCCGAGAAAAATTTCTAAGCAAAAAAACGCATTTGGTAACAGCACAAAAAATCTATTCCCGAAAATTAACAAAAATGCGTTTGGTACAATTTTAAAAATTTCTACTCCCAATTTTTTCATTTTATTGTAAAATGTGAGTGGAGACTTAACAATTCATATTTGAATAAAACTGGACTAGAAATAAAATCTAAATATGCTATGATACACTATTGGACGACCTTAATGGAATCATAAAAAAAAAAATTACTCCTTATAGACAAAATAAATACCGGGTAGTGGTCAAGGAAATTGTAGTTTAGGGTTTTGGGTTTGAGATTAGGATTTTAGGGTTTGGGCTTTTGGGGTTTATGGTTTTAAGTTTTAGGTTTTGGAGTTTGGGTTTTAGGGTTTAGTGTTTTAGGGTTTCGGGTTTATGGTTTGGGGTTTGAGGTTTTGCGGTTTGGAGTTTTTGGGTTTAGGGTTTGGGGTTTATGGTTTTAGGGGTTTGGGGTTGGGTTTTAATGTTTCGGGTTTTAGGGTTTGGGTTTTGGGGTCAAGGGGTTTAGGATTTTAGGGAATCGGATTTGGGGTTTTAGGGTTTAGGGTTTGGGTATTAAGATTTATGGTTTAGGGTTTAGATTAAATCTTGCAAAAACGAAGTTCACCCAGAAGTTGATGCTCATATCGATTATTTGGAAACTTCCTCAAACAATATCAATAATCAGATGACTACAGTGGAAATGCTCCTTATTTAATCTAGTTCCTAGCGAGTCTTTACAAAAGATAATGAGATACGAAAATCCCATTCTCCCCCCGTTCTCTTTCTTTTTCAGCAATATGCTGATTTTTCTTGTTTTCTGCAGTGATGGAGCTCTCATTATCAAAACACATGAATTCTCACTTGATCTTGAAAATGTTCAGACAAGACTGATCTAATGCATATTCCTAGTCCCAAAGTTTCTCATGGAACAATTGGTACAGCCAACTCTTCATATTTGACATCCTTCTCTTCTAGCATGAACAAGCTTCGGAATTTGATTTCTATCCACTAGTTCACACGTAAGGTCCACTTGTCGAACTCCCACATACCAGTTTTCTCTCAGAATCCTTTAGAAGCTTAATAAGGTGATTAGGTGAAGTCCATTGATTCCCTGAAGTAGGAATATTATCGGATCGCCAACAGGCTCAAGTTATTTGAGGGTAATAACTAACTTTCTGATTCATCATCCTGTCTCGCCGCGCATCTACTAGTGCTTTTAATAATTTCTTGTCTCCCGACGCACACATTGTGCTTTATATATGCATTATTGCTTCCCTTGCTTCCCCCCTCCAAGTCTTAAAGTGGAAATGGGTACAAAAGAATTGATCGAGTCGTCAGGTTCCTTGTGACTTCCATGTTCAAACATCGTCAAGAACTTTTAGCCACAGTTATGGATACTATTCAGTCAAATTTCTAATTTAGGTTCGTAATATCAACCAAGAGCACAAAAATGTGAATCTACGTGGATATTGAATCAGATTGATCAGCATATCACAATGCTTAAAACAAATTCCTACATGGATTTGTCTTGCTTTAGTTGGGTTATTATTATTGCATACGTTTGGGCTGTGGATTAAGGGTAGGAGATTGGAAAAGAAACGATATCGCGAGCATTTTTTCTTTTGTCCTTTTGTTGGGCGACATTTGTTGGGCGATTGGGACTGCATTTGAAGATGGAATTAGTCGATATCGAGAATGAAATTATGTCGACGGAGTTGGAAAAACGGAGGAACTGCCACTTTTTATTTCTATCTGGTAAATGCGGGGGTGAGGCTACTTTGAAAAGAATATGAAAAAGACAATGCTTGTTTAGTTTTTTTTATTTTTATTCCGGGATTGGTTTATGAAGGCGCAGGCGATGTAAATCCTAAAATGCTGAGTTACCGAAGTTTTTCATCGCGCTGCTATCGATGATTCTAAGGACTATTCCAAACATGAAAAAGAAAGAAAGAAAGAAGAACATAAAAGACAATACCCATTTTAATATAAGTAAAGCTTTGGGCAGCTGGCCCCGTGTGTCACGATTGGGACGTTGGTTTATGAGTCTAGGTTTCGTTTTGGCAGGAAGACCGAAAAAACGGAAAGGAAATTATATGAACACCATGAAATATAGTCATAGTAAATATGGTAAGGTCTCAGGGGACAAGCTGTACCGAGTAGGTTATTAAGCATATGTTTGGAAACGTTTCTGTTCCTGGGAACAATTTCTTTTTAGAAATAGTTTTTTCTATTTCTGTTCCCGGGGATAGTCTCTGAGCAAAAAAACACATTTGGTAACTACACAAAATTTCTATTCCCGGCATAAAAAAAGAACGGAAATGCGTTTCGTACAACCTTAAAAATTTATGCTCCCAATTTTTTCATTTAATTATAAAATGTGAGTGGAGACTTAACAATTCATGTTTGGATAAAACTGGACTAGAAATAGAATCTAAATATATTATGATATAGAATTGAATGACATTAATGAAATCATAAAGAAAATTACTCTTTATAGACAAAGCAAACACCAGGTGGTGATTGAAAAAATTGCAGTTTAGAGTTTGGGGTTTGAAGCTATGATTTTAGGGTTTGGGCTTTTGGGGTTTAGGATTTTGGTTTTAGGGTTTGGGGTTTATGGTTTTAAGGTTTAGGTTTTGGGGTTTGGGTTTTAGGGTATAGTATTTCAAGTTTGGGATTTTAGGGTTTGGGTTTTGGGCTTTAGGGTTTGGGTAAAGGTTTTAGGGTTTGAAGTTTTGCAGTTTAGGGTTTTAGGGGTTCATGGATTAGTGTTTCAGGTTTTAGGGTTTGGGTTTTGGAGTCTAGGGGTTTAGGGTTTTAGGGATTCGGATTTGGGGTTTTAGGGTTTAGGGTTTTGGTGTTTGGGTATTAAGGTTTATGGTTTTAGGATTTTAGGGTTTAGTATTTTGAGCTTTGGATTTGGGTTTTAGGGTTTAGGGTCTAGGTGTTTAGGGATTCGGGTTTGGGGTTTAGGGTTTTAGTGTTCAGGATTTGGGTATTAAGGTTTAGGCTTTTAGGGTTTCAAGGTTTAAGATTTGGGGTTTAGTGTTGAGTTTGGATTTTAGGGTTTAGGGTCTAGGTGCTTAGGGATTTGGGTTTGGGGTTTTAGGGTTTAAGGTTTTAGGGTTTAGAGTTTGAGTATTAAGGTTTAGGCTTTTAGGGTTTCATGGTTTAGGATTTGGGGTTTGGTATTTTGGGTTTTAGGGTTTAGGGTCTAGATGTTTAGGGATTCGGGTTTTAGGGTTTAGGTATTAAGGTTTTAGTGTTTAGGGGTTAAGGTTTCGGATTTTAGGATTTGGGGTCTAGGGATTTGGGTTTTGTGGTTTAGGGTTTTGGGTTTGAGGTTTAGGGTTTAGTGTTTCGGGTTTTCTGAATTTAGGGTTTGGGATATAAGGGTTTGAGGGATTCGGGTTTTAGTGTTTAGGGTTTGGGTAGTGGGGTTTCGAGGTTTACCATGGGAATATCTTGTGAAAGAGAGACAGTCTTGTTCCAAATCTATCTCTTGACCACTTTTCTATTCCGAGGAGAGGAAAAAAACAGAAAGTGATTGACGTTACCAAACAGATTATTGCTCATTTTTCTGTTCCGGAGAACAAAAGAACAGAGAAATTGGAGCATTAACAAATAGGCCACAAGTTGAACTTGTGAGGAATGCATTCGAAGACTTCAAGTTAGGGTAAGATTCCGGGAACATGAATGGGAGCTTCTCGTGTTTCGGAGCATTTCGGAATATTATTAGGGGAAAATGCAAGGAGAATAAATAATTCATTTCGCTACATAAAGCTCAAAATCTCTTGGCAAGGTTTTTCATGTTCGATTGATCTTTACATCAATGATGAAATTGACACGGAACTATAAATAGCGATTGAGCTCGTACGGTCAAAAACCGTGGGAGATTGGTTTATTCGGAAGCAAATTTTTTTGGACTTGGTGTGAAAAACACGTGGATGACTCTTATCACGCTCACGAACATTGGAGAAAGAGCTAATGACGTCCAAGGCATTAATAAGAAGGCTTCTATCAAAATGTCGTGCATTATTAAGACATTGATGACTCTTCAATTAATAATTATGGCCGGAATCGGGGCTCGGCGCATGAAGCTTAAATCTCAATTCGCACTCCAAATGGGCCCAGTAATTAAATCGAAAGCCCATACTCGACCACTTCCCCCCTCTTTTCCTCCTTTTGTTTGCACCCTGAGGAGAGAGCACGGTCTCTGGTTCTGCACAGCAGCGTTGGAGAGAATGAGCGTCTCTGCAGAGCAGTGCCGGCGAGGAGAGGAAGATGATGAACCTCTCTGCACAGCAAGTCCTACTTTTTTCCTCTATAAAAGGAGGAGAAAGGACATCGACCCGTTTTCTCCCCCAATTTCCCTCTGCACTCGAAAATGGAGAGAGATTACCGATCATCGGTGAGGATGGAGGTCTTGAAGGAGTACATTGCCGAGCATTTGCAGTTCCTCGGCATCGATCCCACGCTGTTCAGGGAGAGGGCGAGCCGCGACCCATTCGAGGCTGTGCCTCTCACCACGGCCTGGGTGACCCACTTGCACTGCGCCCTCTATGCTGCCGGGCGCGATGAGATTGCTCGAGACACGGAGTAGCGGCGGGTATTTGGTTTTTCCTTTTGCTTTGGACTGAGCGATGGTATCGGAAGTTTTTTGAGGATGGTGCGGTGGTAGTAGTAGCAGCAGCGGTGGTGTTTTGCGGCTTAGCATGAGCATGTTTTTGATGAAGTTGCAGTAGTGGCTGTAAAGTTGATTAGCCTGGGTTTTTGTGTACATATAGATTAAAAGCAAACTCGCATTCTCAGTTTTCTTTATTTGCTCATCCCGGATAAAATTTGGATTGAACTCCTTTTATCTCGTTTGCATTTGCTTGTCTTAGCACTTGTGGAAGTTTTCATTTACTTCACAGTCTTGTGCTTCGTCTTTTCTTACATTGAATTGATTTTTGTGTTCTTGAACAGGAGCTCTGTTTCTCTATGCTTTACTCCTATGACTTGTTATGGGTGGTCTCATTTGGTACTTAGAAATGATGGATTAAATGCTTTGCCTTGTCTCTATTGCTCTTGGCTATTTGGAATCTTGTGATCTTCCTCATGTCGGTTTAAGGTTAAGCTGCAATTGCGATTACTGGTTCTCATAATCCAAGGGTTCAAGAAAAGAATTGATTTCTGTCTTCTTGAACGGGAGTTTTATTTCGCTATGTTTTACTCCTGTGGATTGTTTTGTTTACAAATGATGGATTAGATTCTTTTCTGCTCCTGGTTATTTGGAATCTTACGTTTTTCTCATGTCAGTTAAGCTGTCTTACTGCTGTGGATTGTTTTGGTCACAAATGATGATGCTTTGCCTTTGTCTCTTTTGCTCTTGGTTATTTGGAATTGCGTTTTCCTTGTGTCGGTTAAGCTGCAATAGCGATTACTGGTTCTCATGATCCAAGGATTTGAGATGAGAATTGGTTTCTGTGTTCTTGAACGGGAGTTCTGTTTCGCTATGTTTCACCGTTGTGGATTGTTTTGGTCACAAGTGGTGGATGAGATGCTTTGCCTCTGTCTCTTTTGCTCCTGGTTATTTGAAATCTTGTGTTTTCCTCATGTCGGTTAAGCTGCAATTGCGATTACCAGTTCTCATGATCTATGGATTCGAGATGAGAATTGATTTCTGTGTTTTTGAATGGTAGTTCTGTTTCGCTATGTTTCACCGCTGTGAATTGTTTTGGTCACAAATGATGGATTAGATGCTTTGCCTCTGTCTCTTTTGCTCCTGGTTATTTGGAATCTTGTGTTTTCCTCGTGTTGGTTAAGCTGAGTTCTATTTTCCCCTAACACAAACGACAGCTTGCTGGATTGTAATAATGCAAGTCCACCTGAGTTCTTCATCCCTTTTCCCCTCATTTACTCCAATTTGATATCCTTAAATAAGTGATCTGATCAACCCCATTGCAGCTCGCTCAATTCATGTCACCATGTCCAGCCTCTTTCCCTGGTTATGTTTTGTCTCGATGGGTTGTTTGACTTGATGCACATAAGTGATTTGAGGACAAAGGTAGTTGATGAAATTCATGATTATGAATAGAATACCTAAGGCAAAGCTAGACCCTCCACATTCCCAAATCTTCGAAGAGAGTCCTTCATGTTTCTACATGTTTCATTCAGATGGATTAATGCATGCATTATCCAAGCATGTGCATCCAACAATTCGTCGAAACTGAAACATGGAAGGAGTCAGAAGAGGCAATTTTAGGATTCCTTCTTCCTTCTCAAGATTTTTGCCTATATTCACCCTCCCACTTGTGTGTAAGGAGGTGCAATAAGCATGAGAGTGCATCGCTGTTCGTTAGGGGACTTTACTATTGATTCGTTCATGAACTTTCTGATCAACTTAATGGTCGGACACGCCATCCGTCCTGAACACAACTCGACTTCTACCGGAGCAACTTTAGCTACTATCATTGACCATGACGGGAAGTCAAAGCTAAAGTTCCCTCGGGAGAAGTCGAGTTGTGTTCAGGACCGATGGCGTGTCTGACCATTGAATTGATCAGAAAGTTCATGAACGAATCAATAGTAAAGTCCCCTAATGAATAGCGATGCACTCCCATGCTCATTGCACCTCCTTACGATGCTCTCCATCTCAAAGCCTTTCATGGAGCGAAAAGAGTGTCACTAGGCAAGTGGGAGGCTGAATATAGGCAAAAATCTTGAGAAGGAACCCTAAAACTGCCTCTTCTGACTCCTTCCACGTTTCAGTTTCGACGAATTGTTGGATGCACATGCTTGGATAATGCATGCATTAATCCATATGAATGAAGCATGTAGAAACATGAAGGACTCTCTTCGAAGATTTGGGGATGTGGAGGGTCTAGCTTTGCCTTAGGTATTCTATTTATAATCATGAATTCCATCAACTACCTTTGTCCTCAAATCACTTTTGTGCATCAAGTCAAACAACCCATTGAGACAAAACATAACCAGGGAAAGAGGATGGACATGGTGACATGAATTGAGCGAACTGCAATGGGGTTGATCAGATCACTTATTTAAGGATATCAAATTGGAGTAAATGAGGAGAAAAGGGATGAAGAACTCAGGTGGACTTGCATTATTACAATCCAGCAAGCTATTGTTTGTGATAGGGGAAAACACAACTTAGCGTAACCGACACCAGGAAAACACAAGATTCCAAATAACGCAAAGCATCTAATCCATCATTTGTGACCAAAACAATTCACAGCGGTGAAACATAGCGAAACAGAACTCCCGTTCAAGAACATATAAACCAATTCTCATCTCAAATCCTTGGATCATGAGAACGAGTAATCGTGATTGCAGCTTAATCGACACGAGAAAAACACAAGATTCCAAATAACCAAGAGCAAAAGACACAAAGGCAAAGCACATCTAATCCACCATTTGTGACCAAAACAATCCACAACGGTGAAAAATAGCGAAACAGAACTCCCGTTCAAGAACACGGAAACCAATTCTCATCTCGAATCCTTGGATCATGAGAACCGGTAATCGCTATTGCAGCTTAACCGACACAAGATTCCAAATAACCAGGAGCAAAAGAGACAGAGGCAAAGTATCTAATCCATCATTTGTGACCAAAACAATCCACAGCAGTAAGATAGCTTAATCGACATGAGGAAAACGCAAGATTCCAAATAACCAGGAGCAGAAGACAAAGAGGCAAAGCATCTAATCCATCATTTGTGACCAAAACAATCCACGGGAGTAAAACATAGTGAAACAGAACTCCCGTTCAAGAACACAGAAATCAATTCTTATCTTGAACCCTTGGATTATGAGAAGAATCCTTGGATTATGAGAACCAATAATCGCGATTGTAGCTTAACCTTAAACCGACATTAGGAAGACCACAAGATTCCAAATAGCCAGGAGCAATAGAGACAGAGACAAAGCATTTAATCCATCATTTCTAAGTATCAAATTAGACCACCCACAACAAGTCATAGGAGTAAAGCATAGAGAAACAGAGCTCCTGTTCAAGAACACAGAAATCAATTCAATGTAAGAAAAGATGAAGCACGAGACTGTGACGTAAATGAAAACCTTCCACAAGTGCTAAGACACGCAAATGCAAACGAGATAAAAGGAGTTCAATTCAAATTTTATCCGGGATGAGCAAACAAGAAGATTGAGAATTCGAGTTTGCTTTTAGTCTATATGTACACAAAAACCCAGGCTAATCAACTCTACAGCCATTATCGCAACTTCATCAAAAACATGCTCATGCTAAGCCGCAAAACACCATCGCTACTGCTGCTACTACTAGGGGTGTCAAAAAAATCCGAGCTGACCCGGTCCGGCCCGACCCGACCCGGACCGACCCGAAATTTTAGGGTATTTTGGGGTCAGGTCTTATTTTTTATGGGTATGAGTTTTAAATATGGGTATTTGTTAGGATAGGGCAGGGCCGGGCTTTTTTGGCCTGGTACCAAATATTACCCTATCCCTAGCCCCCCCTCGCTCTCTTCTCTCTCTGTAGCCCCCCTTCTCCCCTTCGCTTTCTTCTCTTTCTTTGCTTTTTCTTTTTGCGCTTTCTTCATCTCAGTAATCGGGTTTGGAGCCCCATCTCCTACTTCTTCCCCCCTCCGCCTTCGTTCACCAAAAATTCTCTCTCCATCGTTATCCTTCACCGCCGCCGCCGCCGCCGCCGGCATCGTCGGGGCGCTCTGATTTCCCGATGGAGACGGCGACCAACGATGCGGAAGCGGAGAAGAAGGCCGAGTTCGGGGCGTCAGAGATGGAGTACGCGAGCTACGGCGGAGAGCACCACCTCCCCCTCATCATGAGCCTCGTCGACCACGAGCTCAACGAGCCCTACTCCATCTTCACCTACCGCTACTTCGTCTACCTCTGGCCTCAACTCTCCTTCCTGATACCTTCCCTCCCTCCCCTTCCTTTTCAAAGTTTCCAGCATTCGCCGTTCAATTTCGCTTAGCTCGTGTGCTCGTGTGGGGGTCTTCGTGTCAGTCAGGCGTTCCATAGGGGCAAGTGCGTGGGGACCGTGGTGTGCAAGATGGGCGAGCATCGAAGCACCTACCGAGGTTACATTGCCATGCCGGTCGTCATCAAGCCCTACCGAGGGAAAGGAATAGGGAGCTGTCCGAACTTGTGAACTCTGGTTGCGTTGATCGGGGTGAGGTGTGATCCTCTCTCCCACGTCAAGGCGTGGGAGAGGTTCCAGTCGTAGCTGGAGATCTGGCCGCCGTGGGTGATCCAAAAGGAGTCGTCCGGTTGGGCGAAGAGGGCAGCAGGGAACCCGTCGGAGGCGGGGTGGATGGTGGCAACGACGGAGGTGTCAATGCCGGCGAGGGGAGGGGGGACACGCCGAGTAGAGGGCCTCGTCGGCAAGGTCCTGCTTGGAGAAACGGAGGGCGGTGGAGGGGAGCCGCCCCGTCCATAGCCCCTTCAAGCGAGAGAAAGGGGTGTCGCATCGGACAAAGACCGAGCGGGAGGATGTTTTGGCGTTGTGACACCGGCACTGACCCGACCCTACCCGACCCATCTCTTGAGCTAAATGCTAAATAGGGTCTTGGGTAGGGGCGGGGCGAGTCAAGCGCGACCCTCTACGTTTCGGGTCGGGTCGGGTATTAGAAAAGCCCGACCCGACCTGACCCATTGACACCCCTAGCTACTACTACCACCGCACCATCCTCAAAAAACTTCCAATACCATCGCTCAGTCCAAAATGTGAAAAAAGAAAAACCAGATACCTACCGCTACTCCGTGTCTCGAGCAATCCTCATGGGTTGCAGAAACTAGGCCATCTCATCGCGCTTGGCAACATAGAGGGCGCGGTGCAAGTGGGTCACCCAGGCCATGGTGAGAGGCACGGCCTCGAATGGGTCACAGCTCGCCCTCTCCCTGAACAGCGTGGGATCAATGCTGAGGAACTGCAAATGCTCGGCAATGTACTCCTTCAAGACCTCCATCCTCACCGATGATCGGTCATCTCTCTCCATTTTTGAGTGCAGAGGGAAATTGGGGGAGAAAACGGGTCGGTGTCCTTTCTCCTCCTTTTATAGAGGAAAAAAGTAGGATCTGCTGTGTAGAGAGGTTCATCATCTTCCTCTCCTCTCCGGCGCTGCTTTGCAGAGACGCTCATTCTCTCCGATGCTGCTATGTAGAACCAGAGACCGTGCTCTCTCCTCAGGGTGCAAACAAAAGGAGGAAGGAGGGAATAAGAGGGGGAAGTGGTTGGGTATGGGCTTTCGATTTAATTACCGGGCCCATTTGGAATGCGAATTGAGATTTAAGCTTCATGGGCCGAGCGCCGATTCCGGCCATAATTACTAATTGAAGAGTCATCAATGTCTTAAATAATGCACGACATTTTGATAGAAGCCTTCTTATTAATGCCTTGGATGTCATTAGCTCTTTCTCCAACGTTCGTGAGTGTGATAAGAGTCATCCACGTGTTTTTCACACCAAGTCCAAAAAAATTTGCTTCCGAATAAACCAATCTCCCACGGGTTTTGACCGTACGAGCTCAATCGTTTAGGGAATCAAAACCAAAGTATGGCATTTGATTCGATTAGAGTATATGCATTCTTTCACTCGAGCACATTAAGTGTAGGGTGTCAGATTGAGCATTACTAAAATTATGGACTTAGCTAAAGCATGTGTGTTGTTTAGGTCAATACGAGGTTGTCACTCGATCACTAATCCTGATTTCGTCAGTCGATAAATCTATAGATTATAGTGTACACAAACACGCGATGTGTGTGCAAATCGAAGACAGCGTGCCCCCTAGTGGTTGGTTATAAGAGATTTTCTGGTACTATGTCTACAATTTACAGCGTAGGTTTTGTATACTTGTCAAGGAATATGAAGTTTTCAGCTTCATCCATAAGTGTAAAATAGTACGTTTAAGGGTAGATGGTGAAAGGGGAATAGATATATGCTTCTTCCGTGTTAATGGTTCCCGAAATTGATTCGCCTTTGAGATTTTCTCGGTTATATGATGCTTCCCCCACAATCAAGATCAATGAAAACAATTAAGAAGCAAGCTACCCCAAGGAAAAACAAAGTAATTTACATTCACTTTTATTCCATAAAAACAAAAAACTTGCCTCCACTTTTCTTTTATCTTTGAATTCTATATCTTACAATTACTTTCCTTCGGGTCTTCTGAAAATAAATAATTTCAATCTTTTGGAATGTGAGTCGAAATTTAGACCTATTTTAATTTGGAACTGACTCGAATTAGAGGTCAAGGACACCCAAAGCGAGCAGAGGATGTTCAGTGCGCTCGGGGAAGTAAGTCGGACTTACTTTTGGTATAGTGGAGGAATTGCTTTTCGGACGCCCGACTACATCTGATTGGCATCCGATCAAGGTACGCCGAGCATCAACATTGGCTTTCGGACGTGCAGCCGTGACTTTGCCAAATGTCCAATGTGCGCCGCATTTTTATCCGAAGAAATTCGACGTGCGGACCGACACGTTAAAATGGCCAACGTGTCGCTGTCCGACACCTCCACGCGTGTCGGAGACGTCGACCTCCAAAGTAAACTAGGGCTAAAACACGATTACCTCTTTACTTCTCTGTTCGACCGACGAACTCCCGTCCTCCACGCCGCTCGCCGCTCGTGCTTGCCGCTCGTCGCTCCCTCTCCGGCTCCCGCTAGCCGGTCGTGCTCGCGGCTCACGCTTGCCGCTCGCCGCTCCCTCTCCCGCTCCTGCTCGTGCTCGCCGCTCGCTGCAGGTACACCTCTCTGTTTCGAAAGAAATTGTGGTGGCTGGGAACTGGGAAGAAGGGAGGAGCCGGGGAAGGCGGCGTGTGTGGGTGGGTTGGGGGAAAAAGAGAAAGTGGTGGGGTGGGTCAGATGGGGCTGCGTCTTTTTTTCTTATGGGGAGGTCAGACGCATGGGAAAAAGAAATTGTGGTGGGCTGTGTCGCGACCTCCCCGAAACGGTCCCGAGGCCTACGGGATTTGATTAATGGATTACTAAGTTAAACCTAACTCGAGCTCTCCCAAGCCCATACCAATTCGCGACTTAAGTTTAAGTTGTTAACATGCAAATTGATTTCATTTAGGAGTCGCCACTAATCGGTTTTTGGTAGGTCGATTAGACACCTAAGTAAAGCACGGGAGAAAAGCTTCACTTCTACAAACCAGAGATTCAACAGATACGGGGACTTGATTACACTAATCGCCTAATTAGTGCCCTTTCGGTACCTAATCTTGTTCAATTCATTACCTAACTTGTTCTCGCTAATCGGGAGTCTCAAAGTTCCCTTTCTAACCAAACTAAAAGAAGCGACAATTAACACCTAAACCTAGACATGCAATCGACTATATGCGAGGTTAAATTGAACGCACAATTCCAAGTGTGTGAACCGGGTAACGTGCAATCAAATATGACATTAATCACACAATAGGGCAAGGAAAACCAATTCCAAGACTCAAATGAAACTTCTGATTTTTTTTTATTAAAAATGATTTTTTTGATTTTGTTTGAGAGAAAAAAAAATTAAAATATTTTTTTTTTGAAATTTTTTTTTTGAAATTTTTCCGATTTTTATTTTTATTTTTTGAATTTTTTTTTCGAAAAATAAAAACAAAATAAAATAAAGATAAAGTAAAGTAAAATGAAATTCGGGTTTTTCTCCTTTTTTTTAAAAAAATTTTTAAAAAACAAGAATTTAATTTTTTTTAATATTAAAATAATACAATATTTTAAAAAAAAAAACGGATAAATAAAATAAATAAATAAACGGATCCGGGTCGGATCTCCACATCCGACCCGGATCGGGACCGACCCATGCACGCCGGTCCGAGTCCACCGTTGGGAGGGCTCCGCGAAAGCCCAACTAGAAAAACGCTAGGACCCAAATGAACAATTAAATAAAATATAAAAAAAACACACAAGTCCAGCCCAAATTGACTAGTCTAGTCCACCCACGAAAATAACCCTTAACCTAAAAGGCCTAACTAAACTAAAAAGGCCCAAAATCAAATAAAACTTAATAATCCTACAACCAGCCCAATGATGAACCCAACACTACACGCTAGGACTTACACGGCCGACTTGGTTTATGACCCGACTTGCCTAGAACCCTACGCAGCCACTGACCGCCGATCCCCTTTTTTTTTTTTTTGATTTTCTCTCTTTTTCTATTTCTTTTTTTCTTCTAATCTTTTACTATATTTTTTTTTCTTTTTCCCTTGGACGCCTTCTCCTCTTGACTTTTCCTCCCCCTTTTTTGTTTCTTTTCTCCTTTTTGTTCTTTTTTCTGCACGTGGTCTATCCCTTTCTGCGTGTTCCTCTCTTTGACTTTTCTTGCTGGGACTTCTTCACCGAAGGCTTCCCCCACACGCGAACTTCTACCGTGACTATGCTAGGGGACGCCCAACGTTGGCCGTCGGCCATCGGCTCGGGCCGTTGGCGCCGACGCCGTCACCGCCGACCAATGCTCCGGCGATGACACCGATGGCTGAGAACGACCATATCTCCGCGCTTTCCAACAAACCAATATTCGACTCCAACCCGAACACACAAGCATACATGCACCAAGTAAGGCATATAAAAACTAACACGGTGGGATTCTACACCAAGGCATTGTCGGGAACGATCAGAGACTTCAACTCATGCGCTCGTCCATGGACGATGTCGGGGGAAACGATTTTCATGCCACGAAATCACACAAAAACACGGATAGCTTGAAGTCAACAACAATACTAGAAGGAATCCAGCATGTGACCGAGTGCTAGAATGTCGATTTCACAAAAACATATTCGGAGCTCTCTTGAGCATTTTGTCAAATACGTGGACTACGGTTCGCGACTGACTGGAAAAAAAAGGGAAGGCTTTTAAACCCATAACCATAAATCAAAAGGCAGCACACAACAATAGTCGGGAAAGGCTCGCCGAGACCCAAGAACAGGATGCGGTTCAGGCAAAATAAGGGGAATCGAGAGCTCCCTACTCGGCTCGGCGGCGGTGAATGATGGATCGGACTATGCCCGGTCACCTCCCGCACTTTCGAGCTGAGATCCTCGGAAAGCGACCCCCCAAATCACAACACACAACCCGAGAAGGGCTTCAGACCGGGACCTACCGTGAAGAACGTCGGGGCTTCACCGGCCGCGGTCGTCGACAGGAGCGGCGCGGCCTTGGGTTCGCCGATGCTCTCGGCTTCACTCTCTCTCTCTCGACTCTCTCGCTCGCTCTCTCGGTGGGTTTCTCGAACTCTCGCCCCCCCACGAACTCTCTCCTTCGTTTCTTTTAACGTCGACCGAGAGAGGAGAAACTGCTCCCCTTTCACTTTTCTTTTTCCCGGCGACGCTCGCCGTTCCATTTTCAGCTCTCCGACTTCCTCGGTCAGAGCGTCCTCTCTGTTTGTGCTCATGTCAGCGGCCGCGTCTTCCTCCTGGGACCGAACCAGGTCCATCTTCGGCTAAGACGGCCGCGGATCTACTCGAGGTAGGCCGGAGAAGCTGCACCGCCCTCGTCGCGCCTTCCTCTCTGTCCTCTGCTACCCTGCTTCGATCTCCCTTCGTGCTTCTTTTCCAGAAGCATTCAATGATGCTGGGGGGGGGGGAAGAGCACGCGTGACCAGCCTTCAATGCTGGTCACGCGTCCCCTTTTCTTTTTCTTTTTTTTTTTTTAATAATTTTCAATAATCTCCCTTTTTTTTAAGCAGATTTAAATAATCCTTTTTTCCTTTTTTCCTTTTTTTTAAAACAAGGAAAATATGTTCTAGTAGGCCATGTTAATATAAATGCACCTAATGCCTACATGCCATGCAGTTTAAAGAAGATATTTTTGGTTTAGGGATTAAAAAAATCAAGCCCTAATTTTTATGCGATAAAACCCTAAATAATTTAGGCAAAATTTAAGTGTCAACAGGCTGTCTTTTTTTCTTATGTATTGAAATATGTAGAACATGAATTTTGAGGAGAAATTTGCATATCTCATATATTCTGTTTTTCTAATTGAATTTGTAAATGTGTTTATTTCAATGGATGAGTTTACGGAACCTAAACTAGTCAAGTTCATTTTTTTGTTGGAACTTGATGGTTTTATGTGTTATAATAAATCAATTATTTTTTGTCGTTATGGTATATTTAATTATTAAAAATATATATTTAATATACGTGTCCCAACGTGTCCGAAAATGATATTTTTTTAGAATTGACGTGTCGCGTGTCAGTGTCGGTGCAACATAGGCGGGCCACTTTCATCATCGGATGTCCGAAGGTACAAGGGATTGATTGATTTCGAACACATATTTTTAATGAATTTCACCTGTACATCAAACATTAATCGAGAGAAAAGCTTTAGGAACTATCGAGATTGTATGAGCAAAACACTTGTGTGTCTCTTAGTTAATATTTGTTGAATATATGTCTCGAGTTTAAGCCCAAAGAGAAATCTAAATATTCTAAATTGGATATTTTGCGAATCTCCGAAACCGAGCAAAAAAGGAAATATTTGAAATTCACTTTCCTAATGTATGTTGGAGTCCTTGTTCTCAAACTGGAAAGTCCACGTGGACTTTATGTTGAATTTTGACTCTGTCAACATGTCAGAGAAAGAATAAGAAGAAATAAAAGATAAGGTTTCCTGCATAAGTCAGTTTGGGTTGTTTGGGATTTATATCCTTATATATTCTTGAACTTGGCCGCAAGAAGAAGAAGAAGTCTCGATGCACCGTTGTTGATAAAGAAGTCTTGAAGCGCCGCGGTTGACGTGAAGACGTTCGTGAGTGCTTGGCGGTAGGTGTTTCCGTGAATTCTCGTTCGTGAATTATATCCAAGAAGAATTAGTGTTCAAGCGAAAATCTTGTGATAAGATTTGTGTACAATTCTTTGCGAGATTGAGAGATTATTTCGTGAGAAATTGTGAGACTAAACACTGCGTGAGTTATTGGGTGTAATTGGGGCTTGGGAAATACTGAGAGTGTTTGAGTGACTCGAGTGTGGTTGTAATCTCCGTTGTACCGCTTGATCTATAGTGGAATTCCGTGCTGCTCTCCCCGTGGACGTAGGTCACTACGACCGAACCACGTAAATCTGGTGTTCGATTATTTTCTTATTCTGTCAAATTTATTGTTCGATCGCTTGGCTTCCGCAACAATATTGATCATTATTGGGCTATTATTTGGGTCGGGAAACACTTTAGCCAATGCAAGTTTCGAGTAACTGCATTATCTTCATCTTAATTATAATCGAATATCTCATCAATCTCTTCTCGGAAGAGTAGGCACGCCCAGTCAAACTATGTAGATCTTCCGTGCCAAGTTCCCCCACTTTGCCTAGCACGGTCCATTATACTTTTGAACCATCGTCATAACGGCACATTTTCTTTTTTTCACCATTTTACATCCTTCTAATTTCTTATTATCTAACTTGTATAAAATCACTCTTAAAAACGCTTTACACACGTGTTCTCCTTACCACGTTGCTTATCTACTCCACAAATTATGTGAATTTTTTCAAGTCTTTCTAAGAAACACACCATTATATATTAACGCGCTGAATGAAGGATTTCAACAAGAGGAAGGAAGAAAAAAAGTGATTTGAGTTCGTTGTATGGAAGGGATTTAACTATCATGAATTAGGTAAATTTATTTAAATTTAGAATTCCGAAGATTCCTAACGTAGTAGTTGTGATCATGTCTTCTGCTGTAATATGCCAGTAGATATTGGTTCTTTTTATATTATAATTTAGTGGATGAAAATTTGAAATTAAAGCTGTCGTGCTTTTGCAAAAAGCATGAAAGTGAAAAGCTATTTTGGAGTTTATTTCGTAATACATAAAAGGGTCATCGACACTTGTTAATTATATTTAATTTGCGCTACGCTCATTTTAAAGCATATCATCTTTCCGCCGTTCATACACAAAACACGCTTGAAAGCAATTTTAGCTCCATATTCTTGCTTAAAGTTCGTGTGAAAATTATCAAGATTATCCTTGCATCGATCATCTAAAAACCCTAGTTTTTGACTTATTCTAATAAGGATATGCCAGTGATTGAAATATTAGTAAACATATAACAACAAAATGAGTGCACAAAACGTGTGAGATCCGACTCTATTTAGAAGGGGGGAGAACCGAAGTGAACGACTTTCAGAAAAGTTTTAGGCGCCAAGTTTGAGGCCGAGATGGACGGTCGAGCAAAACTTCACGCCCTATCGAGCATCCATATCTTCCTCTTCATCTTCAAGAAATGAAAACATGGAGTCGGTTCTCTGCGAGATGTTACGATTGTTGCAGCTTTCGTATCAGCAATCCGTTCTAATCTCTATTTGATGATTGAATAGCTAGGGCTCTTCCCGGATTCGAGCTGCTCCGTGTGCCGCTCTCTCAATTATTTTTTGTCGTGCATCATCCGAAGTGGTCAAGGATCGAAATGCATTCCGGTCGTCGCTACAACAAAGACCGGTGATGAGAATTATGTTGTTGGTGTGTTCTAATTGAATGGAAAAACGAATTCTCGCTGCAGAGCTAATGACATAATAATTGGTTACGAGGATAAATATGCAAAGTGGTTGTGGTCACCGCAAAGTTTGGGCCATTTGATGAAAATCTTTCGCATTTCCTTGTGCCATGCCATGTCGGATGGATGGTTCCCTCGCGCTCGCGTGCCTAAGTTGTAGGATTGTGTAAATATTGGAATGCACGGAATTTTCTGTGGTTGTGTGTCCTGCAATATTCAATTGGCAGAGGAAAGGCGTATGGAATTATGAACAGAGGCATGGAGAAAGAGAACCCTTATCTTGTTGGCGAGACTCGCAGACAAGTCTCTCCATGATGTGAGGAGGTACTTTAATAAATAAAATTCTTTATCGGCTTCCCCTGCTTGCTTAAACAATCCTCTCAATGAGCTGATGATGCCAAGCTAACCTATAGGCTTTATCCTAGATAAGTATACACGGATAGAAGAAAAACACCTTTGCAAAATAAATGTGTTCATAATCCCTTCAGCGGAACAACATACGCATAAACAGCAAAACAAACACGATAAGCGCCGGTCCTTCAAGAATTCGTTAATTTCTAACCTTTCCAAATACAAATATTAGTGAGTATAATGATATGTAAGTCTTTCATGATGTTCTAAAACTAATGACACTTTTCTGCACATGGAGGACTCCCGCAAAAACAATCTGCACTGCACTGTCACTTCAAGGATGCCTCTAGATCATGGCACCACAATTGTCTGTTCCTCACCCTAACATTGTTTTCTTTTCCTCTTTCTTTCTTTGGGGGAAATTAGAGGTGTGAAACGAGGATAGGTAATATGGTTAGGAGAATTAAAACAGAGTGTAGTTTTGGATCGAGACTGCACCGGGACAAGGCGGTTATGCTCGGGATATAACTTACAGAAAAATTGCACTCGACAATATGCTGGCAGGTTGGAAACGTAATAAAGACAGACTACAATGGGCACCCTGATGAAAGCTGTCACCCAAAGGCCTTCCCCATTCAGTGCCAGTTCGCTTCCATGGAAGTGAAGAAATCCCGGTCAGAAACGGGACTTTTGGGTGCATGTCCGTGGGGCTGACGCACAAGAAGAAGCATACATTTCAGTGTGCATTTTTGTCCAAGGTCGTATAATTGGAACCATCTTCCCTGCCCCTAGCGAAAATCTCGACCGTTATAATGAGCAAGAGAAGCTGATTAAGGGCGCTCGGCCTCGCAAAACATTACAGATATTGAATGCGATGTTTCCAGTTTTTATCTTGAACCCGCGGATTGTGAGAAGATAAATAGCTCGATATTTACTCTAGGATAAAGTATGCGGAGATCTTGTAATTAGTGGGTCAACCACAAGCGCATAGAAACATAGAGCACCTCCACTATTTGTGTTGGAGATTTCCATGTTCTTAAGGAGAGGAAAAGATTTCCATCTTCTTCACCACATTCGCCCTGAACAACCCCAAGGCACAAACAGGCTCACGACATGGAACGTATCGATGTTGAAGTGATAAGAAGTCATCTAAATGCAACTCCCAACCACAGAAAATCACTTTTCGGTTCCATATGCAGTAACAACAGCACAGTAAACAAGTAAACCAGGTCAAGAAGGTGAAGAGGAAGGACTGTAGAGCACACAACATTATGAGAAAAGGATTTCTCTTTCTCCTTGAAGGGAATGCACTATGCCCATCAACAATCAATTGCAGATGATCGGATATTGAAATAAAGCTGAGATGAATGAAAGAAAAAAGGTAGAGGAAAGCATTTTCATGATCAGACAGAGACTCGTCCATTTGATTACCAGTCACGATAAACCCCTTTGACCTTCACCGGAAGGAAGTTGAATCAGCATTTACAGTTCAAGTATTTCGATAAGCTATCAAATATCTTCTAGGAGCAGAACACCAGCATCCTCGGCAAAAGTTTCATAAAAGAAGTAAAGAAACGGCAAGTGTCTAAGTCCATCTACAAACCAAACAACCTTTCTTGCACTCGAGATTTCCATGGTGTCCAACGAAAACCTGCATCAACTCCAACAATCCTGATCTAATCATGATACTTGCATCAAGAAAATGCAAGATTCCATATAGGAAGGAAGGATGCGATCACGGCGTACCTAATAACCCCGCTTGATTAAGTCGTCGCCCACCCTCTCAATAATCGCATTGCACATATTAGAAGTCGCGGTGATGTAATATATGCCAATGACCAAGGCCGCACTTGTCTTCTTGATGGTCACACTTTCACCTGGCTGAAATCAAATAAGAACAACTAAGTGATGGGAGAGAAGCTATCAATTACCAGTAGTATGCATCCTACAAGAAATTGCAAAATGCAAAATTATTCACACCTCTTGCCGCAAGCTCTTCGAGACAAATTAGTTAAGGAAACTAGCTTTTCAGAGCAAGCACATAAAAGCTGAAGCCGACATGGATTTTATTATACTTGATGAAGTAAAACCTATAATCACAAGCAGAGCAACTTATGTCCACAGCCATAGCTGACTAACCTTTTCTCTCTCTGTTTTTTTTTGCTTTTGATTGACTAGTCATAGAGCCGTTGCATAATCAAGCCGAAATGATCACTGTTAGGATGGTTCAAGAATTCCACTGCAGCGGTTGGTTATTCAACAAAGAGTGTATCTAGCATATCGACAAGATTCTCAAGAAGTAAAAGGAAATGGGGGGAGGTTATAAGAGCACCGTTTACGGCATTGGTTAGAGCGCCAACAGGGAAACTTAAAAGGGATAGTGTAGGGAGAGAGTAAGAGCAAGCTTCAGCACCGTGACAAATGTAGCAAGACAATTACTCGGACGGCAATGCAGTCAACTAAACAAAAGCTCTTGAGGCTCATCCTCAAAGAATGGAGTATGACTCAGCAGTTTCCTGTTTAGCCAAAGCATCTTAATCTGTCCGAGACTCTGAATGGAGATAAGCACGTGCTAGGGTAACGTGCTAGGTCGGAGGAAAGAAGCAGTATGTGGAGTTATCCATCCTAAAGATGCGCTGCCAGGCCATCTCAAATTGACCGCCGACCATTACTAGGATTGCTAGAAGGTCTAATAGGATGAGACATCCATGTTTGTTTCGCGTCATAATAACTTAAACCAGATCTCATACGTTCTGTAAACAACACTTCTCCTCTCAGGTATGTTCGAGCGGAACGTTTCTTTCGAAGTTGGGTAGCCGTTTGATGGGGTGTGGCAGTGGATATCACGTCCAGGAAAACCTTTTGGAATAAGAGAATTAAACCTAGCGGCCAAAAAAGACTGCTGCATATGACAAAGAGGTGGGAGGCGACAATCTTGTTACCTTCTTTGCCCGCATAACATCACCCGGTTCAACTCGGGTCACCACGTACTTGGTGCCGCCAAGGTAGAGTCCCATCGTAGTGAGCATCCCGGGTTCATCAAATTCGCGCAGGATCGCGATTCTCTCTTCGTTCGTAAGCTGCAGAACAGAAAATCCATGCCCATGTAAAATCACGATCTTGAACACCGCCCAAATATTGCATTTCCCCTGTTTTTTGATCAGATCGCCTACATCCAACTAATAACAGACAAGTCTATGATCAGACGAAAGAAGAGCAACCATGATTCGCAAGTGATTAATGCCGTCCAATATTTGCATTTCCCCTGTCTTTGATCAAATCCATTACAGGAATGCCGCGCCGTGAGTTACACCGATACTCACGATCAAACAAAACTAGAGCTCTGAACCGAGTTTATCGTTCGGAGTGACTAATGACCCGATCGAAGACTCTACAGCAACAAGAGAATTCACAACTGGAAACGAAAAAAAAAAAAAGGCAGGTTTTAAATTGAAGAAATCGGATGAGAGGATGAACCACCTGAGGGAAGTTGGCAGTCTGGGCCCAAACTTTCCCGTCATGGCCGATGATAGCAGCGGCTTGATACGTGCCGTCTTCATCCGTGCTCATCTTCTTGAACATCGAGTAATCTTCGTAGTAATCGTCCCACTCCATCTCCGATTCCGTGAAAGAAGAAGAAGAAGAAGAGGAAAAAGAAGAATGGAGGGAGGGAGAAACAGGGCAGCACGAGCGCTCGCGTTAATAATGGTCTGAGAAAAAGATTTCGAAAACAAAGGAAAAATAAGTTAAAAAAGGAAAAAAAAAATAGAAAGAAAGAGAGAGAGAAGAAAATCCCGCTTGCGTAAAAAAATAACACGCGCAATTGCGCTCGAATTATTGGCTTCCGTTCCCAAAATTTCCTTCTTTATTATGGAAATTCCACTCGTGTTTATCTCTCAATATCTCTCTCCCCCTATTATTTATTTATTTATTTATTTGATAACCCAGGAACCCCCGTACGGTCGATAGTCGGGGAGTAAACCCTGGGGGCGATACGTACTAGCCACCACACACGTGCCACCGGTTAAGTCACCCTGCGGCGTCCGGGTTCCGAACACTCAACACTTTACTAGAGGAAGAGTGCGCGTTCCAGCAGCGCCACCCAGACGGGTGGTTCTCCCTATTATTTATGATTTGCGGTTTAAAAAAAAAAAAATTTCGCGAACGTATATTAGCCATATTGGCTTAAAGAGTGACTAAAGCGCTTGTTCCTCTTTAATAAATGGACAAAAACGATAATTTTAAGATGCCAACGAAATTATTACGTCGAGCTAATTCATCCATCTCGAGGAGGTCTATTTGTATCTCCTGAAATAACTTAAATCGCATTTTCGCGTCCGTTATCATATGGCTACTCGAACAATCCATCTCGTGCGATCGATGAACATCGATCTCGTGAGGTATTGTAGAAACGCTCGGTTAGCATTTGGTAACCGACCGAATGTCGGGATCGGTGTGCAATGGTGGTTGAATACATATTCATGTGTGATTAACACAGAATTTAATTTGCTGCTCGCGATTTGACGCGCGATAACAAAAAGAAGAAAAAAGAT